>CM050520.1:42814830-43414830 GCA_027563665.1 Antrozous pallidus | reverse complement strand
CTTATCTAGCAGAGTTCTTGTGAGGGAGGAAATGAGAATAGATATGAAAGCTCTTGAAAACTTTGGAATGGAGGCACGAGAATTGTTTATCCAATCTGATTTAACCAATATCTGTAGAATATCTATTATGAGCAAAGCCAGAAGGTGATGCAAGGGAGATAGAGCTGGCACATGTTAAAGGCTTAGTGTATAGGTTGTAAAAAGACAGAGAGATCACAAATAAAAAGCTCTCTTCTTGCAAAGGCTACAATCACATGAGGATCCAACATAGGGGCTACTGAGTTGAGAGTCACAGCTTCTGATCCAGGAAGATCCATGAGGTCTCAGGATGTTCCTATCTTGTAAAATTTTAAAGCTGAACTGGATCTATGGGTACCTACTCATCCTATAGTTGGGGAGATTGAGACCCAGAGAGGAACTGGGTTTTCTGTTGTCATATCATGATTTTGGAGCAGAGAGGAGATCAAAATGTTCCTTCTGTTGTCCAGACCATGTTTTTGGCTCCCAGACACACTATTTTAAAAAAATATATTTTATCGATTTTTTTTTTTACAGAGAGGAAGGGAGAGGGATAGAGAGTTAGAAACATCAGTCAGCTGCCTTCTGCACAGCCCCTACTGGGGATGTGCCTGCAACCAAGGTACATGCCGTTGACTGGAATCAAACCTGGGACCCTTCAGTCTGCAGGCTGATGCTCTAACCACTGAGCCAAACCAGTCAGGGCTCAGACACTATTTTTCATTGTGGTAAAATACACATAACATTAAAATTTACCATCTTAACCATTTTTAAATGTACATTTCAGTCATGTTAGTGACATTCACATTGTTTTGCAACCTATCTCTAGAACTTTTTTCATCTTGCAAACTGAAACTATATCCATTAAACAATTCCCTATGCTCCCCTGCCCCAACACTTGGCAACCACTATCCTACTTTCTGTATCTATGAATTTTACTATTCTAGTTACCTTGTATAAGTGGAATCATATAGTATCTGTCGTTTGAGATTGGCTTATTTCATTTAGCATAATGTCCTGAAGTTCCATCCATATAATAGCATGCAGAGCTTCCTTATTTTTAAAGGCTGAATAATATTCTATTTTATGTATATATCATATTTTAAGAATCCATTCGTCTCTCTGTAGGCACTTGGGTTGCTTCTATCTTTGGCTATTGTGAATAGCTCATAGCTGCTATGAACATGGGTATACAAATATCTTTTTGAGACCCTGTTTTTAATTTTTTGGGCATTGTATGCACAGGAGTGGAGTTATCGGATCTTATGTTAATTCCATTTTTTTAAGTCCCAGACACCATTTTAGCCTCACAGGAAATGCAACAGGTTCTAAAAGATTCAAGATATTGATGTGAAATGGTAACAGACCCTTACTTCCTGCCTCGAGGCTCTTTGTACCAAATGGGTTATGGGCCCATAACCCCAAAGAAATCATGTGGCAGCTCAGAGAAATGATGCGGTTGAATTTACAGGAAGTTGTAAGCATGCTTTCCTTTCCTTTATTCTTCTGTGTTCTTTTAGACAAATGAGTGAATAGGCAGATGGACTGGCTTCCACAGATGTGACAAACTAGCAGTCTGAGTATTTCAGGCTGCAGATGTGTTTTGTGTGGCTTACACTTTTAAAAAGGAGTTGCTACTATTAAAAAAAGGGACATATAAAAAATCCGGTTTTTCATCTTCTCTTAAAGACGATCCAGCAATACTGAGTCTACCTTCCTGCCTGCTTTCCTAAGTGCCACGCTCCCACCACTTTCTATACTCTATACCTACTTCTCTCAATTACGTTACCTATCTGCCTGCTTTTCCATTTGAATTTAAATGCTGGCTCAGAGCATAGGTCTACTAGAACCTAGGTCAGGGGCTCATTTTCTCTTCTGGCCAATTTATCAGCACACAGTTGTTACTCAATAAATATTTGAGTGATCATACGGACTAACTCATGTCAATTTACTATGTGCAGAGCCCTTGAATGCATCCTTTTCCTCAGAAATGAGTAAGGCACAGCCCTTGACCTCTGAAAACTTACAATCCTATGGGTTAGGGGGAGGCAGACATGTGTATGGCCCAATTCTGGGTTACAGGAAGTGGTCAGAGTTAAGAGTTTCAGAAAAGGTGACTTTGAACTCTATGAGAGGCCAACCATAGGAGTTGGGAGGGAGTGTTTCAGACAGAAGTAACAGCAGATACAAATGACTTAGGTTCTGTGTTTGAGGAACTTAAACAAGGTCAGTATGACTGGAGCTTAGGGAGAGTGGTAGTAGATGACATCAGCTATGTATTTTTGTATCAACAATCTAACCCTTAAGCCAGGCAGCTGTTGGGCAAATCCGTGTTCCAGCTTTGGTGGGCTTGTTCAGAACAGGTAGTTAGCTTAGCACTGTCAGTCAGAGGAGGGACTGGGCATAATTCCTCCCCCTGTCTCCGGTGCCAAGGACAGGGTAGGGCACAGAACAGGTTTCTGTAAAGATTTGCTGACAGCATACTTGAGAAGAGAACAGGAAGTGCAGGCTCTGTTAAAGGAGGCCTAGGAGCAGCTCTCCCTTCACTGGGGCACTAATTCTCAGTTCCCTAACACCTCCTTTAAGTGACACAGAGAGCTGGGAGTGTGAGGTACGGGCTAGAACCAGCTACAGGCCCTAGTAGCAAAAAACCTCAAAGGGGAGGGGACTTAAGAGGCAGGTAGGAAAGTTAAGGGAGGGCATCCTATTTAGCTTGGATGAGGCGGGGAGGGATCTGGAGGGCAGATTGGGCTCTTTAGCCAAGACTTAAGGGATGTATAGGGCAATTTTACCTTTAGTGGTTTGGACTTTTCCTTTTCTGGCAGTAGTCCCTAATGGGCCTTCTCTGAGGCGGGTCCTTGCTTTACTCCCCAACCCTCTGCAAAGGGGCAGGGCCTTCCAGGAGCTCGTGTTCTACTGGCAGTACCCAGATTTGCTCGCCAGGGGCCGCTGCACACGGGTGACGAAGCGCGCGGGTTCCTAAGCTGCAGAGAGGCGGAAGCCGATTGGCTGCGAGGCGCGGCGGAGGGCGGAGCTTAGAAAGCCGGCTCTGAGGAGGGGGCTGGGAGCTCGCACCCCAGGCCAAATCGGGCCGGGCCGTTGTCGCCTTAAGCAGCCCCGGGCGGCAATCTTTGTGCCGCGGGCCTCTGTCCAGCCCGGCTCTAGAGCCGCGGCGAGTGGAGCAGCACCGAGGCCCGGAGATCCGGGCAGGGCAGCTCCTGTCACCGTCGTCGCTGCCGCCGTAGGCCTGGGTTACCTGAGCCACTGCGCGTCAGTGGCCAGTCCGCCCGTTCGCGGACGGTTAGCGCGGGAGAGACTCTGGTCGGGGAAAGGGTGGCCGGTACCCGACCCTTGGCGCGGGAGAGGGGTCCCAGCGGAGACGAGCGCGGGCCCAGGGGCCAGGGGAGCCCGCCGGGGGTCAGGGGCGCCCGGTGGGTGCCTCCGACAGGTTATTCCGGGATAAACCGGGGGCAGGGGGGGGGGGGGGGGGCGGGCCGGGCCGGGCTTCGCAGGGGGCCGGGCGGCGCGGGGCGGGCCCGTGGGAGAGCACGCCCCCGCCAGCCCGGGCCCGCCCCGCGCCGCCCGCCCGCCCGCCGGGGAGCCGCTGTCCCGGGCCTGGCCCGTGCGCGTCCGCCTGCTGAACCTGGGCTCAGCCGGCCGCCTGGGCACTGGACTGGGCGGGGGCACTGACCTCGGCCTAGGAGGCCCGGGATCCCAGCGCTGCCCGCGCCCGCGGGGGCCTGCTAGCTCCGGAGCCGGTGCTGCTCGCCCCTCCTCGGCGGGGTGAGGCCAGGTGCCCCCCTCTGCCCTGCGCTGCTCCCCCTCCACTCCCCCTGCTCGCGGGAGATTCCGCCCGCCCTCTCCCTCCCTCAGGGGTGTAGCCCGCTGCGGAGCTGACCGCGGCCCGTAGCCACCCTGTCCAAACTCTCCGGAAGCGGCCCGAGCAAACTGGGCGCTCAAGCCGCCCCAACTCCGACGCACTCACTGTTGGACCGGAGGCGACAGCCCTCCCTCCGAGCCCAAACTTGGAGCATTTGACCTTTGGCTGTCGGAAGAGGCAGGCCCTCGAGTGCCTGGACAGCTGCGGCGCCTCGAGGGCATCCCGTCTGGAGTTCCAGGACCCGCGGCCGCGCTCCCGGACCCCCGGCTTCCTCTCTGGGATCCCGCGGTGTCCACGGCGGGCGCATGCTGACTGAGACCCCGAGTCATGGATCTGTGCGCGCGCCTCGCCCTGTGGCTCCTCTGGGGGCTTCTCCTGCACCATGGCCAGAGCCTCAGCCACATCCACAGCGAGAAGGCGACGGGAGCCGGCTCGGAGGCCAACAGTGAGGAGTCCACTGCAGAAGGTAAGGCTTTGCCACCGGCCGGGCCGGGCCGGCCTTTGACTCGGAACCCAGGTGCCCAAATGGGCAAGTTGAACTCGTTTTCGACATGTGCCGTTGGATGAAGGACTCACAGGGCACTGCCTGTTCCTAGTAGTCCAAGGAGCTCTTCCCGTTTAGGAGACTTGGCTAATGGGTTTTTCTCTCTTGAACAACTTTCCCCATCCCTCCTCAGGATGTCTTGTTGGCAGTGAGGAGAGGTCTGCCTTTGGGGCACCTTGGCCTTTCCGATCAGCAAGCCGAGACCCCTTCCCAGGACTATTTGTCAGGAAGAATGGCCAGGGCCGAGAAGTCTATTGCTGTTGGCTTTTTCCGAACTTGGCAACCCAGGGAGGTTGAGGCTACTTGGGTTGGGCAGGGAAAGTCAGGGCTAGGCCAGCTCCATTGGTGTGATCAGGTGTGCCTTCCTATTCCAACAAGTGTGGGAACCCTAGTCCCTCCCTTCCCTTAGGTAATCTGCTGGGTATTAAGCTGTGACACACAAGGCAATTCCTTAGATGGAATTTTTAAAAATCTATTTACCACAAGGGATTTAAATGGCCTTTCCTCAACACCGGCACCATGTAACTTCTGGGGCCACTTGTTTGCCTCTGTTTCTTCTGACCGATGAGGGTGGGGATTCTATGGTATTTTTTGTTCTGTCCTGGTTTTCCCTATGTACCCATGGAGCCTTGTCGGATAGCACGAGCCATGGTATTTTGTAGCAGAATAAAAGAGCCCTTTTAAAATGCATTTGTTTTATACAAGGGTTAGAAGGAATTCTTTCTTTCTTTCTCTATTTATCTCAGGGTGTTTTGCTCAAAACAGTGGGCTGCAGAGGCGGGGTAGTTGATAGATAGCTGGGTTCTTTCTGAGGGGGGCCAGTTCCAGTGAGAGGATGCTCAGTGGATAACCATCGATAGCAAGGAGGAAAAGGAAACAGGCAGGGAAGTTTCACAGATGCATTCAGAGGCTGGCTTTGGCCGTAGACCCTTTCTTAGGAAATCCCCCTCTTAACTTCCTTGACTGGGTTGCCTGTGATTCCAGGTACCCCAGAGGCTGGTTCCAAGTGAAGTTAGGGTTGCCCTGTATATAAGCATGGCACCTTGGTGTTGCTTCGAAGATAGGTCCTTCTTGCATATTAATCCTTTTTCTCCATGTGGTGTCTCCTTGGCCCCTGAAACATAGCTCAAAGCTTGGTTCTCATTGGGCTGTGAAGGGAAAGACTGGTAGGCAGATGTGGGTCAAACTGTGTAGTAGCTCCAGGGAACATCTCTGCTGTTCCAGTGACATCCCTGTTTATAACTGATATGTTCTTTTTTAACCCTAAAATATGAGTGCCTAACATAAAATGAATATTTTGGGAAGTGGGGAGAAGGTGTTTTATAGGTTAGACACAAGCTAACGGGATGAAATGTTGAATTCTAGGTATTAGCTAGCTGCCAGGAATATGTTGTGTATGTTTGTGGAGGGGGTTGATAAGTGAGAGGCATTCTAGCATCCTTCAGAACCACCCCTAACTTGAGCTTATGGAGACAGTCTTTCACACAACATAGTTTAGAGGCCTTGATGTGTTGATTATACCACTTAGGCCTCTCTTTTGGTCTTCCTCTCAATTCAGAAATTAGTTTCTGCTGTCACAATAATACTGACTCCTATGGAGGGAAGTCCCAGAGACCCTAGGTGCTGGGAATGGCTATGGTTTGTGAGAACTTGGAGGCCCCAGCACTATTGTTCTGGCAGGTGGTCCCCTTGGGCCTGTCTGGAAATTTGTCTCTGATTCGGACAAGAACTAAGTTTTGCAAAGAGTTGGTTTGTGGAATAGGCTCAGCTAGAGGATTTGGGGAGAAGTTTTATGGGCAGCCAGGAATTTTGTAGGTTTTCCAGTTCCTGTGTATATTCAGAACACCGGAGTTTACTTGCCCTTAAAACTGCCACTTTTCTAAATCAGATTCAACATACTCAGTCAATTTATATGTTCTCTGAAGTTTCTATTTTACAATAGCACAGCTATTTTTCTTACGACAGTCTTACAATAGCCCTATTAGAAAGTGGGGCAGAAACTGGGTGAAGAATCTGAATTCTGTGCTCAGTCTTATAGACAGGTTTTCTGATGCTTAAGTCCTAGACCACTTCCATTGTCTAAGGCCCTGCCCTGTTAAAAACTGGGCAAGGCCAAGAGAATGTTACTTTTCTCCTGGTGAATTAGTGAGGCAGGCCCTGGTGACTCTGCAGCAGAGAGTGAAGAAAAGGCCTGGACATTTCTACTCTGGAGAGTCTTCTGCAGGGGAGAGGGAATTGGATTTTTCTCTTGTTGGATGTGTATGCCCATCTAAAGGCCCGACCCTGCAGGGAAGGCAGGTGCTCTGGTAGCAGGCCCTCTCATTGGGCCATTCCTCCTGGCTCTTTGATGCCTACACACTGAGCTATGCTAAGTCACTTTCTTATTAAAGATCTATCCTGGCTGTGCTGCTCTGGGGCCTGCATTTCTGAAGCTGGCCTGGAACTCATGCTTGGAATCTCCCTTTGGACTCAGGGCTTACTGCCTCTAGAAACTGTTTTCTGCAGAATGTGTGTGAGGGGTCCCAGGTAAGTCTGGGGTTGTAACTGCTAGTGTTGGAGGTGTGAGGACCTCTAATCAGGAACTGTGGTTTGACTCAGTATAACTAGAACAGAGCCTCGGAGGACAGACATCTAGGTTGTTTGTGGGGTGCAGTCTGACTTCTCAATAAACCCTGATGGAGTAGGAGGCCAGAGCCTTGCCTGCCCACCCAGCTTGTTGCTGTTGCTTCCAAGGTTATAAATGGCTTGGCCATCTTGGTAGCTATGCTAATTTTAGCTGAGGGTGGCTCCCAGAACTGGATTGGAGCCAAGGGCAGGTGGGTGGGGCTTGACTGAGGCTAATATTGGAGGCTGGGGAGAGGGTCACATTAATCCTGGGGTAGCTAGGACATCATCTGCACTCATGCCTCCACTTTGACAATCACCTGTAGCTAGGTTAATTTATTTAGCAAACATTGATCAGTGCCATCTCGTGTGCTATGTAAGTGCCTGTTCTGGGCCAGGCAATATGTTTGTTGTTGAATTTAAGGCTGAATAAAACAGACAGGTTCTCTGCCCTCATAAAGTTTATACTCTAGAGGGGAGATAGGAAATAAATACATAAATATATTACATTGTGGTAAGTGCCATGGGAGAAAACATAAACAGAGTGCTGTGATGGGAAATGGAAGGACAGAGATCCAGCTAAAATAGGAAACCAGCGCCTGGTAAGACATTAATAACATCAATAATAATAATAATAACTAAATACTTACTAAATAATACTTACTAAAATAGTTTCGGGCACTATTCCAACATTTATTTTTCCAGTCATTCTGTGTGCTAGTATTAGCCTCATTTTATAGGTGAGGAAATGGAATAATAGTTTAAGTAACTTTTGCCCGAGGTTATGCTCTATTAGGGAGTAGAACCAGAATTGGAACCCAGGCAGTCTGATTTTTCTCTCTACCTCCCAAAACTTTCTCAAAACTCCGTGATAAACTTTGTAATAGAGGTATTGTATAAACATAGAGAAGGCTGTGGGAAGCCCAGAGGAACAAGTGACTAACCCTGCATGGGCTAGCTGGGGGAGGCTTTTCAGTTTTTCCCATAATTTTTCTCAGATATTGGGGAGCTAAAAAGTAGTTGCCTAATTAAAAAAAGCTAAGAGATGGAAACATCAATTAGTTACACCCACTTTTAAAAAAATACATATGAGGAAATTGATTTCTAGAGAGGCATCAAACAGAAGTTCCACCTGAGTTATTAGAACTAGACTAAGACATTTGAGTCAGGGACCCTGACTCAATCGGTTACTTAGTACATAAGCCCTTAACTGCTTGCTATGCACTATGGAAGGAACATAGGGCTACCAAAGAAATCCAAGTTAAAAAAAAAAATAAAGAAATAAGAAAAAATAAAGAAGTCTAAATCTGGAATTGGGGTGCAGATGTAGGATATATATTTAGAGATTATTAAATACAACATAATGCACAGGCTTAATGAAGCTCAAAACCAGGTACTGTCGACTGTATAGATTAAGGGTTAAGTGAGTTCTGTGTGGGCTGGGCTAGGCTAAGGTGGTTGGGGAGGGCTTCCTGGAAGGATGGGTAGGGCACAGGCTGAAGAGAACCAGAAGGGAGTGATTTGATGTAGGGAAGGATGAAGGAAATGGAAGTGTCTTAGATGTCTCTGTCACCACTGTAAGCACATGGGGGTCTCACTGTTTGGTGGCTGAACAATTACTGGGCAGAGTTGCTTCACAGTTGACCAACTACCTCGCATGAGGGCCCATGAACAGGAAGATTCCAGTCATGTGTGATCTAACAGCAGATGTAATAACTGCCCTAGTTTTGAAGTAATGAGGAGTGTAAATAATATTTTAAGATATCTGCAACAATGTAATGTGACATGAAAATGACTATAATTTTTATTGGTGACAAAAATCATAGGTACCACTTACAATATTGTAGTTGGTTGCTTACAATATATAATGAAAGGAAATGTTAACTTTCAAGAAGAGAATATTGAAAATAAGGATATAATTTCTTTCTCATCCATATTCACAGGTGCCCTGAATTCTACCCATGGGAACCTTAGGAATGTGGAGCCTTCATATTAAGAACTCTATCTGACAAGGAAATGATGGGTCCTTTAGCGGGGTGTGGTTTCTGAGATCTCCACAGGACTTGGGTTTGAGCCCCAAGCGGCCGCTCATTTCCTGCTGAGTATCTTTGACATACATTGCTGAGTGACTTCATGGGCTTGCTGTGGTCCATTTTCCTTTGTGGGAAATGATTCTCCGGGAAACCCAGTAGCTGTGGCTGGGAGGCTTTTAGGGAGAGAGGAAGATACCAAACTGGGCTCCAACAGAGTTACCTTTTTGTTACTGCTGATAAAAAAAAAATTATGAAATATTTAAGATATATAGCATAGTATAAAGGATAATACATTGACTACCCATGTACCCACAATAGTTTAAGAAATAAAATAATAACAGTACAAAGGTTTCTTCTATTACCCTCAGGATACTTTGTATAAATCTCTTTTGTAACACTAGTACATTGTATATGTTTGCTCTCTCACAAGTATAAGCTTTTTCTAGAAGAAGGGAGGAGGGTTGTACTTTATCTCTGTTTTTATTGTCCCTAGGCTAAAACTTCTGTTAAAAGTTTGTTGGAAAGCTTGAATCAAGGGCCTGTATGAGTGGATTATATTTTCTGTCTTCTTTTCAAACCATCTCATATGTCTTGGTACACATTCTGGGCTTTTTCCTCAACCCTTGGAAGTGTTGCTTGTCCAGGGCACTTTGTATTTTCATCCAAACTCTGATCTGTTTATCCGTTTCAACCTATTATTTTATCCTCAACTTTGGAAGTAGTTAGGACTGTTTTTATTATTACGCCCATTTTAAAGATGAAGAATTTATAGCTGAGAAATTTGTGTCACATAGCTAAAAAGTGGTAGGATCAGGACGATAACTCTGAGGATCTGTGTACCAATCCCTTGCTGTTTTGTTTTTGTTTTTTATCAAATACACTAGGGGCTTGGTGCATGAATTTGCGCATGGGTGGTGTCTCTCAGCCTGGCTGGCGATCAGGGCTGATTGGGGCTGGTCGGCCAAGGGAAGGGACTGCAGGAGGTTGGCTATGGGAGCACACTGACCACCAGGGGACAGCTCCTGCATTGAGCATCTGCCCCTTGTGGTCAGTGCACATCACAGTGACTTGACAGAACAACCAGTTGTAATGGTCACTTAGGCTTTTATATATAGAGACTAGAGGCCCCGTGCATGAAATTCATACATGGGTAGGGTCCCTAGCAGCTGCTGGCTGCTGGCTGCTGGCTGCTGGCCTCCCTTACCCTGGCTGCCTGTTGCCACTGCTGGCTAGGGCCTCCCTTTGCACCTGCCTTGGCTTGGTGCTGCCTGCTCACTTCCTCCACCATCCCACCATGGGCTCGCTCTTATTGGGGCCTATTGGGGCTGACAGCGCCTCTGCTGCCGCCCGCTGCCAGCGCCATGTCACCGACGCTTCCTAGTGGTCAGTGCATGTCTAACTCCGAATTGAACTCCCACCTGTTGGGACAATTTGCATATTAGCCTTTTATTATATAGGACTACCTGTTGATGTGTTGCTCACTGATCTGGCATTGGGAACCTATATCCTCAATGGTCTGGAGACAGCTGTGTTAACAAAGGTATAAGAACAGTTTCCTATCACAAAGTGCTGCTCTGGAGGGTGGTAGAGTCTACAAACTTACCCACCGTACCATGTTGTTGGAGTTATCTGTGCCTTTCTTCCTTAATGTTCCATATGCTCCTCCAGGGTTACGACAGCAAGCTCCTAGCACAAGGCTTGGCATGTAGTATACTTTATATCCTATAAAGCTTGTAGAACTAAGTTGAAGGATACTTATTGTTTGATTCTGATTCTACTATAGTTTACTAGTTTACTAGGCACTTGGTTAGAAGTTAAAAAATATCTCTTTGGAAAGGGTTAGGTAAAGTTGAAGGAATAAGCTTCATTTACTTAGAAAGTTCACTGTTTTAGAATTTCTCATTTGTCTTTGTTAAGAAAAATCACCCAGATCACTTTGGGTCCAGCAGTCTCACTTTACTTGGAAGAAGTTTGTCTAATATTTTAAAGTAACCAGACTCTTCTCGTTGTAGTCATTACCAAGACACTGCAGTTACGAGTAGCTGGAAAATTGTCTTATCCCACTATGTCTAGTGGGGAAAGGAGTGGGTGGGCTGAATAGAAGCCTAGATGTAAAGTGAAATGATTGGCTTTGGTTTGCAGAAGGGTCTGAGTTGGCCACAGCCATCAGACATAAATATAACATCTGGATTTAGGGGGGCATCAGCGTTTCAGTTCCTTTCCTTATTAGCTGTGGATCTAGTGGAGGGTAACTCATCTGGTTGCTTTCAGTCTTAGTTTTTTCATTTGTAGAAACGGAATAACCTTAATGAACAAATTTGTAGTGAGGCTCAAACGAGATAACTTAATATGGTGAAAGGGCTTTATAACTCCAAACTACTGCACAACAAGGGTACTTAGGTCCTTTCAAACTTTGCTTTTGTGTGCTGAAAAGCCTCAGTCAGAATCTGAGTGTTGGCTTATGGTAGCACCTCTCTGTTGTTGCTTCTCTGAACCTGCTATAGGTCCATTGTTTTACTCTGGGTGTAACCAAACTAGGCCTTTAATCAAGGCCTTACTCTAGGCCAGAAGGAAGCTGATGATAAAGTATGGGCGCTAGTCTTTGACTTTATTTCTGGTCCATACCCCCTTCCTTTAACTGCAGGCTTGAAATGTCTTGCCAGAGGGCATGGTCCCCATCTATGTTGGTGTATAACAAATTATCCTAAAACTTAGAGGCTTAAAATAATAAACACACTTATTATCTCACAGTTTCTGTGGGTTAGAAATCTGGTTGCTGCTTAGCTGGGTGCCTCTGGCTCAATGTCTCTCATGAGGTTGTAGGCAAGCTGTTAGGCTGGCATTGAAGGATCAACTTTGGGGAGAGTTTGCTTTTAAGTTAATTTATGTGGTTGAATGAGTCCCTTGCCACATGGGTCTCTCCAAGAGAGATAAATGATCCAAGAGAGAATGAGAGTGCTCAAGATGGAAGTTACAGTCTTTTTTTTATCATCTAGTTTTATAGTTGATATACCACAATTTCTGCCATATTCTATTTGTTAGAAGCAAATCATTAAGTTTAGCCCACTTTCAAAGTGAAGGGCCAGGCTGGTGTGGTTCAATGGTTGAGCATCCATCCAGGAACCAAGAGGTTGCTGGTTCAATTTCCAGTTGGGGCATGTGCCCAGGTTGTGGGCTCTATCCCCAGTGTGGGGCGTGCAGACGGTGGCTGATCAATGGTTCTCTCTCATCACTAATGTTTCTATCTCTCCCTCTTCCTTCCTCTGTGGAATCAATAACAAAAGAAAAAAAAAAAGTGAAGGGATTATACAAAGGCATAAGTATCAGGAGAGCAGGGGTCACTGGGAACTGCCTTAGAGGGTGCCTATGATATCATCTCAGGGCCATGATCTTGGGAACAATGGCTTCTAGGTGCTGTGTCCTCTTAGCTCAAGCATGTCAAATTCAAAGGCTAACATGGAACGAAATAAACAAGGTTTAAGTTTATGTGGGCCCCCAAAACAAAAGCTTCAATGTTCATAGAAACGTAGGTTTATTTAGAAAGAGACATACTGAATACAAAGGGCTGAAATAAATGTGTTAACATAAAATAATAAAACATTTTAATAAAAAAATAATTTTTTTTCTTGAACATTAACTTACCAGACATTGGATAACTGCACAAATTAATAAGCATAATGCAAATAAACCTATTTTTCTTGTTCTCTGAAAGCGAAATATCTCCTGCTGTGCAAACTAAACAAATCAATACAAGACTAATAACGTGGCAATCAGCTGCTAAAATATTTGCTGCTAGTATTAGTTGAGAAAAATGATGTGCCTGTGCATAACAGAAATGAATGCAACATGATAATAGTAATTAGTCATTAGGGAACATTGTAGTTTGTTATTAATAACCCTATCTAATAAAGAGGTGATATGCAAATGGATTGTCATGCCCTCACAAAGATAACTGCTATCACCAGGCCAGCAGGGGCATTAGTGAGGGACAACCAAACGACTGGACAAGCAGGCTGCATGGGGCGACCAGGCCAGCAGGGAGGTTAGTGAGGGATGACCAGATGACTGAACAGCAGGCTGCATTGGGCAACCAGACAGGTCAGGGGCCTTGAGGGGCAAAAAGACCAGCAAGGGGAGCAGTTGGGGGTGACCAGGCCAGTAGGGGGGACAGTTGGGGGCTATCAGTTCAGCAGGGGGGGCAGTTAGGAGTGACCAGGTTGGCAGAGGGAGCAGTAAGGGGTGACCAGGCTGGCGGGGGGGAGGGGCAGTTAGGAGGGACCAGGCCAGCAGGGAGGGGGCAGTTGTGGGCAACCTGGCCGGCAGCTGGGGGCTATTAGGGGCAATGAGGCTGGCAGGGGGGCAGTTAGAGGTGACCAGGTGAGTGATTAGGGGCCAGCAGTCCAGGATTCTGAGAGGGATGTCCAACTGCTGGTTTAGGCCCAATCCTTGGGATTGGGCCTAAACCGGCAGTAAGACACCCCCTGAAGGGTCCCAGATTAGAGAGGGTGCAGCCTGGGCTGAGGAGACCCATGCATGAATTTCATGCACTGGGTCTCTAGTTATGTATAACAGGATATTATAAAAATTAAGTTACAAAACTTTTATTGAAATGTTTCTTACATAGCGTTATATTGGCTGGGGTGCAAAAATATTTGTTCTGGGCCATATTCAGTCTGCAGGCCATAAGTTTGACATGCTAGTCTTAGCTTTTCTTTGTCTCCTAGAGTCTGGTAGAGTCTTTTTTTTTTTTTTTTTTTGGTAGAGTCTTTTTGTACTACTTTTGACATGGCCCTTCCCTCTGTACTCTTCTCCTGTCTGAGGCCCAATACTAAACTAGCTTTTCTTTTCTTTTCTTTTCTTTTTTATTATGTTTTACTGATTTTTTTACAAGAAAGGGAGAAGGAGAGGGAGAGGGATAGAGAGTTAGAAACACTGATGAGAGAGAAACATCGATCAGCTGTCTCCTGCACACTTCCTACTGGGGATGTGTCTACAACCAAGGCACATGCCCTTGACCAGGATCGAACTGGGACCCTTGAGTCTGCAGGCCAATGCTCTATCCACTGAACCAAACCGGGCAGGGCTAAACTAGCTTTTCATTTTGGTTTCTAGTCTGCCTCCCAACTCCTTGTTTGGTACCTTCAGTTTGTTTTTGTTTTTTTAGGATTTTCGTTTGTTTGTTTTGTTAATCCTCACCCAAGGATATTTTTACATTGATTTTTAAAGAGAGTTGAAGGGAGGGGAAGAGACAGATAGAGAAAAATATCAATGTGATAGAGACACATCCTTTGGTTGCCTCCTATATGTGCCCGACCAGGACTGGGGATTGAGCCTGCCCTTGATCAGAATCGAACCCAGGACCCTTCAGTCTTCAGGCCGATGCTCTATGCCCTGAGCAAAACCGGCTAGAGTAGTGCCTTTAGTTTTGGAGTCCGTCATACTATGTTGGTGCTTTTACTGCCCCAACTTGGCTTCTGAGAGCTAGACTGACAAGTGGCGTTGAAATGGACTTACACATGGACCGATGAAAAACTTACTCTGACCTTTTAGGCCATTGATGTTAGGTGTTAGGATTTTTAAGAACTATCTCTCCCAAACTCATTTACACAAGAGGAACAAACTGGACCAAGGTCATAGTTATGGCTAGACTCTAGTTCTGTCTGATTATCATTGACATACTGTTCCCTGATGCAGCCAGTTTGGGTTGCTAGGGGTGTCTGAGACATATACAGAGGAGAAACAGAGAGTAATTCACAATACTGTATTGTGTTCACAGAAATTGTGTTGGGCAGAATCGGGGGTATACAAAGCTGTTGTCAAGTGCTGCTTCTGAGGAGTTTTTCCCCAGCGAGAGAGTTTTTGTAATAAGGCACAGAAAAAGAAGCTTAGTAATATTTTTGGCATATGGTGATTAATATATGCATTCTGTACCACACTCTTTGCAATCTCAGTTCAGAGCAGGGAGAGCTCTCTGGATGTACAGAGTAGGCTTCCTGAAGAAATGGGTCAGATTGTTGTACTGTATCTTTCACCATTGTTTGGCTCGGCTGGTTGTATTATGTATGGATTTGGGGCCTCCATAGGCAGAGTCAATGAATCTAAGGCATTGTCAGATTACTTGTGGTCACTTGGAAAGTGCCATGGGGAAGCTTCTTGGGCACTGAGAATTTGACAGCATCTTGCCTGTGCTGGCATAACTTGCTAGAGCAGGTGAGGTGTGAATAGGGATGCCTATGGCTCTGTCATGTTTAAATGGAGTAGATTTATTTCATATGGGAGGCCATGTAAAGAAAGACCTAAAGTGAACCAACAAAAATGCCCTTTTGTTTTCTGCTGGGATTTGGAATAGAGATAGTGCAGGCTTTAAAATCCCTCTGTGGGTAGTTATTTTCTTCCTGACCCAGGGTTCTGGCCCCAGACCACTTTGCTCACTCACTTCATCTTCTCTGTTCCCCTCTGTATACCTTGGGCCAGCCTGGTGTGTGTGTGTGTGTGTGTGTGTGTGTGTGTGTGTGTGTGTGTGTTTGTCTTGGTCTGCAGAACATACCTTATATTGCTTTTCTTTTGCCTTTACGTATGTCGTTTTATTCTCCTCCCAAGATGTTCTCCCCTCTCTTCCTTTCTTCCTACCTAACATTTCAGTCTTTTGTGCGTGTTCTCTGATATTAACACTAGCCATGAGTTCCCAGTCATCTCCGATAAGACTCTGGTTGCATGTGCTATCTGCAATATGCTCTGTGCACTTCGCACCCTGCTTGTGCCTCTTAAAGCAAGAGATATCCTGAATTAGAATCAAGTGCATTGGGCACTGGCTTGAGTCCTTACTGACTGTATGAGCCAAACTATAGTTTCCTCACTTGAAAAGTGGGCTCAGAATATAGTTTATTTGAAAGGGTTTGTATTCATTTTAAAGTCTTTGTGTGTGTGTATTTTCCTGTCTCTTGAGGGCAAGACCTATGTTCGGTTTGTTGACCATAGTACCTATCTTTAGTATCTGTCACAGGGCTGGTCAGAGAGTATGTATCTAAAATATATTTGTTGAATAAATGAATGAATAACAATAAGTTGATCCTTGGATTGAGTAGGCATGGAGGGAGAGGGCCAGGTACATTGACATCAGTTCCTATGAAAAGCTTAGATAAGAGATCACTGAGGTTAGGAATAGAATTCACATGATAGGTTTTCTGAGGAGTTCTGTGGATGCTATTTTTCTGCTGGATACTACTTCATCCCTGTTTATTGAGCTGTGCTCAGTGACAGTTATCAGTCATACTGATGTTTTGGCTTTTGACTCTGGCTGGCTGTTTTTGTTTTTAACAGCAATGGCTACCCTGAGTAGGTGGCTGAAGTAGGAGTGGAGCAGGGCTGTACTCTGGAGAGCCTATGTGAGAACCATGGGCAAGGCTTCCTTGGGTTCTGCTGTTCCCTGTCTTTGGTTCCATGGCTCCCATGGGTTTATCTCAGGTCAAACTTGAGACAGCCAAATGAACAGAATGAACCTTAATTGCTTTTCTTAGCCTGCCTTGTGGGATGGAGGAGAGAGCCTTCTTTTATTAGAGGCTTGTCTTGTTGCTGGGAGGTAGGCTAGTCCAGTAAAAATCACTGGCTTTTTAACTGTTATCTCTGATTCTGAGAACTCCCTGGGCCTCAGGGAACTCCAGCCTGAGCAGATATCACACTGGCTTTACTTCAAGGCATTGAGGAGGGCCCTCTAGAGAGACTTTGTGGAGGGGGCAGAGATATAAGAGAGTAGGCTATGCTGTCATCATGGCCCAGCTAGGACAAATCTGTCATTTTCCTCTGTTCACTACATTTACAGAGCTCCTGGCTGCCTTCTGTTGAGGTCTGGCTTAGGTGACGACCAGAAATCTCACTGATAGGCAGACAGACAGACAGGCTGGCTTTCAAATCTCATGTGCCGCTTTCAGTGTGATTCAGTAGCTTTGCTCCCATTGGACTCTCTGGGTTATCTTAGGCCTCTTGGGAAGCTCTCAGAACTCTCATCACTGCAGTGTATGTTAAAACAAATGTGTCCATGTTTGCCAAGTTTCCAGAGCCAGCATCTAAAATGTAGTGGCATGGGGAGATGGGTGCTATTTAGGCATAGGCAGTATGTGTATGTGTGTTTGTGAGTGTGTGTTGCTATGTTATCATTACTTGAGGAGGTTTTGTTTCAAGAAACTTTCACTGACAAGGGCAAAGTTCACTGAAACTCATACTTCATATCTCTAAAAAGAGAAATATGCAATTAAGACAACTAATTTCAGTGATCAAAATGATGATAGCTATTTACTGAGAACCTGTTATGTTCCAGTACTTGGTTAGGTTCTTTATATCTGCACAACACCCTTGAAGGTGGATGTGTTTCTTATTTTATAGATGAGAAACCAGTAACTTCTGAGAGTTTAAAGAATTTTCCCAAGGGAACTAAGCCAGGATTTAAATTTAGGTTTCTCTAACCCAAAGACCAATGCTGTTTCTAGTTTAATAATTTGTGGGAAGGAAAGAAATGGCTAAATGAACTTAGAGATGTGCATTTGGAATAAAAAGTGTACAACTTGCCCTGGTTGGTTTGCTTAGTGGTTAGAGCACCAGCCTGTACACTGGAGGGTCTTGGGTACAATTCCTCGTTAGGAGCATGTGCCTGAGTTGTACATTCAATCCCTGGCCTCGGTTGGGGTATGTGCAGGAGTCATCCTATTGATATGTCTCCCCACATAGAGGTTTTTTTTTCTCTCTCTCTCCTCTCATTCCACTCTCCCTTCCACTCTCTTTAAAAACCAAGGTGTACAACTTATCAGACTATTAGTGGCATTTTTCTGTTATCTAAATAGCCTGGAAGAAAGTGGCATTAGGCCTTTAGGATATGGGGGAAGGAATGAGAAAGCATATTTCACTTATAAATCCTGAATGGCAGTATCATATTGGTGAAGTGTATAGCTACAGAGTGGTGTGTTTTCAATTTATATCTTCCAAAAATAGCATTATGGTTGAGCTCTTCTGGATATAAGCTTGGGGTTAGGGTCTGTATCTATGTAGAGATCTTTACACCTTTAGTCAACATTTAACATTTAACATGTACGTTATATGTTATATTACACTCCCTGCCTAGTTAGAAGGACAGTGGAGTTAAGATGTACACCCATATTTTTCTTTATCATCTACACTAATGAAAGAGAAACATGAAAATTACTGTCAGTCTGCTACGCTATCAGCCAATCAGAGTGAGTATGCAAATTAACCTGAAAACATGGTGGCAGCCCCCGCCACCCCCCCCAGCCAGTTTGGGTCTGTGGGGGTCAGAGAATTCAGGAGCCAGAGCTTGAGGCCAGCTGAAGCCTGGGAGACCAAGAAGCCACCTGCCCCATGATCCCAGGCTGCAGACAACAGCACAAACTTCATACCCGCCTGCCCCACATCCTGGGGGAGATGGAGAAACCAGGCCCGAATGCCTGAGGCTGGGTGCAGCCTGGGAGACGAAGAAGCCACCTGCCCATGATCCCAGGCTGCGGCCAGTTGAAGAAGTCGTCCACACTGCATCCCAGGGAAGATGGAGAAGCCGCCAGCCTGTGGTCCAGGCACTAGCACCTGCGGCTGGCCACAGCCTGGTAGACGGAGAAGCCACCCACTCCTCAGTCTTGGGTGCCAGCACTTGCAGCTACAGCCCAGGTAAAGCCACCTGCCCACCATCCCCTGCAGCTGCAGTGGGCCTGAGTGCCTATGGCTGACCAGAGGGAAGGAACCCCGGATCCCGGGTGCCTGTGGTTGGCTGGATAAGGGAATCCTGGGTCTTGGATGCGGGGCTGAGGCAGAGATGGTTAGGGGCAATCAAGCCAGCAGGGGAGCAATTAGGGACAATCAGGCTGGCAGGCAGGTGAGCAGCTAGGAGCCAGCAGTTCTGGATTTTGAGAGGAATGTCCAACTGCTGGTTATCCCCTGAGGGATCCCAGATTGGAGAGGGTACAAGTCAGGCTGAGGGACACCCTTCCCCACGCCTCCCTCCTCCTGTGCATGAATTTTGTGCACCAGGCCACTAGTCCTATATAATAAAGAGGTAATATGCAAATTGATTATCTCTTTAACACACAAAGATGGCTGCCCCCATGTGGTCAAAGATGGCTGCCCCCATGTGGACACAAGATGGCCAGTAGGAGAGGACAGTTGTGGGGGACCGAGGCCTGCAGGGAGGGCAGTTGTGGGGAACCAGGTCTCTAGGGGAGGGCAGTTGCGGGGGGAGACTAGGCCTTCAGGGGAGGAGAATTAGGGGCGACCAGGTCAGCAGGGGAGGGCAGTTAGGGGTGATTGGGCCAGCGGGGGAGCAGTTAGGCAACAATCAGGCTGGCAGGGGAGTGGTTAGGGGGTGATCAGGCTGGCAGGCAGAAGCAGTTAGGGCCAATCAGGCAGGAAGGCAGGTGAGTGGTTGGTAGCCAGCAGTCCTGGATTGTGAGAGGAAAGTCCACCAGGATCTGGCCTAAATAAGCAGTCATACATCCCTCAAGGGATCCCCTGATTGGAGTCCAGGTTGGGCTGATGATACCCACTCACCTCCTGTGCATGAATTTTGTGCACCAGGCCTCTAGTACATAATAAGAGCTCAAATTTATTGATCACCTCCTCTATAACTGGACTGGCTAGATACTTTCACATACATGATGTTGTTTAGTCTTCACAACAGTCTTTCATTTTATAGCTCACTAGTGGCCTAGTGCATGAAATTGGTACATGAGGGGTGTCCCTCAGCACGGCCTACACCCTCTCCAATCTGGGACATCCCTCTCATAATCCGGGACTGCTGGCTCCTAACCATTCACCTGCCTGCATGCCTGATTGCCCCTAACCACTCTGTCTGCTGGCCTGCTCACCCCCAACTGCCCCCTACTGCCAGCCTGCTTACCCCCAACTGCTCCTACTGCCAGCCTGCTTGCCCCCACTGAACCCCCCGTCCCCCGCTGGCCTGCTTGCCACCAACTGCTCGCCCTGCCAGCCTGCTTGCCCCCACTGCCCCTCAACTCCTCTTACCCCACTGGCCTGATCACCCCCAACTCCCCTCCCCTCATGGCCTGATAGCCCCTAGCTGCCTCTGCTTCAGCCCTGCTACCATGGCTGTGTCCAAAAGCAGGTTTCCTGATCCAATTAGCATAGAAACATTTTATTAGTATAGATTATGCAAGGCAATATAGGATCAGTATCTTGTGAATAACACTGATGGCTCTATTGGCAAATGGGATCACCTCTTCCTGGAGACATCAGGGAAGCTTTGAGGAGGAGATAGCATCTTACTGGGTCTTCAGGTACTTCATGCAAAATTGTAAGGTAGGGAAATATTCCAGCCAGAGAAAATACCATGAGTGAAGGCATGGAATGGGAAAAACTGAGAAGTCTTTGGTTGGAGAGTAGCATTTATAAAGGAGACAACTATAAAATAAGCCAAAAAAGATTAATTGAGGAAAGGTCATGGAGGACCTCAATTATAGAAAATAAGTAGACTTTGCAGGTTTTTTCTTTTTAAATTTATTTCAGAGAGAGGAAGAGAGAAGGAGAGAGCGATAGAAACATCAATGATGAGAGAGAATCATTGATCAGTTGCCTCCTGCACGCCCCCTACTGGGGATGAAGCCCTGATTAGGAATCAGACTTTGACCTCCTTGTTCATGAGTCTACACTCAACACTGAGCGATACCAGCTGGGCCTTTGCAGGTTTTGAGCAGGAGAGAGATATGACCTGAGTTTTGCTTTAGGGAGATTAATCTCACAGCGTATGCACAATGCATTGGCGGGGGTGAGGTTGGCGGCAGGGAACCTAGATAGGAGACTGCAGTTGTTCATGAGCAGAGATCAGGATCTACATTGTGGAGGTAGAATTAATAGAACTTGGAGTTTAAGTGTATGGAGGGGAGGAAAGAGAAAAGTTAAAGGTATACTCATATTTTGAATATGTAGAATGAGAAGTCTGATGGTGTCATTAACAGAAAATATATGCCAGACAGAAGAGTCAGTGCTGGGATTGATGAATGGAAGGGTAGTTGACTTTCTTTGAAGTGCTCTGTGAGAGCTACACTTCACAGTACTCCAGGAGCCGAAGAATTCTCTCTACACTTGCTTCACATCACTTCTTTTTACTGATAAGTTTTCTGGTGTCCAAGGAAGTGAAACAATTTGCTTAAGGTTTTATGGTAAGTTCTTGGTGGATTCCAAGTCTGAGAATCCAAGTTTCCTAACAGAGCTGGGCCTCTTTTGTAGGAAAACCAGAGTTTTTGAGATAGAAAAACCAGGGTTCAACTGCAGGCTTTGCCACTTTCTATTTGTAAGATCTTGAACAGGTAAGACCTTGCTTTTTCTCTCTGAATCTTAGTTGCCAAATTTGTAAAAAAAAAAAAAAAAAAAGGAATATTAATTTCTGCCTTATGGAGGCAATGGAAGATAGGTACTTTGTATAACTCTTTTTTAAAAAAAATATATTTTATTGATTTTTTTACAGAGCAGAACGGAGAGGGATAGAAAGTCAGAAACATCGATGAGAGAGAAACATCGATCAGCCGCCTCTTGCACGCCCCCTACTGGGGATGTGCCCGCAGCCAAGGTACATGCCCTCGACCGGAATCGAACCCGGGACCCTTCAGTCCGCAGTCCGACGCTCTACCACTGAGCCAAACCGGTCTTGGCTACTTTGTATAACTCTTTAAAAATTATTTATTGTTGAAGTATTATATATGTCCTCCTTTCCCCCTCTTTTACCTTCTCTAGTACCCCCTCTTCTCCAGCCCCAGACCTTCACCATCCTATTGTCTGTGACCATGGGTTCTGCATATATGCATACAAGTTCTTTGGTTGATCTCTTCCCACTGATTTTCCCACTCCTGCCTTCTCTCTGAGATTTGACAGTCTGTTCCATGTGTTTATGTCTCTGGATCTATTTTGTTCACCAGTTTATTTTGTTCATTAGATTTCATATATGAGTGAGATCATGTGATACTTGTCGTTCTCTGACTGGCTTATTTCACTTAGCATGATACTCCCCAGGTTCATCCATGCTATCTTAAAGGGTACTAGATCCTTCTTTTTTTATTGCTGCAGAGTATTCCATGGTATATATGTACCACAGCTTTTTAAAAATTGTTTAAAGTATTACATATGTCTCCTTTTCCCCTGATTGATCCCCCATCCTTGCCACTCCCACCCCTCCAGGGTAAGCCCCCACCGCCCAGTGTCTATGTCCATTGGTTATACTAATAGGCATACATATAAGTTCTTTGGTTGATCTCTTACCCCTCCCCCTCCCCCAGCTTCTTTCTGAGGTTGGACAGTCTGTTCAATGTTTCTTTTTTCTGTCTCTATTTTTGTTCATCAGTTTATGTTGTTCATTACCATATATCCCACATTTGAGTGAGATCATGTAATATTTATATTCCTCTGACTGGCTTATTTCACTTAGCATAACGCTCCCCAGGTCCATCCATTCTGTTGCAAATGGTAAAAGAAGTTCCTTCTTTTTATAGCAGTGTAGTATTCCATTGTGTAGATGTACACAGATTTTTTATCCACTCATCCTCTGATGGGCACTTGGGCTCTTTCCGGATCTTAGCTATTGTAAATTGTGCTGCCATAAACACAGGGGCACATATATTCTTTCTGATTGGTGTTTGGGGTTTCTTAGGATGTATTCTTAGAAGTGGGATCACTGGGTCTAATGTCAGTTCCATATTTAATTTTTTGAGGAAACTCCATACTGTTTTCCACAGTGGCTACACCAGTCTGTATTCCCACCTGCAGTGTACTAGGATTTACTTTTCTCCACATCCTTGCCAGCACTTGTCATCTGTTGATTTATTGATGGTAGCCATTCTGACAGCTGTGAGGTGATACCTCATTGTTGTGTTTTGTTTTAATATGTTTTTATTGAGTTTTAGAGAGGAAGGGAAAAGGATAGAGAGAAACATCAATGAGAGAGGAACATCCTCCATCAGCTGCCTCCTGCACGCTCCCCACAAGGGATCAAGCCCACAACCCAGGCATGTGCTATCACCGGGAGTCAAACCAATGACCTCTTGGTTCCTGGTCTACGTTCAACTGTTCAGCAACACTGCCTGGCCGCTCATTGTCATTTTAATTTGCATTTCTCTAATGGTCAGTGACTTTGAGCATTTTTTCATATGCATGTCCACTTTGGAGAAGTGTCTATTTATGTCCCTTAACCATTTTTTGATTGGATTGTTTGTCTTCCTTTTGTTAAGCTATGTGATATATATATCACATATATATATATCACTATGTGATACACACACACACACACACACATATACATATATCTGGTATATTATAGCCAAACATGTTCTCCCATACAGTAGGCTCCCTTTTAATTTTGTTGATGTTTTCTTTTGATATGCAGAGGCTTTTTATATTGATGTAGTCCCATTTGTTTATTTTCTCCTTAGTTTTTCTTGCCCTATGGACAGTGGTAGGCAAACTCATTAGTCAACAGAGCCAACTATCAATAGTACAATGATTGAAATTTCTTTTCAGAGCCGAAAACCGACTTCTGCACATGGGCCACAAAGTTTCAATTGCACTGTACATGCACACCCACCTGTGGTATTTCGTGGAAGAGTCACAGTGAAGGGGCCAAAGAGCAGCATGTGGCTCATGAGTCTCGGTTTGCCGGCCACTGTCCTAGGAGATGCATACTTCCTACCAGTCTCTATGTGGTCTTCACTTTCCATCCTTGGTTATCAGGGTTCTCTTCAGCTAGTCTTCAGTTGATTATTCAGAATGGTTTTTCTGTATTTTATCTTATTTTTTCAAATAAACCTTTTATATTTATTTATATAAAAATGTCTTCGAAAAAAGTATGTAGAGTGTTATTTTTTAAATTTAATAAATCTTTATTGTTCAGATTATTACAATTGTTCCTCCTTTTTCCCCCTATAACTCCCCTCCACCCAGTTTCCACCCCACCCTGTGCCCTTACCTCCCCCACAATGTCTAAAGGTGTACGCTGTTTGTCCAGTCTCTTCCCGCACTCCCCACACTCCTTTCCCCTCAAGAATTGTCAGTCCACTCCCTTTCTATGCCCCTGATTCTATTATATTCACCAGACTATTCTGTTCATCAGATTTTTTATTCACTTGATTTTTAGATTCATTTGTTGATAGATTTTTATTTGTTGTTCATAATTTATACCTTTACTTTTTTCTTCTTCTTTCTTTTCTTAAAGAATATCTTTCAGCATTTTATATAATACTGGTTTGGCAGTGATGAACTCCTTTAGCTTTTTCTTATTTGTGAAGCTCTTTATCTGACCTTCAATTCTGAATGATAGCTTTGCTGGGTAGAGTAATCTTGGTTGAGGTTTCTTGCTATTCATCACTTTGAATATTTTTTGCCACTCCTGTCTGGCCTGCATAGTTTCTGTTGAGAAATCGGCTGACAATCATATGGGTATTCCCTTGTAGGTAACTAACTGTTTTTCTCTTGCTGCTTTTATTTCTTAAAAATCTTTATTGTTCAGTTTATTAATTACATTGTTCCCCCTTTTTTATCCCCCTATAGCTCCCATCCACCCTATACCCATCCCACCCTCCACCCTCCCCTCGCCCTCCCCACTGTCCTCTCCCATTGTTGCAAGATTTTTGTCCAGTCTCTTGCTGTACTTCCCACACCCCTTTTCTCCCCCCAAATTATCAGTCCATTCCCTATGTCCATGATTCTGTTATATTTACCAATTTATCCTGTTCATCAGATTATTAATTCACTTGATTTTTGTATTCATTTGTTGATAGATGTGTATTTGTTGTTCATAATTTATATTTTTACCTTTTTCTTCTTTCTCTTCTTAAAGAATATCTTTCAGCATTTCGTATAATATTGGTTTGGTGGTGATGAACTCTTTTAGCTTTTTCTTATCTGCGAAGCACTTTATCTGATCTTCAATTCTGAATGATAGCTTTGCTGGATAGAGTAATCTTGGTTGTAGATTCTTGCTATTCATCACTTTGAATATTTCTTGCCACTCCCGTCTGGCCTGCATTGTTTCTGTTGAGAAATCCGCTGACAATCGTATAGGTGCTCCCTTATAGGTAACTAACTGTTTTTCTCTTGCTGCTTTTAATATTCTCTCTTTATCTTTTGCTCTTGGCATTTTAATTATGATGTGCCTTGGTGTGGTCCCCTTAGGGTTCCTATATATTGGGGTTCGGTGTGCTTCTTGGACTCCTAAGTCAATTTCTTTCACCAAGTGTGGGAAGTTTTCAGTCACTATTTCTTCGAATAGGTTTTCATTGTCTTGCTCTCTCTCTTTTTCTGGCACCCCAATAATTCGGATGTTGGTATGTTTGAGGTTTTCCCAGAAGCCCCTTACACTATCTTCAATTTTTTGGATTCTTTTGGTTTTTTGCTTTTTCAGCTGAGTGGATTTTACCTCTTTGTATTTCAAATCTTTAACTTGGTTCTTGGGGTGCTCTAGAGTACTTTTAGGTCTTTGTGTAATATTTTTTATTTCAGTCAATATATGCTTAATTTCTGGTTCGTCCTTTCTCATATCCTTGAGAGTCTCCTTCATATCCTTGAGTGTCTCGTTCATTTCCTTGTAGGACTCATTCATTTCCACGTTGGTCTTGTTCATTTCCTTGCAGGTCTCGTTCATTTCCTTGTAGGTCTTGCTTATTTCTTTATAGGTCTCGACCTTTTCCAGGAGCCTCTTGAAAAGCCTTATAACCATGGTTTTGAACTCTATGTCTAGTCATCTTTTTCCCTCCATTTCTTTCACACCTGATTTCTTTCCATGTCTCTGCATGGTGGCTGCTTTATGTGGTGGATGACCTCTAAGGGACAGTGGTTCAGCCTCCCCAGTTATTTGAGATGGGTACTCTTACTGCAATCCTTTATGGGTTGTACAGTATTTTTGAATTTAAACCCAGCTTGTTGTTGTTAGCCCTAAGAGGGTTTAACCTCCAGGCCAATTGGCTGTGAAGGAAGACTGTTCAGGTTGGATGGGCGGAGTCTTTGAGCTGAGCAGGCAGCCTCAGCATCAGCTAGGTCCTTTGCGGCGCTCGCGCGTGGGTCTCTGTTGGGTGGTAATTGTTGCAGGCACCTCCAAGAGAAAGCTGCTAGTCTCTATCCCTTGCCAGACAACTCTGCCTCTCCCCAAATGAGTTTTCACACCCAAAGTCTCATCCAGGGTTGTAAAACAAAGCAGTCCGGTGGTCTCTGGGACCAGGGGGCAAGTCGCCATGGAGCAAGTCACGTGTCTGTGCTGTCGCACACTTTTCGTGCGCAAACTGCTTTTCCAAACAACCCGGTTTCTCCTCAGACTAGGAGACCTCTGCTGCGCCCAGCTTCCAGGGTGCGTCCCCCGGACCTCGGACCTCGCCTGGCCCTGGGGAATCTGTGCAGTGGGGCGTCTGCCCTCCCCTTTGGAGAAATCCAGCCGGGGTTGCTGCTGCCAGCCCTCCAGCCCGCGCGCGTGGCCACGTCTCCTAACCACTGTTTCCAGGCGTATCTTCAAGGCTGCGCTCTGCCGCTCTTCTGAGTCTCAGTGTCCCACCTTTACTTTCATTTGTGGAGTTTTCACTCAGCCAGCTGTCCGGTGATTCTGGGTGATGTTTGTTTTGTTGTTTTGTTGTAGTTTTTGAATTGTTGCACAGGGCAGAACAATAGGTGTTTACCTATGCCGCCATCTTGGTTGCTCCCACCTTCTCTTGCTGCTTTTAATATTCTCTTTGTATTTTGTGCTTGGCATTTTAATTATGATGTGCCTTGTTGTAGTCCTCTTTGGATTCCTTTTTTTTCCTTTTTTTAAAATTTTATTTACAATATAACTTATATTTAATAGTAGTACATATGTTTTCCTCCCCCCCCCAATATCCTCCTCCCAGCTTCCCTTACCCCCCCAGCACATGTCCCCACCTGCACCCCTCCCCGCCCCAGTGTCTTTCATTCATTGGTTATGCTCATATGTATGCATACAAGTCCTTTGGTTGATTTCCCCCATGGATTCCTTTTGTTTGAAGTTCTGTGCACTTCCTGGACTTGTAAGTCTATTTCTTTCACCAGGTGGGGGAAGTTTTCAGTCACTATCTTCAGATAGATTTTCAGTATCTTGCTCTCTCTTCTTCTGGCACCCCCATTAATCAGATGTTGGTACACTTAAGATTGTCCCAGAGGCTCCTTACACTGTCTTCAAATTTTTTTATTCTTTTTTTCTTTTGGCTTTTCCAGCTGAGTGTTTTTTGCTTCTTTGTATTTCAAATCTTTGACTTGATTCTTGCAGTCTTCTTGTCTGCTCTTAGGTCTCTGTGTAATATTTTTTATTTCAGTGAGTGTATGTTTAATGTCTAGTTGTCCTTTTTCTTTTTTTAAAAAAAATATTTTATTGATTTTTTACAGAGAGGAAGGGAGAGGGATAGAAACTCAGAAACATCGATGAGAGAGAAACATTGATCAGCTGCCTCTTGCACACTCCCTACCGGGATTGTGCCCACAGCCAAGGTACATGCCCTTGACTGGAATCGAACCTGGGACCTTCCAGTCCGCAGGCTGATGCTCTATCCACTGAGTCAAACCGGTTTCGGCTAGTTGTCCTTTTTCATATCCTCGAGGGTCTTGCTAAATTTATCGGCCTTTTCTAGGAAATTCTTGAAAAACCTTATAATTGTGGTTTTGAACTCTATATCCTGTTTGTTTTCCTCCATTTCTTTAATTTGTGACCTGTTTCTTTGTCTCCACATTTCCACTGCTTCTCTGACTTGGTAGAGTAGCTTTGTGTGGTAGGTGTCCTCTTGGGCACAGTGGCTCAGCCTCCCCAGTTACCTGAAGTGGATACTCTTGTGCACCCCTTTTTGGGCTATGTGCACAGCTTGTTGTAGTTAAGCCTAGACTATTATTGGTATCACTAGGAGGAGTTGACCTCCAGGCCAACTGGCTGTGAGGATCAGCTGTGTCTATGCTGGGAGAGCTTCTGTGCTCAGCTTGGATAGGGCAGAGTCTCAGGGTGGAGCAGACAGCCTTGGTTTCCCATCAGCCCCACTCTAAGAGGCCCCTGAGTCTTATTGTCCCACAGCAATGGCTCCACATACCTCTGAGATAAAAACGCTCTCGAGTTTTGCCCACTGCCAGACAGTTCAGTTTCTCTCCGGTTGAGTCCGGATACCCAAAGTCTCATCAGGAATTGGAGTACAGTGCAGTCAGGAGGTTTTGTTTCCCTCACAAATGAGAAAGCTGGCCATGCGCTCACCTGCCTGCCCTCTCCACGAGCGCATGAGCCTCAGCAGCTCCCCTGAGTCTCAGTTTCCTTCCTCCTGACAGTCCAATTTCACACCGTATGAATCTGGGTTCCCCAAGTCTTGGCCAGAACTGGAATTCAGCAGAGTGGGGAGCCTTTGTCTCCCTCCCTGTTCGAGAAAGCCAGCCACGTATTCAGCCGCCTGGCCTTTATCGGCACGTGCATCTCCACTTAGCGCGTCTCTTCATCTCTGTACCTCTGCCCTCTGCAGCTCCTCTGAGTCTCAGTGTCCTTTTCTCTTTCCTTCTAGTTGTAGAATTTCTACTCAGCCAGCTTTCCTGTGGTTCTGAGTGATGCCCGTTTTGTCTTTTAGTTGTAGTTTTGAAATTGTTGTGCTAGGCAACAGTATAGGTGTTTACCTATGCCGCCATCTTGGTTCCTCCTCGGGTTTTTCTGTATTTTAGTTGTAATTCCAGTTTGGTCCTGAGCATGTCAGTATGGCTTCTGCTTACTCTGCCACCATTTTAGAATCTCTCAGAAGAAATTCTAATTAATTAAGCAGTTGCTTACTCTTTTGTAGCTCCAGTCTTAAAACATTCCCCCAGCCTTCCAATTATTTCCTTTGAGACTTTTTTTCTTCTTCTTCCTAGCTTGGTTCTTTTGAGTCTCCACAGTGCTTTTTATGGGATAGCTTATTTAATAAAAAAGAGAGGACTAGACTAGGAATTAGGTAGACATAATTTAGCTCGGGTTATAATACTCTTGGCTTTTCTGGCCCTCAGTTTCCCCATACCAAGTATTTTGGGGATAATAGAACATAACTCACAAGGTTGATGCACGCAGATCCTATGAGATAATGTGACAAATATTTAGTCTTATACAAATGTAATTTATTATTAGTGTTCCTCCTCTGAATTCTGATCATCTATATAATTTCTTGGTTCATTCCCTCTCTTTACCTTATGTCTCCTTGGTTCTCACTTTTCCTTATAACCCTGCCTTTTCACTCTTAATGACAACAGGAAAAATGTGGCTATACTAGTACTACACATGGTACAGTTGCGAGGGAGAGGGCCCGAGTCTTTGGGAAATGTAAAGTTCATTGACTTTGGAGTTATAATATCTTATCATTAACTTGAACAAGCTCCTTTACCCCTTTTGTCTCTCAAATTTTACATTTTTCTCCTGGTTTACCATGTAGTTCTTTCTAGTCTTGAGCTCATTTCATTGTAGAAGACCCCCTTTAAAATGCAAGAATTACTGGGCCCAGGTAACAACTGAGAATCAAAACTAGCTTTTGCTTGCTTTTCAGTGTGGATTAGGTTAAAGCAGCAATTTTCAACTGCTGTGCTGCAAGAATTTTTAAAACATGCAATACCTGACTATTTAGACAGGGACACTGACCTCTTTTCCCTTAGATTGTCAAAAAAGTGACAACAGCCAACACAACAATAGCCATCCACTGTGAATTAATCAAAATGATACCTATTTTGCACTGGCTGGTTAGAAGAGCGTTGGCCCATTCACTGAAGTGTCACGGGTTCAATTCCTAGACAAGGTCACCTACCTGGTTGCCAGGTTTGATTCCCGGCCCAGTTTGGGTGCATGTGGGAGGCAACCAATTGATATGTCTTTTTCTTACTTATGTTCCTTTCTTTTTCTTTCTCTCTCTCTCCGTCTTCCTTCCACTCCCTCTAAAAATCAATGAAAAAATATCCTTGGGTGAGGATTAACAACAACAAAAAATGTTACCTGTTTTTTTTGTCAGATTAGTAAAAAACATAATATATTTTTTAGTGTGCCAGAGAATTTTAGTAATTAGATTATGTGTGCCATAACATGAAAATGGTTGGAAACTGTTGGGTTAGGATACAGCCATTGGGAGCAAGAGTCACAATAGGACACTGGGGTGAGGTATGGAACTGGACAATAGGGCAGGTTCTTTCATATATATATATATATATATGTATATATATATATATATGTATATATGTATATATATATTGATTTCAGAGAGGAACTAAGAGATAGATAGAGACATCAATGATGAGAGAGAACCATTGATTGGTTGCTTCCTGCATGCCCCACACTGAGGATCGAGTCTGCCCTGACTAGGAATTGAACCATGACCTTCTGGTTTATAGGTTGATGCTCAACCACTGAGCAATACTGGCTGAGCAAGGACAGGTCTTAGTTTATGATATAAGGATGGTGTTAGGTCCTCAGAGTATTTGATACTGCCTCTCTCATAGCCACACCCAGTTGTTCTTCCTAGGCTGTGCATACTCTCAGCCTGAAGTCAGAGCTTGGTGAAGCTTGATTCCCCCAAGAATTCACTGATGAAAATTAGGGCATTTGAGTGGATCTAAATGGCTGAACTGTGTGAAGGGCAGAGGCTTTCCTTGGGGGATCCTTTTAATCTCTTGTGGTTATAGACTTTTTAAGGTTGAACTAATTAAAATGCTGGCAGCTGGACTCAATACCTTCCATGCACTAGGTCCTGCTCCTGCTTCATGGAGTACCGTAAGTTGGCACAAGTTGACTTTCTTGGGGAGCTAAGGAATGAGTTTCCATGTCCTTATCTAAATAAATGTTTACTGAGTTCCAGCCAGTTTGGCTCAGTGGATAGAGCATCGGCCTGTGGACTGAAGGGCCCCGGGTTTTATTCCGGTCAAGGGCATGTACCTCAATTGCAGATTGGCCCCGATTGGGGCACGTGTGGAAGGCAACCAGTGGGTGTGTATCTCCCACATCTATGTTTTTCTCTCTGTGTGTCTCTCCTCCCTCCCGTCCACTCTTTTTTATAAAAAAAAATCAATGGCAAAATATCCTTGTGTGAGGATTAATAAAAAAGTTATTAATTAAAAACAAACAAACAAATAAATGCTTGCTGATGTGATATTTGTCCAGAATAGGCTGTCACACATCTCATGGTGGAGAGATCCAGATCCAGATTTGCCTGGATTTGCTACTCTCTAGACTCCTGAGGTTCTCTTTTAGGTCAATTCTCTATTAGCCCCACAAGGCATTCCTCTCTTAGCTGGTTTTCACTGCCTTGGGCAATTCTTCTCTGTGTATGTTTCTGTTCTAACTAGAAAAAGGGAGAAGGAAAATATATTTTACTAGGCGGCCAGTGCACGAATTCGTGCACCCTGAAAGGAGCTGTGAGCCATGAGGCTGTGGAGAGCACAGGGGTGGGTCTCAGCCCATCCTCTGCACCCCAGCTTGGCACCTCCCGCCATGGCCCCAGGTCCCCTGTCTGCTGGTAGCGCCACTCCCGTTCCTCTGCTCCCACACACTGATGGCTTAGGCCCTGCTTGTAGGCCCTACGGGTGCTGACAGTGTGGAGCGATTGGGGCTGGTGCCAGCAGTGTATGCAAGTGTTGGCTGCTGGCCCTGATCACCCTTCAGCAGCAGGGGGAGGTGGAGAAGGCCTGAGGGGCAATTGGGGCTGGTAGCTGCACCAGCAGCAGGTGTGAGTGCTGGATGGGACCACGGCCCATGGGAGCAAAGAATTTTCAGTAACTGACGCCCCTCCTTGGTCTGGCGCCCCTCCTTGGTCTGGCGCCCCCGCTCATCTACTCCATCATCCCCCCACGGCCGATACCCAGCATGTTCTGCGCACCCCCTGGTGGTCAGCTCATGTTATAGCTACTGGTTGTTCAGTTATTCTGCTATTTGGTCTATTTGCATATTAGGGTTTTATATAGAGAGATTATGTCCCATCATGTGCCAAGTTGGGGCTAATATTTTACATAGCTGGCTTTTGAGATATCCTCATATCTTTTCATAATGTCCATTTTACAGATGAGGAAATATTCATAAAAGGAAAATAATTTGCCTAATTATCATTATAGTCTGGAAACAACTGAACCAGAATTCAAATCAGATATCTCCCAAAGCCTCTGGTTACTTCTTTAGGTAGCACAAATGATTTCAGAACCTACTATCCTTCTAAGCTCAGCTAATTTCCTACCTCCACAAAGTCTTCAATTCAGAATTATTTTCTTGATCTGCCTTTCCAGAGCACTCTGCTTCTCTCTCTAAACTGATTGATATTTAATGGGGTATGGATCTACCTCCCTTATTTGACCACACACCTGCAAGGTGTGGTACTCATGATGTATTTGTCAAATCACCCAATGAAGGCCATGTGGGTTGCTCAGTTAGTTAGAACATAGTCCCAATATGCTAAGGTTGTGGGTTAGATTCCCATACAAGAATCAACCAATGAATGCATTAATAAGTAGAACAACAACAACAAAAATCAGTGTTTCTCTCTCTTTCTCTGAAATCAATAAATAGAAAGGTAAAAAAAAAAAGAAACAATGAAGTTGTAGTTGGAATTTCAGGCTTTGTCACAGACTGTTAAAATGAAGGATTTTAGGCAGAGTCTTGGCTAGCTCCCCGAGTAAAATCAGACCTGGGTCGTCTTCTTTTTTTTTTACTGTCTTTATTGTTGAAAGCATTACATATGTCCTCTTTAAGCTCTTCTAGCTCACCCTTACCCCTCCACGCCCGCAGACCTGAGTCTTCTTGATTTGTACAGAGTGTGCTGTATTATATTAGAAGCAGTAGGGCCTTCTAGACAAGATGCTTTTGGGTCTCCAAGGGAGCAGGCATCTCTTATCTTAGGTCATTTTCGTTGGCCTCTGGCTTTGGAGTTCGTTTCTTTCTTGTGGTGTTCTTACAACTAATAGAGCTTAGATCACTGCTACCTGGAGTGAAATAGTGTGAAAAAGCCCTCAACCTGGCTTTGGTTGGAATATACCTGTTGACTGTGGGTTGCTTTTCCCTCACAAAGAGAATAATGAGTTATTAATCCTGCATTTGGGACTTAAACTTTCTGCCACTTCTGCTATTATTGCATGTCACATCACAGGATAAAGGCTTTCCTGGAGAAGGCAAGCTTTTAAAGGCATTTTTATAAGTTGAATGATCATTCTTACTGACTTGAAAAAATTATAAAAGTATTTTTAGGCTTTTTCTGTGTGTATAGCATACATGCTTAGTATTTAACATCAAAAGTTTGTTCCTGCCTGGCTGGGGAGAGGTTAAATGGGTCTAAAGACATTTGTTAAAGCTTGAATTGAACACTTAAAATGAGTGCATTTTACTACACGCAAATTACCTCTAACTAGAGGCCTGGTGCACGAAATTCATGCACAGGGGCTCGGCCCATCATGCAGGACGCAACCAATCAATGATTCCATCTCATCACTGATGTTTCTATCTCTCTCTTTCTCTCTGAAATAAAAATGTTAAAAAAAAAGAAGTTGTCAATGAAAGATAGTTCCTTTCATTCTCCCTTCCCAGTTTGCAAAGAGTGGTGGAAACACAGAGGAAGAAGCAGATGTGGTTGGGGAGCCTAATCAATGGCTTCACAGGTTTGATCTGATGATGTCGTCCTAATGTAGAATTACTGGTGTTTTTCTCCCAAAAGGAACTTGCTGGGGTTAATATGCTTTGCTTTTCTGCATTTCCTATGGTCTTGGTTGGGAGGGCTGGCTCTTGTCTTTCAAGGCAAGGTAAAATTCAAACTACATGTTTGTGCAGAGGTTGTTACCAGAAAAGCAGCTTTCTCTGGAGAGTCTGGACTCATCTGATTTGGATTAGGCTTTTATAGCCAGCCATTACCCTCCCCTCCCCCCCCAACCCCTGCCTCTGTAATTGTTATAGCTTTGACAACATGTACTCAGCTTGACTTCTGTTCTGGGTCAGTTGTAAATTCTCACAGGATGTAGAGCAGAGTGTGTTTGCTGGGGTTAATCAGGTATTTATGAGTTGACCTTTGCTAGTGAAAATCCAATTTTTCCCTCATGCATGAGTGACTCTTACAGGCTGAGTGAGGGCCTTACTCTGAGGCATTCCCAGAACTGTTAGAAGTTGTAGCACATTTACCTGCCCTTTTCATATGTAAACAGGCCAGTGGGATCTATCTGCCCCTCAAAGCAGGGCTGCCCAGCACCTTTTTTTTTATCCTACAGTTTTTAGACACTGGAAATACCACTCTTCTTTCTCTTATCAACATTTTAGATTTTGGAACTTTCTCTTCTGGTTTAGTTCTTGGGAGGGTGGTAAGCAGGGAGGAATTGTCTGGCCATCAGGGCTTCTTGCTTGCAAATTGAAGCCACTTGGCAAGAAGTGGGTAAAGAGCATGTTTGTGGATGGGAGTGGTCAGGCATTGACCTAAGCTAAGAGTTAGTTTGGGGTTTAAAGGGCCTGTGCATTCTACAAGTAGAATCAGTAAGTATCTGAGCTATGTCCTCCGTGCCCTTCTTTGGGAGCTGAGCGTTGTCACAAGGGAGATCTCAAATATGGGCCCAGGAGAAGGAAAGAAGTTTAAGGAAAGGAAACAGAGGGAAGAAAAGGGAACTTTGCTGAGCTGTTGTTTTATGCTAGAGGCTTTGGACCAATTATTTCCTTAAATCTTCACAACAATCTTGTGAAGTTTACAGATGATGAAACCAAAGCCCAGTGACGTTAAGCAACTTTCCCAAGGTCACAAAGCTAGTGAATGATAATGACCATAGTTATCATTTATAGGACGTTGTGAAAGGCACATACCAAGTTTCTTTTTTTAATGTACATTATATAATTTACTAGAAGCCCGATGCACGAAGTTTCGTGCAAGAATGGGCCTGGGCCTTCCTTCCCCTGGCTGATGGCCCTGCCTTTGCTCAGGTGGGAGCTGCCTTTCTGCCTTTCAATGCTGCCCAGGGGCCTGGAGCAGCTGGGGCAGTGGGGAATGCCTGTGTCATTGCCATGGTGACTATACAAGTGTCCCACCTCTGGCTGCTCGGTGCCTCTCTATGCAAATTAACCCACCATCTTTGTTGGGTTAATTTGCATACTCCTGATGGGCTGGCGGGTGTCACGAAGATACGGTCAATTTGCATCTTCCTCTTTTATTAGTGTAGATATTCACCACAGTATTATGAATGATTATTATTACTTCTGCATTGCAAAAGAGGAAACTTGGAATTAGAGAGTTTTGGTTGCTTGATGAGGTCACTCATCTAAGCAATGGCAGCACAAGGATTTGAATCTAGAATCCTGCGATTATAAAGCTTGTTCCTTGATGTTCATGTCACTGCAGATAGAAGAGCTAGGATTAAAATGCAGTCATGAGAGCAAAGTTCATGTCTTTAACTATCTCTGTATCCCCCTAACCTGTGGCAGTACCTACCACATTGTTAGTGCTCAACAAATGTTTGCTATGGAATTCAGCTCTGCTTTCATCCATGACTCCCAGCTCCTTGCCCTGACTGTCTTCTCTTCATAGTCTGGCCTTACCCTACCAACCATAGTGACCTCCCTGAATTCCCCACATGCAGCATCTGGTTTATCACTGTTACTCTCCTGCTGCTTCTCTCCGCTTTCCCCTGGGTGCATACTGTTGCTGCTGCTATTGCTTTCTATCACCCTTCAATCCTGTCTGTTCTTTTCCTTGCAGTTGCTCTGACTAATTCCAGAAGCTTCCCTTTCCAGACTATAATCTTAGTCTGCACCATATAATTTGGCATTTAATTATCTACTATTTTACCTACTAGTTTTTTCATGGACATTAATCTTCTCTCCAGCCAGCTGATGGTAGTCATATCATAATGACCCCTCATATTAGTTTGTGCTTTGTCTTTATGAAGCACTTTCCTATTCAAGACCTGTGTTTTTGCTCATCATTTCCATAGCAAACCTGTGAGATAGATCGGAGAGGATTATTATTTCCATATTAAAGCAGAGAAGACAAATGTAAAAGAGACAGGTAACTTCCCAAGGTTGTCTGACTAATTAGGTCTCAGGTCTACTGATTTCAGTCTTAGTGTTTTGTCTGTCATGATTTAACATTTGTGTTTCTCCTTAGCATTTTCTTCCTACCTTTAAGGGCCAACCAAAGTAGAATACCTATTTGTGGGCTTTCAGAAGGTTGGTGGACTGAGGAATGGTGGAGTGGCTCAAATAGCAATTTCAGGTACTTCTTAGTGGTATCAGATAGTAGGAGGGTTCCTACTATCTGCACAAGAGGTTCTGTCCTTGTGGCTACTAGGATTAATTTTAAACAGAAAATCATTGGTTTCTTCTGAGTGGTCAGAGCATTCCCTCTTATAAATATAGGAAACAGGGCAAGATGTATGGTGCTGGGTAGTTTTGTATTGTGACAATAGCACACGCTTTGGAAGCAGGCAGACCAGAATTTAAAATCTGGCTCTGCTATTTGTTATTAAGCTCATGATCCTGGGTAAATCATTAATCTGTAAAAGCCTTAGAGGCTGTTGTGAAAAAGTATTTAAGGGCTACATATTGGCTCTTAAAAAAAGGAAGTATTTGTTGGTGGTTTTTATAGTCAATACTGGAGGCCCAGTGCATGAAATTCATGCATGAGGGGAGTGTGTCCCTCAACCCAGCCTGCACCCTCTCCAATCTGTGATCCCTCGCACAATCCGGGACTGCTGGCTCCTAACCACTTGCCTGCCTGCCTGATTGCCCCAAATTGCTTCTGTTTGCCAGCCTGATCACCCCCTAACTGCTCCCCTGCCAGCCTGATTGATGCATAACTGCTCCCCTGCTGGCTCAATTGCCCCCAACTGCCCTCCCCTGCCAGCCCAATCCATTCTAACTGCTCTCTTCTGTCAGCCCAAGTGCCCCAAACTTCTCTCCTCTGCAGGCCTGGTTGCCCCCAACTGCCCTCTCCTGCCAACCATCATGTGACAACATGTAGGTGCCATCTTGTGATGATGTGGTGGCCATCTTGTGATTATGGGCAGCCATCTTGTGATTATGTGGGGGTGGCCATCTTGTGATGACATGGGAGTGGCCATCTTGTGAGAGCATGAGGATCAATTTGCATGTTACCCTTTTATTATATAGGACTAGAGACCCAGTGCACAAAATTCATACATTGGTAGGGTCCCCACCAGCTGCTCGCCAGGGTCTCCCTCCCTTCTCCTAGCCAGCCCTGCCACCTGGTTGAACTCCCAGAAGAACTCCCAATTGAGGGGACAATTTGCATACTATACTTCATGCACTGGGGGTGTGTGTGTCCCTCAGCCCAGTCTGCCCCCTCTCACAGTCATGGAGCCCTCAGTGGTGGGAGGCGACCTGGTGATCAGGGGAAGACAACGCCCTCATCACACCTCTGCTGCTGCCACTGCCGGCAGCACAAGCCTTGGCTGGCCCTAATTACCTGCACCTTGGGTGGCCCTGGGCAGCTGGGCAGCCACCATTCGAAGCTTGCCTGTGACTTGGGCCTACCCTGGGTGGCTGGAGGGCTGAGGGAACTGGGAGACTCTGGAGGCAGGCATGTGGAGCAACCAGACTCGCCTGGGGGTGGGCCCGGTCCTGTCATGTGCCTGCCGCCCCAGTGGGCTGAGGGGACTAGTTGCTGCCATCTTGTGGCTGTGGTCACTACCATTTTTGAGGTAGTGGCAGTCAATTAGCATATTCCCTCCTTACTGGCTGTGGGTGCCACCATCTTTGTGAGGGTGTGATAGTCAATTAGCATATTCCCTCTTTATTAGAGAGAATTACTATAAATATAAGGCATGAGGAGCCTGAGGAGGGTGTGCCTGTGACCTGTGGAGGTTACTCCTTGTGGCTTGATTTCCAGGAACCAGTGATAATATACTACATTGGCATTTTTTGGCTGATAGGGCTGAGTGTGAATGCTGTATCCAAGTTTCTAGTCTCCAGGTCTCCAGTACCTCCTGAGTACAATGAAACAGTTTGTGAACAGCATGGGTATGGCTTTACTGGCAAACTTTGGGGGGTAAAGATTTTATTTTTCTGAAGCATTAGAATTTTTCTTTGGCATTAGAATTGTTGTTTCTGAAAAGTTAAGAGCCCATTTGTTGAGAGATTTTAGTTATTTCTGAAACCAGATATTGCTTCACAGCTGTTTGTTAAATACTTCTTTTCTTGAACCTCTGCCCCTCCCCAAAAGAAAATAACCAGATTCAGAGCATTGTGTGATTATTATGTCTTTGGTCACTCTGACCTCCCAGCCTTCAGCTCCCTTCTCAGAGATAGCACCATCCAGACTGCTGCTTCAAGCGAGGTCATTCTGTGAATAAAGATATGACACACACACACACACACACACACACACACACACACACACACACACAAAATGGCATGCTACTCAGCCATGAAAATAATGAAAGCTTGCAATTTGCAACAATATGGATGGACCTTGAGGGTGTTATGCTGAACAAAATAAGTCAGCAAATACTGTATGATTTCATTTATATGTGGGTTCTAAAAAACCAAACAAATGAACAAACAAAACAAAATCAGTCTCATAGATATAGAGAACAGGTTGGTGGTTGCAGAGGGAAGGCCAGGGGCCAGCAAAATGGGTGAAGGGAATCAAGAGGTATAAACTTCCAGTCTGGCCATTGTCGCTCAGTGGTTGAAAGTCAGTCCCTGAACCAGGAGGTGGTCATGGTTAGATTCTTGGTTGGGACATGTGCCTGGATTGTGGGCGTCATCCCTGGTGGGGGTGTGCAGCAGGCAGCTGATTGATGATTCTCTCTCATTATTGGTGTTTCTGTCTCTCCCTATCCCTTCCTCTCTCTGAAACCAATAAAAACATATTTTTTTTAAAAAAAGAGGTACAAACTTCCAGTTATAAAATAAGCCATGGAAATGTAATGTACAGGATGGTGACTATGGTCTACAATATTTGCATTTCAAATGTGGAAGTTGCTAAGAAAGCAAATCTTAAAAGTTCTCATAAAAAATGTTTGGTAACTTTGTATGGTGACAATGTTAAATAGACTTAGTGTAGTGATCATAATGTACCAGTATACATTTTTCAAATCATTTTGTACATACACTTTAAACTAATATTATATGTCAATGAAAAAGAAATGTTGAGGATAGTTAAATAAGAAAAGATATTAAAACTGAACAAAAAAGAGAGGTCGTCAGCCCCTTTTCCTTTACTCTTCATTTATTACCTGGTCTATGCTGTATGGGAAATAGAACAAGTACACATTGACACTATTTAAAAGGGAGCTTGCTTTCTCTTTGGGGACTTTAGATAGCCTGATACAGGAAATGACTAAAGAATGAGCGCAAAGGAACATAACTTATTGCTAAAATGGCAGGTTTGGATGTCTGGGGGATGTGAGGTTAGGCTTCCCAGAAGGGTACGAAAGAGCAGCTAGCAGAAACATCAGTGGCTTTTGAATTTTTCCTTTAGAATATGGTGCCATTCATCTTTTTTTTTTAATTGATGTGAAATTCACATAACATAAAATTAATCATTTATATACACAACTCAGTGACATTTAGTAGCATTCATAATGTCGTATAACCATAATTTCTAGTTCCAAACCATTTTTATCATTCCAAAGGAAACTTGTTTGTTACCTCTTAAGCAGTTTCTTCCATTTTCTCTTCTTTCTCTTGCAGCCACCAATCTGTCTTCTGTCACTATGAATTTACCTATTCTGGATATTTCATATGAATGCAATCATAAAATTTGTTACCTAATGCATCTGGCTTCTTTCACTTGACCTAATATTTTGGAGGTTCATATTGTAGCACGTACCATATAGAATGAAGCAGTACTTTATACCTTTTTATGGGCAGCTAATATTCCATGTATATGTATATATCTCGCAGTTTGTTTATTCATCTGCTGATGTACAGTAGGGCTGTTTTAATCTTTTGGCTACTGTCAATAGTGCTGCTATGAACATATGTGTACTTGTTTGAGTATTAGTTTTTAATCTTTTTTTTTTAAATATATTTTATTGATTTTTTACAGAGCGGAAGGGAGAGGGATAGAAAGTCAGAAACATCGATGAGAGAGAAACATCGATCAGCTGCCTCTTGCACACCCCCCACTTGGGATGTGCCCGCAGCCAAGGTACATGCCCTTGACCGGAATCGAACCCGGGACCCTTCAGTCCGCAGTCCGACGCTCTATCCACTGAGCCAAACCGGTCTCGGCATCAGTTTTTAATTCTTTTGGGCATATACTAGGAGTAGAATTTCTGGGTCTGGGGTAATTCTGTGTTTAAGTTTTTATTTTTTAATGTATTTTATTGATTTGTTTTTTACAAAGAGGAAGGGAGAGGGATAGAGAGTTAGAAACATCGATGAGAGAGAAACATTGATCAGTTGCTTCCTGCACACTCCCCACCGGTATGTGCCCGCACCCAAGGTACATGCTCTTGACTGGAATTGAACCTGGGACCCTTGAGTCCACAGGCCAACTCTCTATCCAATGAGCCAAACTGGTTAGGGCATGTGTTTAAGTTTTTAAGGATCTGTTTTCCATTGTGGTTGAACCATTTTTATACTCCTACCAGCAACATATGAAGGGTCCAAATTTTTCACATTCCCACTAACATTGGTTATTTTGTGTTTTTTTTAAATTATAGCCATCCTAGCGGATATGAAATGGGATCTCATTGTGGCTTCCATTTGCATTTTCCTAATGACTAATGATGTTGAGCATCTTTTTCTGTGATTGTTGGCCATTTGTATGTCTACTATAGAGTAATGTCTGTTCAAGTCTTTTATCCATTTTTGAATTGGGTTTTGTTTTTTTGTTGTTGAATTGTGTGATGGTTAATTATATTTTATTTTATTTATTTTTAAATCTTTATTTTTCAGATTATTACAATTGTTCCTCTTTTTCCCCCCACCATAGCTCCCCTTCATCTGGTTCAAACCCTACTCCATGCCCCTTCCTTCCCTACCCCTACCACTGTCTTCATACATAGTTATATGATTTTTGTCCAGTTTCTTCCTGTACCCCAACACTCTTTTCCCCTGAGGATTGTCAATCAACTCCCTTTCTATGCCCCTGATTCTATTATATTCACCAGACTATTCTGTTCATCAGATTTTTTATTCACTTAATTTTTAGATTCAATTTTTGATAGATATGTATTTGTTGTTAATAATTTTTATCTTTACCTTTTTCTTCTTCTTCCTCTTCTTACAGAATACCTTTCAGCATTTTATAAAATACTGATTGGGCAGTGCTGAACTCCCTTAGCTTTTTCTTATTTGTGAAGCTCTTTATCTGACCTTCAATTCTGAACGATAGCTTTGCTGGGTAGAGTAATCTTGGTTGTAGGTTCTTGCTATTCATCACTTTGAATATTTCTTGCCACTCCCATCTGGCCTGCATAGTTTCTGTTGAGAAATCAGCTGACAGTCGGATGGATGCTCCCTTGTAGGTAATTAACTTTTTCTCTTGCTGCTTTTAATAATCTCTCTTTGTCTTTTACTGTTTACATTTTAATTATAATATGTCTTGGTGTGGTCTTCTTTGGATTCCTTTTATTTGGGGTTCTCTGTGCTTTCTGGACTTGTAAGTCAATTTCTTTCACCAGGTGGGGAAGTTTTCAGTCATCATTTCTTCAAATAGGCTTTCAGTATCTTGCTCGCTCCCCTCTGGCACCCCCATAAATTCTGATATTGGTACACTTGAAGTTGTCCCAGAGGTTCCTTACACTGATTTCATATTTTTGGATTCTTTTTTCATTTTGCTTTTCTGGTTGGGTGTTTTTTGCTTCTTTATATTTCAGATCTTTGACTTGATTTTTGCAATCCTCTAGTCTGCTGTTGGATCTCTGTATATTATTTTTTATTTCAGTCAGTGTATGCTTAATTTCTAGTTGATTCTTTTTCATATCCTCAAGGGTCTTACTAAATTTATGGGCTTTTTAGAAAATTCTTAAAAAACCTTATAACCATGGTTTTGAACTCTATATCCAGTTATTTGTTTTCCTCCATTTCTTTTATCTGTGACCTGTTTCTTTGTCTGCATTTTGGCTGCTTCCCTGAGTTGATAGAGTGGCTTTGTGTTCTAGATGTCCTATAGGGCCCAGTGGCTCAGCCTCCCCAATCACCTGAGGTGGACACTCTTGGTGCATCCCTTTGTGGGCTGTGTGCACAGTCTTGTAGTTAAGCCTTGATTGTTGTTGGTATCACTGGGAGAAATTGACCTCCAGGCCAATTGGCTGTGAGGATCAACTACGTCTACCATGGGAGAACTTCTGTGCTGGAGACACCCTTATGAGGCAAGACTTGTTTCAGTGGGGCTTTGGTTCTCACTGATTCTGCCTCCTGAGTGTGTTCCTTATGGATCTGAGGAGTTGTAATCAGGATGGTCCTACTCTGACCCCTGGGTACACTGGCTCTTGGATCTCCAGGGAGGTACTAATTTAGCCTCTGCTTGAGGCCACCCAGCAGGAGCTACTGAGAGATCTGCAGATGGCTCTTCTTTGTTTGAGTTTTGGAGGTGAGGCCCACCTGTGAAGAAATGCAAGTTGCTGTGGTGCCTCAGGGCTTCTTTTGGATGTTCTGGGTCTCACTTACTCTGCTGCAGTTTGATAGGTAAGTTTAGATTTCAAAGGACCAGGCCATTCATATGCACAGCTTAGATGGGGTAGAGTCTCAGGGTGGAGAAAACAGCAATGGTCAGCCCTGCCCTAAGAGGCCCCTGGGTCTCAGTGCCTGCTGCAAGCACTTCTGAGAGAAAGCCACCCTCGAGTTCTGCCTGCTGCCAGATGGTCCAGTTGCTCTCCATATGAGTCTAGGTCTCCAGAGTTTTGCTCAGAACTGGATGGAGTTCAGAACAGTCGGGAGCTTGTGTCTCCCTCCGGCTTGAAAAAGCCAGCTGCATACACTATTGCCAGCCCTCTCTGTGCCCATGTGTGCCACTGTACCCCTGCACTTTACTTCTGCATTTCCTCTGAGTCTCAGTGTGCTTTTCTCTTTCCTTCTAGTTGTAGAATTTGCACTCAGCCAGCCTTCCTGTGGTTCTGGATGATGTCCGTTTTGTCTTTTAGTTGTAGTTTTGAAGTGGTTGTGCGAGGCAGCAAGTTCAGGTGTTTACCTATGCCACCATCTTGGTTTCTGTGATGATTAATATTATATGTCAACTTGACTGGGCTAAGGGATCCTAGATAGCTGGTAAAACATTATTTCCAGATGTGTTTGTGAGGTTGTCTTTGGAAGAGATGAGCATTTGAATCAGTAAACTGAATAAAGGAGATTACTCTTACTAAAGCTGGTGGGCACCGTTCCATGTGCTGAGGGCCTGAATAGAGGGCCTGAGGGAAGAAAGGGTGAATTTGCTATTATTACTTGAGCTGAGATATCCACCTTTTCCTGGAATTGTACATCGAAGATCCTGGTTCTTTGGCTTTTGAACTGAGACTTACATCATTGTAAAGCTTCCTTTCCCCCACCAATCCCTTTTCATGCTTTTAGACTTGGTATGAATTATACCACCAGCTTTCCTGGTTCTTGAACTTGCAAATGGCAGACTGTGGGATTTTGTAGCCTTCATAACCAAGTGAGCCATACCCATTTTTTCTATTGGTTTTGTTTCTCTGGAGAACCCTGACTAATATAAATTCTAAGAGTTCTTTATATATTTTGGATACTAGAATTCTTCTTTTTAAAAATGTTATTTTGAGAGAAAACCTTCTTTGACTTAAAAAATCACTCATTAGTTTTTAAATACACCTAGTTCTTTCATGTCTCTTAGCTTATGCTCATACTTTTCCCTTTTTCTGGAATGTTTTTCCATTCTTTTCTGGTAGATGAAATTATAATTGATCTTCCAGGCTCAGGTCAGATGTCATCTCTTCTGCAAAGCTCTTTTCATTGCTTTTATCTTCATATTTCACTAGTTAGGCGCTCCTTGCTATGGCATACTTTTTTATTGTCTGCTTCAAAATATTAGGTTGTATTTCTAGAGCCAGAAATTATATTTTCATTAATTTCTGTCCTAATCATCAAGTGTATGGCCTGACATATAATGAATGTTAATAAATGCTGAATGAAATGAGCATAGAGTGTCATTTTGAGTGTAGACTGGAGGTTTACTTGGCAGAAATGGGGCAAGAGAATCATTTTGGGGATGCACTAGGTTTAGTCATTCATGTAGTAAATATTAAGGCCTAATTGTGTTCCAGGACCTTTGCTAGGCACTTGATATGAAATAGATAGTAAGAATAATAGTCCCTGTTGTTTTTATATTTCAGTAGAAAGATAAGCATGAACAAGTAGACATGTAATATAATTTCGGGTAATAATAAGTTCTAGAAAACATTAAGCAGAACTAAATTTCAAGGTTGGAATTTCTTTGTGTTTAAAAAAAAAATGGGGCCAGGAATCCCTGCTCTGGGATTGTGGGAGTGTTATAAAGATTCAGTTAGTTAATGGAGACAGAAAGTGCTGTTTGTTTGTTTTTTTTCTTTAAAAATTTTTAAAAATTGATTTTAGAGAGAGAGGAAGGGAGAGGAAGAAAGAGAGAGAAACATCGAGTTGCCTCCCGCATTCTCAGATGGAACCAGTGACCTTTTGATGCACAGAACAATGCTCAACCAACTGAGCCAACACCCACCAGAGCTGAAAATGCTTTCTTAAATGATGGGTAGCATAATGCTCAGCTCTCCCTTTTTTAAGTCTAGAGGATGAGTGAGCAATGTGGGAGCTAGCCAGATGTTTTCAGCACCTGGAAAGCCAAAGGAACTGGCTTATACTAGAAACTATCATGCCACCTTGCCAGAAACACTGACTGATGCACCACTAATTCGAGGACTGAATGAATTCCATGCTCCAAGTGGGGCTCCACCTAAATTGGCAAAGAGGAATAGCCTGGGGAACTTGGAGTCTATTTTGGTCAGCCCCCAGGGAGGAAGAATGTGGAGATCACTCTTTAGTTCACTTGTGTTTCCTCTTCTCTCCCCCCTCCCCCCTCCCCTCCCCTCCCCCCTCCCCTCCCCTCTCCCCTCCTCCCTTCCCCCCTCCCCTCTCCCCCTCCCCTCCCCCTCCCCTCTCCCCTCTCCCACCTCCCCTCTCCCCCTCTCCCTCCCCCTCCCCTCTTCCCCCTCCCCTCCCCCCTCCCCTCTCCCCTCTCCCCTCTTCCCCCTCCCCTCCCCCCTCCCCTCTCCCGCCTCCCCTCTCCCACCTCCCCTCTCCCCCCTCCCCTCTCCCCTCTCCCCTCTCCCCTCTCCCCTCTCCCCTCTCTCCTCTCGTGTTCGACCTTATTTCTTGCTGCCTGAATCTAACATAAGGGAGTAATAATAATGATAATCAGTTCTCCTTGAGAAACATTTAGATTAAACTAGCTTGTTTTGAGTTTTGATCTTTATTGTATTGTGGGCCATAGAAGAGGTAGAAACATAGTCTCTATTCTTGTTTTTGGGAATTTACAAATCAGATAATTTCTTAACTAGTTAGAAAACAGCTAAATATAATATATTAAAGAAGAGAATAGTGTGGACTGAAATAATGCAAGAAGACTTTCTGAAGGAATGGTGCTTGAGTGGACACTGAGTACAGAGTAAATATTTTTAAATTAGTACTTGTGTGTTTTTTTAACCTTCACGTGAGGATATTTTTTCCATTGATTTTTAGAGAGAGTGGAAGGGAGAGGGAGAGTCAGAGAGAAACACTGATGTGAGAGAGACACATCGATTGGTTGCCTCCTGAGTATCCCTCACCAGGTTCAGGAGCCTGCAACTGAAGTATGTACCCCTGATTGGAATTGAACCCAGGACCCCTCAGTCCATAGGCCGATGCTCTGTCTACTAAGCCAAGCCAAGCAGGGCTAGTGCTTGTTTTTCATGCTTCTTTAATAAAGCCTTTCCCCAACCTTCACATACTGTTGTGTCCTCTACTTTAAAAAAGTATGTTTTATTAATTTAAAAAATATTTTAAATTACTTTCAGAGAGGAAGGGAGAGGGAGAGAGAAACATCAATGATGAGAGAGAATCATTGATTGGCTGCCTCCTGCATGCATCCTACTGGGGATAGAGCCCACAACCCTGGGCATGTGCCCTTGACCAGAATCGAACCCAGAACCCTTCAGTCCAGAGGCCGATGCTCTATCAACTTGAGTCAAACTAGCTAGGGCTAAAATATGTTTTAGTTGATTTTTTTTTGAGACAGAGGAAGGGAGAGGGATGGAGAGATAGAAACATCGATGATACATAAACATCATCGATCAGCTGTTTCTTGCACATCCTCTTGCACTGGGGATTGAGCCCACCACCTGGATATGTGCACTGACCTGGAAGTGAACCATCGACCTCTTGGTTCTTGGGTTGACGCTCAACCACTGAGCAACACTGGCTGGGCGTTCTCTACTATTTTGAAGGTTTTTAACTATTTATCTGGACCTTATTTATGGCCATAGCATATTTTGCTTTTTTAATAATAATTTCTGTGTATTATAGTGGTTAAAAAGACAGGCTTTGGAATCAGACTTTGTGGGTTTAAATTATGGCTCTACTTATTGGGTGACCTGAGTTAAGCTATTTAACTCCTAAAAAACCTTGTTTTTTCTATCAATAAAATGGTAATGATACATAGAATTGTAATGATGATTAAAAGATAATCCAGCTCAGCCGGAGTGCCTTAATTGGCTGAGTGTCATTCTGTGCACCAAAAAGTTGCTGATTCGATTTCCTATCAGGGCAATGAAATGCCAGAATAGGCCTAATTAGTAAAGATAGAAGGTAGATTAGTATTTGATATGGGCTGGGTGATGGGGTTTATGAGGGATGACTGCTAATAGGTTGGGGTTTCTTTTAGGTGTGATGAAAATGTTCTGAAATTAGATTGTGTGATTGTTGCATACGTTTGTAAGTATACTGAAAACCACTGAATTATTGCATGGTATATGAACTATATCACAATGAAAACAGATACTTTGGGTTTGCTGAAACTGTTGGTCTTCACACACACACACACACCACACACACACACACACATATCAAAATTTTTATTTATTTTTCTTTTCTGATTGGAAATCTTCCCCCAGGACTTCAGCCTACAAAGGTGAGGACTTATGGGCCCATTTCCAGATTTAGATGTGAGCCTAAACATGATGTTAGGCATGGGCCCAACAGGGGATAGGTGGAGAATGCTGCATTGTTGTGCTTTGGTTCAAGGGGCTTTTTCCTGCCTTTGGCAGAGATTGTCATGGTGAGTCACTACCTATTGTCTAAGATGTGGGATGTGAAGAAAGAGCTGTCATCTCTGTTCTGATGACATCTTGAGTATCACACAATTGTAGGCCACATATTGGTGCTGAATCATTTTCATGAATTATTTTTTTAAAACTCCCCCCCCCTTTTATTTTATTTTAAAATATAGTTTTATTGATTTCAGAGAAGAAGGGATAGGGAGAGAGATAAAAACATCAACGATGAGAGCGAATCATTGACCGGCTGCCTCTTACGTGTCCCCTACTTAGGATCCAGCCTACAATCTGAGCATGTGCCCTTGACCAGAACTGAATTTGGGTCCCTTCAGTCTGCAGGCTGATACTCTATCCGCTGAGCAAAACCAGCTACGGCTTTCCTGAATTCTTTATGGAGAATTCCTTTGGAATCAGCTAAGGACATGGTGAAAGAGAAATAAGCTTAGCCCGTGGGAGGGCCCAAGTGAAACTAGATGAGACATAACAATAACAGATATTATTTTCAACTTTTCATAGGTGAGCAATTGAAAGCTCAAGGGAAATTGATCTCCCCCTCTCCCTGTGTATTGTTATTGATGAATGGATTACTTTGTGGCTGATCGATAAACCATGTTCTTAAGGATTTCCCAAATACATCCAGGAAGTGAAACCCACATCTATGATATCAAAGGTCCATGGTTCTTATAGGATTGTGCACAGTTACAGGAGGGAGTGACGTCTGGCAGTTTGGTGATAAGAGAAGAAACTTGAGAAACCAGCCTGAGCATAGATGCCAAAGGGTGGGGGCAGGAGAAAAGGACCTCAGAGAGAGTAAGGCATGATAGTTTCTTGTCCTGTTTCTGTACTTGCTTACTTTTGTTCTACAACAAATAGGTCTTTGAGTATTTGTTCTAAGCATACCCTTTTGGGCAAAACTGGAGACAGAGGCATTGTGAGACCTGGGACCTGCCTCTAGACATGCTTAATGTGTTTGGGGGAGACAAATCTGGAAACGATTGACTCTACTGGCATGGTTCAGATGTATAATAGAGATGGACTTGGTGTATAAGACTGCAGACTGACTGATTTGTGATTAGGTAAGGTTACCCTTAAATAGGCATTGAGGCAGGGCCTCAATAGAGGAACCTCTTAAGGTCATCATTAGAAGATGAAGCAGAGGTACAGAATGCTTCTTTTTTGGTTATGGGCTGCTTTGGGGCCTTTCATTTTGCCTTCAGATAGGACGAGAGAATGGGGGTCTGTGTCCAGGAATAGCTCTCATCCTGCCACTCCTTCAAGCAGTGCTGGGCTGACTGCAGAAGGTGCTTTTTTGTTCTGCACTTGTTCCATTGCTGTTTTGGAAAGATGAAGCCTGAGAGGTGCCAGAGCTCTGCTAGTTGCTATGGGACCAGAAACAGGTGAGACTTCTGGCCTGCTTGAGTTAAGGAGCGAGGGGTTTGTCCTCTTCAGCCAGCTTAAGGCCTGCCTTTGCTATGAAACTGGATAAGTAGTCTACACAGCTTGTTTTTCATTCGGGGCTATTTTCAGCCCTGGAGCCCAGCAAGCAGGAATGATTGAGATGCTTTTGTGGGGTTTAAGCTTTTGCCAGATCCTATTTTTCAGGATATGAGCCTAGGACAGTGGTTGGCAAACTCATTAGTCAACAGAGCCAAATATCAACAGTACAACGATTGAAATTTCTTTTGAGAGCCAAATTTTTAAAACTTAAACTTCTTCTAATACCACTTCTTCAAAATAGACTTGCCCAGGCCATGGTATTTTGTGGAAGAGCCACACTCAAGGGGCCAAAGAGCCGCATGTGGCTTGGGAGCCACAGTTTGCAGACCACGGGCCTAGGAGGTCAGCTTTTCCAAACAAGCAGTGCTACAAGAAAGGAGTGTAGAAAAATGTAAGGGTGGGTGATCAGTTTAATATTATTACCCAGGTCCTAAGTGCATATGTGGTACAGTTTGACACATTGCTATATGATCTCTAAAACAGTTTTGAGGAACTCATGTGGCTCCTTCTTATTTTTTTGTCATCTTGATGGCTGGGCTGTACTATGGGAGGATTCTATAAATGTGTGGACCTGTTGCTGGTCAGGGTCTTGATCTGTTTTGAGCCCACTTGTTTCTATAGTTAGCTGAGCTATACTGGCAAGTGACCCATCAGTCAGTGGTCCATGTCCAACATTCTTCTAGTGAGTGCTACTGTGTGCCTGGCAGCTATGATGGGCACCGTGGGAGATGCTGATGTTATATCAGAGATGCCTAAAACAAGATCATTATCTTACTCCTAGGGCTTAACATAGTGGATTAAATAAAATATAGATAAAACATAAATAAATATAGATAAGGATAATAAAATATGAATAACTTTGAGGAATTACCACCTAATGGAGGAGATAGATAAACATATTACAAGTTACTAGGTATTAAAGGAGCCATAAAAGCAAGGAGGGGCCCTTTAACTTTGGGATGGGTGCGGGGGGCAGGGACTTTTACTCTGCTTCCTTCTGTACCTCAGCTCTTTGTTCTTCCTTTCTGTACCTGCAGGGCTCTCCCTTACCATCTAAACATGAGTTTTTTTACTTTTATTTTTTTGTTTAAGTATAGTTGACATACAATATTGTATTAGTTTCAGGTGTATGGCATAGTGACTTGATGCATTCATATAAGCCTAACCAGTGGACACAGATACCAGGAAGATGAGGGCATGAGTGGGGAGGGGAGGGAAGAATGGGGGTAATAGGGGGATAAGGGCACATATGTAATACCTTAATCAATAAAGAAAAAAGTTTATATACATAAATGTGATTGTCAAATAAGTCTAGTAATCATCTCTCACTGTGCAAAGTTATCACAATATTATTGACAATATTCCCCTTTACCTTTTCATCCATCCTCCTACCCCCTATCCCTCTCCCCTTTGGCAACCATAAGTTTGATCTCAGTTTCTATTATTCTGGGTTTTTTAAATAATTTTTTTAAAGATTTTACATACAAGTGAAATTATGCGGTATTTGTCTTTCTCTGTTTGACTTACTTCACTTAGCATAATACCCTCTAAGTCTCCATCCATGTCACAAATGGTAAGATATCTTTTTTTTTAATGGCTAATATTCCATTGTACATATATACCACATCTTCTTTTTTTTAAAATATATTTTTATTGATTTTTTTGCAGTATAACTTATATTTAATAGTAATGCATATGTTTTCCTTTTCCCCCCCTATTGTCCTCCCCCCAGCCTCCCTTACCCCCCAGCACATGTCCCCACCTGCCCCCCTCCCTGCCCCAGTGTCTTTCATTCATTGGTTATGCTCATATGCTTGCATACAAGTCCTTCGGTTGATCTCCCTCAGCATCCGCCTCCCATCCACCCCAGCCTTCCCCCTGTAGCCTGACAGCCTGTTCAATGCCTCCCTGCCTCTATATCAGTCACTCTCCCCTGTTTCTTTTCTTCAAAAATATCTTGCCTCTGCATACTAGAAATAAAGGTATAAGAACAAAAAATGTTTGAGTCTCAGTTTCAATGTCCAACTGTTCTGAGTCCCAGTTTCAATGTCAAATAGTTCTTTATGTGTACATGTCAGCAATGGTATCCAGATGGTGGACACATCGTGGCAATGCAAGATCTATCCTCTGGTTTGGTCCTGGGCCGCCTGCAGCCATGCACAGCTGCCGACTGCTGGCATGGCAAGGTGTCGTCAGTGTCCCCCATCTCTGGACCGTCCTTGTGGCTGGAACAGACCTGTCAGTTCCTCACTGTCGCAGGAACCCACATGGTCTTGGAGTTGTTCTCTGTAAACACACAGACACATTCTCGACCAAAAGTTAACAAAGGGATCCTCTCTGCAAAATAGACTTGGGATTCTTTTTATTTTTGCCTAAATGATTTTCCTTTGGCTTATTTTGACACCATGTGTGTTTTTTCATGGGTGTCCTGCTGTTGGCTTTACAAATGGAAGTTACTTTTCTGGAGTAAGAATTTTCTAGATGTATTTTACTTACAGGATATTTTTCCTTACATGATATTACTCCACTGTCCCTCCCCTTTTTTGATTAATGGGGCTTTTGGAAATTTTATATTGCAGTCTTTGGTAATTTTAAATTTTAATTTTTGCACACAGACATGACTGCTTTAGGTTCTTTGGATGTTAGGCAATTTTACAGTGAGATGAACTACTGATAGACATTTTATTAATGTTTTAGGAAAAGCTTTTTGTCCAGTACACTTAAATTTTCTCGAGTATTTACTTATTTCACTTGGCCAATTTAAATTAATCTGAAAACTTGATTACTATTTTACTGTCAATTTTAATACTCAAGCAGAAATCATAGTTTACTGTAAATATTAGTGGAAAGGAATATTTGCATTTTTGAGTAGGTCCTGAGCATTCCTGGTAATAAACTGAATTTAGATATAGAGCAGCTATTGCTGGCTGAGTCTCTGTCTGCCACCTGGGTCCCGGTCTGAGTTGTGCGTGGGAGGCGAAGCAGCTGTGGGGACAGGAGACCTCTCTCAGGAGGGGTGAGAGTTCAAGCCCCTGCAAGGTTTGTGGGTGAGAGTCTGTGCCCCACCTCTGTTGACCTTTTAGTTCTCTCCTGTTGGCCCCTCTGCGACTGTGCCTGTCTTAGGTTGTTCCTTACCTGAGGAATCTTACCTGTCTCTGGCTAACCAGCCATCCTCCGGGGCCAAAAAGGGTCCTGTGAGGTTCAGTTCTGTCTCCTTTGTAGTCTATGCCCCCATGGCCTCGACGTCCAGCACCTGCTTTGGGGTCCCCTCGCCTGCTGGCAGGGTCCCGGTACTGATCACATATCTTGGGGGACCCAGGTTTCTTCTCCAGAGAGGGCCCAGCTCACACCATTGGTCGAGAGACAGATCCATGGTGCCAGCTGCCCAGAAGCTTCAGCCACAGCTTGAACTGAAAGCTCAGGCAACAGCTGTGTGTATTTGGATTGTAAGAAGAGGGTCCCTCTTGGCAAAAAGGGCAAGGCCAATATAGAATGCTCGGATGCCTTCCCAGTGCCTTAATTCCTTCTGAAAGGGATTAATTCCTTTCCTATCCTTTTTTAAACTGCTGCCCAACATTCAAAGAATTAGTTTGTAAGTTTATTTGGGATAATTGTATAATATGCTGTTGTCAACTATCAAAAATTATAATGACATTGTAGAATAATATCATGTAAGGTATACCACATCTTCTTTATCCATTCATCTATCAATGGATGCTTAGATGGCTTCCAATCTTGGCTATTGTAAATAATGGCTATTGTAAATAATAAGGGGTTCATATATATTTTTTCTGATTAGTGTTTTTGTTTCCATCAGATAAATACCGAGAAGTGGAATTGCTGGGTCCTATGGTAGTTCTATGGTAGTTTAGTTTTTTAAGGAACCTCTATACTGTTTCCCATAGTTACTACTCCAATTTACAATCCCACCAAAAGTGCAAGAGGTTTCCTTTTTCTCTGCATTCTGGCCAACACGTGTTATTTGTTGCTTTTTTTTTTTTTTTATAATAGTCACTTTGACAGGTGTAAGATGGTATTTCATTATGGTTTTGATTTGCATTTTCCTGATGACTAGATGTTGAGCATCTTTTCATATGTCTGTTGGCTTATTTTTTTTTGAGAAATGTCTGTCTATTCATATCCTCTGCCCAATTTTTGATCAGATTGTTTATTTTTTTGTTATTGAGTTGTATGAGTTCCTTATATATTTTGGACTTTAACCCTTTATGAAATAGATCATTTGCATATATATATTCCCCATTCAGTAAGTTGTCTTGTTGTTGTGTTGTTTTGACAATTAAAAAAAATATTTTTTATTGATTTCAGATATGGAGAGAGAGATATATAGAAACATCAATGGTGGGAGAGAATCATTGATAGGCTGCTTCCTGCAGAACCCCTACTGGGGATTGAGCCTGCAGCCTGGGCATGTGCCCTGACTGGGAATCAAACTATGACTCCTGGTTCATAGGTCAACACTCACCCACTGAGCCACGCCAGTTGGGCTGTATTGACCATTTTATGGGTCTTCCCTTGTTACTGTTTGGGAGTTAGATGCCTTGTTTTTTCTTTCTGCCTCAGCTATCTGATCTGGATCATATTGCTTAACCTCTCTGGACTTCAGTTGCATTACCTGTAAAGTGAGGCTAATGATAAATATGTTACAATCTGAAAGCAGGGACCAATTTAGATGGCAAACTGTGGATATCCACCTAGTTCTCCCAATTTTCTGATTTCTGTAATTGTTCCCTTCTGGTTCTAATTATAGGATTGAGCTTTGAGTTACGTTTGTAACAGAGTTGCTGAGAGTATTTTATGGCACCTTAGATTTCTAAAACTTTTCTCTGTTAGATCCAATAGCACTGATGGAAGTTCTTGGTTTCTCTTAGTCTCTTGGATTGAATCAGCCATTCACCCTGGCAATAAGGATTTGACTTGAGGTTTAAGCTCAAGGGGATATTGTATTTAAATGTGTTTTCTAGTGTGGTTTTTTTTCATTATCTGCTAGATCAGCTAGAGGTAGAAGTTTCCTGATTTTGCCACTGTAGGGCAAAATTTAAGCATTGGGATTAGGATTCCACCTTAGGACTTTCACTTTTCCAGGCATTGGGCCAGAAATACACAGCTTCATGAAACACTTGATTTATGTACAATACCCACTTGAGCTCTAAACTTCTAATAATCAACTTTGGTAAGACTTGGCAGGGCAGGGCCCTTCCCCTTCCCCCACCCAGGGAGAAGTCTCAAGAGACTAAGCAGGAAGTTACAGAAACTCTGAGCTACAGTTAAGTCTACTACTAATCAGATAGTTTGTCTTTATCATAATGTATATTGAGTACTTATATGTTAGGTACAATTAAGTGTTTACCTTACTTAATTCTAACAACAGCCCATGAGCTAGATACTGTTATTCTCATTTTATAAATGGGGACTTTAAGGTCACATATCTAGTAATTGGTGAAAGTAGGACTCAACCTAATTAGAAATTTTATGTTCTAATTCCAAAGCCTATGTTTTTAGCTATTGCACTATGCTCCATCCCTAGTGATCTGTACATATGCTTCTATTTCTGTGGGCCAGGTTGCCTCTTTGGGAGGAAGGAGATGTGTTTATAGCTTGTCTCTTCCTCAGCATCTGTAAGACTTATTTATTTTTGCAATGCCTGCTAAGTTCCAGACACTGTTTAGATAAGGGATACAAAATTTTATTAATTAATATTTTTGTATATTTAGTAAAAAGGTAGTTAACAGAATTAAGAGCATTGAACAAGATCCAGAATCATGGCTTCTTTTCTTTTTAAATATATTTTATTGATTTTTTACAGAGAGGAAGAGAGAGGGATAGAGAGTTAGAAACATCGATGAGAGAGAAACATCAGTTAGCCGTCTCCTGCACTCCCTACTGGGGATGTGCCCGCAACCAAGGTACATGCCCTTGACCAGAATCGAACCTGGGACCCTTCAGTCTGCAGACCAATGCTCTATCCACTGAGCCAAACCTGTCAGGGGATGGCTCCTTTTCTTACTAGCTTTGTGCCTTGGACAAGTTATTCAGCTTCTCTTATATCAATTTAAATGTTTAAAGTTCTTAGCACAGTGTTTAATAATGTTAGCTATTATTATATTATTTTGAAATTGAGGGTTGATAAATCTCCATCCTGACCTTACAGAGTTAAATGTAGTGAAGAAGATAGATTTTTTAAACAAATGATTAGGAATATGATGAGTGCTATGAAGAAATGCAGAGTGCTATGAGAGTCTGTGCAGAGGGACCTAATACTGTCTGGAAGGCTCAGGATTTTCTGAGTAAGTGTCAAAGGTGGGAGCCAAAGTAGCAAAGGAGCAGCACAAACTCTGGGGCCTGACTGGTAGGGTTTGAATATTGGCTCTGCCACTTAATAACTATGCTCCTTTGGGCAAGTTATTTAATAGTCCTATATCTTTTATCTGAATAACAAGGATAATAATAATATCTCACAAGGTAGTTTATAAGGATTAATAAACAATATTTGTAGTGCTTAGGGCTAGGCCTGGCACATAAGTATTCTAGTATGTGTTAAATAAAATATATAGTTGAAGCACATTCTTTTTTTTTAATTTAATAAATTTTTATTGTTCAGATTATTACAATTGTTCCCCTTTCCCCCCCCCATAGCTCCTTTCCCTCTAGTTCCCACCCCACCCTCTGCCTTTACCTCCCCCCTTACTTTCCTCATCCATAGGTATACGATTTTTGTCCAGTTTCTTCCCACACCCCCCACACCCCTTTCCCTCTGAGAATTGTCAGTCCACTCCCTTTCAATACCCCTGATTCTATAATATTCACCAGTTTATTCTGTTCATCAGGTTTTTAATTAACTTGATTTTAGATTCCCTTATTGATAGATATGTAATTGTTGTTCATAATTTTTACCTTTACCTTTTTCTTCTTCTTCCTCCTCTTACAGAATACCTTTCAGCATTTCATATAATACTGGTTTGGTGTTGTTGAACTCCTTACCTGTGAAGCTCTTTATCTGACCTTCAATTCTGAACAATAGCTTTGCTGGGTAGAGTAACCTTGGTTGTAGGTTCTTGCTATTCATCACTGTGAATATTTCTTGCCACTCCCATCTGGCCTGCATAGTTTCTGTTGAGAAATCAGCTGACAGTCGGATGGATGCTCCCTTGTAGGTAATTAACTTTTTCTCTTGCTGCTTTTAATATTCTCTCTTTGTCTTTTACTGTTGGCATTTTAATTATAATGTGTCTTGGTGTGGTCCTCTTTGGATTCCTTTTGTTTGGGATTTTCTGTGCTTCCTGGACTTGTAAGTCTATTTCTTTCACCAGGTGGGGGAAGTTTTCAGTTATTATTTCTTCAATTAGGCTTTCAGTATCTTGCTTTCTCTCTTCTGGCACCCCCATAATTCTGATGTTGGTACACTTGAAGTTGTCTCAGAGGCTCTTTATGCTATCTTCATATTTTTGGATTCTTTTTTCTTTTCTGGTTGAGTGTTTTTTTGCCTCTTTGTATTTCAAATCTTGACTTGATTCTTGCGTTCCTGTAGTCTGCTGTTGGGTCTCTGTATAATATTTTTTATTTCAGTCAGTGTATGTTTAATTTCTAGTTGGTCTTTTTTCATATCCTTGAGGATCTCACTAAATTTATCAACCTTTTTTAGGAAATTCTTGAAAAACCTTATAACCATGGTTTTGAACTCTATATACAGTCGTTTTTTCCCCCTCCATTTCTTTCATTTGTGATCTATTTTTTGTCTCTGCATTTTTACTGCTTCCCTGAGTTGGTAGGGTAGCTTTGTGTGCTAGGTTTCCCAGCCTCCCCCGTTATCTGAGGTGGACACTCTTTTTTAAAAAATATATTTTATTGATTTTTTTACAGAGAGGAAGGGAGAGGGATAGAAAGTCAGAAACATCGATGAGAGAGAAACATCGATCAGCTGCCTCTTGCACATCCCCTATTGGAGATGTGCCCACAGCCAAGGTACATGTCCTTGACCGGAATCGAACCTGGGACCTTTCAGTCCCCAGGTCGATGCTCTATCCACTGAGCCAAACCGGTTTCGGCTGAGGTGGACACTCTTAATGTACCCCTTTTTGGACTGTGTGTACAGCCTTGTTTTAGTTAAGTCTTGATTGTTATTGGTATCACTGAGAGGAATTGACCTCCAGGCCAATTGGCTGTGAGAATCAGCTGTGTCTGGACCAGGAAACAGCCTTAAGCAAGAAGACTTACAAAATTGCAAAAGCCTCTGTGCTCAGCTTGGATGGGACAGAGTCTCAGGGCAGAGCAGACAGCCTTGGCTTCCTGTCAGCCCTGCCTTTTGAGGCCTTTGGGTCTTATTGTCCCTCAGTAGTTGCTGCAAGCACCTCTGAGAGAAAGCCACCCTCAAGTTTTGCCTGCTGCCAGACAGTCCGGTTTCTCCCCCAATGAATCTGGATTCCCAGATTCTCTCCTGGAACTGGGTTTCAGTGCAGTCGGAACTGGGGTTCAATGCAGTCCAGAGCTTTTGTTTCCTTCCCACTAGAGCAACCCAGCGGCACAGTCAGTGCTCTCTCCACGCACTTGTATGTGTGCCTCCAGACCTCTGCATTTCGCGGCTCCCCTAAGTTTCCGCCTGACAGTTCAGATTCCCCCCTATGAGTCAAGTCCCCAGGGTTTTGCCCAGAACTGGGGTTCATTGCCGTCGGAGTTGGGGTTCAGCGCAGTCGGGGACTTTTGTCTCCTTCCCGCTAGAGAAAGCCAGCTGGGCACTCAGCCACCCCCATCCTCTCCGCACATGTCTCTGTACTTTAGGCGTTTGCATCTCCTTTGTTTCCCCATGTGCTTTTCTCTTTCCTTCTAGTTGTAGAATTTCCACTCAGCCAGCTTTCCTGTGGTTCTGGATGATGTCTGTTTTGTCTTTTAGTTGCAGTTTTGAAATTGTTGTGTGAGACAGCAGTTTAGGTGTTTACCTATGCCACCATCTTGGTTTCTCCTGAAGCACATTTTTTTAAAAACATAAATCTTGCCTAGCCTGCATGCTCAATCCCCTTGGGAGTCATGCAGGAAGCAATCAGTCAATGGTTCTCTCTCATCATTGAGGTCTCTCTCTCTCTCTCTCTCTCTCTCTCCCCCTTTCTGAAATCAATAAAAGTATATTTTAAAAAAGTTAAACCTCAGTTATCCTCTATATGAAGACTTGGCCTTGTATGCCTAGCAGGGTTCATTTTCTTTTTTGTGCCATTACTGTAATTAGTATAGCTCTTCATTATGATTCTTATAACCATTGTACTATAATTGTTTACTTTTATATCCTCTTATTAGATTTTGAGTTGCTAAAGGCAAGGACCTAGTGCTGTTTATTTAATTTTTAAAAAGTGTCGTTATGGCATATATACAATAAAATTAATTAAGTGCTTAATGAATGTTTGCATTTGTCTATACCCATATAGCTACCATCCAAGTCAGGGCACACATGTCTGTATCTCAAGTTGTCGGCTAACATTTTCTGTAAAGGACCAGAGAGTAAACCTTGTAGGCTTGATGGGCCATATAATTTTTACTGAAGTGACAAATTATAGCAGGAAAACATGCATGGTTATATTCCAATAAAACCTTATTTGCTAACACAGGTGTTGGGCTGTATTTGGCTTGAGAGCCACATTTTGCCGATCCCTTGTCTAACACAGCAATTCAATAAATTCTGTTGAGTTGTAGGCAAAAGTCTTGATCTCAGAAACGCCTTTCTTGATTTTCTAGCAGTGGAGCAGCTTGTATCTCCAGAACAGGGCTGTGCAACTTCTTGAAACAGGTAGCTTTTTCACAAGTTGTTTGTGGTCATAAGGAAATAAAAATGTCATTTCCTCCAGCATAATTTTGGTGGCCTGTGGTCTCTGGAAACTTAGGGATCCGTGAAAGCAATAAACAGATTTATATGAATTTCTTAAGGCTTTGAATTGTGTTATTCATTTTGTCCTTAGTGCCTAGCTAGCATAGGGTCTTGAACAGGGATGTTTAGTAAACATTTGTTTTTGAGTGAATAAATGAATTTAAGTTGCTTTTAGAATTTCAAAAAGCCTAATGGAAATTATACATTTATTACAATAAAAAATGTCTTTTTTTTTTTTTTTTTAGGTTTCAGTTATGCCAGTTTTGGGTGGTGATATGAATTTGCTTATCCAGATTGGTACTTTGACTGGCGTGTGATGGCATGATAGGATGGAAGCCTATCCAGTTAGTAAATGACCTTGAATACAAGCATAGAGCCAAAATAAGCAGCTAGTAGGCTGCAGGGCTCTGTGCTTAAATGTCTGTCTACATGTTTACTTTCACTTTCTTGCTCCTTAGCATCAAAGCCAGGAGGGTGAGGTGTGTGAATTCACAATATTATTAATACACTTTTTTTCTTAATTTTTGAAATTAATTTTAGAGCTAGAGGAAAGGAGACATGAGTTGTTGTTCCACTTATTTATGCACTCATTGGTAAATTCTTGTATTCTCCCTGGCTGGGGATCAAATTTGTAACCTTGGCATATCGAGAAAATGCTCTAACCAACTGAACTAGTTGATGAGGGCTAAGTCTTCATTATTGTGTAAGGTTGCTTAAAACCTGGGTCAGCATTTTGAAAAAAAAAAAAAAAAAAGGTAGTGATATGCCGAAACCGGTTTGGCTCAGTGGATAGAGCATCGGCCTGCGGACTGAGGGTCCCGGGTTCGATTCCAGTCAAGGGCATGTACCGTGGCTGCGGGCACATCCCCAGTGGGGGTGGGGGTGGGGGTGTGTGTGTGCAAGAGGCAGCTGATCAATGTTTCTCTCTCGTCTGTTTCCGACTTTCTATCCCTCTCCCTTCCTCTCTGTGAAAAATCAATAAAATATATTTAAAAAGTAGTGATAATAATAAACATAGCTGAAAGTGATGAATTATTTCTCAATAAGTACACTTTGTTTATAGACAAAATAATTTAAACACGAGGAGTTGTGTAAAAAAAAAAGTTGATAAAAAGGATAGGTCCCACTATTTCTGAGTCAGGAATAAGCAGTTAATGAACTCCTTTAGCTTTTTCTATCATTAACATTAAACTTTTTCCTCCTAATGTTGGCCTTCCTCACAAGGGCCTTTCACTTATTATTTCTTGTCATTCTTTAAGGTGTCCTATTCAGGTAGTAGAGCTAAGATTTGAAGCCAGGTTCTCTTATTCAGGTTTCTGTATTCCTTCCAGTGCAGCAGTGGTTTTCAAACTTTTTCCAGGTGTCCTAGGGTTTTCTGGACACCTGCCTCGAGAGTTGAGCCATTGGGAAGAGCTCTAGATTTTTCTTACATATCTTAAACTTAAAAAAAAAAAACTTTAAAAAAGTTTTTATTTATTTTATTTTTTTACGGAGAAAGGAAGGAAGAGGGAGAGAGAGAGAATGACATTGATATTGGAGAGAAACATTGATTGATTGCCTCTTGCCCAAACCCCAATAGTGGGTCTGCAACCTGAGTATGTGCCCTGACCAAGAATGGAACTGGTGACCTTCAGGGCGTGGGACAGCGCACAACTAACTGAGCCACATTGGCGGGGGGTGGGGGGGGGACACCTTTTTTTATTGTGGAAAAATTCAAAGATAGTTATAACTAGAGAGGGCAATATAATAAATCGCTATGTAGATGTAAGAACGTTTAAACGTATAGAAAAAAACTTATAATAATTTATTAGGGTTTATTTGAGCCAAATAGAGGACATTCTTGGAAGTAAGATCTCAACAGATTAAGAAAATGCTCTGGCAATGATTCTCTCTTATCATTGATGTTTCTTTTTCTTTTCTTTTTTTAAAAATATATTTTATTGATTTTTTTACAGAGCGGAAGGGAGAGGGATAGAAAGTTGGAAACATCGATGAGAGAGAGAGACATCGACCAGCTGCCTCTTGCACGCCCCCCCACTGGGGATATGCCCGCAGCCAAGTGCATGCCCTTGCCGGAATCAAACCCAGGACCCTTCAGTCCGCAGTCCGACGCTCTATCCACTGAGCCAAACCGGTCTCGGCTCATTGATGTTTCTATCTCTCCCTCTCCCTCTCCGAAATAAATAAAAAAATTTAAAAAAATGCTCTGGAGAATGACAGTTTTTCAGTTCCTTTTAAAGCAAGGCTGGGATTGGATTACAGGATAGTTAAAATTATTTGCTCTCTTGAGGGTATTACCTCTGGTTAATCTAAGAATAAGAATAATGGACAGGGCTACAAACCTTTCAGTAAAGAAATAGAGGTATGGGGCATAACTGCCCACCATGACCTACCCAATTAGGAATTTATTAAATTGATCAGATCACCCTGTAAAGTTACTTTTGGTTAGATTTATTACAGAGTCCCTTTTTCATCTAAATCCAAGTGTCCTTTACTTCCCACCTACAATTATATACTCATGTTCAATCTTAATCTTACTTCATCTTTTTTTTATAAATCTTTGTTGTTGAGATTATTACAGATGTCCCTTCCCCTCACCTCCCATAGCTCCACTCTATCTTGTTCCCACCCCACTCCAGGCCCTCCCCACCCTATTGTCTGTATCCATAGGTAATGCATACATGCATTTAAGATCTTTGTCTAATCTCTTCCTGCACCCCCACACACCTCTTTCCCCCTGAGAATCATCAGTCTGTTCCATTCCCATGTCCCTGATTCTATTCCATTCAGGTTATTCTGTTCATCAGATTTTTTATTCATTGATTTTTAGATTTAATTGTTGATAGATATGTATTTGTTGTCACTTTGTTGTTCATATTTTTTTATCTTTATCTTTTATTTCTTCTTCCTCTTCTTAAAGAATATCCTTCAGCATACTATCTAATAAAAGAGTAATATGCAAATTTGACTGTACTTTTGCTACACCCACAAGCCACACCCACAAACCACACCGACTAGCCACTCAGGAGTGGGGACGGGGCCAAGGCTGAGGCCTGTGTGAAGCAAGGTAGGCTGTTGCTGGTTCCGATCTTGGGCCTTTTATTGATAGGGTTGGGGCTCCCTGACCCAGCTGCAGCTTGTTTGATAGATTTTTATCCAGTCTCAGTGTGCTTTCTTCTTTATTTCTGTAGTTGTAGTTTTTCCATTCAGCCAGCTTTCTGGTTGTTCTGGATGATGGGTTGTTCTGTATGTTAGTTGTAATTTTGATGTGGTTGTGGGAGGCAGTGAATGCAGGGGATTACCTATGCCACCATCTTGGTTCTCTCTCAATCTTATTTCATCTTTACCCTCCTACCCACTTGGATTATTTTGAAGTAAATTCCAGACATATTTCATTTATAAATATTAGAATATATATTTCTTTTTTTTCATTTTTTTATTGTTTAAAGTATTGCAAATAGTAGTACATATGTTCCCTCTTTTTCCCCCATTGACCTCCCCCTGGCCTCCTCTGCCCCTCAGCACATACCCTCACTTGCCCCCCTCTACAGTGTCTTATATCCATTGGTTATGCTTATATGCATGCTATAGTATATATTTCTAAAAGAACTGTATTTGAAAGTGTAAACAAAATATCATTATCATGCCCCAAAATTGAGTAATAATCTCTTAATATCATTAATTCACAGGTATTTAAATTTCACAAAATGCCTCAGAAAACAATTTTTAAGTTGATTTGCTTCTATCAATATCCTAAGAAAGTCTGCACATTGGTTGATCTAAACCTCAAGTCTCTTCTAATCCATAGTTTACGCCCTCTTTTTTCTTCTTCTTTTCCTTGCAATTTTATGTTGAAGAAACTGGATCATTTGTCTTGAAGAGTTTCCCAATTTCTGGATTTTGCTGATTATCTCTCTATTTAACATGTGCTTATATCATCTGAATTTTCTGTAAATTGGTACTTGGACCTAGAAGCTTGATCACATTCAGGTTCAATCTTTTTTTTCCTTTTTTCTTTTTTGAAAGGATGTCTGATTATATATCTGTTTTTCTCTCTTTTTATATTTTTAAGATTGATGTATGGGTTCAGATGTCAACCTGATCTAGTCATTAAAATATTTCCTATCAGCTTTTTGCCTAATTATTTTAGAAGCCATTGATGTTTTTATTATTTTATTGGAGACTTAATTAGAGATTTAGACTTCTAATTAGATTTGATTTGAACTGCATTTGAAAAAGAAGGTTACCCTGATTATAAATAAAATTTGAAAGCTTTCGGATTGTAGCTGTTCTCTAAAAGCACCAATTACAACAGGAACCAGAAACTGTTAAATGGGGACATGACAATAATGAACCTGTTAGACTTTTAAACATTTACTTCCTCATGTGTGTTGCTTTTGGCCTACATTCTTTCCCAACTCAACAGTTAAGCCCTTACAACACAAAGGGCCCATATTTTTTAACTTTTGAAGGCCAGAGAAGGATGGACTTTCTTACCCAACAGCCAGGCTTGTGGGAGGGAGCCCTAAGAGGTGGAATGAGAGTTCTGCTTTAATGAGAGAGGAAGTGGTTAAGTCCCTGGGGCCTATGCAGCCTGAAGAAGATTCTGAAAAGTCGTCTTGGGAGCATCCAAGAGTAGACTCTCCCAACTGAGGATAAGAGGACCAGTCCCTTATCCTTACCCCGTAGGAGACTCCCTAGTCTGTCCAAAGAATCTGGATGGTTTGGCTTCAGTTGTGTCACATCTGGCATATCCCAGGCTGGGTCCCACTAGTTGTGTTCAGGCCTGAGTTTTACGAATCCTAAGCTGATAACCTCAGGACAGTTTGAAGGTTCCTTGTTTTGGCTCTGTTCTAAGGAAGGCCAAGGGTAAGAACCTCTTAGCAATAGATTTGGCTGATCCATAGCCGGCAATACTTTATGTCACTCTAGCCAAGCCAAGAGCTGCTGTGGAGCACTTGGTGTTCTCTAGTCTTTGTAGAGGTCACAGGCAGACAGGGCAGGGGAGCAAGACCTTAATTAGCTAGGGACTGCTGGAGCAAAGCCACTTGTCAGCATCTTAGCTCCTCAGTGAGGCTGACTCCTTCTTCTAGTGACAGAGCAAATACTCCCTTCTTTTTAGCTTTTAGGTCTCTGAGAGATCATTCTTCTTCCGTGAGTTTTAAGATACTTATATGAAGTGTGGTTCAAGTCTGATTTTAAAAGCAAGATAGGGGGAATGACAAAAATTCTTTGTCTGTGCTCAAGCACATTTTATTTCATTTGTTCTGAACCAATGGTTCTGTGAGTTGCAGATGAACTTGAAGCCCAGAAAGAAGTATTAACTGAGGTTATACCCGTAAGACTCTGGATTCCCAGATTAATGCTTTTTTTTTTTTTAACCAATATGTGTAATAAAAGGGAAAAAGAGGAAGATGGTGGATGAAATTGAATAACTTTTATGTGCCAGGTTTTGCTAGGTACAAAGGATACGAGGAAGTGTGAGATTCAGTAATCTCTGCCCTCATGGTACTCATGATTTGGTGATGCTCACTTCTATGATAAAAAATGGGGACATAAGATAGAGAGAAAGATAGAGGGAAATGGAATCAGAGGGGGTCTCCTAATCATTGGTGGTAGGGAAGTCTTCCCAGAGAAGTTGGCACCTTAGCTAGTCTAATGATGAAGAACATAGGCCCTGAGGTCAATTGTTCTGGATCCCATCAGTGGCTAATAATACTTTGGACAAGTTACTTAACCTCTCTGAGCCTACCTCCTTATCTGTAACGTAGATATTCAAGCTGTTGGGAAGATTAAGATGAAATAATACTTGTTGAACATTTCGCAGATTATGGGACACATAATAAGCTCTCATTAATTATTAACCATTATAATTGTCATTTTCTAACCTGTGTTTTTCCTATTCAGCTCAAGTATCAACAAAGTGGGAGTTTATATAAGTGATTTCAAAATATTTCTTTCTGGCCTAAAATTCTGTCAAAGTCAAAATTGCCAACTTAGCCAAAACCTGTTTGGCTCAATGGATAGAGTGTCGGCCTGGGAGAGGTTCGATTATGGTCAAGGGCATGTACCTTGGTTGCAGGCACATCCCCAGTAAGGGTGTGTGTGTGTGCAAGAGGCAGCTGATCGATGTTTCTCACTTTCTATCCTTCTCCCTTCCTCTCTGTAAAAAAAAAAAATCAATTTTATATATATATATATATATATATATATATATATATATATATATATGTGTGTGTGTGTGTGTGTGTGTGTGTGTATGTGTGTGTGTGTGTGTGTGTGTGTGTGTGTGTATATGTATGTGTGTATATATATATATGAATAAAACAAAAACAAAACTGCCAAATTGTTTCCAGGAGGGGGCTGTCAGGTAACTTTGTCTTTGGTGGCAATCCAACCTGGCTTCCGATCTCTCTCTAAAACCATCTCTGGTCAGCTCCTAGAAATGCTATCTATACTAATTAAAGGGTAATTTGCTAATTAGACCAGATAGCTTCAGTGCACCTTTCGGTCTGAAAGGTGGCAGGGCCGAGGCAGAGACAGGTGCAATCAGGCTGGTAGGGGAGAGCAGCAGTTCAGGGGATCAGGCCGGCAGGGAAGAGCAGTTCGGGGGATCAGGCTGGCAGGGGAGAGCAGTTAGGGTGATCAGGCCAGCAGGGGAGAGCAGTTAGGGACATCAGGCAGATAGGTAGAGTGGTTAAGGGTGATCTGGCAGGTAGGCTGGTGAGCAGTTAGGAGCTAGCAGTCCTGGACTGCAAGAGCGATATCCAACTGCTGGTTTAGGCTCAATCCTGCAGGAATTAGGTCTAAACTGGCAATTGGACATCCCCTGAGCGGTTCTGGATTGGAGAGGGTGCTGTTTGAGCTGAGGGACACCCTCCCCCACTCTCTGGTGCATGAATTTCATGAATTGGGCCTCTAGTATCTGATAAAGACCTCTCTTTTCTCTGTTTCATTGGATAGTCCCGTGGTCGGCAAACTGCGGCTCATGAGCTACATGTGGCTCTTTGGCCCCACTTTTGTGGCTCTTCCACAAAATACCACAGCCTGGGCGAGTCTATTTTGAAGAAGTGGTGTTAGAAGAAGTTTAAGTTTAAAAAATTTGGCTCTCAAGAGAAATTTCAATCGTTGTACTGTTGATATTTGGCTCTGTTGACTAATGAGTTTGCTGAACACTGGGATAAGCTATAAGCCATACTCCTATAAAAACTGCCCCTATTCCCCTAGAATTCATGCTTTTCATCACTACTAGACTGTGAGGTACCAATTTCTTTGGGAATCCTTCTGACATCAAAGATTAGGGGGCCCCCTGAGCTTTCATTGCTTTCGATCTCTCTCTATCCTAAGTCCCCATTCCCTGTATCATAGCAATAAGCATCACCAGATTATGAGTGCCATTAGGGCAGAGATTACTAAATCTTACACTTCCTTATATTCCTTGTACCTAGCATTGCATCTGAAGCTCTGTAAACATTTTTTAGAATAAACAGCTATCAAAGAATATAGTTGGATGATAGAAAGACACAGGCTTTAAAGTCAAACAGAGATCTGAATCTAGACTAACCTTCTTCCAACCTTGTTGTGATGGAGAAGTAAGGTAATTTTAGTAGTCCAGGTAGTTTAGGCATTCTCTCCTGCTCTAGAGTTCTGTTCATTTGGGTAACTGGAGTAATAGTACTTGTATACATATGTACAGTGCAGACTTTTAAAATAAGTGTTTTTCAGAACATTGCTATCATATGAAAGACAATTGCTATCCTTCCTACATAATAAAAGGCTAATGTGCAAATAGATTGAATGATGGAACAACTGAACAACCAAATAACTGGTCGCTATGACATGCGCTGATCACCAGGCAGAGTATGTGGAACGTGGTGGGCATTAACCGTGGCGGGATGGTGGAGCAGGTGAGTGGGGGTGCCAGACCAAGGTGGCATTCTGGTTGCTGTCATTGGGACGAGCATCTGGTGGTTACTGAAAATTCTTTGCTCCTGCATCATGGTCCCACCTGGCACTCATACCTGCTGCCGGCGCTGGAGCTGCCACTGGCATCCACTGCCATCACTGCCCCCACTCGCACCTGCAGCCAGCACCAGAGCAACTGTTTGCACCCATTGCTGTCTCCTGGCGCTGGTCCCGATCACTTGGTTCCGTCAGCTGATGTGAGTGATGGCTGCCGGCCCCTATAATTCCTGAGGGGCTTCTCCACCTCCTGAGGGGCAATTGGGACCAGCAGCTGCCTCTCACACTTGCTGCCAGCATCAGAACCACTCCTTGCATCCATTGCTGGAGCTGGCCCCAATTGTTCCATGCCATAGTGGGTATGAGTGGGGCAGGTACTGTCAATGCATGGGAGCAGCGGCAGCAGGAGCAGAATTTTTGCCACCAGAGAGGGGACCAGGGGCCATGGCATGAGGGACTGGGCGGGGTGCAGAGGATGGGCTGAGACCCACTGCAGCCTCGTGGTCCATGGTTCCTTTCAAGGTGCATGATTTTGTGCACTGGGCCACTAGTTACTGTATAAAAGGCCTTTGAGATCAACTTTGGAAAAGTTGGAAATCTTTAGTATGATAAGGAAAGATATGCAGGGTTTCCTACATTTTTTTGATCATGGAATCTTTTCTCCTCCTAAAAGAACAACTATTGATATTTTATAAGACACTAGAGGCCCAGGGCATGAAATTCATGCTGTCGAGGGAGATGTTCCTCAGCCTGGCCTGCACCCTCTCCAATCTGGGACCCCTTGGGGTATGTCCAACTGCCAGTTTAGGCCCAATCCTATAGGCCTAAATCGGCAGTCAGACCTCCCTCTCACAATCCAGGACTGCTGGCTCCTAACCGCTCACCTGCCTGCCAGCTTGATCACCTCTAACCACTCCCCTGCTGGCCTGATTGATGCCTAACTGCTCCCCTGCCGACTTGATCGCGCCCAACTACCCTCCCCTGCAGGCCTGGTTGCACCCAACTGCCCTCCCCTACTAGCTTGATTGTCCACAACTGCCCTCTCCTACTGGCCATCTTGTGGCAGCCATATGATGCTACCTAGGCTTTTATTATATAGGATCATATTCAATGAAACACAAATAGATACATAAACACAAAGTGGCTTCCTCTGTTAGTAGGCCTTGGAGAAGTAATATGTCAAGCTGTCCTTTATCTGGCAAGCTACCTCCAGTCTTCCCTTCTTTTTATAGACTAGGTTGTTGCTTCAGGAACCTGGAGATCTTGGTTAATTCACCAGTTTCTAGTTATGTCCCAGACTCAGTAGTAGGAGATTAAGCTAATTGTGCCTCCATAGTTGGCCTAGACTTCAGCTTCTGAAGTGGGAGGTAATTGCCTGCTTTGAATAATATTCAGTTCAATCATAGCACTCTCTATTGCACTCTTATTAGTTGCAGCTAGTCCAGAAGTGAGTGGGGGCCAATTGCATTCAATATTTCAGTCTTTTTTTTAGGTATATATTTTTATTGATTTTTTTACACAGAGGAAGGGAGAGGGATAGAGAGTTAGAAACATCAATGAGAGAGAAACATCGATCACCTGCCTTCTGCACATCCCCACCTGGGGATGTGCCCAAAACCAAGGTATATGCCCTTGACCGGAACCGAACTGGGATCCTTCACTCCGCAGGCCAATGCTCTATCCGCTGAGCAACATTGGTTAGGCCAATATTTCAGTCTTAAGGAGTTCTGGGTTCCAGTCCTTACTCTGTTTTGAGTGAAGCACTTTTACTTTCTCAACCATGTTTTCTCATTTAAAAATGAAGTTGGGCTAGATTGATTGCATTTAATAAATATTTATTAAACATCTACTATGATCCAGTCTCTGTTCTAGGGTAATGGGGATATAGTTATAGAAAACCAAATGCTGCTTCATGGAATTTAATCTAGTAGAGATGATTAGATGATATGAGTGTGGAAGTGCATATTACAGATTAAGATGTTAGTAATTAAGGAAAGGCAGATATTTGTATGAGTTATTGTAGTCTGGAAGGCTTCCTGGCTATAGTGCTACGTAATTCGTCTCTAAAACTCTTTTTAAGGTTTCTATACTGCAGAAACTCAGGGGGACATTGGATTGTGAAAATGACCTGAGTGCAGGTAGGCATGAGCATAGAGAATAGAATGTTTAAGATAAGCACCTGTGGGCACTCTGCTGGGCTATTTCTGGGGCAGCTGAAGGTAGCACTGCCAAGGAGAGGGAGGGTAGGCAGAAGGGGATTGGTGTTGTGGGTAGAGTAAAAGAATGGCAAGTAATGAAGTCAGAAGTGAAAGGATTGGGAGCTGTTGAATTGTGAAACGTGAAATGGATCCTAACAACAGTTCATGTCTCAGGCTATGAATGACAGAGGGACTTGAAACTTCAATATGTTTATATATAATTTATTAAGTTCTTACCATGTGCCAGGCATTGTCCTCAGCATCTTTAATGTTAAACTTAATTATTTAAAATATTTATTTAAAATAAAATATTTAAAATAATCATTTAAAATAAAATATTTATTCTTTTTATTAGTATATTTAATCTTTATACCAATCCTAAGAGAGTAGACACTGTTATTTTCCTATTTTACAGGTGAGAAACCCGAAGCCCAGAGAACTTAACCAACTTGCTCAAACTCACATGGCTAGTAAAATGGTGGTTTTCAGGCCTGGCTGATGTATTTCCAGAGTTCTTGCTCTCAATCACCATGCTATACAGTTTTAGTTAGTGAGAAGCCATCATAAATTTCTGTCTGAAGCAAATAGTGTGGTACAAGGCAGTTTTCCAAAGGCAGGGAATTAAAGGCAACAAGACTAGTTACAGGTTGCTGTAGTAATCATACCAATTACTTTTGAAGGTATATATAAAGGTCTTGATGCTTTTTCAGAATTGCTCTTTGAGATGGACCTGGCAGTTTCCAGTCCTACGTATAATCTCAGCCCATTTTAGAATTTATTTTTTAAAGAATTTTAGTTTATGGGATGCTCTCCTATTTCTATTGAACAGAATGTTCCAGGCAGAGAAACCCCAGGAATCAGGTCAGGAATACCTCCTCTGGAGTCAGAGTCCAAGCAGCATCTGGAATTGATTGTAAGAGGGGAAGTTGAATCTATTAAGACTTTCTGTTGCCATTAGAGTTAGTGCTCCTGGTATTGGTTGGGGGTGGGAAGTATCTCCTGTCACAATTGATAGTTTTGTTACTCATCTTGAGAGGCTGGGCAAGTGGCCAAGGGTACAGAGATGTGACATAGTCCCTGACCTTGAGCAATCCACAGATTACTGAGAAGATAAGCACACAAACAAGTGCTCTCAAAATAGTATCACAAGTGCTACAATAGAGGGACATAGAAAATGTACTGGGAGAAAAAGGAAGGAGAGCTTAAATGCTTAGCAAGGGAGAGTCAGGGAAGGGTTCAAAGATGTTTAACCTGTATCTTTAAGGATGACCAGAAAGAAGTGTGCTTGACAGAGAGGCCCTGGGATGCATTCTAGGTAGTGTGAGTGTAGAAGGACATGGCATGTTCAGGGAATGGTGAACTATTGGGCAGCTTGGGAGGGAACCTGGATGGTAAAGAGCTTAAATTCTATTGGAATTGAACTTTTCTATTGACATTTAAGATGGAATGACATGATCAGAGTGATGTTTTTGAAAGATCTCTCTGATGTCTTTGCTTAGAATGGATAAATTAAAACTATAGGCAGGAAAGCCAGCTAAAAGACATTAAAATGGTAAAACTGGAACAAGGGCAGTGATCATGCGGGTTGATTTAAATTGTGTGACTGAAAGGTGAGGGAGGAAGTGTTAGGTGATTGGGTATTACGATGACTCTATTAACACATGGAATACAGACTGGAGAGCTGATTTGAGGAGGTTAATGTTGGTTTTGAGATGCCTGTGGATGGCATAGTAGAAACTATATGGTACTTTGGGAAGAAGAAATAAGTTTCGAAGCTCTTGAGAGAGGTGGGAGTGATGACTTCTAAGTGAGAGTGGAAACTGTAGAAATAGACGAAGTCACCTAGTGAAATAAAATGGGGAAGGAAGGGAATTGAGGATAGAGCTCAGAGGAGCTTTGATATGTATAGACAGTAAAGGTAGGAGAAATTATTATCTGGGATGCCGATAATGAGATGGTAAGTGTCTATTGCATCAGAGAACAATCAGAGTGAGTGCTGAAATGAGGGTGACCTGGTGACATCAGTTTCAGTGAAGGGGTGGGAACAAAAGCTAGTCTCCTATGGCTTAGGGATTACGAGGTGAAGTGAGGTTTCTTCTGAGAAATATAATGGTAAGAAAGGAAAGAAGGTAATATTTTGAAGAGGAACCAGGGGAGGTAGGTTCAAAGTTGTTTTTTTCAAAGTTGGGAGAGTGGAGTGGTATAGGTTGAGGGAGGAGAGAGAGAAATGTAGTCAGTTAGGTGTCATACCTCTCTGAATCCTCCATGTTATTGTGAAAGCCCTGACCTTGGAGTTGTGCTGAAGCCTGCAGTCATCGAGAGAGTGTGGGGTGGACAGGAAAGACTGACATTAATAATAATTAGTGATAGCACCATATATGAAATAACCTCTGTATGCTAGGAGTTTTTATAGGTGCATCTAAACACATCAGACACAATTCTAATTCTCATTCCATCTCCCAGAAGTATTGCCACCATTTTCCAGATGCAGACACAGACAAATTGGTGACGGAGCTAGTTTCAGTTCAGGTCTGAAACTACAAGGTGTTTTCTTTCTACCCCACAGTATTCTTTTCCCTTAGGAGCTCAGTGTGGAGAGTCTGGAAAAAGCTGTATGGGGTAGGAATGGAGGGCTCAGAGAGACACAAGTAGAGTTCTGGAACTGGTCCTAGCCTAGAGGGAACATGATGATATCTGGGATGAAGGAGAAAAGTCTTACTCTGGCCTTGCTCTGCCTTTTCTTTGCTTAGTCAATGACTCTGTTGACTGCAGGCTTTTACTTTATTTTTCTCCATTTCTCTGTAACTTTCTACCAGGCCTCTAAAGTCCCAGTTACTGCCTTTTAGTGACTGTTTGCAGAGAAAAAAGGATCAACCTCTAAGCCCAGAGGGACTTTTTGACAAGCTATCTGTAAGGAATCGCTGAGCTTAGGATGGCACTCTATTTGGCACAGGACACAGGGTAGGCTTCTTCCTGAGAAGTATTTTTATTTGAATTTAATAATTTTGGATCAGTAGCAGGAGCAAGACACTGAAAACACATGATTTCAAAGTCCAAGTGATTGACTAGGTTACCTTGGGCAAGTTACTTGTCTCTTGCATATTTACTTGGCATAAGGTAGGGACTATGCTTTACTCATTCCTGTATCCCTTATGCCTGTCACATGGCCTGACTGAATAAGTGTCCTAAATAAATTTATTGTGGAGTAAGTTAATCTGCTCCTCTGTTACATGAGGGAATTGGATCTTTATTTTTAAATTTATTTTTTTAAATTTTATTTATTTTTAATTTTTAAGATCTGTAGTGTTGAAAGTATTACATATGTCCCCCCTTTTCCCTCCATCGATCCCTTCTAGCTCCTTCTACTCCCCATCCCCCTGCACCCTATTATTGCTGTGTCTAAGGGTTATGCATATATGTATAAAAGTTCTTTGGTTGATCTCTTCCCATCCACTCATCCCTTTCCCACTTCCCTCTAAGAATTGACATTCTCCTATGCTTCTATGTCTGTGTATCTATTTTGTTCAAAAGTTTATTTTATTTTTCATTAGATTTCACATATGAGTGAGATCATGTGATACTTGTCTTTCTCTAGCTTATTTCGCTTAGCATAATAGATTGGCGTGAGGCCCTAGCCAGTTTGGCTCATTGGATAAAGCGTTGACCTGTGGACTCAAGGGTCTTGGGTTTGATTCTGGTCAAGGGCACATGCCCTGGTTGTGAGTTCCATCCCCAGTATGGGGTGTGCAGGAGGCAGCCAATCAATGATTCTCTCTCGCTATCGATGTTTCTATCTCTCTATCCCTCTATCTTCCTAAAATCAATAAAAATATATTTGAAAAAAAATAGATTGGGGTGAAGTTCTAGGGTGGGCACTGAAATTTAAGTATACAGTGGAACCTCATTTCTCAAATGTCTCCGATCTTGAACAATTTGCTTCTCAACCTGACAACCCTTCATGCTCATACCTATGTGATGAGTCACACATCTCTCAGGTGACAAAGGAGAGAATGCACAAATATAAGTAGTTTACCACTGTTAAAATCTCAGGATATTGTGCTGTGAACGAATTAAGTTTGAGAAATGTGGTTCTACTGTACATGGTAAGTATACATAATTGGCAAATATCTCTAGTACCTTAAGAAAACAAAGGGGTTATAACAGCAGTTACTGTTCATTGAGCACTTCATTTTTATGGAGTAATAGATAAATAATATTTAAAAGCCACTTTCATAGTTTTAATTATCATCTGTGCATTGACAACTCTAAAATTTGTGTTTCTAGTTCAAACTTCTCTGAACTTTAGAGTTGTATATACAATCTCTTAATTAACATTTTGGATGTCTAATTGGCATTTTAAATTTCACAAGTTCACACTTACATTCAATCTGTCAGTAAATCCTGTTGGCTCTATCTTTAAAACATATCAAAACTCAGACACTTTCATAGCCTTTGCTCCTATCACCTTGTTCTAAGCTATCATTGTCTCATCATAGCCTGTTTAAATTATTTTAAAAAAAAATTAAGTTCAGAGGTGAAGAAACATTAATGATGAGAGAGAATAATTAATTGATCAGCTGCCTCCTGCACACCCTCTACTGGGGCTGGAGCCCACAACCTGGGCATGTGCCCTGACCTGGAACTGAACTGTGACCTCCTGGTTCATAGGTAAACATTCCACCACTGAGCCACGCCGGCCTGGCTCAGATCATAGCCTCTTCATCAGTTTCCTGCTTTTGCCCTTCCCTGCCTATAGTTTGTTCTAATAGAGCAGCCAGAGTGATTCTTTCAAAATGTAAATGTAATCATATAGTTCTTCTGTTCAAATTGTTTAGTGGTTCCCCATATCTCTCAGAGAAAAAGCCAAAGTCCTTAGAGTAACTTGGCTCCCAGTTACCTAGCCTATCTTTATCTCCTCTCTATCAGCTCACCCTGTGCCATTGCTTGCTCACTATTCTTTGAATAAGATGTACTCTTGCCCCACGGTCTTTGCACGTGTTTTTTCCTTTCTTCAAACATTCTGTGTGGCTCATTATCTTACTTCAGATCTTTTGGTCAAATGTCATCTCAATGGCCCCCTTTAATCATTCTATTTAAAAGTAGCAATCCCTTCCCTATAGTATACCTTAAGCTGTATTTTCTACTTTACTTTTCTTCATAGAATGTCACCCTCTGACATATTTACCTGTGAGGCCTTCTACCTTGTCCCCCACTCCCTGTTCCTTGTTAGTTCCATAAGAGCAATGATTTTTGTTCACTGTTGAATCCTAGAATACTAATTGACATATAGTATGTGCTTAGTAAATATTTGTTGAATGTAATATTTTGGACCAGATACACTGCTAGATTATATATATATCCTATCTAATAAAAGAGTAATATACAGATTGACCATCACTCCAACACACAAGATGGCTGCCCCCATATGGTCAAAGATCCTGCCCCCATGTGGACACAAAATGGCCACCACAAGATGGCCAGCAGGGGAGGGCAGTTAGGGTTGACCAGGCCAGCAGAGGAGGGAAGTTGGGGGTGACTGGGCTTGCAGGGAAGGGCAATTGGGGGTGGGACCCAGGCCTGCAGGGAAGAGCAGTTGGGGGAACCAGGCCTGCAAGGGAAGGCAGTTAGGGGTGACCAGGCCTCCAGGGGAGGGCAGTTAGGGGCAAACAGGCTGGCAGGGGAGCAATTAGGCATCAATCAGGCTGGCAGGGCAGTGGTTAGGGGGTGATTAGGCTGGCAGGCAGAAGCGGTTAGGGGCAAATAAGGAAGGCAGGCAGGGGAGCAGTTGGGAGTCAGTAGTCCTGGATTTTGAGAAAGATGTCCGACTGCCCGTTTAGGCCCAATCCCGGAAGGGGTCCCAGATTGGAGACAGCGCAGACTGGGCTGAGAGGCACCATTTCCCCCAACCCCCGTGCACGAATTTTGTGTACTGGGCCTCTAATATCCAGATAATAGTTAATAGTGAACTGTGGATTAGTGTGGTCCTGAAGGCAAGGAGACTGGGATAAGAGCTGTTCCCAGGGAATAATAAAAAGGACAAGAAAATTCCCCAGAGTAAGATAAGCCTGGGGGAAAACTATATGGGGGTGACAATACTATTCCCAGGGTGAGAGAAAGGAAATAGCATGTTTGAGCAGTCACTTGTACCAAGGGAAACATAATAAGAGGAAAGAATTTTAGGACAACATGTTTAGAAGATGAGGCTAGGGAAACAGTAAATGCCTAATTATAGAGAGTCTCATGTGTCATGTTAAGGATTTGGGACTTTATTTTTTGGGCAATGCAGAGCCACAGAAAAGTTTTAAATAGGGATAGACAGAAGAAATTTTCTTCTGGTCACTATGCCCTGTGTTTCCACGGGAGCTGAGGTCAGGAAAAGCTAGAAAAGAGTATGGCAGCCTAGGAACTCAAGGCAGATATTTGCCAAATCCACAAGTACCTGGCACATCAGTTTGAACAGAGCCTCCTGAGCAATGATAGAGCCTGACCTCAGTGAAATCACATAAGGTTTTCTGAACCTTGTCAAAAACTAAGAACCTTGACTTATCAGTGGTGGCATTGGAAAGTCAAGGATGGGACTCTGCATAGCAGTATGGATATGAGCCTAAAGTTTTCTCCTTTTCTTGCCTATCCTTTCTGTTGATTATCAGAGTCCTCTTTTTCAACAAGTCTATCTAACTATGGCCCTTCTCTTGCTTTCCCATTTCCTACAGAATCTGGTGTTCGTGGCATTCCATGATCTGGCTCCTGCACATTGTCTTTTTAGCAAATCTCTCTCTCTGTATTTGTTCTTATCTTTTATTTAATTAATTGGGTGACATTGGTTAATAAAATTATATAGGTTTCAGGTGTACAGTTCTATAATACATATCTGTATATTGTATTGTGTGTTACCACCCCAAGTCAAGTCTCTTTCCATCATCATTTATCCTCCTAATCCTTTTCAACTTTCTCTCTCTTTTTTTATTCATGCTTTCCATTTAGCTTAGAATTTCTTCCTACCTTTTCTAGCTGATAAACTCTTTATTGTTCAATACTGAGCTCTCTAATATTACCATTTTTTTGGAACTTTCTCTGGTCTCCCTAGGCAGTCCATCCTACTGTTATTCTTCTATTATACTTTATATATCTCTCTGTTTATTATCTCACTGTATTGTAAAGGCTTTGTGTGTAATTGCCACACAGATTGGGAGTATTTTTAAAAAGAGCCTACTTTGTTTTTTTTCCTGACTCAGTATTGCCCAGAGACAACTCTCACTGCGTTTTTTGAAGAAACTCTTATTTCTATAATATAAATATCCAATTAAAAAAGGCAGATAATAGGCTATGTTGGTATTGGTCAATAGAGTAAGGCTAAAAGGGGCCTAAATTTATAACAGTCTTGCTCTTCTTTTCACCCTAACCAAAAGTTCCACTGAATAATAATTGCAAACTTCAAGGTAGCTGGGCTTGAGAATAAGTTTTTTGTTAAATAAGAGTAATAATCCTATCTAATAAAAAAGTAATATGCAAATTGACCTTACCTTCACTACATCCACCAGCCAGGCCTACCAGCCATGCCCACCAGCCAATCAGGAGCTGGGATGGGGTCAAGGTGGCCGGGGCCCTAGGGGATGGGACCAAGGTGGCATAGGCTGCGGGGGGACGGGGCCAAGGTGGCCCAGACCCGGGGGGGGGGGGTGGCGAGGCTGAGGTGGCCCAGGCCCTAGGGGGGTGAGGCCGAGGTGGCTAGAGAGCACTGACCAGGGACAAGGTCTGGGCTGGGGCGGGGCGGGGTGGAGGCGGGGCCGAGGCCCATGCTAGCCGGGCGCGAGCTGGCTGGGTGAAGGCCTGGGCCAGGGAGGTGGAGGGTGTGTGTGGCTGGGATGGAGCCAGCCATCGGCCCCATTGCAGGGCGATGGCTGGGTGCCCAAGGCCTAAAACCTTGGCCAGAGGCTTTAGGCCTTGGGCAGGCTGGGGTTGAGTGGTCAGTAGGACATCCCCTGAGGGCTCCCAGTATGTGTGAGAGGGCAGGTTGGGCTGAGGGATCACCCATCCACAGTGCACGAATTTCGTGCACTGGGCCTCTAGTACTAATATATGAAAGCCAGGGTCCGTCACGGCCAAAACAACCAGATGGATGACTGAACACAGGCTGTGTGGGGCAACCAGGCCAGCAGGGGGGTTAGTGAGGGATGACCAAAGAACTGAACAGCAGGCTGTGTGGGGTGATCAGGCCGGCAGGGGGGGTAGTTGGGGGCGACCAGGCCAGTTGGGGGAATTAGGCTGGGGGGGCAGTTGGGGGCGACCAGGTTGACGGCGGGGGAGTGCAGTTAAGGATGATCAGGCCAGCAGGCAGAGGTGGTTAAGGGTAATCAGGCTGGCGAGAAGCATTTAGAGGTGATCAGGCAGGCAGGCAAGCAAGCAGTTAGGAGCCAGCAGTCCCAGATTGTAAGAGGGATGCCCGACTGCCAGTTTAGGCCCGATCCCAGCGATCAGGCCTAAACCGGCAGTCGGACATCCCATGAGGGTTCCCAGTTTGAAGAGGGTGCAGGCTGGGCTGAGGGGACCCTATCCTCCCCTCCCCACACATATTTCGTGCACTGGGACTCTAGTAATAATAATAAAAATAATATCTGAAGTGAATATAATAGACTGTTAGTTGTCTTTGCCAATATTGACTCTCACATTTTTCCTTTAATGATAGAACACCTATGTTTTCGTGGGACATGTAACTGCCCAACCTCCTTTGCAATCAAGTATGACCACAAATCTAAGTTCTAACCAGTGGGATCTAAGTGACAGTGGTGTGTCTACCACTTCTGGGTCATGTGCTTACAAAGAGTGGATGAGTGCTTTTCTTACCCTTTTCTCCTTCCTGCTGGTTGGGAGATGGTAGGAACTGCAGCATTTATTTTGGTCCCAGAGATAGAGGAATCATATTGAATGAGGATGGCAAAATTCCACTCTCAGTCCCTGATTGCTAACTGCTCAGTTGTTATATGAGAGAAATACAGTGTCTTTCATTTAATCTTTTCTAAGTGGGGTTCTCATCGTTATAGCAGCTTGATCTGTATCTTCACCAATGCAGGCAGGTATCGGGTTGCTGCTGTGCCAAGTTGCTTCTTTTTTAAAAAAAATATTTTTTATTGATTTCAGAGAGCGGTGGGGGGGAAGGGGAGAGAGAGAGAGAGAGAGAGAGAGAGAGAGAGAGAGAGAGAGAAATATCAATGACAAAAGAGAATCATTGATCAGCTGCCTCCTGTATGCCCCCCACTGGGGACTGAGTCCACAATCTGGGCATGTGCCCTTAGCTGGAATTGAATCCAGAATCCTTCAGTCTGCTGGCCAATGCTCTGTCCACTGAGCCAATCTAGCTAGGGCTCAAGTTGCTTCTTACTGTTGTTCCTGGATGTCTCTTACCCACTGAGTTTCTGACCATTTTTTGCTTTGCCCTGCCTCTCCTCTTAGCCCCAATTCTGTTGCTCAGCTGGTTCCCCAATTCTATCATATACTGTAAAAAATGTTTATTGAGGTGAAAATCATATAACATAAAAGTAACCTTTTTAAATTGAACAATTCAGTGATATTTAGTACATTCACAATGCTGTGTAACCACCACCTCTGTCTACTTCCAAACATTTCCATCACCCCAGAGTAAAGCGCCTTACCTATTAAGCAGTTCCTTGCCATTCCCTCTATCCAATGACAGCAGTTTTCTATCTGTCTCTATGGATGATTTATCTGTCCTCATATTAATGGAATCATAATATGTGACATTTTGTGTATGACTGTAACTTATCATAGTATTTTATAGGTTCATTTATATTATAGCATGTGTCAGTATGTCATTCTTTTAAAAAAGTTTTAAAGAAAATTGTGGTAAAATATATAACATAAAATTTGCCATTTTGACCATTTGTTTATTTTTTCAATTACAGTTTACAGCATTATTATTTTGTATTAGTTTCAGGTATACAGTGTAGCGATTGAACCATCATATACTTTACAAAGTGTTTTCCCCAATATTTCCAGTACTCACCTGGCACTATACATAGCTATTACAGTGTTATTGACTGTATTTCCTATGCCGTACTTTACATCCCATGACTATTTTATAGACATTTTAACCATTTTAAGCCAACAACTCAATAGCACTTATTACAGTCACAGTGTTGTCCAACTGTCACTGCTATCCATTTTCTAGCTCTTGTTAAACTCGAATCTACTTTCTGTCTCCATGAATTGCCTATTTTAGATATTTATTTCATATAAGTGGAATCATACAATGCTTTTCTTTTTTAAAAAAATTGTTGATTTTGAGAGGGGGGGGGAAGAAACATTGATTTGTTGTTGCACTTATTTATGCATTCATTGTTTGCTTCCTGTATGTGCCCTAACAGGATTGAACCCTCAACCTTGACTTTCAGGAGGATGCTCTAATCAACTGAGCAACCCAGTCAGAGCCAATATTTTTCCTTTTGTGTCTGGCTTATTTCACGTAGCATAATGTTCATAGGTTTTTCCATGTTGTAGTATATATCAGAGAACTTCATTTCTTTTTATAACTGGAAAATATGTATGTACACACACACTTTTTATTTATATGCTTGGTGCACAGTAGTTTTTAAATTTTTTTTGACATCCCATTTATCTATTTTTTCCCTTTTGTTCTCATGCTTTTGATGTCATATCTAAGAACCTTGCCAATCCAAGGTAATGGAAATTGTTTTTATGTTTTATTAGCTCTTATATTTAGGTCATTTATACATAAATAATTGTTGTATATGGTATGAGTCTAATGTATTTTTATATCATTGAATATATGCTATTGGGGTTTTCCCAGTCACTAATGAGTATTTGCTATTGTTGGCTTAAGTGTAGTTTATCACCATAGGTGCATCTTAGACGACATTTCTTCCTCAGATAGTATCCACTGATGTGCAGTTGTTAGGTCTAGGGCTACTGTGTGAGTAAGGCCATTCACCTTAAGGGCTGCCAGTCAGCTGAGTGACACATCCTTATTATGTACCTGCATTGGGATGCTGTGCCATGAGCTTGTTTATATCTCAGTCTCTGAGGAAAGGGAGCAGGGCGAGGCTTGAATGAAACAAGCAAAGCTGCCAGGGACAGGGAAACAATGCTGTCAGGTAGCAAGTCTGTACTGAGCCCAGTCAGGTTCCCAGTCCTGTGTATTGCTTGCTGAGAATTGCAAAGCAGTAATGAGTAGTGAAAAGGTATAATTTAGAGACAGAAGCCTTGATTTTAAATTGGATGACTTCAAGTTATTCAGTTCTCTCTGAGACTCAGTGTCTTACAATATACAATGTGAATACTGACTTTTGTTTTTGAAGATCAGATGAGATTATGAATTGGAAACTGACTTGGAAATTATAAAATGCTGTGCACAGGAGGAGGAACTAAGATGGCGGCATAGGTAAACACCTATTGTTCTGCCCCGCGCAACGATTTAAGAACTACAACATAACAACAAAACAAAAATCACCCAGAATCGCCAGAAAGCTGGCTGAGTGAAAACTCCACAAATAAGAGTAAAAGTGGGACACTGAGACTCAGAGGAGCAGCAGGAGCACAGCCTTGAAGATGGAAACAGGTTAGGAGCCGTCCTGGTCGCGCGCGCGGGTTGGGGCTGGAGCAGCAACCCCGGCTGGATTTCGCCAACGGGGAGGGCGGAGACGTCCCACTACACGGATTCCCCAGCGCCAGGCGAGGTCTGAGATCCGGGGTACGTGGAGACATCCCACTGCACAGATTCCCCATTGCCAGGCGAGGTCCGAGGTCCGGGGGACGCACCCTGGAAGTGGGGCGCTACAGAAGTCTCCTAGTCTGCGAGAAACCCGGAGGCGGGGAAAAGAAGTTTGGGCGCCAGTGTTGCACAAACCCGCGACTTGCCCCCTGGAAACTTGTCTCCAGGTCTCGGAAATCATCTATTTTACAACCCTGGGCTAGACTTTGGGGGTGCAGACACATTTGGGGAGAGGCAGAGTTGTCTGGCAAGGGGAAGAGACTAGTGGCTTTCTCTTGGAGGTGTCTGCAGCCATCCCCATCCAACAGAGACCTGCGCGCGAGCGCCGCATAGGACATAGCTGACACTGAGGCTGCCTGCCCAGCTCAGAGACTCCGCCCATCCAACCTGAACACAGCCTCCCTTCACAGCCAATTGGCCTGGAGGTCATACCCTCCTAGGGCTAACAACAACAAGCTGGGTTTAAATTCAAAAATACTGTACAACCCATAAAGGATTGCAGTAAGAGTACCCATTTCAAATAACTGGGGAGGCTGTGCCACTGACCCTTAGAAGATATCTACCACATAAAGCAGCCACCATGCAGAGATATGGAAAGAAATCAGGTGTGAAAGAAATGGAGGAGAAAAGACGACAAGACATAGAGTTCAAAACCACGGTTATAAGGCTTTTCAAGAGGCTCCTAGAAAAGGCCGATGAACTTAATGAGAATTACGAGCAAATAAACAAGACCAACCAGGAAATGAATGAGACTTACAAGGAAATGAATGAGACCCTCAGGGAAATGAACAAGACCTCTGAGGATATGAACCAGACCCTCACGGATATGAAAAAGGACCAACTAGAAATCAAGCATACACAGACTGAAATAAAAAATATTACACAAAGTCCTAAAAGCAGTCCAGAGGGCCACAAGAACCAAGTCAAAGATTTGAAATACAAAGAAGCAAAATCCACCCGGCTGGAAAAACAAGAAACAAAAAGAATTCAGAAAATTGAAGATAGTGTAAGGGGCCTCTGGGACAACCTCAAGCATGCCAACATCCGAATTATTGGGGTGCCAGAAAAAGAGAGAGAGCAAGTTAATGAAAACCTACTTGAAGAAATAGTGACTGAAAACTTCCCCCACCTGGTGAAAGAAACTGACTTAAAAGCCCAAGAAGTACACAGAACCCCAAAATATAGAAATCTAAAGAGGACCACGCCAAGACATATAATTAAAATGCCATGAGCAAAAGATAAAGAGAGAATATTAAAAGCAGTAAGAGAAAAACAGTTGGTTACCTACAGGGGAGCACCCATACGATTGTCAGCGGATTTCTCAACAGAAACGATGCAGGCCAGACGGGAGTGGCAAGAAATATTCAAAATAATGAAGAGCAAGAATCTTCAACCAAGATTACTCTATCCAGCAAAGCTATCATTCAGAATTGAAGATCAGATAAAGTGCTTCGCAGATAAGAAAAAGGTAAAGGAGTTCATTACCACCAAACCAATATTATATGAAATGTTGAAAGATATTCTTTAAGAAGAGGAAGAAGAAAAAGGTAAAAATATTAATTATGAGCAACAAATACACATCTATCAACAAATGAACATAAAAATCAAGTGAATTGATAGGCTGATGAACAGGATAAACTGGTGAATATAACAGAAACATGGACATAGAGAGGGAATGGACTGACAATTCTTGGGGAGAAAAGGGTTGTGGGAAGTACAGCAAGAGATTGGACAAAAATCTTGCAACAATGGGAGAGCACAGTGGGGAGGGAGAGGTGAGGGTGGAGGGTGGGATAGGTACAGGGTGGAGGGGAGATATAGGGCGATAAAAAGGGAGAAACAATGTAATTAATAAACTGAACAATAAAGATAAAAAAATAAAATAAAATGCTGTGCACATTCAAGAATGTACTGGAAATTCAAGAAGACAGTCTCTGGGAGATTTTTAAAAAATATTCTTTTTCTGACTGTGATTTATAATAAAGGTTTGGGTTTATTGACCAGATGGAGGTTTGGACTTGATTAACCAGATGGGTATTCCTCAATTATTTTTCCAAATAATATTCCATATTTTGTGACTCTTTAAAATTTTTGTAAAGTTTACATTCAATATTATTTTGTATTAGTTTCAGGTGTATAGCATAGTGGTTAGACATTTATAACCCAAAGTGTTCCCCCTGATTTTTCCAGTACCCACCTGGCATTATACATGCTTATTACAATACTAGAGGCCTGGTGCACAAATTTGTGCACAGAGGTGTCCCTCAGCCTGGCTGGTGATTGCGGCTGTCTCGCCCAGTCCCAATTAGGCCGATGGGTGCTAGCTGGCTGGGGAGGGACCACCGTGGGAGGGCTCCAGGGTGTGTCTGGCCCATCTGGCCCAGTCCCGATCAGCTGGACCCCAGTAGCAAGCTAACCTACTGGTCAAAGCATTTTCCCCCTGGTAGTCAGTGTGTGTCATAACAACTGGTCGAATGATCCACTGACAATCGAGGGGTTGATCGATGGGTCAAACACTTAACATATTACACTTTTATTATATAGGATTATTGATTATATTTCATATGCTATACTTTATATCCCTGTGACTATTTTGTAACTACCCATCTGTACTTCTCAATCCCTTCACCTTTTTTTTACCCAGTCCCCCAATTCCCTTCCCCTCTGGCTACAATCAGTTTGTTCTCTGTATCTATAATTCTGTTTCTGTTTTGCTTGCTCATTTATATTTTATTTTTATTTTTTAAAATATATTTTATTGATTTTATACAGAGAGGAAGGGAGAGGGATAGAAAGTCAGAAACATTGATGAGAGAGAAACATCGATGAGCTGCTTCTTGCACACTCCCTACTGGGGATGTACTCATAACCAAGGTGCATGCCCTTGATCGGAATCGAACCTGGGACCTTTCAGTCCACAGGCAGATGCTCTATCCACTGAGCCAAACCGGTTTCAGCTGTTCATGTATATTTTAGATTCCATATGTAACTGAATTCATATGGTATTTGTCTTTCTCTAGCTGACTTATTTCACTTAGCATCATAGCATCTAGGTCCATCAATGCTGTTGCAAATGATAAGATTTCATTCTTTTTTTTATGACTGATGTGATTCTTTTGCAGGTGATGGAAATATAACTCAGATTGACTTAAGCAAAAGAGAGGGCCTTATTGACCGAAGTAACTAAAAAGCCTGTAAATAGGTCTTCCTTTAGACACAGCAATATCCAGGGACTTGAATGATGTCATTTGGACCTACTTTCTTTTCTCTTGGCTCTACTTTTCTTTGTTCTGATGTCATTCTTAGGCAGTGGCAAAGACAGATATCAGCTTTGGGTATGCATTCTACCAGCGAAACAACCACTATTAAAAAATAATACCCTGCTGGTGCTGGTAGTGCTGGGTATGATTTTGGTTTGGGTTCTGTGCCTATCCTAAACTAATCACTGTGGCCAGAAGAATGCTGAACTTTTCTTGGCCAGCAGAGTTACATTCTACTCATGGAATCTGAGATAGCTCCCCTGGAACCACGTTTGAGAGCAGAGGAGAAGATCAAGGTGCATTTATTCAAAGAAGGGCTTTGGAGATTGGGAGGTAGTTTAAATCAGCAACATTTATAGATGCCTGCTACATAATTGAGCCATTTTTATTTTAAAAAAGAAGTATATTTCCAGTCTTTAAATCACAATACAAATAGAGCTGTTCTGCTTGAAGAACTAGATACGTCAAGGGACCTGGGTGGGAGTTTGGGAGGCTGGGGGAAGGAAGGTCCTGCAAGAGCATAACTTAAAAATTGCTAGATAGTTTACTCAATAATTATTTGTTGGAGGTGCATTAGTCCCCAAATTCTTTTTTCCTGTCTTCTTGTTTTTTTTTGGAGATGAGATTGTATTTTCCCTCCAATAAGGGAGAGTGGTGTAAGTAGCAGAGCCAGTTATAACTTGAGCTTGAGGATGCCAAGGATCTTGCTTAGTCTTAACATCCAAAAGTGTGCTTTTTTTAAAAAAAGAAAGAAACCATGAGTCTTTCAGACACTTTACAATGTGTTGGTTAATTGAGTGATGAAATATATTTGTATCCTATGCATTTTGTAAGGGCTCAGTGTACTAGATGCGTGGAGCCTGAACTGGATTTTATATTGTAAAGTGAGGGTGAAAGCTGCTTTCACACACCAGGCAGTCCATTAGGCAGCCAATAGCTACTCAGGTTTTTTAAGATATAATTTACATAACATAAAATTTGCATTTAAAAAAAAGTGTACAATTGAGTGGCTTTTAAATAATTTTTATGCAACAGTCACCACTATGGAATTCCAGAACATTTTCATCATCCCAAAAAAGGAACCCACTGAGTAGTCATTTCCCATTCTCTAGCCCCTGGCCATTAATCTACTTTTTGTTTCTGCGGATTTACAGCTGCTTATCAGGAGTTAGACTTAAGAAGTTTTCCCCAAAACTATTTTTTATTTGTTATTTTTAAAATAAAACTTTATTTTAATAAAATAAATCTCATACTGTAGAGGTCTTTTTCTTGAGCATTTTCTGTTTAGTGATCCTTAAAAGGCAGTTTCTTTTATATTTCAGTGTTTGACAGAATATAGCAAGTACTTTAACTGGTATATGAAAGAAAATATTCTATTGCATAGAACATCTCTCATGCTCCATAATTTATAATATTTATCTTTTAATTTTATTCTTTAATACATACTGTTTATTGTTAACAGTATTATAGATATCCCCTATTCCCCCCTTCCTTTTCTTCTCCTGGGGACATTTTTAAAAATTGATTTCAGAGAGAGAGAGAGAGAGAGAGAGAGAGAGAGAGAGAGAGAGAGAGAGAAAGATTGATGTGAAAGAGAAATGTTGATCAGTTGCCTCCTCTACATCTCTGGGGATCAAACCTATAATCTAAGTATGTGCCCTGACTAGGAATTGAACCTGCCACCCTTTGGTGTATGGGACGACTCTTCAACCAACTGAGCCAGCCAGGGCTATAATATTTATTTAAAAATTGTTAAGGGCCTACCAGGTGTGCCTCAGTGATTGAGCATAGACCCATAAACCAGGAGGGCTTGGTTTGCTTCTTGGTCAAGGTACATGCTCTGGTTTTGGGCTCCATTTCCAGTAGAGGGTGTGAAGCAAACAGAGGATCAATGATTTTCTCTCATCATGATGTTTCTATCCCTCTCTCATCCTCTCTCTGAAATCAATAAAAATATTTTTAAAAAAATATTAAGAAATGTTTTGTATATAGAGTGTTCCAGAAATGTATACACACTTTGAATAATTATTATTTCCAATGGGTTAAATTAGAAAACATCAATTGAGATATCACTGTTAAAGTGTACATATATATATTTTGGATGCCCTGTATATTGTTCAAATAGCATTTGCTGACAATTGGGTGCAGTTTAAAAATTTACTTTTCATGTACTGTTTAATCCTATTTTTTACTGCAGCAAGAAATAATAGTGTTTGACCAATGAATGATAAGTGCCTTTTCCCCCCACTATTAAGCAGGAATCCTATTAAAAGACTTCTTAATTGGTTTATGTTTAGATTTTAAACTTTGAATACAATTTATAGAGGTTTATCTTTAGATTTATTTTTTAGATGTGTTTTTCATCATGACAGCTTTATGTCATCATGAGTTAATACAAGGATAAGCAAACTATGCCTGATTCTCTAAAGAATTTTTTTTTGAACACAGCCACATTTATTTGTTTACATATTGCCTGTGGCTATTTTTCTACTATAATGGCCGAATTATCTATAATAATAAAAGCATAATATGCTAATTAGGTCAGACATTCGAACAACCTTCCTGACAAAACCAGGGCTATGAGGGCCAAGGCAAGCCACCCTGGCTGTGATGGCCAAGTCCCTTGCACAAATTTCATGCATTGGGCCTCTAGTTTAGTTTTAATGGGTATCTTACCCTCTACAGGAAATGTTTGCTGACTCATGATTTAATATATTAAGGCACAATGTAAACTAAGGATGCAGTTCATTATTAATAATAAATATAAATTCACATTTTAAGTAGTCTTTGATAATTTTGAATTTTTTTGCCAACTTATTGTTTCAACCAGTTAGTTCATTTTTATCTTGATAGAGAGCTTATACTAGAAATAAAAGGATCAGCTTTGTCACTTTCTTATTACTGTTTAATTTTGTGTGTTATTTTAATATCACTTGCAATCCATGAGAATTATTTTTTGTGTGTTTTGCTCATTTATTTGCAATAATCCTTTAAAATCACTTATTTGCATGGTGAAGGTTGGTTTACTTGTGGGGGGGATAAAAACTGTAATTCACAAGTTTGTTTAATCAGACATGCATTAACTGTAGTATGTCATAGTATCCTGGAGTCACTCCAGGCACTGATCTTCTCCCTCTAGCACTGTGGGGCTCCCACTCTATTCTCAGGACACCTTGTGATAAATGATATGGAAATATCTGAGGGCACATTGTTAGTCTGTACAGTTAATACTGGTAAAGCATAATTCACATATTTTAAGGTTAAGAACTAATAAAGAATTTTAATTTTTCTTTCTCTGCTTTCATTGTAAAGTCTCATGCATCCCACTTTGGAAATGACTGTCTTAACATATTATCTGTGTAAATGTAGGCATAATCCATGAATATAAATAAAAGGTTATAACATAATAAAAACTGAGCTCTAAGTCCAGCAAAGATTACCTTGTGTGGATAGTACTGTCAGCAGCTGCAGTTAGAGAATCTGGAAGCCAATCAAAGCCTCACTTAGTTGTTTCACCTGCTCTTGTCCTGTACGGACAGCCTTCTCTCTTCCAATAAGATTTTATATCTGCAGTTAATTAAATCAGGACTTTAATTTGTGGTGGAGGACATAGGATTGTGTCTTCTTGCCAACCTGCCACCTACCAGAAACACTGTAGTGAGCAAAACCACCACCAAACAAGGGGATTTAATTTGGAGAGTCAACAAAAGTTTAAGTATGGTGTCATACTACCTGGGTTCAAATCCTGGACTCCTTGATTTATTAGCTGCATATTCTTAGGTAAATTTACTTTAACTTCTCTTAGGTTAAGTGGGGAGAATGGTATCAGTTTATAAGGTTGATATGAAAAAGTAGGTAATCCATAAAAAATGGTTAGGAGAGTATCTTGCACATATGAAGTGCTCAGTTAATGCTTGTTAGTAATATATATATATACTAATATATATATATATTAGAAGTCCAGTTCACAAAATTCGTGCACGGTTGGGTCGGTGTTCCTCTGCCCAGCCTGCACCCTCTCAAATCTGGGACCCCTTGAGGGATGTCTGACGGCCCTCTAATAATCCAGGACTGCTGGCTCCCAACTGCTCGCCTACCTCTGCCTGATTGCCCTAACTGCTTCTATCTATCAGCCTGATCACCTCCTAACCACTCCCCTGCCAGCCTGGTCAATGCCTAACTTCTCCCTGGCCAGCCCAATTGCCCCTAACTGCCCTCCTCTTCCAGCTTGGTCACCCCTAACTGCCCTTCTCAGCTGGCCTGGTCACCCCTAACTTCCCTCTCTGCTGACCTGATCACCCACAACTGCCCTCCCCTGCAGGTCTGGTCTCCCCCAACTTTCCTCCTCTGCCAGCCTGGTCACCCCTAACTTCCTTCCTCTGCTGGCCTGATTGCCCACAACTGCCCTCCCTACTGACCTGATCCCCCACAACTGTCCTTCCCTGCAGGCCTGGGTCCCCCCTCAACTGTCCTCCACTGCAGGCCTGGTCCCACCACCCCAACTGTCCTTCACTTCAGGCCTGATCCCACCCAACTGCTCTTCCCTGCAGTCCTGCCCCCCTCCAAACTGCCCTCCCCTGCTGGCCTGGTCTCCCACAACTTCCCTTCTCTGCCAGCCTGGTCACCCCTAACTGCCCTCCCTGCTTGCCTGATTGCCCACAACTGCCCTCCCCTGCTGGCCTGGTCCCCCAAACTGCCCTCCCCTGCAGGCATGGTCATCCCCTCAACTGCCCTCTCCTGCAGGTCTGGTCCTCCCCAAATGCCCTTCTCTGCAGGCCTGGGTTCCCCCCAACTGCTCTCCCTTACTGGCCTGGTCTCTCCCGACTACCCTCCTTTGCTGGCCTAATCATCTTCATCTGCCCTCCTCTGCTGGCCTGGTTACCCCTAACTTCCCACAACTGCCTTCCCCTGCAGACCATCTTGTAGCAGACATCTTTGACCACTAGGGATGGTCTTCTTGTGTCATAGAGTGATGGTTAATTTGCATATTACTCTTTTATGAGATAGGATAATTGAAACTTTGTAGCCTTGAGTGGAGCCCAGGGCTGGCCAGAACAGGCAGAAAGCTTGGCTTCCACCCTCACCAGGGAAACCCAAGCCTGCTGCTCGCTCCGTGGCTGCAGCCATTTTTGTTGGGATTTATTTATCTTCTATAATTGAAACTTTGTAGCTTTGAGCAGAGGCCTGGGCTGGCCAGGTTGTACAGGAAGCCTGGCTTCCTCCATTGCCAGGGAAACCCAAGCCTCCTGCTCGCTCCATGCTGCAGCCATCTTAGTTGGCTTAATTTGCATACTTGCTCCTGATTGGTTGGTGGGTATGGCAGAGGTATGATCAATTTGCATTGTTACTCCTTTATTAGATAGGATTTTATTTATCTCAGACAAGAAAGGAGAGGGGGAGAGAGTTAGAAGCATCAATGATGAGAAAGAATCATTGATGGATTGATGGGCTGCCTTCTGCACGGCCCCTACTGGGAATTGAGCCTACAACCTGGGCATTGCCCTTGACTGGAATCGAACCTGGGACCCTTCAGTCTGCAGGCTGAATCAAACCAACCAGGACAGTATTTAACTTTTTGAAGGTTCAGATTTTGTCAGTGCACTGAGAATATTTATCTCTTCAAGCAGACTCTCTTAACAAAGTTCACAAGGCTGATACATAAAACTAGAATGCCAATTTTTAAGTTTACTTTGACACATAGAACTGTCACATATACTGAAATGCCTATGTTGGTATGACCAGTACATTTTTCTGTTTGGGTACCATGGAACACCAAATTCTAGTCATAAAGGTATGGTGAACATAGGTTCTGAATTAAGGGCATTAGTTATATGAATGCCAAAGTGACTAAAAATGAATATTTATTATGCTTTCTTCTGTCTAAAATTTTCTTCACTCACAATGCCAGACATTTACTTTCAACTTTTTTTTTTTAGCTTGCCATAGATTCTTTCAGTCTCATCCATTCACTGTGGACTTTGACCCTCAAGAGCTGGTGATACAAAAGAGCAGAGATTGCAGTGGTGGTAGTGTGTTTAGCAAAATGGAATTCCTGAGCAGCTATAGTAGTGGTATCACAGTGGCTATATTATGGTGGCTGAGGATAGTGGAGATTGGCAGTGAAAGCAGAGATGTGCTGACTAGACTTGTTCTGCTGCCTGGTTTTGGGCGTTGTCCTTGGTTGGCATCATCTCTGGTTTCCTACTTCTCCAGGTGAGAATGAGTTTCTCTTAAAAAAAGTTATATATATATATATATATCAGAGAAGAAGGGAGAGGGAAAGAGAGATAGAAACGTAAGTGATGAGAGAGAATCATTGCCTCCTGCACACCCCACATTGGGGAGCGAGCCCACAACCTGGGCTGAGATCTTCTGGTTCATAGGTCAACACTCGACCGGCTGGGCTGAGAATGAGCTTCTCTTAATAAGTTCTCCTTCTGCTTAGACTAGCCAGCATCAGTTTTGGTTGTTAATTTGCTAATTAAGTTGCTCTTGGCACTAAAAACTCTGGGTGATACAGCGGCTATAATAAGTAGCCTAATACACTTATCGCACAGTAGGGATGGGAGATCATGGGAAAACAACTAAAATGCTTGGATTTTGTTGGCTATTTCTCTCCTTGAGAGTGCTAAGTTAGGATCACTATATTCCGGGCCTAGAATTGTGCCTGGCATCTAGTAGGTGCTCAGTAAACCTTTGTAGAATGAATGAATGGTGAGCTTATTCTGCCGGTGAACCCAGTAGTATGCCTGTTAATATGTGTGCCTGTGACTCAGCTTTATCCCAGCTTTCATGGCTGACCAACCTCCCTGAAAAAGGACAACTTTTGTCTTTAGATAAGCTAATACTGATGTAATCTTGTATAACAGTGAAATATTACTGGCTTGGGAACTGTTCTGTCTTTTATTTTTATTTTCATTTTAAGTTTTTAATGAAGGTAGTATATAATATTACTTTATTCCTGCATCTTCTCAATTGTTTCTTCCTTGTATTTTCCCTTTTCCTTTCTTACTTGGCGAGATTTGGCTTTATGTTCAAGGATCTTTTTGCGGTTTTTGTCCAGCTTTAGTCTAGTGATCACCACCTTGTTGGGGTGAATGCCCACATGAACAGTTGTACCATTAGCTTTCTCCCACTGCACTCATTCAATGTAGATTATGTATTTCTTCCTGTAAACCTGGACTACTTTGCCAATTTGCTGCCCTTTGTAATGTCCTCAAATGACCTGAACTCATCATCCTTTCGGATGGGCATGGAACAAACATTGTACTTCTCTCTCAGAAGTACATTGTATTTTCCTCTTTCCTCCTTTGGAAAGAGGAAAAGTCATAATCTTCCTTCGAATGTGGGAAGGTGCATTGAAAGCCTTTTATGGTTTTTGCTTCGGTCAGAAGTCACTAAAGGATTGAACTTTATTTTGACCTCTGGCGCTCCTATGATGGCCACAAGAGGGAAGAGACCCCCACACTTGTTCTGCCTTTTAAATTCACTTGGCTTATCTGTGTTTTGTGGAAATTTTAGTTTAGCTTTGGGATGTGTGAGTGTGATTTTGTGTGTTTGCATGTACATGCACGTAGAAGGGCACCCCACAGAGCTCCAAAATGCTGATAAGAACTCGCATTCCTTCCTGGTGTCACAGCTTTCCTGGTGTTCTGGAAGCCATCACTTCTTGAGGCTATTGATGGAATAAAGAAAAGCTCTTACATCCACAGACAGTTCCATACACACACACACACACACACACACACACACACACACACACACACACACACAGAACTGTATTTAAATTTCAGATGTTCCACCTAAAAACTTTATGGCTCTTGCTAAGTTTCTTACAGATGTCCTGCTTTGCTTTTCCTCTGATTGTGGCACTGAGATTGGAAAAAACAGGAAATACAGCCCTTTATTTCTACTTTTCTTTTTTTATTTTAAAGCAGGCAGACCTCTGCTCCAGGTCTTTAAGAAACTATATAGGAACTGGCAGCTAGCATCCACATTCCGATGCCATGAGGTCATTTGCTTATATTTATTGAGCTCATTCCTGGATGTTATGAGATGATGGCCATCGGAGGCTGAGGGTGCTGGGATTTTGAGAGGTTGTAATGGGTTGAGTTCATTATGTTCTTTCCCTCCATTTCTGGTGGAGTGTGTGAGGCTGGTGGCAGAACAGTATACCTGAGACTTTTCTCTCTTCATCTCTAGAACACAGTGTTTTAGATTTTGGGATTCTCATAAAGTAGGGCTGGTGCTTTGAAATTAAGATCTGTGAACAAACTCATCAAGATCTAGGGATCATCTGGCCTAGCCTTCTTGAGTTTCAAATGTTAGACCCAAGCCTAAAGAACAGTGACTTGTCCAAGGTGACACAGTCTGTCAGGGTAGAGTGAGTGAAAATCTTTCCAAGGGCAAATTGAAATCCCTACAAAGGCCAAGCCCCATCTGAGACTTACTGTAACACAAAGCCAGGAGGGTTGAGAGAGTGAGGGATTTATTCTACAGTTTCCTTCCCTCCATCTGTGAAGAGTCAACACCTTACCTCTGGTTGCTTTGGTTTGCTCCCACATTACATAATTTAAAGTGGACCCAAGACTGTAGTGCTTGGTCTGGAACATACCCCAGCCCTAAATTGTCTGTCTTTAGCTTAGGTTATAAGTTTACAGACAATTTTGTGCCTCTGTGATCAGTGACCATGCTATTAATAGATCTGAAGTTCTGGGAGAGCCTCAGCTCTTCCCCATCTCTCTACTCTCAGCAGGTTGCCTGCTCATAATTTTTCTGCCCATCTCCTTTTAGGTGACAGTGTAGACTCAAGTCTGTATGAGCAGCCTTAGCCTCTGGCTTCTTTTATCTCTGTGCTGTATCAGGTCAAGTGAAAGTGCTTAGCATTTATGAGGAAATAATACTCCTATGTTTTAGGGAGGATTAAAAAAAATTAACCTGTTTTGGGGGCCACTTGTGTTTTTTAATGATCACATATAGCTCAGAGAAATGGGGGTAAAACTGAAGGAAAGGGAATAAGGCCTGTCAGTCTGTGGCAACAAAGTGATGGCTGTAGCAGGATAGTACCACATAGGCCTATGTGACCTTAGTGAACCAGGTCAGATAGTGACTGTCTTGCACGTTAATGAACCATATTCCTTTGTATGGCATTCATGGCACTCATAGCTGGGGTTTCTAACTCCTACTTTATATCTCCTTGCTTCTTATCATACAAATTGTTCTTAACTCCTACTTTATATCTCCTTGCTTCTTATCATACAAATTGTTCTTTGTTCTGTTGTTCATCAAATCTGTTATCATCTTCTATGCATGGGCATTTGTAGACATTATGATTCTAGTCAAAATGTGACTGTTGACAGTTTGTAGGGCTCTGCAAACAGTTTTGAATTCCCAGTTACCCCAGAGTCATTTTGGACGGAGTGCTCTCATTCCTTCATTGATATATTCAACCATTCTAACATATTGGGCACTCCCTCTATGCCAAATACTGTACTATGCCCTGAGAATCAGTACAATGAACAAAACAAATATGGTTTCTGCTCTCCTAGAGCTTATAGTGTTGTAGGGAAGGTAAAAATGAACCAAATAATCACAGTAAAGTCTGATAAATGTCATGGAGTAGAAATAAGGGATGTGATAACAGGGTACATTTTACAAGAGAATTTAATACTGTTTAGGGTGTCAGGAAAGACTTCACATTATCTGAGGGAATGACATTTGAGTCCTGAGAATTAAGAAGGATTAGCTAAGTAACTGGGTTCAAAAAAGGTAGACTACTATAGATGCAAAGAGGCCAAGTGTTAGGGATAAGACCATGTTCTTATTTGTTCATTTAATTAATTTTAAGTTTATTTTTGGGAGAGAGACAGAGAAACACTGATTGGTTGTTCTGCTTATTCATGCATTCATTGGTTAATGCTTGTATGTGCCCGGTCTGGGGATCAAACTCACAACCTTGGTATATCAGGATGATGCTCTAACCAACTGAGTTACCCGGCCAGGGCTGGTTCATTTCTTAAGCAACTATTATAATCGACAGATAATATCAGGCAGTATGCTAGGGTCTGGGGACATAAAAAGCAATTCTTACTTGCCCTGGAGAAACTCAGGAGCAGTGCCATCCCTCTTCGGTAACCAGGGTACTAAAGTCAACTTAGATCTTGGACTCAGTCTCCTGGGTCCCATGTGACAGGACTTAACACGTTTAGAGAAACTGCCTGTCCTTGAGTGTTTGACCCACCTGTCAAGCAGAGAGGACATAGATCTCAGCTGGAGACTTGCAGCATTAGTTTGCTCTTATCCCTGGCTTTACACTCACCAGATCCTTGGTTGATGGGGTTCATCTACAGACTTGAGGTTGATGGAGGTCCAGAAATTGTCCTTTAACCCAGTAGGAACATAAGAAGAGGCTTTCTGAGATAAAGTTGCCTTGATTTTCAGAGCTTTATTTTCCTGGTGTGTTGTATTTGTTATTGGGATTGATTGTGTGGTCTCAGAACCATCCATTGTCTTGCATACATCTCCAGTGGTATTTTAGCTCTTTTTCTGAGTTTTGGCACTAATGAACAAAAGACTTAGAGGCTGCCTATCTTGGACTGTGCATTGCGTAATTCCAGGATGTGCTGTTCACATACACTGTGTTGTGAATGAGGCCACACCTTCCTAATTGTGCAACAGTGCAGTATTGTGGCTCTGATTAAAGGGAAGGGAAATAAAGTTATCTAAACACTGACTATATGCCTCAGGCTAGGTTGTTTATATCTTTTACTTCATTTAATATTCCCAGTAATTCTCTGAGGTAAATACTAATGTCTCATTTATTGAAGAGAAAACTAAAGGTTCGGTGAAGCTAGTTAAGTGGTGGCTCAGATCTGACTCTTGAGGGCCATGCCTCTATTCCACTCCTATCTGTATACCAACGTGGTTATAGACTTCAGTTCTTGTGTGTCATCTTGTTTCCATGGCTTCTTTGGCATTGTTTACTTTGACTTGTCTGCCTGGCCTCTCTGTGTCAATGACCCAAGGATTCTCAGTATGGCTGGGGTTCAGAAATGTGTCCTACTAGTCATTTTTTTCCCATCTGAAATTTATTTTTGTGCTTAGCATGAGACAACACTATAACCATAGCTAAAGTCATTTTTAAAACACCAGTCAGCTCTGATTTATTGGGCTGCCTTTCTTACTTTTGTTCCCACAGCATCCTCAGAGTGACAGAGCTGGAGATGGCTCACTAGAAATGAGTTGGAGTGAAAAAGGCATTGGGTATGGGTTTGGGGTGATTGAGATTCCCTCAGCAGTTCAAAGTTGCATGTCTACTAAGGTTAGTTGGTTGGATCTTTGCAAATTAGTATTTAATGTCCCTTTTCCAGAGACTTAAGGTTCTCATTTCTCTCTTTCAGTAGAAAACTTGCTTCTTCAGTTGGGGATTCTGGAGCTACTGACCTTAGAGTAGGGGGAGTTTTTTCCTTCCCAGAGATGTCAAGGGTGTGTGTGGTGTGGAAGAGGCATGTGTGTAAGGCAGAGTCTAAGGAAAGGAGGCAGAGGAGGTGGGATGCATATTTGCTATTTCACCTGCTTTTCAGCACTCTCTTCTTTCTCTTCCTTTCTTCTGTTGGAGGCTTTGCAGTCCTGTTTGAGAAGTCGAGTCTTAAATAGCACAAGACCACATTGCTTGCAGTTCCTGAAGCATGACAGATGTTTTCCTATCTCAGATCCTTGTAATATTCTGTTCCCTTTATCAGGAATGTATTTCCTTCTTTATCTTATGTATGTACCTGCTTATTCTTCAAGACCCATTTTGGGGGTGGGGGATATATAGATATATATTAGAAAATTCATGCACTGGAGAGGGGGATCCCTCAGCCCAGCCTGCCCTCCTCTCAAAGTTTGGGAGCCCTCAGGAGTGGAAGGTGACACGGCTATCAGGGGAAGGCAACAAACCCATCACACCTGCTCCTGCTACTGCTGGCAGCACAAGCCTCTGCCAGCCCACCTGCACCTCAGGCTGAAAGGCAGCCCCATCTGAGGTTTGCCTGCACCTCAGGGCCAGCCCTGGGTGGCTGGGTAGCAGCCATCGGTGACAGAGCAGCTGGCCCCACCCCCGCTGGGGCACTGCTATCTTGTGAGGGTGTGATGGTCAATTTGCATATTACCTCTTTATTACATAGGATATATATATATATATATACATATATATGTATATTATATATATATTTATATATATATATATACACATATATATGTATATTATATATGTGTGTGTGTATATATATATATCCCCCAATTGATTTTTAGAGGGAGTGGGAGAGTTACACACAGAGAGAAACATTGATGTGAGAGAGAGACATCTATCGGTTGCCTCCCTGTCTGGGCCTGGGATTGAGCTTGCAACTGAGATATGTGTCCTTGACTGGAATCAAACATAATCCCTCAGTCTGTGGGCCTGTGCTCTATCCACTGAGCCAAATTGGCTGGGGAAATTCACACACACACACACACACACACACACACACACACAATTGATTTTAGAGAGGAAGGGAGAGGGAGAGATAGAAACATCAGTGATTACAGAGAATCATTGATTAGCTGCCTCCTGTATATCCTCTACTGGAGATTGGACCTGAAACCCGGTATAATTCACTGTATTGTGTGTCTTTCAGGCCTCATAGCCTTTCAAACATATATGGCAGTAGCTGACTTCCAGAAAGAATAGTGTCCTGCTCTACAGATGTTATCTTTGCCTGCTGCCTTACCTTGCCCTTCACCTCACAGTGCTCTTCTAATCCCCTGGGCCTGACCCAGGGAATGAGTAGGAGGAAATGCCAGAAATGAGCTACTCTTGGCATCATGAATCCTTAATTTGCAGGTTTGGCCCTATGGGGCAATGCAAGGTGAGAAAATGGAAACGAACCCTGTCCCTGTAATAGCAGCTGAAAGGGATGTCCTCCAGATTATTACTGTTGCTGGAGCAGCTGCAGCAGTGAGGCAGTTCCCTTATTGCATTCTGGATCTAAGAATCAGTTCTTCTAAATTAGCTCACTTGGCTCACCCCAAAATTTATCTCATGGCTGAGAGCCTGAAACAAATCCTTTTACACTTGTTTTTTCTACCATCCTCACATCATAGATTGTGGGATTGTTTATTCATATCCCTTCGTTTTATAGAGGAGGAAACAGGTTCACATTGACATGGGTATAGTAAATGTCAGCTGAGGCTAGACCCTGGTCTTCCAATTCCTTGCACAGTACTCTCTTCACTGTACATTGCTCTCTCTCATCCCAATCTCCTTTTCCTATTTTTAAATTCTGTAATTTGTGAACTCGGTGAAGGTGAGACAGTCAGGAAATGATACATTTTCCTCTGTCCCTAGCTCCTGCATAAGCTGGGCACAGTAGACATTCAGGTAAAACTTAGTGAAGGACTAATAAAAATCAAAGCTGACCCAGGAAGACCTCATGGTTAAAGCCAGAAGAAGACTAAAGAAAGCAGATCCCTCTCTGTTCCACTGGGATATTTGGTTTTGGTGATGATTCCTGTGGTTTGGCTTTCCCATTGTTGAACACAATCCTGGCTGGAGTTTGGAATAGGTATGGTTTGTGACACTGGTGTTTTATCTGGTGAAAGCCAGGTCTGTAATGAAACTTCTAGGAAAATTCCACATCTGGGCTAGCTGCCTTGGGTCTTCAGACCCCTTCCTTGATCCCAGCAGCAATCCAAGAACACAAACATTGTGTGCATCATTGCAAACTCCATTACAAATAGATAACATTTGTTGAGTGTTTAGTATGTTTTTTTGGAACTATTTCAGTTCCAGAAATTCTTTTAATCCTCACAGTGTTCCATGAGTAGTTATTATGAATTTGTTTTTACTTTTCAATTGACTATTGAGATATAATTTACCTGTAGTAAAATGCTTTTATTTTAAGTGTTCAGTTTGAGTTTTGACAAGTATCTATACACCTGTGTAACCTCTTCCCTGCAATCAAGATATACAGCATTTCCATCAGTAGGTACTTTTATTATCCTCATTGTACAGAGGTGAAAACTGAGCTACAGATGAGTTAAAGTGATTTGCCCAAGGTCTCATGGCTAATAAGTGATAGAACCAGGATCGAGCCCAGGCTGCCTGAGTCCAGAGCCCTTCTTCTTCTTCTTTTAAAGTAAATATGTTTTATTGTTTTTTTACAGAGAAGGGAGAGGGATAGAAAGTCAGAAACATCGATGAGAGAGAAACATTGATCAGCTGCCTCCTGCACACGCCCCACTGGAGATGTGCCCGAAACCAAGGTACATGCCCTTGACCGGAATCGAACCTGAGACCTTTGAGTCAGCAGGCTGATGCTCTAGCCACTGAATCAAACCGGTTAGGGCCAGAGCCCCTCTTCTTAACTAATGTGCTATGCCCAGAGATAGGCTGTGGGGAGGGATGAAACAACTATCTCAGTACCTCTAGAATTTCTTTTGCCCTGCAAAGAATGGAACCCCCTAACAAAGTATAATGTAGTATCTGAAAAGGGGACTGACTTTTAGGCTCACACGCTGCTATATAGAAATTTAGATGACACAATAGTCTCATATGCTTTCAGAGTGATGTCAGTGGTAGACTGCAGCCAGTTCTGGGCTGTGCACCATGAGAGCAACATAAACAGACCAGAACATATGCAAAGGAGGCAGGATGGAGAGAGACCTTGAAATCTAGTTCTTTGAAGAGGGGTTGAATAAGCCACTTTTAAAAGCCCCAAAGAGAAAAAAATTTAAAAATCATTCTCATATCCTTGAAAGGTTGTTTCTGTATGGCTTCAGAAGGCATAATTTGAGCCTCATGGGTGGATGAGGGTGTGTGTATTTTGGAAAAATTAAAGGACAATGGATATGACATACCTCATCAGCTTGAAGTGCAAATTAGGTCAGATCTCTTTTCAATATTAAGATTAATCTCTTGGCCCTATCCAGTTTGGCTCAGTGGATAGAGCGTCAGCCTGCAGACTGAAGCATCCCAGGTTCAATTCTGGTCAAAGGCATGTACCTTGGTTGCGGGCATATCCCCTAGGGGGTGTGCAGGAGGCAGCTGATCGATGTTTCTCATTGATGTTTCCAACTATCTCTCTCCCATCCTCACTGAAAAAAGTCAATAAAACATATTAAAAAAAAAGATTAATCTCTTGAATGAGTATGAAATTAGCTGGAAGTTTAGTTTATCTCTTTTATGGCCTTTCCTCTTTGCTCTTTCCCTTTTTGACATGTTCAAGAACTTTAAGGACTTGATCCAAAGAAGTCAGGCTTAGTTCTGAATAGAGAACTAGAGGATCTTATTGATCTGCCAGTAGGTCCTATTTTATTTCTTCTTCTTTTTTTTTCTTTTTCTGAGAAACACAACATTTTAATAGATGAAATAAATAGTCCAGTACATCCAAGGTACAAACTTGACATTGGGGCGGGGGGGGGGGGGGATCACTCTAGTGTAAGTCAGAAAATAAATCACACACAGTAGCTTTTCCCCCCATTTGCAAATCACATGGCAAGGTTAGCCTCTTTCCACACCAGGTATATGCCTAATCCATCTTAAAAAGTTAACAACATACAAAAAAGGTAGCAACATCCATGTCTAAGCAGTGAAAACTATGGTACCTTTTCTTTTAATTGGGGGAAGGGAAGGGAAGGACCAAAAAAAAAAAATAATAATGAACTGATGACTTCCTTCTTCCAATTAATTAATAAAGTTTGGGTGAGGGACTCCTGAAGAGGAGCTGGGGGTGTGGCGGGGTAATCCTGCCACAGCAGGTTAGCATCTTCCATCTCTAGGACTCTACTGTGTGGGTTGCTGGGCTTAGGGCCCAAGTGCGAGTGTAAATTGGATGCATGGCCCTGTCTTCTGGAAGATTCCTCTCGAGCATCTAACGTGGGTGTGTGTGGGAACTTCACCTATGATTTCTTTGGTATAAATTGAGAGGGGCAGACAATAAGCATCTTTCTTTAGTCTGGGGTTAAAGAAGGGGGCTGGGTGAGGGTGCTAATTCACAGAATTGTAATTCACTGGCGGCAAAATCTTGGGTGAAGACTTCTCCCTTAAAGCCTGAGATAGCAGGGTGCAGCCTTCAGACACTGGGTAGGCTTAGTCCCTCAGCCTCTCCCTATGGTCCAACATCTTGGCGCCCCGTCAGGGTGCTGGGCCAGATCCCTGAGGCACCGGGTCAGGAGCATGCAAGCCAACACCATGCTCATGACGCCGCCCAGAATGGCCATCAGCACCACCTTGCCCTTGGTGCTCAAGGCTGCCACGCGAACCAGAAATTGCGGGCTCCGTGAAGCCCACCAGTATACTCACCACCTGCACCAGTGATCTGCTGAATAGGCCACAGTGTCAGCGCCAGTTCGCCTGACATGGCCTTGCCCTCTCCCACGCAGACCAGCAGCGCGGACGTACTTGTGCTTATGCACTTGACGCCCAGCTTGAACTGCTTGTGCGCAAAGTGGTCTTGGGACTTTTCTCTGGCCAGGGTGCACGCATCGGTCAGGAACTTGAAATTGCGCTCAGGTAGTCGGGCCCTATTTTTAAACTTCTGTTTATGATACACAGTATGGATTTTAAAAATAGATCTCTCAGAGTATGCTGTTTCCTGAGTGTAGCCATGAGGACTTGGTTCAACATAAGTTCCAGTGGTTCTTTGTAGGAGGATGAGCGCTCCTTCAGTGTCACCTGTGTCCTAGGCTCCACTAAGCTTGAGTTTTCAAAATAAATGCTCTCAAGTTCATGTATATGCATAAGCGTATCTACTGGAGGAAGGGACCCCAACATTCTCCAGTTGGCTGGGTTTAGAAGTATTTCTAGATTTAGCCACATTCCAGTTCCAGAACAAGTCTTCTTCCATGATCATTTTGGAGCACCCATTCAGAATTTCTCTTTTTTCAGTATGAGTACTTACTATAGGCTGTTAGTATCCCTTCCCACCTTTAACTTGGCTTAGGATCTCAGTCTGTGAGAGAATTCTAATAGCACTGAATGTCAAAAGAAAGTGGGAGGTCAAGGTTTCAGTTTCTAGGCCTTGAATAACTTCGGATCCTGCACATATTTGTATTCATTTCCCCCAGCTTTGCATACCAAGGGGTATTGGGAAAAGTCTTTGTCAAGTCACAAAATATCATGTTGGATCCTCTTCTCACTTGCTTTATATTTATACTAGAGGCCTGATGCATGAAGATTCATGCAAAAATAGGCCTTCCTTCCCTAGCTGCTGGCACCTGGGACCCGGGCCTTAGCTCCGGTCCTGCCACCTTCCTGTAGCTCCCTCCACCCCTTGTGCCCCTCTTCAAAGCAGGCGTCCAGCTCCACCCTGGCAGTTCTGTGCCTGCGTGCTCGCTACCCAGAGGCCCTGTGTGGCCAGGGAAGGGTGGAACGCCTGCATTGTTGCCATGGCAACAATGCAAGTGTCCCAGCCTGGCCAGCACCATCTTTGTCAAATCAATTTGCATATTCCCTCCTTATTGGCTGTGGGCACCACCATCTTTGTTGTGGAGTGATGATCAATTTGCATATTCTGCCTTTATTAGATAGGCTAGTTAAAAGGGACCCCTCATGAACAAGGAGTGGGCCACACAAAGATAGAACTGCTTTGACATTACAACTGTTAAATAGATACTAGAGCTACCTTGGGCCACTGTTAGGAAATGATGAATTTTTTATTGGGACTACCATCCAGAATGTGTAAGTTTAACATTACAAGATATGAAAAAAGGAATCTGGACCATATAGTCTGTTTTTTAAAATATTGCTTGATCTCTGGGGCTCTCAGTGGATATATGTACACACAGGCAGTGACATCATGATTATCTGGTGATGGGCTGGAGCAGTGGTCGGCAAACTCATTAGTCAACAGAGCCAAATATCAACAGTACAACGACTGAAATTTTTTCTGAGAGCCAAATTTTTAAAACTTAAACTTCTTCTAACACCACTTCTTCAAAATAGACTCATCCAGGCCGTGGTATTTTGTGGAAGAGCCACCCTCAAGGGGCCAAAGAGCTGCATGTGGCCCCTGAGCCACAGTTTGCCAACCGGGGGACTGGAGGAAAGATGAGAGATGATGAAGGTTAGGATGAATTGGCCTCTAAAGGTTCTGAAGCTCTGAGTTTCGATGCATCTATTAGATCTTTCCAATCTGAATATACTAGAACTGCTTTGTGCTGTGATTCCTGGAAATCTTACAGGCCCAGTAGGGAGTCAGAAAAGTGGATGACCATGATGAAGTTGAGATTATCACTGATTTCATTTCTGCATTTCTCCCAACCACTGCTCTCCCTTTGGGCCAGATTAATACAGCTATAAAATATAGCCTCTTATGTTCTGTATGCTTTACCGCAATTAAAAGAACAAACATCAGCTTTAACAGCATATTTCACAGATCTAGCACAGATATTCCAAAAATTTATATGGAACCAAAAAAAGACCCCAAATAGCCACAGCAATCTTGAGGTAGAAAAAAGTTGGAGAGATCACAATACTAGATATCAAATTATGCTACAAAAACATTGTAATCAAAACAGCCTGGTACTAGCACAAGAATAGGAATATAGACCAATGGAACAGAACAGAGACCTTAGAAATTGACCCACGCCAATATAGCTAATTAATATTTGACAAAGGAGGTAGAGCATACAATGGAGTAAAGATAGTCTCTTCAATAAATAGTGTTGGGAAAATTGGACAGGTATATGCAAAAAAGAAAAAAAAAGAAAGAAACTGGACCACCAACTTATACACAAGAATAAACTCAAAATGGATAAAAGACTTAAGTGTTAGTCACAAAACCATAAAAATCCTAGCAGAAACCACAGGTAGTAAAATCTCAGATGCATTTTTTACTGATACATTGCCTAGGTCCGTGGTCAGCAAACTGTGGCTCACAAGCCACATGTAGCTCTTTGGCCCCTTGAGTGTGGCTCTTCCACAAAATACCACGGCCTGGGTGAGTCTATTTTGAAGAAGTGGCATTAGAAGAAGTTTAAGTTTAAAAAATTTGGCTCTCAAAAGAAATTTCAATCATTGTACTGTTGATATTTGGCCCTGTTGACTAATGAGCTTGTGGACCACTGGCCTAGGGCAAGGGAAACAAACAGTATTTCCACATATACATTGCCTAGGGCAAGGGAAACAAAAGAAGAAATAAACAAATGGGACCGAATCAAACTAAAAAACTGCACAGTAAAAACCACCTTCTACAAAATGTGACAGTAGCCTACTTATTATATGGGAGAACATATTTGCCAATGATACATCTGATAAGGGTTTAATTTCCAAAATATACAAAGAACTCATACACCACAACACCAGGAAGAGAAACAATCTAATTTAAAAACTGGGCAAAGGATCTGAATAGATACTTCTCCAAAGAGGACATCCAGATGGCCAATAGACACATGAAAAAATGCTCAGTGTCACTAATTATCAGAGAGGTGCAAATTAAAACACAATGAAGTATCATCTCATACCTGCCAGAATAGCTCCCATCAATAAATAAGTGCTAGTGTGGATGCAGAGAAAAAGGAGCCCTAGTACACTGCTAATGGGAATGCAGACTGGTACAGCCATAGTGGAAAACATTATGGAGGTTCCTAAAAAAATTAAAAATGGATCTGCGATTTAACCCACCTATACTGCTTCTGGGAATATATCCTAAGAATCCCAAAACACTAATCAGAAAGTATATATGCACCTCTATGTTCATAGAAGCATTTTTTACAATAGCTAAGATCTGGAAACAGCCCAAGTGCCCATTAGTAGATGAGTGGATAAGAAAGCTGTGGTACATTTATACAATGGTATACTATGCAGTTGTAAAAAAGAAGGATCTCCACTGTTTGAGACAGCATGGATGGACCTGGAGAGTATTATGTTAAGGGAAATAAGCCAGTTATTGAAAGACAAATATCACATGATCTCACAAGTATAATTTAAACTGACAAACAAAGTAGGTCCAGTAATATGGATGGGACACAGAATAACAGATTTCAGTGGGATGGGATTGGCAGGGTGGGGACAGGAAGAGATTAACCAAAGAACACATCTGTGTAGCATAACCCACGGACACAGACAATAGCATAGGAAGGCTTAGGATGGAGCAAGGGTTAGGTGGAGTGGGGCAAAAAGGGAGAAAATAGGAGCCATCTGTAATACTGTCAATGGTAAAATAAAATTAAGAAAAATACAGCTTTATATTTTGTCTATGATGTCCTTTGTCTATCTGTCCTTTTCTCGTTTGACCCTCTCAACACCTTGTGATATGAGCAAGTAAGTGCTTACTAGTATTAAGTTCTTTTTAGAGATGGAGAAATTGAAGTTCAGAGAAAGTAAGTAACTTACCTATCTGGGTTACACAGTAGATTGATTAGTATCCTCAATAAATATTTTTGAATAAATGAATGAACTGGAGCCCAGATTCTCTGTTTCTTGACCAATGTTTTGCTTCCATGTTGTTCTGTGTCTCCCTGGGAGCTTTCTGTGAACAACTTTAGGATTGACTGTTTTTTACTCACCTTTCCCTTGGGATTCCCTCATTCTGTAGCTGAAACTATGTGCACTCATTATAGAGCATCATTCCAGCTGTGTTCCCTACCAAGTGGGAAGGGAGAAAAACACCTCCACCCACTGAAGTTCTTTTTTGGTTGCTTGTTTTCTGGGATCTTCATATTGCTGTTAACAAGAGTGATTCATAGACTTCACTATGTGATTTTCTTGGTTAAGAGAACTTTTTTCTCAGCTCTGGAAGAAATTAGTAGTTATGTTAAGGCACAGGAGTTTAGCAGCTTTACCTAAAGCACAACATTCTCTCTTCTAGCTGAGTCCCCCAGACCTATTACTTTGGTTTGGCAAAACTCTGTGGCCATTGTGTGCCTGGCTATATGTTAGGTGCTAAAGGGGACAACCATAGGTGAGAGTCTGAGTCCAATAGGAAAGACAAGGCATATACAGTTTGAGACAGCTTTTAATAAAATGCAAAATCAAATAGTAGACATGTAAGTGTTTCAATGTGAGGAATAGGTCATAAAGGGCTTAGAAGGTATAGTGGAAAGGTTGTGTGCTGTAGAACTGTGGGTCATTTGCAAATTAATTCTGTGAACTACATTTTTTAAAATCTCTGAAATGGGCATAGTAATAGCAGCCTCACAGGATTGTAAGGTTTAAATGAGGTAATGTGTCTAAAGCATCAGCCTACTGATTGATACATGGTAAGCATTAAACCAATGATAATTCCCTCTCTAGAAGAGCTAAGCCTGAAAGGTTGACTAGAATTTGGTGGAGAGATAGAGGGGAAGAAGAGTGATGGTAAGAGTGGGGATGGGAAGAGACAGGTCCCATGAGTATGTAAGTCTGGTGGGAGTAGAAGGTACATGGAAGAAATAGTAAGAAGCTTAAGAGACAAAAGTTTGAACTTTATTTAAAAGATGTTACTATAGGAAGTGTTTGTAAGCCTGGTATATAGACATGCATAGCTCTCTATATAAAAGCCTGAGTGACTGACTGACTGGCCAACTGGCTAACCGGCTGACCAACCATTAGCTATGATGTACACTGACCTCCAGGGGACAGACACTCAACGCAGGAGTTGCTGAGTTGCATTCACTTGGCAGCTGTGGTTCTTGGGTGATGCGTTGGAACCAGAAAGGAGGGAGACCAATTCTGGGGTGTGTCACCGAGAACTGCCTTCTTGTAATCTGAGACCCATCGGGATGTCGGAGAGCTGGTTTTAGCCTGATCCTGGCAGGCCAGGCCCCGCAGGCCAGGCCGAGGGACCCCTTTGGTGCACAAATCCATGCACCAGGCCTCTAGTCTTACCTAATAATAGACAAACATGTAAATTGACCATACCTCCACTATATCCACCAGCCAATCAGGAGCAATATGCAAAGTAACCCAACAAAGATGGTGGTTAATTTGCATACACAGGCGCTGAGTGATGGGGGTGGGTGGGACGCTTGTGTCATCACTTTGGTGATGATGCAGACATTCCTCCCCGTTATAATTCAACATCTGTATATATTATATTATGCTCACTACCAAAAGTCTAGTTTCCATCCATCACTATACAGATGACCCCCTTTACCCATTTTGCCATCCTTCCACTCCTCTTCCCCTCTGGTAACTACTCACTGATCAGTCATGTGTGTCTATTAGGGTGTTTTTTTTCTGTTTATTTATTTTGTTTTAATATTAGACATATAGGTGAAATCATATGATATTTATATTTTTTTAATCTGACTTATTTCCCTTAGCATAATACCCTCAAACTCCATCTATGTTGCAATTGGCACCTGTTTAATGCTGAGTAGTATTCCATTGTATACTAGTATATGTGCATATCTTCTTTATCCATTCATATACAAATGGACATTTAGGTTGTTCCCATGTCTTGGCTATTGGAAACAATGCTGCAGTAAACATTGGTTTGCATATATGTTTTTAAAATATATTCTTTATTGATTTCAGAGAGGAAGGGAGAGAGAGAGAGAGTGAGTGAGAGAGGGAGGGGGCGAGAGAGAGAGAGAGGGAGGAGGTTAATGATGAGAGAGAATAATTGATTGGCTGCTTCCTGGAGACCTCCTACTGGAGATCGAGCCCACAATCTGGGCATGTGCCCTGACTGGGATGAAACTGTGGCCTCCTGGTTCATGAGTTGATGTTGAACCATTGAGCAACACCAGCCAGGTGCATATATCTTTTTAATTAGTGTTTTTATCATCTTTGGATAAATGCCCAGAAGTAGAATAGATGGGTCATATGGTAGTTCTATTTGCGGAATCTACATACTGTTTTTCATAGTGGCTGTACTGATTGACATTCCCACCAACAGTGTATTAAGGTTCCCTTTTATCTGCATTCTCTCCAACCCTTGTTGTTTCTTGTCTTTTTTATAACGGTTATTCTAACAAGTGTGAGGTAATATCTTATTGTGGTTTTGATTTGCATTTCTCTGATAATTAGTTATGTTAAACATCTTTTCATGTGCCTATTGGCCATCTTTATGTCTATTCAGATCCTCTGCCCATTTTTTAAAATTGAGGTTTTTTTTGTTGTTGTTTAGATATATGAGTTCTTTATACTGGGTTAGGCAAAAGTAGGTTTACAATGTGAATACACAAAACAGAGTTTATTCTTGTATTATTATTTATTTATTTAATATATATTTATTGTTTAAAGTATCATATATGTCTTCTTTTTCCCCCGATTGACCTCTCCCTAGCCACTCTCACCTCCCAGGACAAACCCCCACTGCCCCAGTGTCATTGTCCATTGGTTATGCTAATATGCATGCATACAACTCCTTTGGTTGATCTCTTATGCCCCCTCGCCCCAACCCTCCCCTGCCATCTCTCTGAGGTTGGACGGTCTGTTCGGTGTTTCTTTGTCTCTGGACCTATTTTTATTCATCAGTTTATATTGTCATTATATATCTGACTGGCTTAGTTCACTTAGCATAATGCTCTCCAGGTCCATTCATGCTGTTGCAAATGGTAAAATTTTCTTCTTTTTTATAGCAGCATAGTATTCCATTGTGTAGATGTACCACAGTTTTTTAGTTCATTCATCTGCTGATGGGCAGTTAGGCTGTTTCCAAATCTTAGCTATTATAAATTGTGCTGCTATGAACATAGGGGTGCATATATCCTTTCTGATTGGTGTTTCTGATTTCTTGGAATATAGTACTAAAAGTGGGATTACTAGGTCAAATGGGAGTTCCATTTTTAATTTTTTGGGGAAACTCCATTCTGTTTTCCACAGTGGCTGCACCAGTCTGTGTTCCCACAAGCAGTGCACAAAGGTTTTTTTTTCCTCCACATCCTTGCCAGCAATTGCCATTTATTGATTTGTTGATGATAGCATTCTTACAGGTGTGAGATGGTACGATAATGTCATTTTGATTTGCAAAATTAGTGACTTTGAGCATGTTTTCATATGTCTCTTGGCCTTATATATGTTCTCTTTTCAAAGGGTTTATTTAGGTCCTTTGCTCATTTTTTGATTGGATTGTTTATCTTTCTTTTGTTAAGTTGTATGAGTTCCTTATAAATTGTGGAGATCAAACCCTTATCAGAGATAACATTGGTAAATATGTTCTCCCATGCAGTGGGCTTTCTTGTTTTGTTGATGATTTCTTTTGCTGTGCAGAAGCTTTTTATTTTGATATGTCCCATTTATTTACTATTATTTATTTATTTAAAATTATTTTTATGTTTTGTTTTAATTTCAGAGAGAAGAAAGGAGATGGAAAGAGAGCTAGAAACATCAATGATGCAAGAGTCATTGATTGGCTGCCTCCTGCACACCCTTTACTGGGGATTGAGCCTCAGGGAAATTGAACTGTGACCTCTTGGTTTATAGGTTGATGCTCCATGTATACACACCATGTATTTTTAATTTTTCTTGTTTGATTTCCCCATTGATCCAATAGTTGTTTGTTACCATATTGTTTGATTTCCACGTATTTGTGATTTTTCTAGTTTTCTTCTTTTTAAAAAAAAAAAATATATATATATATATATTTTATTGATTTTTTACAGAGCCGAAGGGAGAGGGATAGAAAGTCAGAAACATCGCTGAGAGAGAAACATAGATCAGCTGCCTCTTGCACGCCCCCTACTGGGGATGTGCCCGCAGCCAAGGTACATGCCCTTGACCGGAATCGAACCTGGAACCCTTCAGTCCGCAGTCCCACGCTCTATCCACTGAGCCAAACTGGTCTCGGCACTAGTTTTCTTCTTATAATTGATTTTTTAAGTTGTTTAAAGTATTACATGTTTCCTTCCCCCTCCTCCGTTAATTCCCCAGGTAATCCCACCCCTGAGGGCAAGCTCCTACTGCCCCAATGTCTGTGTTCATTGGTCATGCTAATATGCATGCATACAAGTTCTTTGGTTGATCTCTAACCCCCTATCCCCTGCCTTCTCCCTGAGGTTAGATGCCCAGTGCCACCTTGTCTCTGGATCCATTTTTGTTCATCAGTTTATGTTGATCATTATATCTCACATATGAGTGAGATCATGTGATATTTATCTTTCTCTGACTGGCTTATTTTGCTTAGTGTAATGCTTTCCAGTTCCATCTATGCTATTGCGGCCAACTTCTCTCTTTAGATGTGTTAATAGTTGCTTTATATATTTTAGTGCTTCTGTGCTGGGTGCATGCATATATATTGATAAATATATCTTCTTAATGGATTGTCCCCTTTATAATTATCTAATATCCATCTTTGTCTCTTACTACCTTTTAAAGTCTGTTTTCTCTGGTATAAGTATGTCTACACCCGCTTTCTTTTGGCTACCACTTACTTGGAGTATCATCTTCCACCCATTTATTTTGAGCCCGTGTTTATCTTTAGAGCTGAGATGAGTCTCCTGCAGGCAGCATGTAGTTGGGTCTTGTTTTTTAATCCATCCAGCCACTCTGTGTCTTTTGATTCGTGAGTTTATTTCATTTACACTTAGGGTAAATATTGATATATGAAGGCTTACTATTGCCATTTAATCTTTAGTTTTCTATTTGCTTCATAGCACCATTATTATTTTTTCTTGTGTTTCTGTTTGCCATTTTAGCTTGGTGGTTTTCTATGTTTTTTTTTCTCTCAGTTTTTTTCTTTTTATATTTTGTGTCTCTTCTCTATATTTTGTTTTTGGTTACTATGTGGTTCATATAATACATCTCATAGATAAAACAGTACTTTTTCTGATAATAGCATTTCATGTGCCTGTATAAATTCCATCTTTTTCCTATTCCCCTTTCATGTTTTTGTTGTCATACATTGCCCCCTTTTTATGTTACGAGTTTGTTACCCAATGAAGTAGCTATAGTTATTTTTAGTGTTTTTTTCCTACTGTACCTTTATGCCAAATTTTAGTGATTAACATCCTCATTTGAAATTTTTGATTTTATCTGTCCATTTATCAAAATTTTGTATATTTTTGGTTTTTCATTTGTTTTCTTAGTAGAAGAGCTCCCTTAAACACTTCTAAGGCAGGGTCTAGTAGTGAACTTTCTCAGCTTTTGTTTGTCAGGGAAAACCTTTATTTCTCTTTCATATCTAAAGGAAAACTTTTCTGGATAGAGTATTTCTGGCTGGTGGTTTTTATCTTGCAACATTTTGAATATGTCATTTCACCCTCTCCTGGCCTATAGAGTTTCTGCTGAGAACTCTGCTAATAGCCTAATGGTACCTTGTACCATAATGGGGGTACTGTCATTTTTTCCCCTGGCTAGTTAAAAATTTTTTTTTGTCATTGACTTTTTAAAAAAAATATTTTTATTGATTTTTTACAGAGCGGAAGGGAGAGGTATAGAAAGTCAGAAACATCGATGAGAGAGAGACATCGATCAACTGCCTCTTGCGCTCCCCCTACTGGGGATGTGCCCGCAGCCAAGGTACATGCCCTTGCCGGAATCGAAACCGGCACCCTTCAGTCTGCAGTCCGTTGCTCTATCCACTGAGCCAAACCGGTCTTGGCTGTCATTGACTTTTGAGTTTTAATATAATATATCTTGGAGAAAGTCTTTTTATGTTGAGATAATTAGGTGTTCTATTAGCTTCATGTATATCTAGTTCTTTCCCCTGGTTTGGGAATTTCTGTTATTTCTTTAAGCTTTCTTATCTCTTCTCCCTCTTTTTTTCTTCTGGGTTACCCATTATCCTAATGTTGCTTTTTCTAATGGAGTTGGATAGTTCTCAGAGAGATTTTTCTTTTGTATGATATTGGTTCTCTCTTCTCTTCCACTATTTCTAGATTTCTTTTTTTAAAAAAATATTTTTTATTGATTTTAAAGAGGGAGAGAAAAAAAGATGAGAATTACTGATTGGCTGCTTCCTGCATGCCCACTACTGGTGATTGAGCCTGCTAACCCTGGCATGAACCCTTCACCAGAATTGAACCCCAGACCCTTCAGTCCACAGGCCAACACTCTTTCCATTGAGCCAAACCGGCTAGGACTATTTCTAGATTTCTATTTTCCATATGGTCTGCTCTATTTCCAATGCTTTCTAATGCATTCTTCATCTCATCTTTTGAGTTCTTCAGTTCCAGGATTTCTTCTTTGTTGTTGTTTCTTTTTTTAGTTTTAATCTCTGTGGTAAAGTACCGTGTTTTCCCGTGTATATAAAACACAATTTCTTTCTAAAATCAGACTGAAAATCAAGGGGCGTCTTATACACGGAAGTCAGCTGAGGAGGGAGCTGCCTGCAGGTGCATAGCTGTCCATACCTTGTCAAACAGGCTTCCTCTAATCATGAGCCTTTTTGTTACTGAAATCAGCTGATGTCGTACTTGGAGGTGTAAATGGAGAGTGCGAAGATGCAACAGGGACCCGAACCGAGCGTTCTGAGTCCATACATATGTCAAAAAATAAAAACGATAAATACCTTAAGCGATTGTCTTATTCTGCAAAATTCAAACTAAATGTAATCAGCTATGCAAAAGAGCATGGAAATAGAGCTGCAGAGAGACTATTTGGACATCCTCTGACTGAGTGTATGATCAGACAGTGGAGAAATAAGAAGAACAACACCTTAAGATGCCCAAAAAAAAGGAACAACACCTTAAGATGCCTTATGGGAAACCCAACAAAATATTTAAAATATTAATTTCTTAATTTGGGGTTGGAAAAGTGGGGGGTGTCTTATACATGAAAAATGCGGTATTTCTGTTCACTAATTTATTTTGGAGCTCATTGAACTTTCTGAATTTTCTTAAAGCTCATTGAGATGTTTTTTTGTTTGCTGTGTGTGTGTGTGTGTGTGTGTGTGTGTGTGTGTGTGTTTATGACAGCTATTTGAAATCTCTACTAGTTAGATCGCAGTCTTCCATGACTTTCAGTTTAGTTTCTAGAGAACTGTCATTTTCCTTTTTAGTGATACTATGTTACTGTAATTTTTCATGGTGCTTGATGAATAATTATTCTGCTGGTACATTTGAAGTAGTGAACACTTTTTAAAAAATGTAATAAATCTTTATTGTTCAGATTATTACAATTGTTCCTCTTTTCCCCCCATAGCTCCCCTCCACCTGGTTCCTACCCCACCCTTGGCCCTTACTTCCCATCCACTGTCCTCATTCATAGGTGTTCGATTTTTGTCCAGTCTCTTTCCGCAGTTCCCACACCCCTTTCCTCTCAAGAATTGTCAGTCCACTCCCTTTCTATGCCCCTGATTCTATTATATTCACTAGTTTACTCTGTTCATCAGATTTTTAATTCACTTGATTTTTAGATTTACTTGTTGATAGATATGTATTTGTTGTTCATAATTTTTATCTTTACCTTTTTCTTCTTCTTCCTCTTCTTAAAGAATACCTTTCAGCATTTCATATAATGGTAGAGGCCCGGTGCATGAAATTCATGCATGGCGGGGGGGATGTCCCTTAGCCCAGCCTGTACCCTCTCCAATCTGGGAGCCCTCGAGGGATGTCCGACTGCCCGTTTAGGCCTGATCCTGCCCGATCAGGCCTAAACGGGCAGTCGGACATCTTTCTCAAAATCCAAGACTGCTGGCTCCAAACTGCTCACCTGCCTGCCTCCCTGATTGTCCCTAACTGCTTCTGCCTGCCAGCCTGATCACCCGCTAACCATTCCCCTGCCAGCCTAATTGATGTCTAACTGCTCCCTTGCCAGCCTGTTTGCCCCCAACTTCCCTCTTCTGCTGGCCTGGTCTCCCCTAACTGCCCTCCCCTGCTGGCCTGATCACCCACAACTGCACTCCCTTGCAAGGCCTGGAACCTCCCAACGGCCCTCCTCTGCTGGCCATCTTGTGGTGGCCATCTTGTGTCCACATGGGGGCAGGATCTTTGACTACATGGAGGCAGCCCTCTTGTGTGTTGGAGTGATGGTCGATCTGCAAATTACTCTTTTATTAGATAGGATAGAGGCCTTGTGCATGGGTTGGGGCCAGCTGGTTTGCCCTGAAGAGTGTCCCAGATCAGGGTGGGGGTTCCCTTGGGGTGAGGGGCAGCCTGGGCGAGGGGCCTGTGGAGGTTTGCAGGTCAGCCACACCCCCCAGCAACCCAAGCGGAGGCCTGGGATCTGGGATTAATCTATGTCTACAATTGAAACTTTGTAGCCTGGAGTGGAGCCAAGCCTTCTGCTTGCTCTATGATAGCAGCCGTTTCTGTTTGAAACATTGTAGCCTAAAGTGGAGGCCTAGGCAGGCAACCGCATGCTGAAAGCTTGGCTTCCTTCATTGCCAGGGAAACCCAAGCTTCTGTTCTCTCCAGCTCAGTGGCTGCCACCATTTCTGTATCTTTTATAATTGAAACTTTGTAACATTGAGTGGAGGCTTAGGCAGGCAACGGCAGGTGGAAAGCTTGGCTTCCTCCGTTGCCGGGGAAACCCAAGCCTTCCTTCTGCTCTCAGTGGCTGCAGCCATCTTAGTTGGGGTTTATTTGCATAATCTGCTCCTGATTGGCTGGTGGGTGTGGTGAAGGTGCGGTCAAATTTGTATATTACTCTTTTATTAGATAGGATTGGTTTGGTGGTAATGAACTCCTTTAGCTTTTTCTTATCTGTGAAACTCTTTCTATGACCTTCAATTCTGAAGGATAGCTTTGCTGGGTAGAATAATCTTTGTTGTAGGTTCTTTTTTTTTTTTTCTGTGCATACATTTCTTTATTGATATTATTTTCTTTTTTTTTCATCTTTATTGTTCAGTTTATTAATTATGTGGTTCCCTTTTTTCCCCTCACTATAGTTCCCCTCCACCTGGTACCCATCCCACCCTCTGACCTCATCCCCTTCCACTGTCCTCTCCCATAGTTGCAGATTTTTGTCCAGTCTCTTGCTGCACTTCCCACACCCCCTATCTCCCAAAGAGTTGTCAGTCCATTCCCTCTTTATGTCCGTGATTCTGTTACATTCACCAGTTTATCCTGTTCATCAGCTTATTAATTCATTTGATTTTTAGATTCATTTGTTGATAGATGTGTATTTGGTGTTCATAATTTAACTTTTATTTTTTTCTTCTTCCTCTTCTTAAAGAATATCTTTCAGCATTTCATATAATATTGGTTTGGTGGTGCTGAACTCCTTTAGCTTTTTCTTATCTGCGAAGCACTTTATCTGACCCTTAATTCTGCATGATAGTTTTGCTGCATAGAGTAATCTTGGTTGTAGATTCTTGCTATTCATCACTTTGAATATTTCTTGCCACTCCCGTCTGGCCTGCATCGTTTCTGTTGAGAAATCCGCTGACAATCGTATGGGTGCTCCCTTATAGGTAACTAACTGTTTTTCTCTTGCTGCTTTTAATATTCTCTCTTTGTCTTTTGCTCTTGGCATTTTAATTATGATGTGCCTTGGTGTGGTCCTCTTAGGGTTCCTGTATATTGGGGTTCTGTGTACTTCTTGGGTTTTTAAGTCATTTTCTTTCACCAGGTGTGGGAAGTTTTCGGTCATTATTTCTTCAAATAGGTTTTCATTGTCTTGCTCTCTCTCTTTCTGGCACCCCTATAATTCGGATGTTGGTATGCTTGAGGTTGTCCGAGAGGCCCCTTACACTCTCTTCAATTTTTTGGATTCTTTTGGTTTCTTGCTTTTTCAGCTGAGTGGATTTTGGTTCTTTGTATTTCAAATCTTTAACTTGGTTCTTGGGATGCTCCAGAGCACTTTTTGGTCTTTGTATAATATTTTTTATTTCAGTCAGTGTATGCTTAATTTCTGGTTGGTCCTTTTTCATATTCTTGAGAGTCTCCTTTATGTCCTTGAGGGTCTCCTTCATTTCCTTGTAGGACTCATTCATTTCCACGTTGGTCTTGATCATTTCCACATTGGTCTTGATCATTTCCTTGCAGGTCTCGTTCATATCCTTGAGGGTCTCGTTCATTTCCTTGTAGGACTCATTCATTTCCTTGTCGGTCTTACTTATTTCCTTATAGGCCTGAGAAGCCCTATAACCGTGGTTTTGAATTCCATGTCCAGTCGTTTTTTTTCCTCCATTTCTTTCACATCTGATTTCTTTCCATGTCTCTGCATGGTGGCTGCTTCCCTGAGTTGGTCAATTAGCTTTGTGTGGTAGACTTCCTACTAGGGACAGTGGCTCAGCCTCCCCAGTTACCTGAGGTGGATATGGGTTGCACAGTCTTGCTGAAGTTAAGCTCAGGTTAATCATTGTTAGTACTTGGAGGGGTTGACCTCCAGGCCAATTGTCTGTGAAGCTCAGCTGTGCTCAGGTTGGATTGGCGGAGTCTCCGGGCCAAGCAGACAGCGTTAGCTCCACCCTATGCAGCCCCAGGGACTCTGTTCCAGGGGCAATGGCTGCCAGCACCTCTGAGAGAGAGCCGCTGCCAAGCTCCACCGGCTGCCGGGAATTCAGACTCTCTCCAGATACGTCTGCACACCCAATGTATCACCCAGGGTCGTAAAACAAAGCAGTCTGATGGTTTCCCGAATGAGATAGCAAGTCGAGAGCGCTCTCTATGTGGTCACGCAGCTGCGCTGTTCCCAAGGTCATGCGCAAGCTTGCCTTCTCCACAAGCGGGCAGATTCTTGCAGTGCCCGAGCTTCGGCGTGCTCTCCCACTGTCCAGTTTTCACCCCGTATGATAGTGGGTTCCCTGGACTTCCCCCAAAGCTGGAGAATCAGCCCAGTGGGACGTCTTTGTCTCCCCGATCGAAAAACTGGCCGGTTTTCAGCCACCCGCCCTCTCCACGGCTCGCACTCCAAATCTCTCTCCGCGTGAATCTTCAATGCTGTCCTCAGCTGCTCCTCCGAGTCACAGTGTCTTATCTTCACTTTTATTTGTGGAATTTTCACTCGGCGAGCTTTCTGGTGATTCTGGAAGGTGTTTGTTCTTTCATTAAGTTGTAGTTTTAAAATTGCTGTGTATGACGTAAGATAGGTGTTTTGCCTATGCCGCCATCTTGGTTCCCTCTTTCTGTTGTAGGTTCTTGCTATTCATCACTTTGAATATTTCTTGCCACTCCCATCTGGCCTGCATAGTTTCTGTCAAGAGATCAGCTGACATTCGTATGGATTCTCCCTTTTAAGTAACTACTGTTTTTCTTTTGCTGCTTTTAATAGTCTCTCTTTGTCTTTTGCTCTTGGCATTTTAATTATGATGTATCTTGGTGTGGTCCTCTTTGGATTCCGTTTGTTTGGGGTTCTGTGTGCTTCCTGGACTTTTAAGTCTATTTCTTTCACCAGGTGGGGGAAGTTTTCTGTCACTATTTCTTCAAATAGGTTTTTAGTATCTTGTACTCTCTCTTCTTCCAGTACCCCCATAATTCGGATGTTAGTACACTTGAGGTTGTCTCAGAGGCTCCTTACACTATCTTCAAATTTTTGGATTCTTTTTTCATTTTGCTTTTCCAGTGTTTTTTGCTTCTTTGTATTTCAAATCTTTGACTTGGTTCTTGCAGTCTTCTAGGCTGCTGTTAGGTCTCTGTATATATTTTTTATTTCAGTCAGTGTATGCTTAATTTCTAGTTTGTTCTTTTTTCATATATTCAATGGTCTCGCTAAATTTATCAGTCTTTTCTAGGAAATTCTTGAAAAACCTTATAACTGTGGTTTTGAACTCTATATCCAGTCATTTGCTTTTCTCCATTTCTTTCATTTGTGATCTGTTTCTTTGTCTTCCATTTTTGTTGCTTCCCTGAATTGGTAGAGTATCTTTGTGTGCTGGGTGTCCTCTAGGGCACAGTGGCTCAGCCTCCCCAGTTACCTGAGGTGGACACTCTTGGTGCAGCCCTTTATGGGCTGTGTGTACAGTCTTGTTGTAGTTAAGCCTAGATTGTTGTTGGTATGACTGGGAGGGGTTGACCTCCAAGCCAATTGGCTGTGAGGATCAGCTATGTCTACGTTGGGAGAGCTTCTGTGCTCAGCTTGGATGGGATGGAATCTCAGGGCTGAGCAGACAGCCTTGGTTTTCCATCAACTCCGCCCTAAGAGACCCCTGGGTCTCACTGTCCTGCAGCCATGACTGCACGCACCTCTGAGAGCAAGCTGCCCTCGAGTTTTGCCTGCTGCCAGACAGTCCAGTTTCTCTCTGAGTGGGTCTGGATACCCGAAGACTCACCCAGAACTAGAGTACAGTGCAGTAGGGAGGTTTTGTTTCCCTCCTGAATGAGAAGGCCAGCCACGCGTTCAGCTGCCCACCCTCTTTGCGAGTGCGCACACTCCTCTGCAGCTCCCCTGAGTCTCAGTGTGCTTCCTCCTGACAGTCCAGTTTTATCCCATATGAGAGTGGGTTCCCCGAGTCTCGCCTGGAACTGGAGTTCAGGGTAGTGGGGAGCCTTTGTCTCCCTCTCCGTTCGAGAAAGGCAGCCATGTATTCAGCTGCCTGCCCTTCCCGCTGCGTGCGTGTCTCCACGTCTCCGTACCTTTGCCCTCTGCAGCTCCTCTGATTCTCTGTGTCCTTTTCTCTTTCCTTCTAGTTGTAGAATTTCCACTCAGCCAGCTTTCCGGTGGTTCTGGATGATGCCTGTTTTGTCTTTTAGTTGTAGTTTTGAAATTGTTCTGCGAGGCAGCAGTATACGTGTTTACCTATGCCATCATCTTGGTTCTTCCTCCTTCATGAACACTTTTTTGAGTTGCCTCTAGTTATGTGTGACAGCTAGTGCTTTCCATCCTCCACTGCCTTTGCTAATGGCATTGCTGGTGACCTTGTTGCCACTGCTTGTGCTTCCCAGGTCTCTTGTGCCTTGCTCTTGTCAGTGTCATCTGGTCACAGGCACCACCACTGTTCCTGACACTTCTGGTCTCAGGTATTACTGCTCTGCCTGGAGTCTCTGTCTCAGATACTGCCATATTTCCTAGTGCCTCTGGACTTGGGGACCATGCCTTAGTTTTTTTATCTGAAAAATTGCAGTGATAATAATGATAACTTGGTAGGATTATTGTGAGGACTAATGCAATAACAAATAGAAAGTGCTTAGAATAGTGCCTGACACACAGTGCTACAAAAATTGTGGCTTGCTATTATTATTAGTTAAATGAAATAAAACTTTTATAAAACTGTCTGTGTCCTTACTGATGAACTCTGATAATTTTTTTTAAATGCTGATGCATTAACTGAGGGATTGACATCTGCACTTTGAAGATTTTCATTATAGGTAATGGTGAGCAAGGTAAGGACTGCATAAGGTGGTGATAAACAAGGTCTGATTGGGAGGCAGGATGAATTGGAGGAAGTAGAATTGGTACTGGGCTCCTGAGGTAGGGTGTGTCCATGTTAAATCACCAACAATAGTACATTTGTTGCATTTAGAGCTAATTCCGGGTAGGGTTAGGAATTGGGCAGCCTTGTCAAAGAATTTGAGTTCTGGTGAGGGAAATGCAGCAATACCACACTCATCAGTGCTGTCATAGGAAAAGCATTGCTGCATATTTTTTGAGAGGTTATATGTTGCCCAAATAAAATAGTGTGATCGTTGAGAACTGGAGGAGGCCAGAAGGTCCCCTCAGAGGAGGCATTAGATTATACTTAAAGATAGGGTAAAAGTTGATCACTGGGGGACTGCATGGAAGTGAGAATGGATATAGTGTATGGTTAAGTTAGCAGCCACACTTCAACCCAGTTTCTCTATTCCAGAGCAGTGCTTCTTAAATGGTCATTATAATATCTAGATTGCATGCAGCAGTCTCATTATGTGGACTGTATAAGTAGCCCTCATTTCCTGAGAACAGTGGTCTGTGGTGCTTGGGCAGCACATTGCCAGCTTTTTTTCAGATTTCCAAATCTCACAGGGCCAGATTGAGCTGGCAGCTACTCTCTTTCATTTGAATTGTACTTCAGGGAAGAACCTGAGAACCTGCTTATTTACTTTCTTTCAAGTGCTGCTTGTGCTATGTGCATACACTGGGCCTAGCTGGAACATGAGTTTGATGATGGGTGGGTGGGGTGGCAGGGACTACTGGATTTTGAGAATCCACTGATTGGACTGTGGTTTTGCAGGAACTGTTTGCTTTACTTTGTGTTTGTGCATCATTAAAGGATCTTTGTCCTCTTCTTTGACCAGCTCAAGGTTAAACTACTAAAAGTTGCATTTGAACTGGAACATTTCTCATTTTAACTGGCTTTAAGTATTAAGACCATTAATGGTTGTATCATTATCTGAGCTCTTTGAGATACAAGGTGTCTTTGGCTGCTGTGGGAGCCAGTTTGCAAGGCAGGAAGCAGAAGTGTGTGAGGGCAAGATAGAGAAATCTTTAGTAGAGTTGTAATCTTATACTCAGAGCTTTGGTTCTGTATGAGTACAAGGTAGAGCTAGGTCCATTACAGAGTTTGATGGGCTTTACCTGGAGCATATGCCTCAGAGGGATAATATCATTTTTTAAAAAGAATAGTTCATTGATTTTTAAAGAGAGAGGAAAGGAGAGGGAGAGAGAGAGAAATATTGATGTGAAAGGATAACATTGATAGGCTGCTTTCTGTATATCACCAACTGTGGATTTAGCCCACAATCAGGGCACATGCCCTGACTGGGAATTGAACTAGTAATCTTTTGGTACATGGGATGATGTCGAACCAACTGAGTCACCAGCTTATTTTTAGTACACAGATCTTTAAGTGGCAATTAAGGAAAAGAGAGGAATGCTGAAAAAGGAATGGCAAAAGGAAACACCCTATGAGGGGAGAACATAAAGATGGGGCATAATGTGGGGATAAGAACACATGTAATAAGTTAATCAATAAAGAAATTTTAAAAAGATAAGATACTATGAATTAGACTGGGCCCTAAATCTAATGATTGGTGTTCTTATAAGAAGAAAATTTAAACAAAAATTCACAGACACGTAAGGGAGGCCATATGAAGATGGAGGCAGATATTGGAGTTATCCTATCTAATAAAAGAGTAATAGGCCAATTAACCATTACTCTGCTACACCGACAAGCTATGGCCACCAGCCACGCCCACCAGCCAATTAGGAGCAAGTATGCAAATTAACCCAAACCAAAATGGCTGCAGCCATGGAGCGAGCAGAAGGGAGGCTTGGGTTTTCCCGGCGATGGAGGAAGCCAAGCTTTCCAAACACCCTGGCGGGCCCAGGCCTCCACTCAAGGCTACAAAGTTTCAATTATATAAGGTAAATAAATCCCAACAGAAATGGCTGCTGCCACGGAGCAAGCAGGAGGTTTGGCTCTGCTCCAGGCTACAAAGTATCAATTATAGAAGATAAATAAATCTCAGATACCAGGGCCTCCGCTAGGGTCACTGGGGGGTGTGACCAGCCTGCAAACCACCACAGGCCCCATGCCCCAAAGGAACCCCCACCATGATCCGGGACACCCTTCAGAGCAAACCAACTGGCATCCACCCATGCACCAGGCCTCTATCCTATCTAATATAAGAATAATATGCAGATTGACCATCACTCCAACACACAAGATGACTGCCCCCATGTGGTCAAAGATCCTGCCCCCATGTGGACACAAGAAGGCTACCATAAGATGGCCAACAGGGGAGAGGGACCAGGCCTTCAAGGGAGGGCAATTGTGGGCAATTAGGCCAGCAGGGGAGAGCAGTTGGGGGGGACCAGGCCTGTAAGGGAGAGCAGTTGGGGGCAATCAGACCTGCAGGGGAGGGCAGTTAGGGGTGACCAGACTGGCAGGGGAGGGCAATTAGGGGAAAACGGGCTGGCAGGGAAGCAGTTAGGTATCAGTCAGGCTGGCAGGGGCGTGGTCAGGGAATGATCAGGCTGGCAAGCAGAAGGGGTTAGGAGCAATCAGGAAGGCAGGCAGGTGAGCAGTTGGGAGCCAGCAGTCCTGGATTGTGAGAGAGATGTCCAACTGCCCATTTAGGCCTTATCCCAATGGGCAGTTGGACATCCCTCGAGGGGTCCCAGATTGGAGATGGTGCAGGCTGGGCTGAGGAACACCACCCCCTTTCATGCACCGGGCCTCCAGTATGTCTATAAACCTAGAAACACCAAAGAAACTAGAAGAGAAAATAAGGATCCTCAGCTAGCTCCTTTAGACAGCTAGCTGTCAATACCTAAATTTCAGACATATACCCTCCAGAACCGTGATAGAATAAATATCTGTGTTTTAAGCTACCTAAAAAAATTAAAATAAAAAATAAAAAATAAAAAAATCTTCTGAAATACATGAAAAAATACAACAAAGAACAAACACAACTTTTCTTCATTCAAATACATGAAAAAATACAACAAAGAACAAACACAACTTTTCTTCATTCCTCCTCTCCATATATCTCCCATAGTCATATTAGTAAGACTTGAAGAAAACAAATTATATATGAAGTTCATATAAACAATAGAAGCAAATGAATTATTGGAAAAAATGGCTCCATCTTTAACATGGAATCACAAACTAAAAGGTAAGCTTTTAAAAAAAAAGTCATTATATATGTTTTTATTTTTAAAAATATTTTTATTGATTTCAGAGAAGAAGGGAGAGGGAGAGAGAGAAACATCAATGATGAGAATCATTGATTTGCTGCCTCCTGCATGCCCCACACTGAGGATTGAGCCCACAACCTGGGCATATGCCTTGACTGGGAATTGAAATGTGACTTCCTAGTTCATAGGTCAATGTTCAACCACTGAGCAACACTGGCCGGGCTAAAAGGTAACCTTTTTGAAAGCAGTTTTTTTTTAAATTTTGTGGCTCTAATATAAGTTGTACACAAAATGAACATCAATAATGAAGAATGACTGACTGAATGAGTTAATAGAGGAATTTTAGTACTTTTCCTTATTAGAAACTCAAGATCCCAAATGAGTTAACTTGGTGGGTAAACCTCAGGCTTGGGCCAAATTTGGTGTCTTCTGTACAGACTTATAAGATGGTATGAATTGTTCTTGCCTCATAGGGTGTTTTCCCTTGCCATTCTTTTTTTAACATTCATCTCTTTTCTTTAATTGCCATTTAAAGATCTGTGTACTGAGAATGAGCTGGTGGAATGGAATGTTTCCCTAAGGACATGGTGTCTAATGGAAGCCAAGGCTTTGTGGTTGATCAATGCACTGACTGTAAGTGATTGACTTTGAGGCATCAAGGGAAGATTCATGAGTATATGTGCGCAGAGTTTGGTTTGTGTACATGTGTGGTGAGGGTTGAAATGGGAGTGATGGTAAGATGAAGAGAATGGTCAGAGAAATCTAGAGTTTTGAACTCCTCTTCAATACCATGTTTGGGATTTTTCTTTTTGTGATGAGTAAGAATAGTCTAGTAGAGTAGAAGTCAAGAGATTAACTTTCTTCTGTCACCAACTCCCTGGCCACCTAGGAAAAACCATTGCTGCTCTATTGGTCTTATTTTCCTCATTTATTAAGTGGGATCAGTAATATCTGACTCCTTTGACTGTTGTGAGGATTTGTGAGATGTTGGATGAGAAATCCTTGCAGAACAGAGGTGATGGTGCTCTGATCAGAGCAGGAAAAGAGTATAATGACTCTGGTCACTATCTTTTCTCACTGGTCTTCCTGTTTCTGCAGAAAATCAATATTTATCTGTATAACCTAGTGTTCCTCTGACCTTTCTATTGTCTCCAGCCTCTAGATCAAGGATGGGGGAACATTCAGCCTGGGGGTTGTATAAGGCCTATGAAATCATTTGATCTGGCTCTGCCAAAGCATTAGGGGCGAGTTAGTGAAATGTTTGACCAAATATAGCAGGCTAATTTTTAAGTTGATAATTTTGTATGGTCCACGAATGATGTTATAAATATCCAAATGGTCCTTGTTAGAATAAGATTTCTTACCCCTTCTCTAGTCACTCTTCATTATATATAACTAGAGGCCTGATGCACGAAATTCATGCAAGAGTAGACCTTCCTTCCCCTGGATGCTAGCACTGGCTTCCCTCTGGCACCAGGACCCGAGCTTCCCTCACAGCCCTGGATTCGTCCAGAAGTATGTCTGGTCTAATTAGCACATTACACTTTTATTATTATAGATAGATCGGGATGATATAAGGCCATTTGTCCCAGTAAAAACCTCTGTCACCTGACCTCCATCAGAGCATGTACCAAGCTGTCTTGCCATTGTGTTTTTGAAGGTAGCTATTAAGAACACTAGAGGCCTGGTGCATGAAATTCATGCGCAGGTACAGTCTCTAAGCCTGGCCTGCAATCAGGGCCATCTTCTCTGGCTGCCTGCAGCTGGCCCCACCCCCTGCCACCACTCACCTCTGGTTCCCTGCTTGCCAGCAGGCGATCTGATCCTGCCGGCCACGGGGAGGGACTGAGAAGTCGGCCGTTCCCACCCACCCGTCAGCCCCACCCCCTGCTGCGGGTCGCCCTCTGTGTGTGGAGCAACCAGAGGGGTGGGAGTCTTGGCTTGGCACCATGTGCATTCTCCAGCACCCACCCCTGGTTCCCCGTTCGCCATTGGGTGATGGGGAAAGGGACCAAGAGGTGGTCAGTGTGTCTCATAGTGACTGGTGAAGTGGTTGTTCTGGTCATTCCACTGTTAGGGTCAATTTGCATATTATCCTTTTTTTATAAGGAATTTTGCATAAAATTCATGCGGGGGGTGTGTGGTTCCTCAGACCAGCCTGCACCCTCTCCAATCTGGGACCCCCTCAGGGGATATCCAACTGCCAGTTTAGGCCCAGTCCTGCAGGGATCCAGCCTAAACCGTCAGTCGGTCATCCCTCTCACATCTGGGACCAATGGCTCCTAAATGCTCACCTGCCTGCCTACTTGATTGGCCCTAACCACTCTCCCCTGCCAGCCTGATCACTCTCTAACTGCTCTCCCCAGCTGGCCTGATCTCCCCTAACTACTCTCCCTTGCCAGCCTGATCACCCCTAACTGCTCTCCACTACCAGCCTTATGGCCCCTAACCACCTCTGCCTTGGCCCCCCGCCACCGTGGCTTTGTCCAGAAGGATGTCCGAAAGACGTCCAGTCTGATTAGCATATTACCTTTTTATTAGTATAGATAAATGCTAATGTGGCCGGCTCAGTGATTGAGCATCAAAATATGAACCAGGAAGTTATGGTTCGATTCCTGGTCAGGGAATATGCCTGGGTCGCAGGCTTGACCTCCAGTGTGGAAGTGTAGAAAGCAGCCAATCAATGATTCTCTCTCATCATTGATGTTTCTCTCTCTCTCTCCCTCTCTGAAATCAATTTTATATATATATAATGCATAAAATAAAATAAAAAAGAATATAGGCTTTCTAGTCAAGCTGCCTGGGTTTAAATCTTTATTTTTACAACTTACTGGCTGTGTGCTCTTAAACAGGTAACTTAATTTTTTGTGCCTTAGTTTCCTATCTGTAAAATGAGGAGAATAATAGTAACTGCCTCACTGAGTTACTGTGAGAATTAAATGAGGTAGTATATGTGGAAAGCTTAGAATAGTGCCTGGTATATAGTAAACATTCAAACATGTATGTATTATTATAATAATTATTAGTTAATAGCATTTACCTAATTGGAACTCCCATGGGCCAGGGAGCATGTTTATTTTTTTCATTGTAGGCCTGATGCACAAAGATCCATTTAAGAATGAGCCTTCCTTCCCCTAGCTACAGGCACCACCTTCACTCTGGCCAGAGCCACCTTTGCACTCTGGCCCAGAGTCGCTTTTCTGCCTTCCCATGCTGCCCAGAGGCTCAGAATGGCGGGATGGCACGAAACGCCCGTTCCCGTCTGCTTGGCACCTGCGTATGCAAATTTACCCGCCATCTTTGTTGGATTAATTTGCATACTCACTCCTGATTAGTTGGTGGGAATTGTGAAGGTACTGTCAATTAGCATTTACTCTTGTATTAGGTAGATTGTATCTCTAACCCTTATCACAGGGTTGAAACAGCAGGTACTGGCTAAGAATTTTTTTTAATTGAATTTATTGAGGTGAAATTGGTTAATAAAATTATATAGGTTTTAGCTATACAGTTCTATAAAACATCATCTGTTTATTGTATTGTGTGCTCACCACCCTAAGTCAAATCCCCTTTCATCACCATTTATCCCCTTCTACTCTTTTCTACCTCCCTCTACCTTTTCTCCCCCCACAATCCCCCTTCCTCTAACCAGTGTCAGTCTCTTCTCTGTGAGTCTGTTTCTATTTTATTTGTTAGTTTATTTTGTTCATTAGATTCCACATATAAGTGAAATCATATGGTACTTGTCGTTCTCTGACTGGCTTATTTCACTTAGCATAATGTTCTCCAGGTTCATTCATGCTGTCAGAAAGGGTGAGATTTCCTTATTCTTTTTTCATGGCCAAGTACTATTCTATTGTGTAAATGTACCACAACTTTTTTATCCACTCATCCAAATCTTGGCTATTGTAAATAATTTTTGAGTGAACATAGGGATGCATATATTCTTTCGAATTAGTGTTTTGGGTTTCTTTGAATATATTCTCAGAAGTGGATTTGCTGGACCACAAGTTAGTTCCATTTTTAATTTTTTGAGGTAACTCCATACTGCCTTCCACTGTGGCTGCACTGATCTGGATTCCTACCACATTCTTACCAACACTTGTTGGTTATTAATCTATTGATGATAGCCATTCTGACAGGTGTGAAGTGATATCTCATTGTGGTTTTAATTTGCATTTCTCTGATGATTAGTGATGTTGGGCAGCTTTTCATGTGCCTAGTGACCATCTTTGGAGAAGTGTCCTTTCAGGTCCTTTATCTATTTTTAAATTGTGTGTGTGAGTGTGTGTGTGTTTCTAAATTTTGGATATCAACTCCTTATCAGAAGTATCATTGGTAGATATGTTCACACATTCAGTGGGTTGTCTTTTCATTTTGTTGATGGTTTCTGTTGCTGTGAAAAAGCTTTTTAGTTTGATGTAGACCTATTTATTTTTTCTTTTGTTTCCCTTGCCCGAGGAGATATATTACAAAAAAATATTGCTATAATAAATGTCCAAAATTTAACTATCTATGTTTTCTTTTAAAAAAATATTTTATTGATTTTTTTTTTACAGAGAGGAAGGGAGAGGGATAGAGAATTAGAAACATTGATGAGAGAGAAACATCGAACAGCTGCCTCCTGTACAACCCCTACTAGGGATGTGCCCACAACCAAGGTACATGTCCCTGACCGGAATCGAATCTGGGATCTTTCAGTCCTCAGGCCGATGCTCTATCCACTGAGCCAAACCAGTCAGGGCTATCTATGTTTTCTTCTAAGGTTTTAAATTTTATTTTTGTGTATGGTATAAGAAAATGGCCTAGTTTCATTTTTTTGGCACATATCTGTTCAATTTTTCCAATTCCTTTTATTGAAGAGATTGTTTTTACTCTATTGTATGATTTTGCCTCCTTTGTCAAATATTAACTGACTATAAAGGCATGGGTTTATTTCTGGGATCTCTATTCCATTCCATTGATCTATATATCTGTTTTTATGCCAGTACCATGCTGTTTTTCTTTTTAAATTTTCATTTATAGTTGACATTCAGTTTTTTAAAAAGTATTTTTATTGATTTCAGAGAGGAAGGGAGAAGAGAGAGAGACAAAGACAAAGACAGAAACATCAAAGATGAGAGAGATCCATCTATCAGCTACCTCATGCACACCCCACACTGGAGATCAAGCCTGCATCCTGGGCATGTGCTTCCAATCAGAACTGAACCTGGGACCCCTCAGCCTCTGAGCCAAACTGGCCAGGGAAGTACCATGCTGTTTTGACTACTATGGTTTTGTAATATAGTTTGATATTAGGTAATGTGATTCCTCTAACTTTGTTCTTTCTCTAGAATTGCTGCGAGTATTCAGGGTCTTTTGTGGTTCCATATAAATTTTTCGAATATTTGTTCTAGTTCTGTGAACTATACCATTGGTATCTTGATAGGAATTGCATTGAATCTATAGATTGCTTTGGATAATATGGACATTTTAATGATGTTAATTCTTCTTACACATGAACATGGTATATGCTTCCACTTATTTGTATCTTCTTTAATTTCTTTCTATAGTGTCTTGTAATTTTCTGAGTACAAGTCTTTTACATACTTGGTTAAATTTATTTTTAGGTATTTTTTGATGCAATTATAAATGGGATTGTTTTCTTAGTCTCCCTTTCTAATAGTTCATTATTGGATAAAAATGCAACTGATTTCTGGGTATTTATTTTGTATCCTTCTACTTTACTGAATTAATTGATCAGTTCTAGTATATGTGTGTGTGGAATATTTAGGGTTCTCTATATACAGTATCATATCATCTGCAAGTAATGACAGTTTTACATCTTCCTTTTAAATTAGGATGCCTCCTTTTATTTTTTTCTTCTTGTCTGATTGCTGTGGTTAGGATTCCTAGTACTATCTAATAGATATCTATATATATAAAAGCCTAAGAGACCAAATGGCTGATCACTATGATGAGTATTGACCACCAGGGGGTAGACACTCAATGCAGGAGCTGTCCCTCAGTGGTCAGTGCACTCCCACAGGGGTAGCACCGCTCAGCTGACTGATGGGTGTTAGACGCTGGGCTCATAGCTGGTGAGCACAGCTGTGGCAGCGCAAGCCTCTCCTGCTTCTGCAGCAGCACACTATGAGCAGCAGAGGCAGCAGGTGCTGCAGGCCCGGGATGAGCAGGAGTGGCATGGTGCCGGGCCCAAGCTTGGGCTCTTCCCCAACTGCCTGCCACTTCGTGCACTACTACATCCCCTGAGAGGTCCCAGATTGGGAGAGGGTGCAGGCCAGGCTGAGGGACCCCACTGGTGCACGAATCTGTGCACCAGACCTCTAGTGTTGAATAAGAGTGGTGAATGCAGCCATCCTTCTCTTGTTCCCGATCTTAAAATGAAACTTACAGTTTTTGCCCATTGCGTATGATGTTGGTTATGAAATTTAAGTTTGACAACTAGATCTGCCATATACAGATACTAACTTTTTTACTGTGCCCAAGAGACTTGTGTTTTCTAAGCCCCAGTTTCTATATATGTTAAATAAGAATCATAATCTTTGTCTTGCAGGGCTGATGCAAGAATTGAATATATATTATAAATTTTAGGTGTTGTGTAAATGTAGTTCCCCTCCATACTTGCCAGCTGTGTGTGTGGGGGGGGCCCAGAAATATGCTAATTCCTATAGTAATCCCCTAGTAGCCTGCTGAACACTAAGTTGCTTCTGAGGTGATGTTTTCTGGATATTTGGGTTTAGGACAGAAGAAGGAAGGTAATACTTTGGGATTTCCCTTAGCGTTTCCAGCCTTTTCTGTCTGCCTGCCCTGCTTGTTCTTTCTTGATTCTAAGTTCTAGAATAGCCAGATTATTTTTTTCTTCTGACTCTTTAGTTTTACAAAGTGTCTTAATCAACCAGAGCACTTTTGTTTTGGCTCCTTTAAGCTTGCTCTGTTTTAACCTTGTCATTCTTTATTAGCTGTTAGTACATCCAGCTTTTTTTCAGTTTCCTAACCTATTGTACCTTTTCCAAGGCCGAAATAGCCCCCACATCATCTAAGGTAAATCACTTTATTTGGTTGATTTTAACCAGTGAGAAGCACACTGGCCTGTAAGGTAGAAGAACTGAATTTCAGTGCTGGCTTTGCCACTGTCTAGCTGTGTGATCTTGTATACTAGAAAGTCTCTTTCCCTCTCTGGGTATCAGGCTTCCTAGCATTAAATTAAAGGATTTGACCAAGTAAGTAGTTTCTAAGGGTCCCTAAATTCAGAGTTTGGACAAGTCATTTTTTTAGGAGGTACTTAGCTTCCTCATCTATAACACCTAAGAGATTGTACTAAATAATTTATAAAGTCTCTTCTAGGCCTGAATATTTTCTCCTTTTTTTTTTCTTCTGTTTTTTTATTGCTTTCTGGAGCATTTCTGCAACAGTTAACAGCTGTGGACAGGAAACCCTTGAACACTTCTAACTTGGCAAAGGTTGCTGCTCCCTCTGAACCTTATCCCAGCCCATTTCCTGTGTTTACAGCATTTGGGTTTTTCACTTAGTGACAGGCCTGACTGGTCCTACTTTAGTTCTCTCTCCATGGCTTGGTGTAGGGTACATCAAAATGAGCCTCAATTTGGGAATTGGGAGACAGGTTTTCAGGCTCCATTCAGCTCTGTGACCTTAGGCAAGTTCAGTGTCTTCATCTGTAAAAGCAGAGAGTTTAGTGAGTCTTTTGGCTCTGATATTACAGGATATGAATATTTACATCTCCCCGCCTCCATTCCCTCACTCCCCTCTGCCCCCGAAGGATTCTCTGTTTATCTGTTTAGCCTGTTTCTTTGGCATATTCTACCCTGGGAGGGGATCCAGTGATGCTCCCTTTGTATTTTCTATATGGGAAAAAATAAGAGGAAGAAAGGAAGCTGAACAGTTACCCCAGATCCAAATTGGCAGCAGAGAGGAGTTGAGGTTGAGAGTTGGTACGATTGAATTGCCCACAAATTAGGTGGACAGCAGTATGCAATTATTCTTATCAAGACTCTGGAGACAGACAATATCCCAGTTCCAGCCCTGCATTCACCATATATGTGACTTGAGCAAGTCACTTAGTGTATCTAGACCTTAGTTTCCTCCTTCTAAATTAGGGATAATTAAAGTACTAACTATACAAAGTGATAAAAAAGACAACAGATGTAAAATTCCTAGCATAGTTCCTGGCCTATTTATCTTGCCTTTTGTACTTAGACAGTTATAATGTATTTACTTCTATTCTTGTTGAGATAGCAGGAGCATACTCAAATCCCACTCCACTATAGCTAACAGGCTAGCTGGGGATGGAATTCAATTATGGTTAGAAGAAACCTTATGAGGTGGTGTTTGGATCAGACTATGCTCAGTGATCTGACCTGCAAGGGTAAGACTCATGAGGCCTGGAGTGGTTAATGAAGGTTTCCTGGTGGAAAGGTTCCCTGGGCCTTGAAGGATCAGCAAGTCTTAAACATGAGGGGCTGGAGGAAGAGTAATTCTAGGTAACCATCTACCCTTTATCAACTCTGGTTCTTTGTATAGGTCAGTTTCACATACATCTCTTCCCCCTCTCTTCATCTAGGCAGTTATTATCCAAGAGACTTATCCCTTTTCTTCTTACAATTTGAAGACAAAAAAAATTAAGATAAAGGGAAAATATAACATTTATTCAGGAAAAAAACTGGTTTTACTTTAATCAATGTGGGCTAGATAGTTTGCTTTTGTAATCTTAGGTACTTAGAAAACTACTATTATGCCATAATTTTACATATGAAGAAATGCAAATGCCTCCAAAAGGTTAAACAACTTTTTCAGCTCAATATTAATAACTTACAATGACAAATTGAATATGGCCAGTTTAGAAGATATGTATAATTTAGTAGTTCTTAACTGAGTTTGTTCACCTAAATTCTCAGTAATCTATAATAGAGTTTTTCTGTGCTTAAGATGGCGACCTTATTCCTGACTCTTGCCTATACTTACTTTTTGCTATTAGCAGTAATTCCCAATTCTCTAGATTCCCAGGTCTACCACTGACTTCAATTCTACCTCCCTACTTCAACCACAGATTCCTTCTTTTACCAAATGTTTAACAAGCATTTGCTATATGCCATACTAGAGATGGATACAAATATAAGTTCCTGCTGGATTTTTCAATATAGTGGTTAAAGAGATAGTTACAATAGAAACAACTTGATAGTAATTGAACATTTTGTGTGTGTAGTGCTCCATTAGAAATACTTTATATGTATTAACTAATTTCATTATTTTTAAAAAACATTTCATTCTTATAATTCTATGAGGCAGATACTATTTTCTCCTTATTTTAAAGAAAATGAAACAGAGGCATAGAGAGGTTAAGCAATTGGTCTAAGATGTGATAGAGAGAATCTTAGGGACTATAAGAGCCCAGAAGAAGGACTCATCTAATCTAACTCTAATCTTAGGAGTCATTGTAGAGACTTGCTGGAGGAATTAAAAAAAGCCCAAGTAGAATCTTGAAACTTGAGTAGGAATTAGTTTGATTTAGAATGGGGCAAGGATACTGCAGTCAGTGGGAGCATTATGTACAAAGCCACAAAGTGAACCTTGCTATTTATGGAATTAAAGAAGTAGTGACATGGAGTAAGACTAGAGAACTTGGTAGGGACTACTCAAATGCTTTGTATGCTTTGCTACATGATATTCTTTATATAGGCCAATGATTCCCAATCTGGGGGATGAGAAGTCCTGAAAGGCGGGGTGAGGGTCGGGGGAGATTCTTGAAGGGTGTTTCATGAATCCATATTATTTCCTAAGTAAATCTTTTCTTTTTTTAAATCCTCACCCAAGGACATGGAGAGAGAGAGAGAGAGAGAGAGAGAGAGAGAGAGAGAGAGAGAGAGAGAGAGAGAGATCTTCCTTGTATTGTTTGAATGGGACAGAAAGATGATGAGAAGCTCTCTTCTAGTCTGGTCTCTTGGAGCCCAAGAATGTGTTCTCTAGTCAGCTAGCCTGCAATGGACCTGGGAGACTTGAAGATGATCTCTTGTTGCTATAGAAACTGGAATCTACATTATTTTTACCCCAGGCAGTGGTGTGCCTGGCTCCTCAGTGTTTATGTCTTCAAGGCATTTATCACTGTGCTCTTAGGGTGGTTAGATCAAGACTGATTGTTGGGAGCCAGCACCTCTAGAAGGGTAAAATTCTAGAGGGCCCACTAACGGGTGCAAAGTCTTTAGCTAGGCAAGGGCATGGGTGCCCACCCGACTACTTTTAGGAAACTTTTCCCAGCACAAAAGTTTTGAGTTGTCTGTAATTATTTTTTGGCCATCTCAATCCCTGACAAGTGCTGGCCAGAACACAAGAATGTTTGGGTTAAGCGCCAGGTCAGAGAATTTAGGGTAGCTTTTGAACAAATATGTGTTGATTTAATTTCTCTGGGGCTGTTACAGTTCTTGGCTTAAATAGCTTTAGACTATAAAGACATGTGGTGCATGGGACCCCAAGGCTGAGAAAGCATATCTTCAAAATCTTTCTGCAGCTTTCAGTTGTCCTTTGACCAGATATTGCGGTGTCCAGCACTAGGCTAAACACATCAGAACACCAGAAAAATCAGCCTCCTCTTGTTAAGGTTAGGAAGATAAGACTCCCATAGAAAGCAAAGAATAGAAAAATGACGAATGACTAATATTTTTATAGGGCTTTGCTGTATTTACAAGCCTTTACTGATTTTTCAAATAAGAAAATTAATCCTCAGGAGTAGTCAGGATATAGGAAAGTTGGAATTCAGAGATCCACCTCTACCATTTCTGCAGTTCAGCATGTATATTAATAGTTGGGTGTTAGGAGTAGAGGGGAAGTTAGGTGGAGGCCGCAAAAGTATGTCTTCCTTTGTATTTCCAGTGTCTTTAGCTAGTTCAGCCATAGCTAGTTCAGAGTTCAGCAAATAGCTGTTAGAAAGTTATAAATGAGTGTTGACATGAAGCATGTGAACACTGAACCTGGTGTCACTTTTCAGTCTATCAGAAAGGTTATACTAGTAAAAGGGCAGGCAAATGGGCTGTTAAGCAGATGGACAAGAGTCCAAAGCCCTGCAAGAGACTCAAGAGGAGTCATGTGGGGTCAGAATAGCTAGAAGACCCTTGCACCAAAAGCTTGAAATATTGAGGTTATGGTCTGCTTGGTGGATTAGCCATTTTAAGGATTAGCCATTTTCTTCTGGAAGGAGGCTTCTTGTGAGATCAAAGTTTGAAGAAAAGAGAGGAGCAAAAAAGTAGAAATAGGACACAAGGGGATGGTTGAGGTTAACCCCCCCTTCCCCCCGCAGTAGGACTGATGATTTCTTCATCTTTTCTAGCAGATGATTAGGTTTCATATGCTGAAACGGAAGGTAAGAGATCAACCAAAGGACTTGTATGCATGCATATGAGCATAACCAATGGACACAGACAAGGGGCAAGGGTGTTTTGAGGGCATGGGCTGGGGGGTGGGGGTGACCGGGGGGTGGTGAATGGGGGAAAAAGGAGACTTATGTAATATTTTAAAAAACAAGGATTTTTTTAAAGAAGCATTTTCTTTTGCTCTTTTTGCTCCTCTCAGCAGAATGTACCAGAGACTCACTATTTCTTCCCTAATGCCTTTTCAAACCTTGTTTCTAAGTCCTAATGAAGAAGGGCTTGCCTTTGGCTAGTGTGGGACACTGGAGGAGGTAAAGCAAAACAAGAAAGTTCTGTTTTATCCTGCTTAGGGGATGACCGAAGCCCAATTAGAACTTCTATGTTTGTCCTTAATAGACTAAAAGTTTCTGATGGAACCTGCCCATATTTGTTGGCCTTGGAGAGTAAGAATTAATAGCTCTAGAGAGCCCTTTTGCACAGACTCATCTGGACCTCCCAACCGTAGCCTTGCTTAGGATATGGTATAGGAAGTTGTATGGCTTTGAATCTGGTTCTGCCATTGTTTTGTTGGCCAACCTAGAACCAAAGAATCCCATTTCATTGACTTCCGATTCTTTAGTTGTAAATTGAGCAGTAATCCTTAAAAGCACCTTCAACTCTGCCATTTATAGTCTTAATATAATGAGGAATCCCAATATCCATTACTCCCACTCTATGCTCAGAGCTTTTGCAAAATTGGTAAAAAGAACCCTTTGACTTTGGGTCCTTTAATAAATCAAACCATATGAAATACTTTACTTCTTGCTCTTGGGATTGTTTTCCTTGGGTCGCTCTCCCTCTGCCCCCATTGTCTTCTACTTGTTCAAACTGGGTTATCTCTGGTTTCTTGCCTCTTAACATATTCTACTTTGTGTCTTTGTAATTCATATGTTGTGCTCATTCTAGTACTTTTTGTGGGTAAGAATTGTATTGTCCATCACTGTTTGAATTTGTTCTTCATGCAACAAGTTTATCTGGGCATTCATTTGTTCACTCAACAAATATTTATTGAAGACCAGTGGGTATGCCAGGGACTTTGCTATGTATTAGGTATTGGCTAGAAGCCAGGATTCAATTATAAAGAAGACAGCCATGATTCCTGCTGCTATGGACCTTACAGTTTAGTGGAAAAAACAGACATTAAGTGAATTATCACACAAATAATTACAATAGTGAAGCATTATTGATGAAAAATATAGGTGCTTTGGAGAATGTACAAGGTGGACCTAAACCAGTTTTTAAGGGATGAGTCAATGAAGAGTATTTGATGGAAAAGTATTTAAACTGAGACCAACATCATCAAGTCAGAGTTTGCAGGTCAAAGAGGAATGAAGAGCCTTTCACATAAAAGGAATTCTAGGTTATTCTTAACCTTGGCTACACATTAGTGTCACCAAGTAAAAGACAGTATATGAAGCAACAGGACTGATGCTTCAAACTGGTTGTTACTGTTAGGATTATAAAATGATACAACTATTTTGGAAAACAGAATGTCATTATTTAAAAAGTTATACAGCCCTAGCTGGTTTGGCTCAGTGGATAGAGCATCAGCCTTTGGATCGAAGGGTCCTGGGTTCAAGTCCGGCCAAGAGCACATGCCTCGGTTGTGAGCTCAATCCCCAATGTGGGATGTGCAAGAGGCAACCAATCAATGATTCTCATCATTCTCTCTCCCTCTCCCTCCTTCTCTAAAATCAATTTAAAAAACGAAGTTAAACATACCCCTGTTATATAACCTAGCAGTCCACTCCAAGTGGAACTCAAGATAAAAATGAGAACTCATTTTCACTTAAGAAAAATGAAGACATTTTTCCACTTTATTTGTAACTAGAGGCCCAGTGCACAGATTTGTGTACTGGTGGGGTCCCCCAGCCTGGCCTATGGGGATCAGGCTGAAACTGGCTCTCTAATATCTCCTGAGGGGGGCCCAGATTGTGAAAGGGTGGTTCTCAGGTGACACACCCTGGAATTGTGCTCCCTCCTCTTTGGTTCTGGGTATGTCACCTGCCACTGCCAAGTCACCACAGCTCAGCAGCTTCTGCATTGAGCGAGCGTCTGCCCCCTGCTGGTCAGTGCACATCATAGCTACCAGTCAGAGTGCCTGCCCTTCTTGTGATCATTGCATGTCATAACTACCAGTCAGACGGTTGAACGGTTGGATGGTCACAGGTTTTTATATGTATAGATAGCTAAAAACTGATGAACAGATAAACAGTGGTACATCTAATCAATGGAATACTACTCAGTGATAAAAAGGAAGAAACTATTGATAGTAAACACAGGGTAGAATCTCAAATCATGCTGAGCAAAAGAAGCCAGACACAAAAGAGAACATACTGATGATTACACTTATTTGAAGTTCAAGAACATACAAAATTAATGTATAATTATAGAAATCAGATCAGTGATTGTGTGGGGAACAGGATGGTGGTTGACAGTGAAGGGCTAAGTGGGAACAACTTAAAGTGATGAAAATGTTCTATATTTTGATTGAAGTGGTGCTTATATAGATGCATATGTTTGTTAAACACATTGAACTATTCACTTAAAATGGGGGCATTTTATTGCTTCAACTATGTCTTTAAAAATGTCAAAAATAGGCATAACTTGTCTATGATCATAAAACTCAAAATAGTGGTTACTGTTGCCAGGAGAGGGGGTGGTAGCGGTCATGGTTGTCTTCATTCAAAAGGGGCAAGGAATCTTCCTGGAGTGTTGGGGATGTTTTACATCTTGATTTTGATGGTAGTGACATGGATATATACATATGATCCATATATTTACTAGTATGTGTACACTTCATTGTATTTATGTTATGTCTCTAAGAAAGAACAACAACAACAACAAAAAACACACCCCTCACCCAAACCCAACCCATATTTAGGTCCCATTTATAGAGATACTGATTGAATTGGTCTGGGATGGGTCTGGGCATCAGCAACTTAAGATCTCCTTGGGTGAGTGTAATATGCAGCCAGAATTGAGAACCACTGTGCTGTGTGCAAAGGAGGAAAGGAAACAACTGGAAACTGAAGAGTTACTGGATATGACATCAAAGGCAACCAGTGGCCGATCATGCTAGGCCTTGCAGGCACCCTACAGTTTTCATATATAACACTTTTCATAATTATAATTGAACTTTATTTTTTTATCTTTATTGTTCAGTTTATTAATTACATTGTTTCCCCTTTTTATCCCCCTATAGCTTCCCTCCACCCTGTACCTATCCCACCCTCCACCCTCACCTCCCCCTCCCCACTGTCCTCTCCCATTGTTGCTAGATTTTTGTCCAGTCTCTTGCTGCACTTCCCACAACCCTTTTCTCCCCAAGAATTGTCAGTCCATTCCCTCTCTATGTCCATGTCCCTGTTATATTCACCAGTCTATCCTGTTCAACAGCCTATCAATTCACTCGATTTTTATGTTCATTTGTTGATAGATGTGTATTTGTTGTTCATAATTTTCATCTTTACCTTTTTCTTCTTCCTCTTCTTAAAGAATATCTTTCAGCATTTCATATAATGTTGGTTTGGTGGTGATGAACTCCTTTAGCTTTTTCTTATCTGTGAAGCACTTCATCTGACCTTCAATTCTGAATGATATCTTTGCTAGATAGAGTAATCTTGGTTGTAGATTCTTGCTGTTCATCACTTTGAATATTTCTTGCCACTCCCGTCTGGCCTGCATCGTTTCTGTTGAGAAATCCGCTGACAGTCGTATGGGTGCTCCCTTATAGGTAACCAACTGTTTCTCTCTTGCTGCTTTTAATATTCTCTCTTTGTCTTTTGCTCTTGGCATTTTAATTATGATGTGCCTCGGTGTGGTCCTCTTAGGGTTCCTATATATTGGGGTTCGGTGCACTTCTTGGACTCCTAAGTCAATTTCTTTCACCAGGTGTGGGAAGTTTTCAGTCACTATTTCTTCAAATAGGTTTTCATTGTCTTGGCCTCTCGCTTTTTCTGGCACCCCTATAATTCGGATGTTGGTATGCTTGAGGTTGTCCCAGAGGCCCCTTACACTATCTTCAATTTTTTGGATTCTTTTGGTTTCTTGCTTTTTCAGCTGAGTGGATTTTACCTCTTTGTATTTCAAATCTTTAACTTGGTTCTTGGGGTGCTCCAGGGCACTTTCAGGTCTTTGTATAATATTTTTTGTTTCAGTCAGTGTATGCTTAATTTCTGGTTGGTCCTTTTTCATATCCTTGAGAGTCTGCTTTATATCCTTGAGGGTTTCTTTCATTTCCACTTTGGTCTTGATCATTTCTTTGCAGGTCTCGTTTATATCCTGGAGGGTGTTATTCATTTTCTTGTAGGACTCATTCATTTCCTTTGTGGTCTTGCTTATTTCCTTATAGGCCTCGATCTTTTGTTGGAGCCTCTTAAAAAACCCTATAACCGTGGTTCTGAATTCCATGTCCAGTCGTTTTTTTTCCTCCATTTCTTTCACATCTGATTTCTTTCCATGTTGCTGCATGGTGGCTGCTTCCCTGAGTTGGTCAATTAGCTTTGTGTGGTAGACTTCCTACTAGGGATAGTGGCTCAGCCTCCCCAGGTTACCTGAGGTGGATATGGGCTGCACAGTCTTGTTGAAGTTAAGCTCAGTTAATCGTTGCTAGCACTTGGAGGGTTGACCTCTAGGCCAATTGTCTGTGAAGCTCAGCTGTGCTCAGGTTGGGTGGGCGGAGTCTCCGGGCCAAGCAGACAGCGTTAGCTCCACCTTATGCGGCCCCAGGGACTCTGTGCCGGGGGCAATGGCCGCCAGCACCTCTGAGAGAGAGCCGCTGCGGAGCTCCACCGGCTGCCGGTTGCCGGGGAATTCAGACTTTCCCAAAATGAGTCTGCATGCGCAATGGCTCACCCAGGGTCGTAAAACAAAGCAGTCTGACGGTTTTCCGAATGAGAGGCAAGTCGTGGTGCGCTCTCTGTGCTGTCACGCAGCCGAGCTGTTCGTGCGAGCTGCCTTCTCCACAAGCGGGGAGACCCGGCAGCACCCGAGCTTCGGCGTGCCCTCCCACTGACCAGTTTTCACCCGGTGTGATAGTGGGTTCTCTGGACTTCGCCCAGAGCTGGAGAAACAGTCCAGTGGGACGCCTTTGTCTCCCCGTTCGAGAAAACTGGCCGGTTTCCAGCCGCCCGCCCTCTCCGCGGCGCGCACTCCAAACCTCTCTCCGTGCGAATCTTTCAACGCTGTCCGCCACTGCTCCTCCGAGTCCCAGTGTCTTATCTTCACTTTTATTTGTGGAATTTTCACTCGGCGAGCTTTCTGGTGATTCTGGAAGGTGTTTGTTCTTTCGTTAAGTTGTAGTATTAAAATTGCTGATTATGACGACAAGATAGGTGTTTTGCCTTTGCCGCCATCTTAGTTCTCCCTATAATTGAACTTTATCTTAAGGATGAGAAGCTTCTGAGGGGCTTTAAGAAAGGAGATGACTTGGATATAGTTTCAGCTGATATGCACTAGCACTATCTATATCTAGCATTCCTGCTGACCTTTCCCAGGGTAAGGGTAGATTCTGATCCCATTAAAAGTCATTGCAGAGCTTGCCTGTCCTGGCTTGGGGGTGAGGTGGTGAAAAGGGAGAAATTCTCACAGATGAGGCCACTGTTGATAAAATTTAGCAATTTCCAGATTCCCTAGGTTCTAGTCAAGCACTGAGGAATAGTCTGACCAGTTCCCTTCTCTACCCTAGTCTGTACTATCTTCCCTGACTGCTGTTTCTTTCACATCTTTCCCTTTGAGCTTATATCTCACATCAAACAATTGTCAGGCTCAACTGCAGCTGCTCTGCTTTGCTTTGCATGTCTACAGGCATGTGTTCTCTGGGGGATGAGTTACTATTTAGGAGGCCACTGCCTTATCCATTAGGCTACTGGGGCTTCTGGGATGAGTTACTGTTTAATGATGAGAAACGAAAGTGACTGGGAGAGAAGAAGCATTATTAGGTGGATATTAGTGGTGGGAATTGGGTTGTACTCAAGAATTCTCTTGCTGCCCAAGCTGCTTTGGCTCAGTGGATCGAGTGTCAGCCTATGGACTGAAGGGTCCCAGGCTTGACCCTGGTCAATGGCACATGCCCAGGTTGCAGGCTTGATCTCCAGTAGGGGGTGTGCAGGAGGCAGCCAATCAATGATTCTCTCATCATTGATGTTTCTGTCTCTTTCTTCCTCTCTGAAATCAATCTATATATCTATATATCTATATATCTATATATCTATATATCTATATATCTATATATCTATATCTATATATTTTAAAGGATTCTCTTGACTTTGGGGAAATATGTTTAGTTATTAATTCCTTCTTTTGTGCATTCATTCATTCAGTCAGTCATTAAGCCAGTATTTACCAATTTTATGCTTGACAGGGTAGGTGTTGGTGGTGCCATACTAGACTCTGGGGCGTACTGTGAATCCAACATAGTCCTTGCTGTTTTCTGGATGGGCATAAGAATTAATATAAGAGTATGTACAAAGTACTTTGGACCTTCCAGCAGTAAATGATTAACTCTGCTTGGAGAAGGAAGAGATTTGGACATGAGGAAAAGGACTTTGTGGTTTTGCCTGCCAGTGGTTACATGGTCTGCAAACCATGGGAGTCACTAAGATCTTTTCAAGGGTCCAGAAAGTCAAAGCCATTTTAATAATAATGCTCAAATGCTATTTGCTTTTTCACTGTGTGTACATTTGCAATGATGGTGCAAAAGCAATTAGTAGGTAACACTCCTGGCACCTTAACAGGAATCAAAGCAGTGGTAGAAAACTGAGCTAGTAATTTTATTCCTTACTTTCACGGTACTCTCTGTTTTTAAAGAAGTTTTTAATACAGAACTAAAAATTTATTAACTTTATTGTATCATATGAATGTCTCTTTAGTATTCTGTGTGACAAAACAGGAAGTTATGCATATTGTGCTGTGTCTAGAAGTTTGAAGTTTATCTCAAGGAAAAGCATTTGTGTGATTGAGTTGCAAACTGAACTACCTCCTTTTTTTATTTTTTTATTTTTATTGAAGATAAAGGGAATACTATTTTTACCCTAAAGTATAACACAGACAGCTATAGCCAGTTTGGCTCAGTGGATAGAGTGTCAGCTTGTGGATTGTTGGGTCCTAGGTTCGATCCCCGTCAAGAGCTCGTACAAGATGCAGCCCCTCGATGTGTCTCTCTCACATAGATATTTCTCTCCCTTCCGCTCTCTCTAAAAAAATAAAAAGATAAAAAAAATCAATGGAAAAATGTCCTCAATGAGGATTAGCAAAGATAAAGATAAAAATAAAGTATGACACAGAAAACTATAGTTACTCAGACTTATGTATTTGGCAGACATTTTCTTGAAAATGAAGGAAGTGAATCTATTACTTTAATGAAAATAACTGGTAATATTTGTTGTCAATGCTAAAATTTCAGCTTTTATTTTTAAGAAAATTGCCACTGTGAATTTGACAGCATCCACAGATTTAAAGTGTTTCAGATTAAATCAGTGGTGATATTAATATTTGTGATTATTTTGATAATGTATAAATGAAATGTGTCAAATGAGCTCTGCCTAAACTCATTGAATCAATAGTTCCTTCCTCCATTCACCCCAGGATATGTTTTTAGATTTTAGAGAAAGAGAAAAAAGGGGGGTGAGAGAAAGAGAAAAATTGATTGGCTGCCTCTTGTATGTGCTCCTGCATCTTAGGTATATGCCCTAATTAGGAATTGAACCCGCAGCCTTTTTTTCTTTTTGGTGTACAGGAATGATGCTGAGCCACCTGGCCAAGGCTTGAATCAGTAATTTCTAAATGACCAGTGTGCATCATGTTATAAAAACACACATGGGTGAAAAGATCTGTTAAAAGTGCAATATAGACCAATGGATTTTAATGTAATAGAGAAAAAAGTTTGTCCATATAGTTTCAGATTTTGCGCTGCAAGGAATCTTTAATAAATCTACTACTTGTCAAATTTTGGTGTAGTATCAGAGAAGAATGTCCACAATTATATGAAAGGTTATTAAAATACTCTTGCCTCTTCTTACTGCATATCTATGTTTTGATCTTCAATCAAAACAACACGTTGAATGAGGAAACAGATATAATAAGACTGCAGCTGTCTTTTAGTAAGCCAGACATTAAAGAGATTTGCAAAAATGTAAAACAGTTCCACCCTTCTCATATTTCTTTCCAGAAAACAATTATTTTTAAAAATGTATTTATATTAACACATAGGAGAGTTATCGTCTTAAAATGAATTAAGTGCTAAATATTAGAATTTGTGTTTTAATTTTAATATGGTATATATCAAAGAGTTTGGGGTTTTTTTAATTTTAAACCCCCCAAAATTGCAAAATCTGGTTCTATGCTAATCTCTCTATTTAGAATTCCTCTCTTTTTTGCCTAGAAAATCCTACATATAATTGTAGAATTGGTATTTAGTTATTTATTCAAAAGACATTTACTGAGCATATATTAAGAACTGTTTTGTTTTTTTCTTACTACTTGGGATATGATCCTAAGCTCTTAAAAGAAAACATAGTCTGATAAGGAAAAAAAATTAAATAGGCAACTGCAACTGTGATAAATGTTACCAATGGCAGACACATAAATGTTGTGGGAGTCAGAGTCACTTGCTATCTCACCCAGAACATATGAATGATCAATTTAATTGGACTGTACTTCCTGTATTTGATTCTTCATGATCTCACAGGGAAAATGGCTGAAGTTAGCAGAAGATGAGAATTGTTTATCTGTTGCTCTTGGAGGAAAGTAGGAAACTACGAATGTATTGAAAGTCAGCTTTATGCAGGTCCTCTGCTAGGTGTATTTATTTATTTATTGGTTTTTAATCCTCACCTGAGGATATTTTTTCCATTGATTTTTAAAGAGTGGAAGAGAGAGGGAAAGACAGAGAGAAATATCTATGTGAGAGAAACTTATTGATTGGTTGCCTCCTGCATGAGTTCCAACCAGGGTAGGGGAGGAGCCTGCAACCCAGGTTTGTGCCCTTGGCCAGAATCAAACCCAGGAACCTTCTGGTCCACGGGCCGACCCACTATCCGCTGAGCCAAACTGTCTAGGGCTAGGTGTTTTTATTTTTTAAATAATATTATTGCTTTTTTTAAAAATAAGTTTTTATTGATTTTAGAGAGAGGAGGGTGGGAGAGAGAGAGAGAGAGAGAGAGAGAGAGAGAGAGAGAGAGAGAGAGAGACATTGATTGAGGATTGAGCCTGCAAACTGGACAGGTGTCTTGACTGGGAATTGAACCAGCAACCTTTTGGTGCATGGGACCGATGCTCAACCAACTGAGCCACACTGGGCAGGGCCCTCTGCTAGGTGTCTTAACAAATGTGGTCTTAATTCTCACACACAAAAAACCTTATGGAACAGAAATAATTATCCTCATTTTGCAAATGAGATATTGGAGACTAAGAGAATTTAAAAAACTTGTCTAATATAATATGGTTGTAACTGATGAAGCTGGGATTTTGACATATGTGTTCCGACTCTGAGTCTAGGGCTCCATTGCCATAATTGTTAAATTGGGATCTTCTAAGGCATTTCCAGATGGCTCTGGGAAACTTGCCAGATTGTAATGTATAAAAGAAAATAGAAAAGGTTTCAGGAAAAAGAGATAGCTTAGGAAATCCTTGGTTGGAGTTATTTGTAAATTTTGGCTGAATCATGCTTTCTTCTGGACAGGATTCTACAGCTATATGGGATATCAAGATTTTATACTCTCTCATCTTCAATCCCTTTAATCCTTCTTTATGCCAGATGATGCCAGTAGTAAAGGTCACCTGTCAGTTTGATCAAGTTACAAACCAGAGCCTGTTGTTTGAAGTATAAACTTCTTGGACTTGTAGATAGGCTTTTGGGAAAGAGGCTGGCTGATTCCAGGTGCCTACTCTGGAGATATGCAGGCTCTCGAGCTTAGTAAACTATTTTCATTATTTTAAAAAGCCTATTAGAAGTTGTGCCTTACAGCCGAAACTACTTTGGCTCAGTGGATAGAGCGTCAGCCTGCGGACTGGAAGGTCCCGGGTTCGATTCCGGTCAAGGGCATGTACCTGGGCTGCAGGCACAATCCCAGTAGGGAGTGTGCAAGAGGCAGCTGATTGATGTTTCTCTCTCGTCGATGTTTCTGACTTTCTATCCCTCTCCCTTCCTCTCTGTATAAAATCAATAAAATATATTTTTAAAAAAAAGAAGTTGTGCTTTACTTAGGATAAACCTGTGTGTGGATGCAGGCTAATGAAGATTGGGTCAGAAACTGTCAATTCAATGTGGTTCAGGTGTGCTACCAATGATTTTATAGAACAAGGGTTAGCAAACTATGACCCAGGGGTCAAATCCAGCCCACAGCCTGTTTTTGTAAATAATGTTTTGTTGGAATACAGCTAAACTAATTTACTTCTGTTTTGTCCATGGCTGCTTTAGTGCTCAATGATAGAGCTAAGTAGTTACAACAGAAACTATATGGCTCCTAAATCCTAAATTGTTTATTGACTGGCCTTTTACAGAAAAAGTTTCCTGACCTCTAGAGTAATCTTGATTCTATTATGGCACTTAGCACATAGTGTTTTAATTGCCTGTCTCCCTCACTTTTATAATTTTAGCTCCTTGAGAGCAAATATGAGATCTAATTCATATCTTTATACTCCATGCTGATTACAGAGCCTGACATATGAAGAGCACTCAATAAATGCTGTTTAAATGGACACATGCTGATTAAAAACTCTAATGGGCAATTATATGTATCTTTCAGTAATAAAGAAATAGGAATAAGGGAGTGAAAGTGTTATCTTGATTGTGCTAATCTTAGTGCTGTGTACTTTATCTATGAACTAGTCATTACTTAATTGCTTTATTGCAATTGTTTTGGAAGAATAGGATAGGAATCTATAAATGAAAAAATCGTGCCAAGAGCTCTTATTGGTGAAGAAGTGAAAAACAATGCCTGAGTATTTGGCTACATTCTACTCTTCCCGTTAGTATACACTAATCCTTCCTCTTACCCTCTACTCCTTACTCCAATTTGGCAGGACAAATGTAGAAGAACATATGGTTACATGGATACTATATTCCATGTATGCATACTATTTATCTTACGTTTTTTGTATGCTATACTATTTGTATGCATACTATTTTGTATGTATATATTTATCTTACTTTTTTCTTTTATTAAGCCATTTCTTCAGTGTACTACTTCTCACCAGTATTACTAATTGTGGCTTCCAGAAGATAAAACCAACATAAAGCTATACTTTGGGATAAAGGCAATTAGGTGAAGTGCTGGCCTGGGAATTAGTAGATGGGTTCTTTCTGTGGCTCTTCAGTTGCCTTTGACTTTGGACATACCAGTCAATATTTGTGAACTTCAATATTCAACATATTTTTATTAAATCACATCTGGACATTTAATTAAAAGTTTTTATTTTTATTTTTTATTTATACCCCTTCCCTGTTTTGAAAAGGATTTGAGCAACTAGCAAGTGATAGGGAAATGGCCTATCTTGTCACTGTTTGACCAACAGACAAGTAAATGATTAAGTGGAGTAGAGTGTTTAGGTCTTAGATTAGTGCCTTCTAGAAGGCTTTGAAGCAGTAGCTTCTTTACCCTGTCTTTCCTTTATCTCCTTATAGCATCTTCTGTTATCTGGGAAGTTAGGGTCTTTCTTCCAACTTCTTGGAGGTATCTGAAGAATATTTTGTCTAGAAAATAGTAATCAAGATCAGGGCCAAAGGAAAAAGGAATTTTAGAATCTGGGAATTGGGAAGAAATACTAGAAACTGTATGTAATTAAAATGTTTTTTTGGTTGTTGTTTTTTTTAAATAATGAACTTGAGGCCTGGAGAAAGGAAGTCACCACCCTAGAGTCACATTGTAGACCTAAGACTAGTTTCCAGATTCTTTCTGCTGTATGCTGTAAGTCACGCGAGGTGTTTTCCAGGTTTGTAAATTAGGTGTCATTAAAGAACTAGGGTGGCCTAGGCTGTTGGTCTGGTTTTACTTCTGCAGGACTGACTGTGGGTGATGGTGGACAGAGGAAGCTGCATCTCAGACTTTCCAAACTTTCATATCAGATAAGCTTTGGACCTTAGATGTCTGATAGATACTTGCTGAATATAACTGTGGGAAGGCCTATGGTATGAAGGGTTTCTCCAGTTACCCATTATATGTCCTGGTAGTGACAAAGTGAATAAAAAGGAAACTACATATTATTTTGGCATTGGAATGAATCGGTGTTTTCCTGTTTCTATAAAGATTGTATTAATTTACATTTGATTAGTGATTGGATAAAAATATTTGAGTATGTATTTATTTGATTATTAGTGAGGCTAAACTTTTCTTTATGTTCACTGGCTCTTTGTATTTTCTCTCATTTATATAATTTTTTTTCCTGAGTTACCTATTCATGTTCTAGATCCCAGTGTATTCCTAGTCCTATGCTTGACTTCCCTGCAAAGGAACTATTAAAATGATAAAGTATTGTCCTTAAATGGGGGAGCTCAGCACATCTTTGGGGAGGCAGTTAAAGGCTAGATGAAGCACTTTTCTCTCTTTATAAATAGCTGGTTAAGTGGCTACATGAGGAGTCAGGTGCTAGAAGCTAAGGACAGAGACAGGTGGGTAATGGAGGTGGGGTAGCAGCCCCAGTAATGTTATCTCTTGCTTTTCCTGTACAGAGTTTTGCCGGATTGACAAGCCCCTGTGTCACAGTGAGGATGAGAAGCTCAGCTTTGATGCAGTCCGCAGCATCCACAAGCTGATGGATGATGATGCCAATGGTGATGTGGATGTGGAAGAAAGTGATGAGGTGAGCCCTCTCACCCTGCTGTGGCTCTCTTCTCTTCCTGTGTGAACAGTCCCTGAAAGCTCTCTAGACAGACTGTTCCCAGGGAGAGATGGCTTTGATACTGGCTTGTTCTCTAGAACTCATCCTTGTCAGGGGAAGTGATTATCAGCAGAGCAGCCCTCCAGGAGCCAGCTGTTCAGAGTGCAGGCCTTATGTGTGCATCTCTGCTTGGACTGGCTCCTGCTCACCTACTGGCTAGAAGCACAACACTGACTGAGCTGTGCTATTTGAGAGGGAGAGAGATCCCCCAAGGTTGGTCTTTATAGTCCCCCTGAATCCTTCTTGCAATCCTGCTGTAAACAGAGGGCATCAATCTGTTCTTATTCTGTGCTCAGCCCTATGTTGGCAAGTGGGAGAGAAGGTGAGACAGATCTTGCCCTCTGGGAGCTTATACTCTATTTGGAAGGAAGAAACAAATGGTCCTAAAAAGATCATTCTTAATTCCAGGCTGCAGTTGCTGGGAGCAAGTTGAGGGGTCCAGAGAGTAAAAGCGAGAGGAATCTCTAAATGGAAAAAGCTATGTTATTGTTTTACATTTTGGCATTACTACAGTTCCAATTCCAGAGAGCCCAGAAAACAAAGTCATCATGTGTGAAAAGATTTAAAGGTTTCAATTAATTTCAAGCTGAATATGAACAAGCAGTTTGGCGAAACTGCCAAGTTTACCAAATCTTTAATAGTGATATGGTGTATATCATGAGGGAGGAGGAATTCTTAGTCTCCTCTCTCTGCTGCTTAGCTCACCAAGTTTTGAGTTCACTTTTGGATCTCACCTTGTCAAAAGCATTTGTAACAGTGAGAGCCTGTACAGAAAGGCATGATGTAACTGATGAAGAGCACAGAAACTGAAATGGAGACCATTCAGTATATGTCAGTATTTATGAGTGCCTATTATATGTGCACTAGGCACAGTTCTAGACGTCGGGATATGGCAGTAAGTAGGGCAGACACATCTGACCTCACATAATTTACAGTCTAGTGAAGAAAATTTAGCCTGGAAAAGAAAAAACTTGGATAATACAATTTCTGTTTTCAAATACATGAGAAATGGAGGAATCAGACTTACATAACAGTGATGATAACAATGAAAACCTCAGTGCTAGTTATGATTTATTACAAAATTTTAAAAAGTATTTAATTGATTTTTTACAGAGAGGAAGGGAGAGGGATAGAGAGTTAGAAACATCGATCAGATGCCTCCTCCACACCCCCTACTGGGGATGTGCCCACAACCAAGGTGCATGCCCCTGACTGGAATAGAACCTGGGGCCCTTTAGTCTGCAGGCTGACACTCTATTCACTGAACCAAACCGGTTTTGGCTAAATTCTTTTAAAAAAAAAATATTTGTATTGATTTCAGAGAGGAAGAGAGAGATAGACTGGGTCTGAACCCACAACCTGGGCATGTGCGCTTGACCAGAATCAAATCTAGACCCTTGAGTCCGCAGGCTGATGCTCTATCCACTGAGCCAAACTAGTCAGGGCTATTAAATTCTTATACTATGTGAGGCACAGTGTTAAGCTCTTTGTGAAGTTCTTTTTTATTTTAATCTTCACCTGAAGATATCTTTTCCATTGATTTTTCTTCTTTTTTTTAGAGAGAAAGTGGGAGGGAGGGAGGAGAGGGGAAGAGAGAGAGAAGCATCAGCCTGAGAGCTACATCGATTGTTTGCCTGGGATTGAACCTGCAACCAACATACATGTCCTTTACCCTTTGGTCCATCGGCTGACACCCAAACCACAGAGCCAAACTAGCCAGGACCATAGGTATTCTTTTAACTTTCTTATCAGCCTTATAAAGCTGATATTGTTATTAAGGATTGGAGCCTTGGAAAAGTTAAGCATTTTGTTCAAGTAATACTGAACATGAGCACAGATCTGCTTTCAAAGCTCATGTTGTTATGTATTGCTGAATTGTTTCTCTTTTTTTTTTAAATCTTTATTGTTCAGTTTATTAATTACATTGTTCCCCCCTTTTTCCCCCCTATAGCTCCCCTCTACCCGATACCCATCCCACCTCCACCCTCAACTCCCCATCCCACTGTCCTCTCCCATAGGTGCATGATTTTTGTCCAGTCTCTTGCTGTACTTCCCACACCCCTTTTCTCCCCAAGAATTGTCAGTCCATTCCCTCTCTATGTCCATGAACAGTTTATCCTGTTCATCAGATTTTTAATTCACTTGATTTTTAGATTCATTTGTTGATAGATGTGTATTTGTTGTTCATAATTTATATTTTCACCTTTTTCTTCTTCCTCTTCTTATAGAATATTTCAGCAATTTATATAATATTGGTTTGGCGGTGATGAACTCCTTTAGTTTTTTCTTATGTGCGAAGCACTTTATCTGAACTTCAATTCTGAATGATAGCCTTGCTGGATAGAGTAATCTTGGTTGTAGATTCTTGCTATTCATCACTTTGAATATTTCTTGGCACTGGCCTGCATAGTTTCTGTTGAGAAATCCGCTGACAATCGTATGGGTGCTCCCTTATAGGTAACCAACTGTTTTTCTCTTGTTGCTTTTAATATTTTCTCTTTGTCTTTTGCCCTTGGCATTTTAATTATGATGTGTCTTGGTGTGGTCCTCTTTAGATTCCTATATTTTAGGGTTCTGTGCACTTCTTGGGCTTTTAAGTCAATTTCTTTCACCAGGTGGGGGAAGTTTTCGGTCACTATTTCTTCAAATAGGTTTTCATTATCTTGCTCTCTCTCTTTTTCTGGCACCCCTATAATTCGTATGTTGGTATGCTTGAGGTTGTCCCAGAGGCTCCTTACACTATCTTCAATTATTTGGATTCTTTTTGCTTCTTACTTTTCCGGCTGAGTGGATTTTGCTTCTTTGTATTTCAAATCTTTGACTTGGCTCTTGCAGTCCTCTGGACTGCTTTTAGGTCTTTGTGTAATATTTTTTATTTCAGTCATTGTATGCTTAATTTCTAGTTAGTCCTTTTTCATATCCTCATGGGTCTCGTTCATTTCCTCATAGGTCTTGTTCATTTCCTTGTAGTTCTCATTAAGTTCATCGGCCTTTTTTAAGAGCCTCTTGAAAAACCTTATTACTCTGGTTTTGTATTCTGTATCTAGTCATCTTTTTTCCTCCATTTCTTTCACACCTGATTTCTTTCCATTTCTCTGCATTGTGGCTGCTTTCCTGAGTTGGTCCATTAGCTTTGTGTAGTAGATGTCCTCTAAGGGACAGTGGCTCAGCCTCCCCAGTTACCTGAGGTGGATACTCTTACTGCAATCCTTTATGGGTTGTATAGTATTGTTGAAGTTAAGCCCAGATTATTGTTGTTAGCACTAGGAGGGTTTGACCTCCAGGCCAATTGACTGTGAAGGTAAGCTGTGTTCAGGTTGGATGGGCGGAGTCTCCGGGCTGAGCAGGCAGTGTTAGCTCCGCCCTATGCGGCATGTGGGTCTCTGTGCCGGGTGGTAACGGCTGCACCCACCTCTGAGAGAAAGTCGCTGCCGGTCTCCACTCGTTGCCAGACAACTCTGCCTCTCCCCAAATGAGTCTGCACACCCAAAGTCTTGCCCAGTGTTGTAAAACAAAGCAGTCCGGTGGTCTCCCGAACAAGGGAGCAAGTGACGAGTCCTCTCTGCGTGGTCGTGCACTTCTGTCCCCAAGTTTACACGCAAACTGCTGTTCCAAGTTTACAAACACTCTCCTCAAGCTTGCAGACCTCTGCTGTGCTCGGGTTTTAGTGTGCTTTCCCTGGACCTGGGACCTCGCCTGGAACTGGGGAATCAGTGCAGTGGGACGCCTTTGCCCTCCCCTTTGGAGAAAACCAGCTGGGTTTGCAGCCGCCTGCCCTTTCCGCTCGTGCACGCGCACGGCTCTGAACCTCTGGCTCTGCGAGTATCTTCAAGGCTGCGCTCTGCCACTCCTCTGAGTCACAGTGTCCTATCTTTACTTTTATCTGTGGAATTTTCACTCAGCCAGCTTTCCGGTGATTCTGGATGATGTTTGTTTTGTTGTTAAGTTGTAGTTTTGGAATTGTTGTGTGGGCAGCAAGATAGGTGTTTACCTATGCCGCCATCTTGGTTCCTTGAATTGTTTCCCTTATTCTAAGAGCAGAGCCAGGACCAATGTAGGAAAAGTAAAATATAGGCATAGTCTTCTAGAATAAAGAATTGCCTAATAGTACGATCTCATCATGGAAAGGACTTCTTTGGTAGGTAGGTAGCTAGGTAGGTAGTTAACTTCCTGTCATTGAAGAAGAGCAAGTAAAATATAGCACTCCACTAACTGGTCAGCAGAGGGGATCCTTGTATTAGGTTGAAATAGGTAATGGCTAAGGGATTTATAAGAGGGAAAAAGTAGACTTTCTGGAGGAAAAGTAGATTTTGGATAGAGTGCAAAGGGTGGGGCAGCCTGAATTGTAGGGAACAAGTGTGAGCAAAGTACGTGGAGGTAGGTTTATTTAGACAGAGTGACTGTGGTAGAAAACTGCAGGACAAAAATCTGGAAAAGAAAGTGGGCCCAGGCAGCTAGACTGAGCGATGTGTGCTTCTTGAACCTGGCAATTGTAGGTTCTTGAGCAAGGACAACAACCATGATGAAAATATCTAAACTTTTAGTTACATCTAGAAGTGTTACTGGTCCTCATAAGATCCAGTTTTCTCTATGCTGGAAATAGAGTCATGTTTCTGGTGATGAATGAGGCCTAGAGATGTCCTGATCTCCTTCAAGGACCTGGCCATGGGACTGGGAGATGGATGGCACAATAGTTAAGGTGATATGGTCCAAGCTTCACCAATTCCTGGACATTCTTGTCATCTGCCTTCCTTCATTTTTCACTTTCTGCTGAGTTACTTTGTAAAATGCTAGGAAGCAAATGTTCTTTTTAGAGAAATGTTACCACAACAAAGAGCTCATCAGCACAAATTGTTCTAAAATAACACAAAAGCAGTCACCCAGCTCTAAGTCAGTGGCAAGCTGCTCTTTTGCAGCATAGCTTCTGCCTGCCTTGGCTTCAGATGTTCTTACTGCAACCTCAGGCCTCTGGTGGTTAGAGTAACCTGCTAGAGGAAATTTTCAGAATCAGTCACAAGCTACTTTCTTTGAAAGGTAAAGTAATATTAGCAAAATGTGTACTTAAATTAGTTTAATCATATATGAGAGAACCTCAGAGTTGAGGATCTAACTGGAAAGTTGTGTGGACACCTCAGGGCTTAGACTGTTAGATAATGGACATCGAGGCATCACAGAGGAAACCCTGGTTGTATTGGACATGAAGAACCTGAGATTTTTATGACCAATTTACTAGTAAAAGCACTGCTGATTTCTTAAGGACCATAGTAGAAGTCTGAAGGGATCCTCTATTAAGACCTCATTTATTTAGACTTACATCAGTAAGTTTTCAGGTAATTTTAATTATAAGCTCAGTACTACATCTTTTAAAATTTTGGCCATTTTTGAAGTAAGTCTTTTTTTAAATTTTTATTTTTGTTTTTAAGCATTGCCTTTATTTACTTCTTTCTTTCTGTCTTTTTTCTTTCTTTCTAATCTCACCTGAGGATATTTTTCCATTGATTTTTAGAGAGAGTGGAAGAGAGAGTGAAAGACAGAGAGAAATATTTATGTGAGAGAAACACATCAATTAGTTGCCTCTTACCTGAGCCCTGACCAAAGCCCAGGCCAGGGAAGAGCCTGCAACCGAGGTATGTGCCCCTAACTGGAATCAAAACTGGGACCCTTCAGTCCTCAGGCCAATGCTCTACCTACCAAGCCAAACTGGCTAGGGCAAACGTAAGTCTTTCTTATCACAGATTATTGTGAGCAGAGTGTTAACTTTCTTTGGATAATTCAAGCATGTCTTCAGGGCCTCTTGTGCTATTGATCCCAGTGCCTATATTCCAAATGTATAGTTGTGATTTCCTCTTAAAGTTTTCTTGTCTCTTCTTCGGTCCATTCATTTTTAACTGCTGTATCTGCTTTGCTGTGAGCTATGAACTTAGACTTATGATAAACTGAGACACACATGCATTTTATTGAAAACTAGAGGCCCGGTGCACAAAATTTGTGCACAGGGGTGCGGGGTTGTCCCTCAGCCCAGCTTGCACCCTCTCCAATCTGGGACATCCCTCTCCAAATCCAGGACTGCTGGCTCCCAACTGCTCACCTGCCTGCCTTCCTAATTGCCCCTAACTGCTTCTGCCTGCCAGCCTGATCACCCCCTAACCACTCCCCTGCCAGCCTAATTGATGTCTAACTGCTCCCCTGCCAGCTGTTTGCCCCCGACTTCTCTTCTCTGCCAGCCTGGTCTCCCCTAACTGCCCTCCCCTGCAGGCTTGATCACCCCCAACTGCCCTCCCTTACAGGCTTGGTGCCTTCCAACTGCCCTCCCCTGATGGCCATCTTGTATCCACATGGAGACAAGATCTTTGAACACATGGAGGCAGCTGTCTTGTGTGTTGGAGTGATGGTTAATCTGCATATTACTCTTCTATTAGATAGGATAGAGGCCTGGTGCATGGTTGGGGGCCAGCTGGTTTGCCCTGAAGAGTGTACCGGATCAGGGTTGGGGTTCCCTTGGGGCATGGGGCGGCCTGGGCAAGGGGCATGTGGTGGTTTATAGGCTGGCCACGACCCCCAGCAACCCAAGTGAAGGCTCTGGTAGCTGAGATTTATTTATATTCTATAATTGAAACTTTGTATCCTGGAACAGAGCCAAGCCTTCTGCTCATTCAGTGATGGCAATCATTTCTGTTGGGATTTATTTACCTTCTATAATTGAAATTTTGTAGCCTAGAGTGTAGGCATAGGTGGGCCAGAGCTGCAGAAGCTTGGCTTCCTCCATTGCCCGGGCAACCTTAGCCTCTGCTCTCTCCAGCTCCATGACTGCCGCCATTGCTATTGAATTTTATGTATCTTCTATAATTGAAACTTTGTAGCATTGAGTGGAGGCCTAGGCCAGCAAGGGCAGTTGGAAAGCTTGGCTTCTTCCATCGCCGGGGAAACCCAAGCCTCCCTCTTGCTCTCAGTGGCCATAGCCATCTTGATTGGGGTTTATTTGCATATTTGCTCCTGATTGCTTCTAGGCATGGCTTCTGGGCATGGCTTGTGGGTGTAGTGGAGGTGCGGTCAATTTGCATATTACTCTTTTATTAGATAGGACTAGAGGCCCGGTGCACGGAATTCGTGCACTTGGGGTCGGGGGAAGGAGTCCCCCTCAGCCCAGACTGCACCCTCTCTCAGTCTGGGAGCCCTTAGGGAATGTCCGACTGATGGGTCCCCTTTGGGGAGTGGGCCTAAGCCATTAGTCGGATATCCTTAGTGCTGCTGTGGAAGTGGGAGAGGCTCCCACCACCGCTGCTGTGCTAGCCAGCCATGGGTCCGGCTTCTGGCTGAGTGGCGCTCCCCCTGTGGGAGCACACTGACCATCAGGGGACAGCTCCTGCATTGAGCATCTTCCCCCTGGTGGTCAGTGCATGTGATAGCACTAGTTGTTCTGCTATTCAGTCGATTTACATATTAGCCTTATATTGGATAAAATATATTTTGTTTATGGGGAAGTTAGTTTGGCTGTTCAAATGCCATCTTTGCTTGCTTCTGTCCTAGATAGCAGAGGCTGTAGATTATGGGCCCTTCAGATGAGCAAGATGCCACTAATGGTGATGGTCCCCTTCTTGCCAAGCTGGCAGGAGCACTACCAGCCTAGCAGTGTGTGAATTAATGACCTATGTTCTATTAAGAGCTCTGGTGAGGACACTGCCCAGAGGCAAATGATTTGCAGCAGTGGGATGGTACTATCAGGTCGTTGTGAAAGCCTGAGGTGCACAGACAAGGACCTGTCTAAAACCACTAACCTCTTGACTGGACCAAACTCTGTGAGCACTGTTATTTTTATTTCTGGAATTTATATGAAATATTAAGAGCACTTATTCAGCATTAAACAAATTCTGATTGAATACCCCATTATGTGTCAGGCATTATTTGTGGGGGCTGTGGATTCTACTGTGAACAAAACTGACAATATCTTTACTTTTATAGAGTTTGCATTCTAGATGTCCATGTGTCACAAGTGGCTAAGTAATGAGTAAACTTTGAAATTATGCAGAACTGTAATCAGATTATAGTAGTTTAATGACTTCTACTTTTATTTTCTCGGTAAAATGGTGGTTAATGATTCTTATCTTTGCAAGACTGTTGTCAGGATTAAGTCAGAAAAGCTCTGTTAAGGTTCTCAGCTCGCCCTAGCTAGTTTGGTTCAGTAGCTAGAGCAACAGCCCTCAGACTGAAGGGCCCTGGGTTTGATTCTAGTCAAGGGCATGTACCTGGGTCGCAGGCTAGATCCTAGCCCTGGCTCTGGTCTGGTGCGTACGGGAGGCAATCAGTCGTGTGTCTCTCTCACATCAATGTTTCTCTCTCTCTGTCTTTTCCCTTCCCTTCCACTCTCTCTCTAAAAAATCAATGGGAAAATATCCTTGGATAAGGATTAACAACAACAAAAAATAATAAATAAACAAACGAACAAACAAACAAACAAATAAAATTAAAAGAAAAGTTCCCAGCTTAAAGAACTCTAAAAACTCAATAAAAGAAAACAAGCAACTCCATAGAAAATGGGAAACATTTTGAATAGACACTTTATCAAAGAAATGATAGGATGGCAAATAAGCATATGAAAAAATGCTCAATATTATTAGTCATTAAGGAAATGCAAATTAAAACCACAATGAGATAATACTACATGTCTAATGGAATGACTGGATTAAAAATGGCAAACACTAAGTGCTAGCCAAGGAGGAAGAACCACTGGAACTCTTGCTTATAGTTTCTTATAAAGTTAAACATAACTTATTACATGGCCCAGCTGTTCTATTTCTCAGTATTTGCCTTGTATATAAATGAAAATGTATATTCATACTAAAGCCTGTGCACAAATGCCCGGCCTATGTGGCTCAGTGGTTGAGTATGGACATATGATCCAGGACATCACAGTTCGATTCACATGCCTGGGTTTCAAGCTTGATCCCCAGTGTGGGGCATGCAGGAGGCAGCTGATCAATGATTCTCTCATCATTGATGTTTCTATCTCTCTCTCCCTCTCCCTCTCCATCTCCCTTCCTCTCTGAAATAAAAATATATATATTTTGAAAAAATTATACCTAGTGTTTTTATCAGGTGGGCAAAAATTATATTTTTTGCTGTGCCACAGGATTTTAGTAATTAGTTTGTGTGTGCCATGAGATGAAAAAGGTTAAAATCCTGTTCTAGATATACTTCCTACCACTTGGTCTGGCTCTTGTCTCATAGTCATTCCTAGGCCCCTTTCTTTGCTCAGTAGTTCTCCTTACTTGGAATTAATTTCTCATATCCCTCCTTCCTACATCTGGCCCTGTCTGTATTAGTTTTAGGAATCCTCTGGAATGCTCCACCCTCACTTTTCATAAACCTTCCCTAACCTTTTCCACCCATGTTCACCTTTCTCATCTCAGTACTAACTTTTGTAGCATACAGTCTATATCACTTAATTTAGCTCTTAATTAGAATGTCTTGTTTTGTGCCCTAATTTTGATTATATTGTCTTCCTATAAGTTTGTCTTTTTGCATTAATACTCGAATTACTAAAAAATGCACAACTCTGATAATTATTTCTACCTTGTGAAAAGAATGTGGTAGAATAGAAGCATCCCTACCATGTGCCAAGCCTTGTGCCAGCTGATTGCATATACAGTTTCATTTAATCCTCAACCACTCTAAATTAGGTGTCACTATATTTTAGAGATTATGAAACTATAAGTGGCTTATCTTTGCTTACTAAATTAATCTAAACTCTAACCCTACAATTGCCAACCGGTGGGCTGCAGACCACTGGTGGTCCATGAGGTCCGAAATGTTGGCCACTGCTGCTCTAACTTGCCCTTCAGTGTTTCCACAATCTGACTTTAGCTCACCTGACTCATTCACATTACACTGCATTCCTTTTCTCTTTGTCATAGCCATTTCAAACATGCTCTTCATGTCCTGTCACTGTGCCTTTGCTCCAGATAATTTTTCATTCTGGCATCTTTCTGCCTCCCATCTCTCTTGCAACTCCAATTTTTGCCTGTAAAAATTCCACTTGTCCACCAAAGCCTAAATATGGTTTCTCAGCCTGAGCATTATTGACATTTTGGGCCAGATAATTCTTTGTTGTGGAGAACTTCCTGTGCATTATAGGATGTTTAGCAGTATCCCTAGTTTCTACTACACATGTGATGCCAGTAACACATCCCTATCTTACCACAACCCCTTAATTATAACAACCAAAAATGCGTCTATTGCCAATTGTTAATTACCCTGGGGGACAGAATTGCTCCTGGTTGAGTATTTTTGGCTGAGATTAAATCTTGTTTCCTCCAAGAAATCTTGTTTATTTCCCTGTAGTGGGAAGTGACCCTTTCTCCATGTTCCAGAGTGTTTGGCATGAATCTCTCATCTGCTCTGCATTGTAATTAGTTGGGTCCATTTTGTGTGTCCTACTAGATAGCAGGTACCTCCAAGGGCTTATTCATCACAATTCCCCCCACTGTGCTTGGTATAGGGCCTTAGATGTAAAAATAATGAGTTAACTTTTTGAAATTTAAAGCAAAGATTCTGTCTTATTTCGATGTGCTCCTTAAATTGTTTCCTTATAGCAGAACAAGAGTACAGTTGGCTGATCAGTGCTATAGGGGAACACGGTGCTTTGGACTTGTGAATTCCTGGCAAAGTTCATAGCTCAGTCATTGGTGGGCTTTTTCTAAGAGTTGCTACGGTCTGGGCTCCAGATATGTTAGTGTATGAAGTGCATGATTGACCTCCTCTGTGATCCTCTTTCCTATCCCCCTACTCTATGCCGTGAATCACATACATAACCTGGATGGAGGTACAATCACTCTATTTAAGATAATTAAGGAAAGTCTTAGAAAAAAAGCACATATAGAGGAGTATAGATGAAGAAAAGAAAAAAAGAAGACACTGAGAATGCTGAAAGGCTGACTGAGCAAAAGTATGCACAGGCTTTGGAGCAAGAAAGATGAGGGTTTCAGGTGTCCTTTCACCAATTGTAAATAGTATTATAAATAATATGGCCTTGGGAAGTTTCTAAAGTGCTGTAAGCTTTTGTTTTCTCACTATCAAATGGGAACAGTAGTCTGTACCTTGAAGTATTATAACGAAGATGAAGTGAAATCCTGTGTAGAGAGTGCCCAGCCTGTGGCTTAGTTCATGGTAGTAGTATTACTACTCCTACTCCTACCACTGCTACCACATGCTAGGCCTGTACTGGGGGTTTTTGCATACACCCTCTCTGATAGTCTTTACAAAAAACCCGTGGGGTAGGTATTAATTTTTCCATTTCACCAATAAGGAAACTGAGACTGAATTAGCTCATAGTTACCTATTTTTTTGGTTTTTACAACTCAGATCTGTATCAGGCCAGTGAAAGCATTAACTGGTGATGGTGGCAAACCTCTGTGAATATGCTAAAAACACTTGAGTTGTACACAGAATTGGTATGTGAATTATGTCTCAAAAAAAGAGGTTAAAAAATTGTTACCACATTGGTCACCTCTCACTTGCCGTTCTGTAGTCCAATCCATAAGAATCCCTAGGGCAGTAGTCGGCAAACTGCGGGTTGCGAGCCACATGCGGCTCTTTGGCCCTTTGAGTGTGGCTTTTCACAAAATACCATGGCCTGGGCGAGTCTATTTTGAAGAAGTGGCATTAGAAGAAGTTTAAGTTTAAAAATTTTGGCTCTCAAAAGAAATTTCAATCATTGTACTGTTGATATTTGGCTTTGTTGATTAATGAGTTTGACGACCACTGCCCTAGGACTCTACAGAAAACACTGAAAACCATGTTGATTTCTATTCCCATTTTCCCCATTCCTAACTTTGCCAGATATGTAGAGGTGCTTCCAAGTCTGAAGTATCGTTGTTTCTGGAAGCAGAGATCCTTGGTTAGCTTACTGACTAGTTGTCTTTGTTTCTGAGGATCACTGAGGCATTCTCTTTGGGAGAATTCCTTCCTCCCTCTCTTGTTCCCTCCTTCCCTCTTGTCCCTTCCTTTCCCTCCCCTCTCTTCCTTCCTTTTTCTCTCCCTCTGTCCGTTTTTCTCTTCCTTTCTCCCTTTCCATGCCCTTTGACCTACCTTTTTTGTTTTTTGTAGCTGAAGTGGTAGGGGAAGCTAAAATGACAGGAAATAACCCAGGTGGTAGTTCCCTCTCACCCAAATACTAGGGGCCTGCATCAAATTCTTGGCCCTTACCATATGGAGCTCCATGAGCGGGGTGTCAAAGGCAGCTGGCTAAGTAGTCCTGGCTTTATTTTTCCTGCATTTACCTTGTGCTCAGGGTCTCCCTCCAATTCCCACTGCTGCTGTCATGCCAGTGCCAGCCCCTGCAAAACAGAGTTCTCTTCTTGGCCTCTGGGCCAAATCCTGAATGTAGATTTTTTTTTTATACCTCTCTGCACAGTTTTGACACCTTGGAGCTTTTGCCTTTTTTTTTTTTTTTAGTATACCTTATGCAAAATAGGGTAGAAAAGAAATAATTGCAGTTATGCATATTACCTCAGTATAGGTTTCAATATATACATTTCTGTTGTTACAGTGACTTTTGACCTAAAGGATTGTTTCAGTTTAGAGATACCTCTCTGTTTTTTTGCCTTCTAGTTCCCTGCCTATCTCCTAGTGCAATCACCATCTTATTTCTTGCCTTGTGGAATATTCTGAGAACCTCTACTTAATCTAGATAAAGTACAGATTGAATTTAGCTCAGGTCTTTTGGACAGAACAGAGGTGACTGATATCATGAATGATATCATTCTTTGGGTGAGACCTTCTCCTTGGGTTAAGGAAGAGACCTGGCCAGATTTTTCCTTATAAATGCATAATTTATAAGATGGCTATAGTATTGACCTACCAGGAGTGGCTCATAGTCAATTTACAGGTTATATCCCTCATTGAATCCAAGTTCTGTGGCTTTGCTCATGCATTCAGTCCTAACTTTAGTTTCTTAGAAGAAAGTATTTAAACCTTGAATTTTTAAAAGTATAAGGCACAACTTTAGAATCTGACCTGAATTTATATCCAAGCTTCGCAGTGTCTTAGCTATAAGGTCAAGTAATTTGAAGCCTCCCTTTCCTCATATGTAGGGATTAAAATAAGATACTCTTAGTCATTGACAAACCTATAGGCTAGTGAGAGAGGCAGATATATAAATTGGCAATGACAATAACACATTTTAAGGGCTATAATGGTGGTGTGGACAGGGGATTATGGGAGTTTCAAGAGGAATAAGAGGTAATCTAACATGTGCTGGTGTAGCAAAAGACACATTGTCAATCAGCACTCAGGGAAGTAAACCAGTTGCTAAACAAGCTGAACTACATACACATCAGAGGGAGGATAGGCATAGTTTGCAATCTGTCCCAGTGCCGTAGCCAAATACAGGAGGAAGCAGCAGCTCTCCCAGATGGTATCTCTCATGTTTCTAGGAAAACCCAGACAGTAGTTTGCTTTGACAGACATGGATATTCTTTCTTACTATGCAGACAGTTGTTTTTCCTTTCTCTCCATTTTGTTGATGTGTCTGTTTTGCCTATTCTGGATGTCAATCCTATTGATGCCTGTAACATTTCTCTTTGTGAGTGCCTACATATGTGTATATGTCTCTCTGTGCCTTCATGTTTGTTTCTTTGTATATGTGTGTACATCATTTGTGCCTTTATGTACTGTATGTATCTCTTTGTATTTAGACGTGTATGTGTATGACAAGAAGTGGAGGAGGGGAGGAACACTGAGCCAAGGGAATAGGAACTGAGAGAAGCCCAGAAGCCAGGTTGAAGACTAAAGCGATTAGGAGCAAAAGGTTAGGCTACAGTACAGTATGCAGGACCTAAAGCTATGAGCCAGAAATGTAATCAGGAACCAAAGATGCTGTTAGTCTAGGCAGGATCTGAGTCCTATAAAGTAGTAGGCCAAATGCAGTGGTCATCCAGCAGCCAGAACTGGTCAAGCCAGCAGAGAGGAAAGCCCTGCTTCAGGTATTCCTGTCCAAGGAGGAACCAGCAGCTGACTCTGAGGGCCCTGCTCACCTTCAGACCTAATTGGTTTGTGTTTGTTTGTCTGTATGTGTATTCATGCAAATCCCTGTGTCTGTATCTGTATGTGTATCACATTCAGTATACTTCATAGCATTAGGAACAATTCGTTTCCAATGCAAAATCTGATTCACTTGAGGATCAATGACCCTTCCCTTATTTGTTCTCCTTCCCTTCTTTCTCCAAACATATTTAGTGTCTGCTTTATGCTGGGTACTGGATATATAAAGACTAATAAGGAAGACACATATTAGTGAAGCAAAAACACATTCATGCTCAATTCTAAAAGATTTTGTGACAAGAGATTAGCACTGCATGCCCTGGAAAGGCAGAAAAGGGCATTTCACAGTCCTAAGATGCAAGGAAAGTCTACCCAGAAGAGGTGATGCCTGAGATGAATTTTGGAAAATGAATAGGAATCAACATGGAACAATGGTAAAAAGTGGAGGGATGAGTGTGATGTCCTTAGGAATCGGTGAGCCATTAGTTCTTTTAACTTGAACATAAAATGTAATAGGGGGGCAGGGAGGGAGAGATTGAAAAGGCAGGCATTAGCCAGATTTTATTGAGAAACTTGGATTTTGTCCCAAGAGTAATGAGCTAGTAGGATTGTAAGTAGAGATGGCTCTAACTCTGATGAAGGTATGTCAAGAGGAGGCTTTGCAGAGCAAGTGAAACTGGGACTTGGATTGTAATGATGAACAGGGGTTTACTGATGAAGAAAGAAGGAGGGGCATTTTGGGAAAAAGGAAATTTATGAGTAAAGGCAGTAGGAAAAATATAAGTTTGGGAAACATAGGGAAGAGTCTAGAACCATCATGTCAAGCTCAAAGATTAACAAGGACCAAATAAACAAAGTTTAAGTTTATGTGAGCCACAAAAACAAACAGCTTCAATTTTCATAGAAACATAGATTTATTTCGATAGAGACATGCTGAATACAAAGGGCTGAAATAAATGAATAGTCATTAACATAAAATAATAGAACATTTTAATAAAAATCAATATATTTTTTGAACATTAACTTACCAGATACTCAATAACTGCACAAATTAATAAGCATCATGCAAATAAACCTATTTTCCTTGTTCTCCAAAAGCGAAATATTTCCTGTTGCGCACACCAAGCAAGTCAATATAAGACTAATGACCTGGTAATCGGCTGCTAAAATATTTGCTGCTAGTATTAGTGGAGAGAAATGGTACACCTGTATTTAAGGGAAATGAATGCAACACGATTATAGTAATCAGTCTTTAGGGAATGTTGTAGTTTGTTAATAATTATGTATAACAGAATATTGTAAAAATTAAGTTACAAAATTTTTATTAAAATGTTTCTTACATATTGTTATATTGGCTGGGCTGCAAAAATATTTGTTGTGGGCTGCAAGTTTGACATGCTTGGTCTAGTGAATAATTTCTTCATGTATAAGATAGGGAGCCAGTAATATACCTTCAATGGCTAATATGAGGTTCAAATAAGTTAATGGATGTAAAGAATCCTTTGTAAACTATAATGCAGTGTAAATTTCAATAGCAAGTATTGTGCAGCTTCTCCTCTTTTCCTCTCAGTGCTCAGCAGCATCAGGCCCTCCCAGTGTAGATCAGGTAGGCATGCACCCTAGCAGTGTGGCTTTTACTGGGTGAGAACCGTGCCTTCTTTCATCTACCCACTTGGAAGCTTGAGGAGGAGGAGCTAAGTTTAGAAGCTGCTGGGACTCAGAGGCTGAATGCTGGTTCTTTCAGGATTCACCAGTTTCCATATGAGCTCTCTTGCCCGGAGACCCAGGTTCAAAATAGTCAAACACAAAGCACTGTGAAGGACTGTGCTTTAAATGATTTCATTTTCTCCACTTTGTAACTGTGGAGTATCTGCATTTTATAGGCCCAAGGGGACAGAGTGAGTATGTGGCAGAGATGGAATTCGAGTCTGTATTTGTGACATTCTTTTTCCTATATGTCTCTTCACAAGCTTTCTGATGTCTGTGGGCTGTAAGCAAGCTTCATGATTGGTAGAGAGTGAAACACTCTGAGGGGGTGGGCAATATGGGTGCTCTGTCTTACCTGGGTGCCACAAATTAACTGCTTTATAAATGCTCATTGTGCAAATGAATGAATACATTCTTCTTAATAATGGCTTCTAGAACTCCATATGTCTTCACTATTCTCTTCTGTCTTTTTTGTGGTGCTATGATACTCTAATTGGAGATTTTGTTCTTGAGGACTATTTTTGAGGCAGGGTGGGGGGAGTATTGCTTAAATTATTCCTCTTAGAGTTGATTAGGAACTAGGCAGCTCTTTTTTTTTTTAATCTTTGTTATTGAAAGTATTACATAGGTCCTTCTTTCCCCCCATAAACCTCTTCTAGTCCACTGCCTTCCCCCCACCAGAGACCCTCACCACCCCATTGTTTGTGTCCATGGGTTGTGCACATACACATACAAGTTGGTTGGTTGATCTCTTCCCACCCACCCTCCTCTGCCTTCCCTCTGGGGTTCAATAGTCTGTTCATACTTGTATGTCTCTGGGTCTATTTTTGATCATCAGTTTATTTGGTTTATTAGCTTCCATATATGAGTGAGATCATGTGATACTTATCTTTCTCTGTCTGGCTTATTTCATTTAGCATAATACTTTCCAAGTCCATATATGCTATTGCAAATGGTAAGAGTTCTTTCTTTTTTATTGCTGTGTAGTGTTCCATTGTGTAAATGTACCATAGCTGTTTTTTTTTTTTATCCATTAGGGTTCATATATTCTTTTTGATGAGTGTTTCAGGCTTCTTAGGATAATTCCTAGATGTAGGATGACTGGGTCAATGGAAGTTTCATTTTCAATTTCTTGAGGAAACTCCATACTGTTTTCCACAGTGGCTATACCAGTCTACATTCCCACCAGCAGTGCACTAGGGGGTCCCTTTTTCTTTACAACCTTGCCAATACTTGTCATTGTTTGATTTGTTGATCATAGCCATTCTCACAGGTGTAAGGTGATATCTCATTGTTGTTTTGATTTGCATCTCTCAGATGATTAGTGACTTTGAGCATTTTTTCATATGTCTCTTGGCTTTCTCTATGTCCACTTTGGAGAAGTGTCTATATAGGTCCTTTGCCCACTTTTTAATTGAATTGTTTGTCTTTCTTTTGTTAAGATGAATGAGTTTCCTATATATTTTTGAGATTAGGAGCTAGTAAATTCTTAAAGTGGGGCATGATTTTTTTTTCTTTTATATTCTTTGTTCCAAAGCCTACCCTCTCACTTCCCAAAAGTGAGTGGCATTTATAAGGAACACATGGTGAGCCCTCAACTTTTTAACCATGTTTTTTGAAGTCGGTGCTCCATTTTGGAAATGGAATCCAGGAGGTTTTTCTGCTGTTGAGTGCTTAGCTGGGTTTCTGTTTCCCAGGGTCTTAGAAAGCCATGCCTAGTGATGGTAGGATGGGGAACAACTGAGAGGGTGGGCACATTCTTAGTATTTTTATATTTATTTTATAGTATATTAAATCTATTAATATTTAGGAAAACTTATTTTATGCCACCAAAGCTGTAAAATTTATTTATGGCTCTGGCAGGTGTGACTCAGTGGTTAGAATATCAGTCCACCCACTAATCTAAGTTCTTTTTGTAAATTAAGTCATTTATAATACCCTCAAATGATGGTATTATAAAGTTTTATATTATGTACTATCATCTCCATTTTACAAATGATGTACATGATACACTGAAAATAACTGGTGGAACCAGGATTCAAACTCAAGCAGCCTGATTCTTGAATCAAACTCTGAACCATTATATTAACTGAATCCAAGCCAGTGTAACCCTCTGGTCCCTAGCTGACTATCTTTATTTTAGACTGGCCAAATATTTTAAAATCTTTTTCTTCCTTTTATGTAGTAACAGAATGTGCATTGGCTAGTAGTTCTAAGCTAAGCGCTGCTGGCTGTTGTAGGGAAAACTCAAGTGAGAGACATTCATTTAGTTATTTAATCACATATCCTGTTCTGTGCCAGGCCCTATGCTTGGAGGTGAGGTGAGTTTATGGAGCTAAATCAATTATTCATTTGGGTGTCCCAAAGAATATGCAAGATGCTGGGTAAAGAGATAAATGATAAATAAAATACTTTCTATATTTGAGTTGCTTAGGAAAGTAAGAGGGGTGTAATTAAATAGAAGTTATATTATGATGGGATAAGTATTGTTATAGATGTGTTCCCTGAGACATAGAGAACAAATAGGATAGCACAGTTCACTTGCTCGGGAGAGGTCTGGAAAACTTTACAGAGGCAGTGATTTTTTCTTTAGTAGATACAGAGAGGGGAAAAACATTTTAAATGGAGCACCTTGTGTAAAGGTATCCTATATAATAAAGATGTAATATGCAAATGGTCGTTTGGATCATGGATCAGCAGGAAGGTGGGGCAATAGAGAGCTACAGGAGGGGGCAGGGCAGCAAGCTATGAGTAAGGCAGAGGGGTGTGAAGGGAGCTACAGGAGGGTGGCGGTAAACTACTGGCACACGGATTCGTGCGCAGGGTACTAGTAGAGGTATAAATAGGCATGGTCTGTTCAAGGAGCCTGAAGTGGCTTGATGTATCTAGAGCAAATATTGGCAAACTTTTTTTATAAAGAGCCAATCAATCAATAGTCTAGGCTTTGCTGGTTATACAATCTGTCACAGCAATCAGCTTTGCCTTTGTAACACAAAAGAAGCTATAAACTATATATAAATGAGTGTTGCTATTTTCTAATAAAACTTTATCTTCAGCTCTGGCAGGTGTGCCTCAGTAGTTAGAGTATCAGCCCACCCACCAAAAGGTTGTGGGTTTGATATCCCATTAAGAGTATGTACATGGGGTTTGGGTCCGCTCCCTGGTTGGAGCACCTACAGGAGGCAACCAGTTGATGTCTGTTCCTCCCTCCCTCCCTCCTTCCCTCTCTCCCTCCCTCCCTCTCTTTCTGTCTGAAAGCAATCTAAAAAATATCCTCAGGTGAGGATTAACAACAACAAAAATACCCAGAAATTTTTTATTTATAAAAATAAGTAGTGAGGTGAATTTGACCCATAGCCATAGTTTCCTGACCCTTGGTCTGGAGTGTAGGTCTCTGGTAGGGAGGGATAGTGACCAGGAAGTTAGTTTATGGCCCAGGCCAGGAAGCTAAGGCTTCATCATGTAGGTAATGGGGAGCCATGAGATTTTAAGTAGTTCCTTTGATATAGTTAGATTTGTACTTTACAAAGGTCATTCTGGTGACTAACTGGCAGAAGTGAGACCAGATGTACCAAGGTGGGTGAGAAATGACTATCATTTCCCTGCCCTTAAGTAGTAGCTTATCTCACCAGAGACAGATTCACCTCTTAAAACATCCATGTCCTGGCACTATCTATATATGTCATTCAGAGCAATTGTAGCTAAAATATCGGCTCTTGCTAGATGTTATCCAAATACTTATATGACTTATTTACTCATAAAATTTATATAGTTTTATTTTTTTAATTTTATTAATTTTATTTTTTAAATCTTTATTGTTCAGTTGTTTAACTACATTGTTCCCTCTTTTTTCCCCCTATAGCTCCCCTCCACCCGGTACCCATCCCACCCTCCGCCCTCACCTCCCCCCCACTCTCCTCTCCCATAGGTGCACAAGTCATGAAGCTTCTCGGGTCTGGGACATGTATCTTATGAGTTCTAAATATTGTGTGTGGGGGAAGTGGGAGTGGAGGTGCTGAGGTTTGGTTTGGGAGACATGGAAGGTGGGCAAGTGGGGAATGAGATGGGAAAGGGTAGGGAGGATTAAATGGTTCCAAGAACCCAAGAGACCTGCTCAGATCCCTGTACTCAAAGTTATGTTACTCCTCTTCTGGCTTTATATCAGTGAATTCTGTTCACTGATAGAGCTGGCTGGGCCTGTTTTGTGGGGACTATAGAGATATGTCTCCCTTCTCTGCTCTCACTCACATTTCACTACTGCTTAGCACTTGGGATAGGTTGCATGCTTTGTGCCATCAAGAGGAAAATCATTTTTCTGAACTCACAGAGCTAAATATACTTAGAGACAGCTGTTCTCTTGGCTCTTCAGAGAGAGCTATTAAGTTGAAGTTCTAGCCAATGCTGCATTCTCAATGGTAAGCCAAATCTTTTAGGGAGCCTCCTTAGAACTCCCTGAGAGAAGAGTTGCTTGTTCTGGGTCTGAAATAGTAAATCCTCATGAGCCAAATGTTGCCTTTTTATTTTTGCTTTTTGTTGCCTTTAAATTTTGTCTTAAATCAGACTTTAGCTATTAGCTAGATGTAGGACAGTGTTTAAGAGTATTACAGTGGTAATGCCCACCTCAAGTATATTGAGCATTGGAGTTCTAGTCCAGCACAATGTTCTTATATGCTATGTTTATGGCTGAATAACTGGGATCTTCTATCAGAGGATATATAGCAAGCATGTCAAACTCGTGGCCTATGGGCCACATATGGCCCACAACAAATATTTTTGCAGCCTAGCCAACATAACAGTATGTAAGAATATTTTAGTAGAAAATTTGTAACTTAATTTTTACAATATCCTGTTATATATTTCTCAATAACGAACTAAAACGTTCCCTAATGACTGATTACTATAATCGTGTTGCATTCATTTCCCTTAAATACTGGCGCACCATTTCTCTCCACTAATACTAGCAGCAAATATTTTAGCAGCCAGTTGCATGTTATTAGTCTTGTACTGACTTGTTTGGTGTATGCAACAGGAAATATTTCACTTTTGTATTATGCTTATTAATTTGTGCAGTTATTCAATATCTGGTTAATGCGGAGGAAAAATATTAATTTTATTAACATTTTCTATTATTTTATGTTAATGATTACTCATTTATTTCAGTCCTTTGTATTCAGCATGTCTCTATCGAAATAAACCTACGTTTCTATGAAAATTGAAGCTTTTTTTTTTTTTTTTTTGCGGCCCACATAAACTTAAACCTTGTTTATTTGGCCCGTGTTAGCCTTTGAGTTTGACATGCTTGATGTATAGTTTACTAGGGGAGGCAGACAAATAAAAAGACTTACAAGGTGGCTGTAAGAACACAGAAGAGTCACCTTTGATCAGGAAGTTTTTTCTTTCATATCCTCATCACACCCTTCTTACAATAATAATCACAGCTAAATTTCTGGTATGCATTAAAACCTACAAAGTGCTTTTGTGTACATGAGGAGTCACAAGCTCCGTGCCTCTGAGGGACTGGGGTTATCATAACTGTGTAATATGGACTATACAAATGAACATACATAAATCTGTGAGTGTGGGAGCTGTGGCAAACTAGAGAGCACATGCCACTTTAGAAGGGGATGACTGTTGCTCAGCTCTGGCAGATTGTCACCAGGTAGATATGTGAACCCAGAAGTAGTGCCAAGGGAGAAGAGTCTTAAGGCCCTCTTATCTCAACACCACCTCCCAAGCTGTCCCTAATTACAATATGTACAGTTTATTTTTATTAATTTTAAGTAGAATGTGAATAAGAACATCTTCATGAAATGTTGCATTTTAAAATTAATTTCTAATGAACGATCTATATAAAAACAATGTGTTGGCTATGCAAACACAACTTCATGACAAGTCCTTTAGCCACCAACATCCCTTCTAATCAAATTGCTGCCCATAAGTCTCATGTCTCTTCTATGTAAAATTCTAAAATTGTTAGTGGAGCTCAGTGCTCCTAGATCTTTTTTTTTTTTTCAAAGTGCAAGATAGACAATGGATTTTAATGTATTGGAACAAAAAGTTATTGCTGTAGCTTCAGAACCCATAATGCAGCTAATCTTTCAAAAAATACAACTTGTTAAATTTTGCTGTGGTATCAAGACAAATATCCACAATTATCTGAAATTACTGTTAAAACACTCCTCTCTTTCCCAACTTTATCTTTGAAAGGTCGTATTTTATTCAACTACTTCAAACAAAACAACACAATTAAATGGATTAAATATAGAACTAAATATGAGATTAGAGCTGTAATGTATTTGGCCAGACACTAAACACATTTACAAAATATAAAGCAGCTGAAACCAGTTTGGCTCAGTGGATAGAGCATCGGCCTCCTCTGCTGGAGGCACCTGATCAATGTTTCTGACTTTCTATTCCTCTCCCTTCCTCTTATTTTAAATCAATAAAATATATTTTTTAAAAAAGAAATATGTAAAGTAATGTCACCATTCTTGACAATTTTTTGGAAAAATATACTTTTCATAAAATATGCTTTTTATGCTAACATCTAACAGATTTGTTATTAGATCTTTTGAATTTTTTTCTTTAACCACCCTGGAAAACTGAACTTTTTTTTTTTTTTTTTTTGGTAAAGGTTTTTTATTTTTAAAGAGGCTCGATTTATAAAATGCTCTGTAGGCCATTAAAAGATACATCCAAAGGCAGTTTGTGACTTCTGTAAACAGATTCCATTTAATCCTTCTCACACACAAATGAGAGGGATAGTTAGCCTTCCTTTTGAGAGGAAAAGGCTCAGAGTGGCTAAGTAGCTTCCCCAAACAGGACGTAAAGAGTCTGTTTCTATAGTTTCTGAACTCTATAGTACATTGCTTTTTCTATTTTTCTTCTTTTTTTAAATCCTTACCTGAGGATAATTTGTCATTGATTTTTAGGGCGAGAAGAAGAGGAAGGGAAAGACAGAGGGAAACATCCTATGTGGGAGAAACAGATTGGTTGGTTGCTTCCTACATGAGCTCCAACCAGGGGCCCAGGCTGGGTCGGAGCCTGCAACCAAGTACGGGCCCTTGATTGGAATTGAACCTAGGACCCTTTGGTCTGCAGGCAGACACTCTATCCACTAAGATAAACTGGTTAGGGCTCTTAAGTCTTGATCGTTGCAGCTTCACCTCTTTGTTCTCTAAAGAAGTTCCACTCAGCATCAGACCCTTCCTCCAGGTAGAGCTTCCATGGGCCCACATTCGACTTTTGGCACTGTCTTCTTGCTGGCCTTGTTTTTGGATCCCATATTCCTCTGCATGCTTTGTGGCCTCAAGAGAGCTTGTATGTAGACCCCTGTGCAGATCATCCTTGCACTCTCTTCCCAGGAACCTCTCTGCTCTCCATATACCTCAATGTTCAGACTTGGCTATAAACAGCAGTCTGTTTCTTGTTTGTTCTCTATAAGCAGCTGGTATGTCTCAGATGTTTCCTGGAGTTAGCTAGTAATGGCAGAAAATACCATTCCTTGGAGATTTTGGCATTTCTGTTCCTAAGGCCTGCGTCTGCTGTATGTTTCTCTGGTTTTCAATTATGAGGATCTGGGTGAGAGCCTAAGAGGACCAAAAAAAGGATACGTATACTTTAAAGGACCTGATGAATGATTTTCTTATCATTGATGGTTCTATCTCTCCCTCTCTCTCTCTCCCTTCCTCTCTGAAATTAAAGGACCTGATGAATCAACTAAAAAATTTTGAGGATTACAGATTTATCTCTTTAAAATATATCCCAAACCTAAAAAATTCTGATTGCCCCCATATTACTGCCTTGTTTCAAGCCATCACTAGCTCCTACTTAGATTATTGCAATAGCCACCTGACTGGTTTACCTGCATGTGCTTTTTGCCTTCCTATCATCTGCTTTTCAACACAGCATTCAGAGAAATCCTTTTAAAAATGTAAATGTGATCATATTGTACCATGATTCAAATTCTTCCAACAGCTTCCATCTCAGAGTAAAAGTCAAAGTCCTTATAATGGCCTCCGGGGCCTTTGTAATTGAACTCCAGTTGCTTCCCTGACTTTCTCTCCTATAGTCAGCACCTATTCTTACTTTTCTTCAGCTACACTGGTCTCCTGGTTATTCATTGAACATACTAGGTAACTCCTTGCCTCAGGGCCTTTGGATTTGCCATTCTCAGGATACTCTTCTTCCAGTTATTCTGCCTGCTTTTCTCCAACATCTTCTTCAGATATTTGCTTAAAAGCTGCTTTCTTAATAAGTCGTTCTTTGACTCCTCTAATTAAAATGACAAACCACAGCCGAAACCGGTTTGGCTCAGTGGATAGAGCGTCGGACTGTAGACTGAAAGGTCCCGGGTTCGATTCCGGTCAAGGGCATGTACCTTGGCTGCGGGCACGTCCCCAGTAGGGGGCGTGCAAGAGGCAGCTGGTCGATGTTTCTCTCTCATCGATGTTTCTGACTTTCTATCCCTCTCCCTTCTGCTCTGTAAAAAATCAATAAAATATATTTAAAAATAAAAAATAAAATAATAAAATGACAAACCACTAATACCACTACACTACTCTTAGCATTCTTTTTGCTTTTTTTCTTGCTTTAAATAAATTATTGTCTCTTTTACCCAAATAGGATGTTAGTGTTACTGGTCCAAAGTTTGTGTGCCCAATGCTTTTAAAAGCCAAAACACAAAATGTGAGTTTGGAATAAGAAAAGGTTTGTTGATTGAGAATGTGCTATTGAGCAGATAGGAGTCCTAACTCTCAAATCCATCTTGTTTTGTTTTGTTTTGTTCATTCTTTTAAAAATTTCACCCCTCAAATCCATCATCTTAAGAAAGTACAGAGTTCAGACTTCTTTTATATCAGCAGAAGGGAAAATGGGAGAGTCTGTTTTTGTAAAACTCAAGCTCCAAGCAGAATTCCTCTCACGATTAGGATGTGTAGAGCAGGAGCTAGGATCATGGGAACAACAGCAGATTTGAACAAGCTGGAGTCAGAGAGAGTGAGCACTTCACTGTTACATTAGTCCAATGAAGACAAAGATTTGTATGTGCTGTTTATTACTTACTGCATTTCCAATGCCTGGAACTATGCCTGGCACATAGAAATCTTATTTATCTGTTGAATTAATGAATACATTTATGTCCCCAGACTGGCTGTCTCAGACTGCCTATGACTGTGTCTTCCCTGAGATGTCTCAATGTCTGTGTTTAAGGTCTATTGGACTTTAGGTCCCCAGTGAGAACAATTAGACTCTCAATAAAATTAACAAAAATGAAATAGAAGAACCAAGGGATGATAGGTCCCAGATATTGGAAAAAAAAACTTTTTAAGTATAAAGTAAAATTAAAAGTATAATAAAATAGTCAAATGTTAGCACAAAAATAGAAATATGGGTTAGTACAAAGGAATGGGGAACCTAGAAATATACTCTACTATATATAAGGGCTTAATTTATTATTAAATCACTAGAGGCCCGATGCACAAAATTTGTGCAAGAGTAGGCCTTTGCAGCAGTGACAGCTGTCTGGATCCCTCCCTCGCAGCCACACCCGAGACTGCAGCCCCGGTTTCATCTGGATGGAAGGATGTCTGGTCTAATTAGCATATTATGCTTTTATTATTATAGATGTTTTTCAAAAAGGAATGAAAGACAAATAATTTAACAAATGGGGTTGTAATAACTGGGTGGCAACTTGGGGAAAATGTTAAAGTTCACAACTTATAGCACATAATAAATGGAATGTCAGATGGCCTAAAAGCTGACTATTAAAAAATAAAAAAAATACTTTAAATAGTTTATTTTCCTAAGATTTGACAAAATCTCCTTGCTCTAGGATCTTTACCATGTAACCTACTTAATCTTTATTAAAAAATAGCTTTTCTCAACAGTTTTAAGTGAGGGTTGGGGAGCTAGAGAACATAACCCTCTGTATGTCAGAGGGATTTTAATTTAGTTGTGGCAAGAGGGCACAAAGAGCAGTTAAGCCTATGTACGTAGTATGTGAGCATTGCTTTCACCATCTTATCTAACTAGAAGTCTTGCTTTCCCTACATCATTCTAGCTTCCTTTGAGGTATAGCTGACCATACCCATATGCCAGGTAGTAGGTAGAATATGTTAGAGCTGCACTCTAACATGTAGCCATTTAAATCTAAATTAATGTTTTAAAATTTTCAGTTATTTAGCCATACAAGCCACATTAGCAGTCCTCAATAGCCATATGTGCCTAGTGGAAACTGTTTAGACAGGACAGATATTGAACATGTCCAACATTGTAGAAGGTTTTATTGGACAGTGCTACATTATGGTTCCTTGTGCATAGAATTGTGAACATATTTTTAAAACCATCACACAAATAATTTAACTTGTCGAAAGAAACTTAATGTGATTTGGGACCAATTCCCTTCTTTCCTCTTCTGGCTTATTGAATTTCAGTTAACAATCATTTATTATCTTTTCATAATTAAAAAATGAAGACATTTCCTACTCATATTTATTTTTTCAAATGAAACATTATAAACAAGAAAAGGCAACTAGGACATAGGCACATGGAAGGATACATGAATGATGTGATACACTTGTGCGTTGGGTAGAGAGGGTGTGCTGTGGATAGCTCAATGACTTTTGTGGCTATCTTTGTGGGCTGGCTCCTAGGTATCTCTTGTAACCTGTGTACTTTTTCCTTGCAGTTCCTGAGGGAAGACCTCAATTACCATGACCCGACGGTGAAACACAACACCTTCCATGGTGAGGATAAGCTCATCAGCGTGGAGGACCTATGGAAGGCATGGAAGTCCTCAGAAGGTAATAGGCAGCCTGGTTGTCCATCCTAGTTGCTGGAAGATTTAGTGAAGACAGAAGAAGATAGGCAGCAACTTGGCTTTAAAAGGACATGAGTATGAAATGCTTAGTAAAGAGCAAATTATTGAAATGGTTCTATATATACAGTCACTAAATAAAAAGGAATACAGTCACTGTGTTGGGAATGGGGGAAGGTGCTCCAAACAGAACTGAGGTTGTTCTTCACTGGAATTATAATTGAATTCCATCCTATCCCTACCCTTCTCCTCAATATTCCCATCTATGCCCAGTTTCTGCTTCTTCATCTCCAGAGATAGGGAGGGAGCTTGCTGGCCATTTGAGGCAGCCCCTTTCTTGTGTAGCTTCCCATTTGACCCCAGCTTTGCTGAGTCCTAGATGATTCAAAGATTGGAAGAAAGATCGTCTCTTTCCTGAGTTTCTCTTTTTTTCTAGGTTAAATAGCCCTCGCTCTTTGAAGAAAAAATGTTTTATCAGCCTCCTCCTCATCTTGGGTTTTCTGCCTGTGAACACTAACTATTGTTAATGTCTTTCTTACATTATGGCTACTAGAGTTGCATGCAGTCCCCCCTCGTATGGTTTGACCAGCACAGAGTGGAGCAGAACCTTCAGCTTTGAAGTTCTGGACCCTGTGTGTCTGTTAGTACAATCTGATTAGATACTGGGCTCTTCAGCAGTCATATCGTTCTGCTGACTCATGTTGAACTTATTGAATAAAAATTCTCTATCTTTTTCATGTGTAAAACCGCTAAACCATGACTACCATTTTTTTTTCTGGAACATTTGCTTCAGAAATCTGAGTAGGAGAACATGTCTAACTGTGTGAGACTTGACAGGGAAAGGAAAAACAGGACTTTGCCTTCTCTCTGTTTTTGTGTGGCTAGAGCTTCCTTTGATACCAATAGGATTGGAAGCAATCTCTTCCCTACTGTTAGGGTAGGTGTTGATACTAAGAAATTTAAACATTAAATAACCACAAGGGTCCCTGGTTTTGCAAATGAGGAACCTCAAGCCTAGATTTATAAAATTACTATTTGTTGTCATGCATTTAGCTAATAGTAGAGCTAGGACTTAGACCTGGACTTCTGTTCTCTAAGCCAGTGCTTTTCCATACCATCTTGATTGAAAGCACTGGCCTGGTGATAGAGAAAACCAGTTTTGCTGGGAGGAGTGAGGCAGTTTCTATTTTTGTTTAAATTATTACCTAGAATTACAGAATTTTCTATCTGTATGGGAGCTTCTAAAATATAGATTGAAAGCATTAAATTTGAAGCAGGAAGACTTATATTCTAATCCTGGAACTATAATGGGCAGGCTGATAGTTCTTATTAACTCATGTTTTTATCAGTTTAGAAGAAGCATAAATTAGCTACATGGAAAGCTTCTTGGAAATCTTTAGAAGCTGAGTTCATGGTGGGGGCTTTTGTGTAATAGCTCCTTAGCAACTCAGACTGTCTACTGATGAGAACAGTAGAAATTATCTTTGGAATTATACTAGCACTGCCAGGAAAAATCTCCTATTACTACTGTGTAATTTTAATTTACTTATTTTTTGTACTAACATGAGGACATGGTGCCTGGGTTTCAAGAGTGGGTTTCATAAATAGGAACTTAGAATGAAAGATGGCAGGGAGAACATTCCTGGCTCATACAGAAGTAGCTGGAAGGGAAAGGGATCAAGAAAGGGCAGATACAGAGGGACTAAATAATAAGACTAGAAAACAGCCCAAGACAATTTTCTAGTAAGAAGTTTATTTATGGACTTAGCAACTATTTGAAACACTTCCAATTGTGTTCTGTATGACAGGAAGATAGAAGACCATTAAGTGAGTTTTCATGAGTTGGTTCCCATTACTGATAAGCAGGAAAAAAACATTACAGTTATAAATAAAAATTACTTTTAGATCATAATAAAGAATTTAAAGCATTTAATTGAGCAAAGGAAGCTGCAACCTGGGAAACACAAATTCAGGTAACAACCTAGATTATGTTCCTTGGAGACAAAGATGAGGCTGCCTTTCATTGTGAAAGTTCCACCCCACATTCCCATTAGATTTATTTTATGTATATGAGGTATCCAAATTGTGCAGTTCCGATTGAACAGGGCAGGTCTCAGCCTTTTGGTAGAAAGAGGAAACCAGGGTTTCCCTTCAGTTGTTGACTCAGATGGTGTAAACAAATGGTGCAAATATGGGAAACCAAGAGTTCATTTTGAGGTTCTTCCCCATATACAGAGTTGCCTGAGAAGTCCCTATCTGAAAATGGCCACTAGGGTCTTTATTACTTATAAGGTTTGGGCCCTCAATTGACTATGAAGAGCCCATTTCATCAGATAAATTTCCTCTCGGGGTTCACATCAAATTAATCTTTTCTCTTAGGGTCCACACAATGCACAGTATTGTAGCTCACAGCTAAGCTGAGAAGTAATATATACTAGTATGTACTGTTAGGATTTGCTAACCATGTGTCATGCCTGGTGGTTTGAAAAACTAAAAGTGAGAATCTTCTTGTATACTATTTCTCACAACAATTTGCTTCATTATTTAGAGCAAGGCCCCCAGTCTCTTTGGAATGATGATTTCCAGAGTTACAAAAAGCATATAACAACATTCTGGCACTAGCTTAAACTGGCTGGTCTGAGTTTCACTAGATCAGTGATCAGCAAACTGTGGCTCACGAGCAACATGTGGCTCTTGGGCCCCTTGAATGTGGCTCTTCCACAAAATAGCACGTGTGGGCATGCATGTACAATGCGATTGAAACTTTATGGCCCATGTGCAGAAGTCGGTTTTCGGCTCTCAAAAAAAATTTCAATCATTGTACTATTGATATCTAGCCCTGTTGACTGATGAGTTTGCCGACCACTGCACTAGATAATGTAGATAGCAGCAGTGTTGATTCAGAACATTAGTTGGCTAATATAAGTACCATCTATGTGATTATAGTGTTGTTAAAATTTCTGACTAATGTTAATGTTTCTGACTAATAACACAGTCTTTTCTCTGTGTTATTTAAATTTAGCAGGAAAGCCTGGTGATCATTAGACTCTGGACTTTTAATAATAAAAACAACAACTCAATGACTCTAATGTTTATATTTTTAAATAAATCTTTATTACTCAGATTATTACAGGTGTTCCTCTTTTTTTCCTCCCCATAGCTCCCCTCCACCCGATTCCCCACCCCATCCCATGCCCTTACCCTCGCCACTGTCTTCATCCATAGGTGAAAGATTTTTGTCCAATCTCTTCCCGCACCCCTCACACCCTCTTCCCCCTGAGAATTGTCAGTCCACTCCCTTTCCATGTCCCTGCTTCTATTATATTCATCAGTCCATTCTGTTCATCAGATTTTTTATTCACCTGATTTTCAGATTCACCTGCTGGTAGGTATGTATTTGTTGTCATTTTGTTGTTCGTAGTTTTTATTTTTACCTTTTTCTTCTTCTTCCTCCTCTTAAAGAATACCCTTCAGCATTTCATACAATCCTGGTTTGGTGGTAATGAACTACTTCAGCTTTTTCTTACCTGTGAAGCTGTTTATCTGACCTTCAATTCTGAATGATAGCTTTGCTGGGTAGAGCAATCTTGGCTGTAGGTTCTTGCTGTTCATCACCTTGAATATTTCTTGCCACTACCATCTGGCCTGTATAGTTTCTGTTGAGAAATCAGCCAACAGTCGTATGGGACTCCTTTGTAGGTAACTATCGGTAACTGTTTTTTTCTTGCTGCTTTCAAGATTCTCTCTTTGTCTCTTGCCCTTGGCATTTTAATTATGATGTGCCTTGGTGTGGTCCTCTTTGGATTCCTTTTGTTTGGGGTTCTCTCGCTTTCTGGACTTGTAAGTCTATTTCTTTCACCAGGTGGGGAAAGTTTTCTGTAATTATTTCTTCTAATATATTTTCAATAGATTTTCTTTTCTTCTGGCACCCCAATAATTTGGATGATGGTACCCTTAAAGTTGTCTCAGAGGCTGCTTACACTGTCTTCATATTTTTGGATTCTTTTTTCTTTTTGTTTTTCTGGTTGGTTGTTTTTTGTTTCCTCATATTTCAGATTTTTGGTTTGATTCTTGGGGTCCTCCAGTCTACAGTTGAATTTCTATATACTCTTTATTTCAGACAGTGCATACTTCATTTCTGACTGGTCCTTTTCCATTTTCTTGGCATTCTCATTAAGGTCCTTGAAGGTCTCACTAAGCTCCTTGGCGGTCTCATCAAGTTTCTCAGCACTTTTTAGAAGATTCTTGAGTAACCTTATAAATGGGGTCCTGAACTCTTATGTCCAGTAGTCTGCTTTCCTCCATTTCTTTCATTTGTGACATGTTTCTTTGTCTCCGCATTTTGCTGCTTCCCTGTGTTGATGGAATGGAAGAACTGCTGTGCTGGAGACATGCCTATGGGGCAGGACTTGCTTCAGTGGGGCTTTGGTGCTCACCGAGTCTGCCTCTTGAATTGTGTCACTTATGGATGTGAGTAGTTAAATTCTGGTGTCGTCTCACACTGACCTCTAGATACACTAGTTTCTGGATCTCCAATGAGGTGCAGGTCAGCTACTATCTGAGGTGACCCAGCAGGAACCACAGCGAGAATTACAGTTTTTTCCTAGTCTCCCCAGGAACTAGAGTTCAGAGTAATCAGGAGCCTGCTTCCCTTCTGGTTGAACACAGCAGCGCACCCCGTCGCCCTCGGCCAGCCCGGTTCACATGCCTCCGTACCTCAGCTTTTCATTGCTTGTGTACATCTCAATGCTCTTTTCCCTTTCCTTCTAGTTCCAGAACTTCCACTCATCCAGCTTTCCCATGGTTCTGGGTGGTAAACGTTTTGTCTTTTGCAATTTTGAAATTGTTGTGTGAGGCAGCAGTTTAGGTGTTTACCTATGCTGCTATCTTGGTTTCTCTTGACTCTAATGTTTATGTAGTGTTTAGTATGTGCTAGATACTGTTTTGAGTGATTTACATATAGTAACTAATTTATTTCTCACAAAAATCTTATAAAGTATAAATACTATGATTTAGGATTTAGTATATTTCCTCATCTTCATTTACAGATGAGTAAAATGAGACAGAGAGAGTGATTAAATGAAATAATGTAATTAAGCCTGGTTGATATGGTTCAGTGATTGAGCATTGACCCATGAGCCAGGAGGTCACCATTGGATTCCTGGTCGGCGCACATGCCCTGGGTTCTGGGCTCGATCCCCAGTAGGGAGCATGTAGGAAGCAGCCAACCAGTGCTTCTTTCTATCTCTCTCTCCTTCTCCCTTCCTCCCTCTGAAATCAATAAAAACGTATTTTTAAAAAAGAAATTATGTAATGCAATTCTGTTACTAATTACTTATAGTTAATGCTGACTTCATAAGCTAAGGGCCTAGGCCCCAACAAGACTGCCCTTACTTCAGATACCAAACCAACCACAAGCTCTGGGTGTTTCCAGGCCAACTAGCTACAAAATTAGGGGTTTTCTACTATCCCCTCATGATAATTTGATAAATCAGCGATTTTCAACGGGTGTGCTGAGATAATTTTTAAAACATGCAGTAAGTGACTATTTAGTCAGGGGAACTGACCTATTTTCCCTTAGATTGTCAAATAAAAAAAATGACAACAACCAACGCAACAATAGCCATCTGGTGTGAATGAATCAAAATTACACCTTTTTGTGTGTGAGTATGAGATTGGCAAAACATATTTTTTTGGTATGCCACAGAATTTTAATAATTTATGTGTCTGATGAGATGAAAAAGGTTGAAAATTGCTCTGCTAAATGATTTACAGAACTCAGGAAAGTGCTATACATATGATTTAAGTTTTACTATAAAGGATAAAAATTAGGACCAGCTAAAAGAAGAGACCAATAAGGCAAGGTCTGCCAGAATCTTGAATGTGGAGCTTCTGTGTCCTCTCCCTGTGGAATCAGGGCATATCATCCTTCTCGTCCATCAATCATTAATGTGATTGCTAACCAGAAAGCTGACCTGAGCCTCAGTATGCAGAGTTTTTATTGGGGTCCTATTGCATAGGCATAATTGATTGACCCATTGGCCACATGATGAAAATCAATCTCCAACCTCATTTTTCTCCCTGAAGGTTGGGCTGATATCACCTGGCAAAAAGCCCCAATCCTCTAGTCACTGGTTGGTCTTTCTGATGACCAGTACCCATCTAGAGCTATCTCATTAGCCTGAATTCAAGTATGATCCAAGGGACCCACCAAGCGTTACAAAGATAATTCTTCTTTTTTTAAAATATATTTTTATTGATTTTTTACAGAGAGGAAAGGAGAGGGATAGAAAGTCAGAAACATCGATGAGAGAGAAACATCAATCAGCTGCCTCTTGCACACCCCCTACTGGGGATGTGCCTGCAACCAAGGTACATGACCTTGACCAGAATCAAACCTGGGACCCTTCTGTCCACAGGCCGATGCTCTATCCACTGAGCCAAACCGGTTTCAGCACAAAGATACTTCTATCATCTGGGAATTTGACCTGTTTTATATGTTTTGTTCTTTTTATATATATAGTTTTAGGAGGGGGGTGGTAAATTCCATCCTTGTTAATTCATCTTATCCTGATGCAGGTCTTACCTTAATCATCTTTTGCTTGATGCTTTCATGCTATTCTTCTTGGCCCAATCTAGCTTTATTGCAATCTATTCTATAACAGGTTCCAGAGACATCTTTCTAAAATAAATACCTGACTAGATCTCTGCTTATATGTTTCAGAGGCTTCCCATTTTCTTTTTCTTTTTAAATAATGAAACAAACATGCTAGAATACCAAATTTCTGGGTGGGAGAAATATTCTTTTTAAAATATATATATTTTATTGATTTTTTACAGAGAGGAAGGGAGAGGGATAGAGAGTTAGAAACATTGATGAGAGACAAACATTGATCAGCTGCCACCTGCACATCCCCCACAAGGGATGTGCCCACAACCAAGATACATGTCCTTGACCAGAATCGAACCTGGGACCTTTGAGTCTGCAAGCCAATGCTCCATCCACTGAGCCAAACAAGACAGGATGGGAAAAATATTCTTAAATGGAACCTGCACAAATATATTGCTAAAGATGTTACAAGTAAATTCCAGTGTAATCACAATATAGTAATTATATGTTATTTTGGAAAATAAACATTGGCTTTCCTATCATTCAAGTAACACTTGAGTTTGTGTATAACTTACAGTAAAGCTTAGATCACAATTGCTGTCTCATTTCAGATTCAACAAAATAAGCTACTGCAAGCTCAGTAGTTGTTGATAAAAGAAATTATTATAGAAAATGACATTGCTTTTTTTTTTTTCATGTTTATCCCTGAGATGTCAGAGCATTGAAATTAAATGCCTATTTATAATCTCAAAATAAATTAACCTCAGTTGGGTAAAAAGAAAGATCAATATGTGCATATAAATAAAAGTCTGGTGATCTTCTTTTATAACTTAAAAGTTTTCTTATGTCATCCTGATACACCAAGGTTTTGGGTTTGATTTCTGGTCAAAGCATACAGGAATAAACCAGTGAGAATAAATAAGTGGAACATCAAATCGATGTTTCTCTCCCTCCCTACCCTCCCCCACTTTCTCTCTAAAAAACAAAATATTTCTTTATATTGTAATATTGTGGTTCTCCATATTGGACCCCAAAATTTGTTTCTCTCCTGTGATTTGTGCAAACATGCTTGTGTGAAAAAAACAATTAACTGAATACCTTCTATACACTAGGCATTGTACTAAATTAGTTTAGCCTAAGAGACCCATGCTTATTTCTGACTCACTTTTTTTTGTTTGTTTGTTTTGTTAATCCTTATCTGAGGATATTTTTTTCCCATTGATTTTTAGAAAGAGTGCAAGGGAGGAGGAGAGACAGAGACAGAGAGAGACACATTGATTGGTTGCCTCCTGTACTTGCCCTGACCAGGCCTAGGGAATTGAGTCTGCAACTGAAGTATGTGCCCTTGACTGGAATTGAACCCACAACCCTTCAGTTAGAGGGCTGATGCTCCAACTACTGAATCAGACTGCCCAGGGCTCACTTACTTTCTTATTTTCTATTACTCTATCACATTTCTTTCTCTGTAGCTGCACTGATTTATCAGCGGTTACTACAATATGTCATTTTCTTTCATTCCTTGATGCTTTCGTATATATTGTTCCCCCTGCCCTTCCTCCTCTGTTGATCTGGTTAAATCCTACTTGACAATTAAGACTCAACTTAAATATCCCCTTCTTTAGGAAATCTTCCCTGGAAACCACAGTCTAGGTTAGGTGCCGCCTTCTGTGCTCCCATAGCCTCTTACTCTTATCTCATTGCAGCACTAACACATTAATTACAATGATCTGTTTCACTGCCTGTTTTCCACACTGCTTGAGAGTATCACCTTATATGATTCTACTAGAGTTCGTACACAAAATTTGTGCACTGGTGCAGTGGGGGGGGTCCCTCAGCCTGGCTTGCGCCTTCTCACAGTCCGGGACCCCTTGCTCCTTACTACTTGCCTGCTAGCTGCTCCTTACCGCTCAGCTCACTGTTTCTTAGTGCTACTCCTGTGCTCACCAGCCGTGAGCCGGGCTTCTGGCTGAGCAGTGCTCCTGCACTGAGCATCTGCTCCCTCGTGGTCAGGGCACATCATAGCAACTGGTCATTCTGGTCATTCCATCGTAATGGTCCCTTAGGCTTTTATTATATAGGCTAGCGGCCTGGTGCACAAATTTCATGCACGGGGTGAAGGTGTCCCTCAGCCTACCCTGCACCCGCTCCAATCTGGATCACCTCGAGTGATGTCTGACTGCCTGTTTAGGCCTGATCCTACCAGGACTCACAATCCAGGACTGCTGGCTCCCAACTGCTCGCCTGCCTGCTTTCCTGATTGCCTCTAACTGCTTCTGCCTGCCAGCCTGATCACCCACTGACAGCCTGATTCCCCTGCCAGCCTGATTGATGCCCAACTGCTCCCCTGCCAGCTTGTTTGCCCTTACCTGCCCTCCCCTGCAGGCCTGGTCACTCCTAACTGTCCTCCCCTGCAGGCGTGGTCACCCCCAACTGCTCTCCCCTGCAGGCCTGGATCCCCCCCAACTGCCCTTCCCTGCAGGCCCAGTTGCCCCCAACTTCCCTCCTTTACTGGCCTGGTCACCCCTAACTGCTCTCTCCTGCAGGCTTGATCACCCACAACTGCCCAACTTTGCAGGCCTGGTTCCTCCCAACTGCCCTCCCCTGCTGGCCATCTTGTGGTGGCCGTCTTGTGTCCACATGGGGGCAGGATCTTTGACTACATGGGGGCAGCCATCTTGGAGTGATGGTAAATTTGCATATTACTCTTTTATTAGATAGTATAGAGGCCTGGTGCATGGGTGGAGGCCAGCTGGTTTGCACTAAAGGGTGTCCAGGATCAAGGTGGGGGTTCCTTTGGGGCATGGGATGGCGTGGGCCAGGGGCCTGTGGTGGTTTTCAGGCTGGCCACGCCCCTCAGTGATCCAAGTGAAGGCCTGATATCTGAGATTTATTTATCTTCTACAATTGAACCTTTGTAGCCTGGAGTGGAGCCAAGCCTCTTGCTTACTTCGTGGCTGCAGGCATTTCTTTTGCGATTTATTTATCTTCTATAATTGAAATTTTGTAGCCTTAAACAGAAGCGTGGGCCGGCCAGGGTGTGTGGAAAGCGTGATTTCCTCCATCGACAGGGAAACCCAAGCCTCCCTCCTGCTCTCTCTGTGGCCACAGCCATCTTGGTTGGGGTTAATTTGCATATACTTGCTCCTAATTGACTTGTGGGCATGGCTTTGTGGGTGTAGCAGATGTATGGTCAATTTTCATATTTCTCTTTTATTAGATAGGCTACCCCAACACTTAGCACAGGGCCTGGTCCAGAGTAGGGATGTGGAAGACAAAAGTTTGTCCTTGGCTCTACCATTATACAACTTTATACAAACTGTTTGGCTTATTCAATTCCTAAGCCCAGATTCTCTTACTACTCTGTAGCCATGTAGACCTGTTTTTTGCAGGGTAGCCTAGTGGGCCCATCACATGAGACCTAGGTCCAAGGACCAGATTAATTTTGCAATGATGATTCAGGGCTTGATATTGACATCATATTTTTTCTAATATGATGTCAATATCAAGCCCTGAAGATCTCTACCTCACTCTAGATGCAGATGACAAGCTGCTAGTAAAAGCCAGGAGACAAACCATTTGGAGAGACAAACCAAAGGTTTAGATCACAAACTATCTTTAGGGAAGGCCACTTTGGTAATATTCTGAAGGTGTCTTGGAGTGCTCTATATCCAGAGTAGCCAGGTAAAAAGCTAGGTTTTAGATGTGTTTTTTTTACTCACTATGGTTGCTAATCACTTACTCCTTTCTACCACATCACCCCATATATCCTTCTGACCTAGCACCTATCATACTGTATTATACTCATTTATTTTCTTATGTTTCCTTTTTTAGAAGAGATCCTTTTAGAATGGAGATCATGCAGATTGATTTCTGTATTCAGTAATTTACCCTGTAACTACTAGAATAGAAGCCAATGAAAGCTTAGTGAATGAATGAATAGTGAAAATAATAATAGTTAATATTTATTTAGCTTTTATGTATGCTAGGAGCTTCCCATATCTTCACTATACTTTTATGATGTGAGAACTCTGATTCTCACCATTTTTAGGTGACAAAAAATAAGGCACCGAAAGGTTAAGTAACTTGCTCATAGTTTTTTATCTAGTAAGTGGCAGATACCAAATTCAAACCAAGGCACCTGATTTCAAGGCCCACATTATTATATTATTATTATTATTATTATTATTGTTGTTGTTGTTGTTGTTATTACTACTACTACTACTACTACTACTACTACTACTAGAGGCCCAGTGCATGAAAATTCATGCACTGGGGGTGGGTGATCCCTCAACCCAACCTGCCCCCTCTCACATACTGGGAGCCCTCAGGGGATGTCCAACTGATGGCTCCCCCCCCAGCCTGCCCAAGGCCTAAAGCCTCTGGTGAGACTTTAGGCTTTGGGCACCCAGCCATCGCCCTGCTCAGCTCAGCCCTGGCTGCCTGCTACCACCCGGCCCTGGAGGCTAGGTACTCGCCGCCACTTCCCCTCACAGCGCCCGGGGGCTGGGTGCTCGTCTCCACCACCGTTTCATGTCCACCCTCAGGGCCCGGCACTCGCACCACTTGGCCCTGCCCCCGCTCCTGATTGGCTGGTAGCATAGCCAATCAGGAGCTAAGGTACGGTCAAATTTGCATGTTTCTCTTTTATTATATATTATTATTATTATTATCCCTTCCCTGAGTACACATTTTTATTGAGAGAGAGAGAAACATTGATTGGATGTGGGAACACATCCCAACTGGGGAGCCAACCCGCAACCTAGGTATGTGTCCTGACCAGGTATTGAACTAGCAACCTTTTGGTGTATAGGGAGATGCTCCAACTAACCCAGCCACCTGGCCAGGGTCCAAAGCCCACACTCTTTTATCATTATCATTATTATTATTATTTAAAGTATTACAAATAGTAGTACATATGTTTTCCTTTCCCCCCCCCATTGTCCTCCCCTCAGCCTCCCCTACCCACAGCACATGTCCTCACCTGCCCCCTTCCCCCGCCCCAGTGTCTTGTATCCATTGGTTATGCTTATATGCATGCATACAAGTCCTTCGGTTGATCTCTTACAGCCCCGGCCCCCCACCCTTCCCAGCCTTCCCCCTATAGTGTGACAATCTGTTCAATGCTTCTTTCCCTCTATATCAATCTTTTTCCTCTGTTTCTTTTCTTTAAAAATATCTTACATCTGCATACTGGAAATAAATGTATAAGAACAAAAAATGTTTGAATCTCAGTTTCAATGTTCAACTGTTCTGAGTCCCAGTTTCAATGTCAAATAGTTCCTTATGTGTACATGTCAGCAATGGTATCTGGATGTTACAGATATGGTGGCAATGCAGGTTCCATCCCCTCTGGTTTGAGCCTGGGCCACCTATAGCAACACACAGCTGCTGACTGCTAGCATGGCAAGGTGTTGTCAGTGTCTTCCATCTCTGGACTGTCTTTACGGTTGGAACAGACCTGTCAGTTCCTCATTGTTGCAGGAATCTATATGGTCTTGGAGTTGTTTTCTGAAAATATACAAACATATTCTCAACCAAAAGTTAATAAAGGGATCTTTTCTGTAAATTAGACTTGGAATTCTTTTAATTTTTCCCAAATGATTTTCCTTTGACTTATTTTGACACCATGTGTGTTTTTCATGGGTTTCCTACTGTTGGCATTACAAATGGAAGTTACTTTTCTGGAGTAAGAATTTTCTGGATGTAATTTACTTACAGGATATTTTTCCTTACATGATATTACCCCATTATTCCCCCCCCCCCTTTTTTGATTAATGGTGGCTTTTGGAAATTTTATATTGCAGTCTTGGTAACTTTAAATTCTAATTTTTGCACACAAATATGACTGCTTTAGGTTCTTTGGATATTAGGCAATTTTACAATGAGATGAACTACTAATTGAAATTTTAGTTAATATTTTAGTAACAGCTTTTTGTCCAGTACACTTAAATTTTCTTGAGTATTCACTTATTTCACTTGGCCAATTTAAATTAATCTGAAAACTTGATTGCTATTTTACTGTCAAATTTAATACTCAAGCAAAAATCTTAGTTTACCCTGTAAATATTAGTGGAAAGGATTATTTGCATTCTTGAATAGGCCCTGAGCATTCCTGGTACTACACTGAATTTAGATATAGGGCAGCTATTGCTGGCCGAGTCTCTGTCTGTAACCTGGGTCCCAATCTGAGCTATGCATGGGAGACGAAGCAGCCATGGGGGCAGGAGACATCCCTCAGAAGGGGTGAGAGTTCAGGCCCCTGAAAGGTTAGTGGCAAAGCCCACATTCTTAATCACTGTGTTGTATGTGACTAACTGACCAAAAGGCTGACTGAGTGACCAACTAATAGCTGTATGAAGAAGAGGCAAAGTAAACTCTGGCAATCATACCTCTTTTGGGACTTTGAAACCATAAAAGTAAGTAAGGGCTTCATCTAGAGGCACCAGTGGTCCATTAGACGAAAGAGATACTGATTCAAGAGCCCATTCCTTATTCCTTATTCTTCCTCTGGCAAGATAAGAGATTGGCCAAGGCAAGGATCTGTCCTGGCATATCCCTGGAAGTATGGATATAGCTCAAGTGCTAGGGAGTAATAGTTACTGCTCCATCTGCTTGGAATGCTCTTCCTCCAAGTATTCACATGGCTCATACCTTTATTTAATTTTCTGCCCAAATATTACCTCATCAGACAGGGATTTCCTGATTAGAACTGATGTAGCATTGCTCTTAATCCTTTCTTTTATCCTGCTGTATTTTTCTTCACTGTATTTATCACTACCCAACATTTATTTGTTTATAAATGTTTAATTTGTCTCTCTCCTCAAGATTATAAGTACCTGGAATCTGTGACTTTATTTTGCATACTGTTATATTCCTAACTCCTAGAGCAGTGCCTGGTAAGTAGTAGTAGGTGCTCAATCTATGTCTTTCCGCCAATGTAAAAATGATTTTTTGAGTTTGATACCACTAACTTTCAAGGACTTGCATCATTTGGCCTCAGTAATACCACTCTCTTGTTTCTGTATATAACTCTTGGACTCCAGATAAACTCTGTGTTCTCTGAGCAGATCCCACACTTTCTTTTTATTTTTGTTAATATAGTTTATTGATTTTTCACAGAGAGGAAGGGAGAGGGATAGAAAGTCAGAAACATCAATGAGAGAGAAACATCGATCAGCTGCCTCTTGCACACCCCCTACTGGGGATGTGCCCGCAGCCACGGTACATGCCCTTAACCGGAATTGAACCTGGGACCTCTCAGTCCGCAGGTCGACGCTCTATCCACTGAGCCAAACCAGTTTCGGCAGATCCCACACTTTATAATTCTGTGTCTTAGCTTGTGTTTCTTTTCTCTGATGGGCCTACATTTCTGTCCACCCAGATTCTGACCAGTCCTCAACATCTGATTCTTTTTGAATGAATATGACTATGTATATGAAGAAATAATTACTGCTGAATTTATATTAAATCCTAGGCATTTTCAGACATATGAATTCATTTATTTCAACAACTCTGAGAGACAGGTATTGTTAGATAGTAAGCTTCCTGGGGGTAGATATCTCTGTTCCCAGTTTCTGGCACAAAGTAGTGCAAAATAAATGTTTTGAATGACTGAATGAATTGAGACTGGTTAAGTGATTTATATCAGCTAGTCCATGGCACATAGGATAGAAATCAGGGTCTTGTGGTTTAAAGTCTAGCACTTGTTCTACAATAACAAGCAGTGTTCTAAAATATATTCTACAATAACAAGCAGTGTTCTAAAATTCCCAGAGATTTGTCAGTCCTGTATAACTTCATTTTTTTTATAGTTATCTAAGAAAAAACAGGAGGTTTTACTTATTTAATATAAACATCTTTCTCAAATGGAAAAGGCCCTTTCCTATCTACACAGGATAGAGGGCAGACTATAGCTTTATTATTTGAGAAACTAACTAAAAATCTATTATTGGGGTTCCCTACTGAGATATATATATATGATAAATGCCTTTCCCCCCTATTTACTTCCATAAGAAATCTGTCGGGAAGAGTGTTGCTGTTAGTGAGAAAATATAATGTAAATACTGATGGGATGTATAACAAGTGACCCAGAATCCACAAGTAGCCATTGTTTGCTCATTCATTCATTTATATATATATATCCTTTTGTCCATTCAGTAAAGTTTACAAAGTACTTAGAATTAGGTAGTCTTGTGTTAGATACTGGAAAATACATAAATGGGAAAGATATGTTCCCTACCAAATTGCTTATAATATAATGGAGAAGAGAGATATGACTAATCATATAACATACATGAAAAAAAGAAGTATATATAAAGAAAATGCTAAGTAAGCAGAGAAGGGAGAGCTAGTAGTTATTTTTCAGGTTTTATAATGGGGGGGGGGGGTTGAAATGGGCTCCAAAGAGTTTCATTAAGTGAAGAGGCAGAGCTGGATTTTTAAGGATTAGTTGGTGCTTAGGAGCCCAAGAGGAGGGAAAAGAGCTTTTCTGGAAATAACAAAGACCTAGAAGTCTGAGGGCAATGTTCAAGGATGAATAAATAAATAATACAAGATACTGATTCTTGATGAGGACTCCAAAGTTAAGAACTATGCAGAGGCAGCCTCTCGGACAAGACTGGAAGTGCAGGTCATCTGTGTTGGGATCAGTTAGATTGCTAGTCCTGTAGTTTCTGATGGCAGTATGCGCATTTTAGCAGGGCCTGCACAAGACTATCAGTTGGGGTGCCATAAGAAAATACTAGAGCTTGTATTTATATTGCAGTTATGTTTATCTCACACTTTAATGTTTATGTTTGTTTTAAATATACCTAATGTCTGTACATGAATCTGATTCATAAAAAGATATTCATATATTGGCAGTGTGTGCAGGTAGATTTTGTCATTAAATATAGGGATTAGCCTTCTCTGATTCTGTGTAATGTTGCTGTTTTTCCTAGGGATGTAGTCTTTGATCTCTCTAGGGACCACATGGACAAGTTCAGGGGGATGAGAGACTGATCATAGATTACCTCTGGTTTGAATGTCCTACTAGGATTTGGACATGTGATTTATTTGGAGTCTGTATCTGTACTAAGTTCTCCTTGCCTTTCTTTCTTCTTTTTTTAAAAAAATCTTTATTGTTCAGTTTATTAATTACATTGTTTCCCCCTTTTTTTCCCCTATACCTCCCCTCCACCCGATACCCATCCCACCCTCCGCCCTCACCTCCCCCACACTGTCCTCTCCCATAGGTGCATGATTTTTGTCCAGTCTCTTGCTGCACCTCCCACACCTCTTTTCTCCCCAAGAATTATCAGTCCATTCCCTCTCTATGCTGATGATTCTTTTATACTTACCAGTTTATCCTGTTCATCAGATTATTAATTCACTTGATTTTTAGATTCATTTGTTGATAGATGTGTATTTGTTGTTCATATTTTTATTTTTATCTTTTTCTTCTTCTTCTTCTTCTTCTTAAAGAATATCTTTCAGCATTTCATATAATATTGGTTTGGCGGTGATGAACTCCTTTAGCTTTTTCTTATCTGTGAAGCACTTTATCTGACCTGCAATTCTGAATGATAGCTTTGCTGGATAGAGTAATCTTGGTTGTAGATTCTTGCTATTCATCACTTTGAATATTTCTTGCCACTCCTATCTGCCTGCATCGTTTCTGTTAAGAAATTCACTGACAATCTTATGGGTGCTCCCTTATAGGTAACTAGCTGTTTTTCTCTTGTTGCTTTTAGTATTCTCTCTTTATCTTTTGTCCTTGGCATTTTAATTATGATGTGTCTTGGTGTGGTCCTCTTAAGATTCCTATATTTTGGGGTTCTGTGCACTTCTTGGGCTTTTAAGTCAATTTCTTTCACCAGGTGGGGGAAGTTTTCGGTCACTATTTCTTCAAGTAGGTTTTCATTATCTTGCTCTTTCTCTTTTTCTGGCACCCCCATAATTTGGATGTTGGTATGCTTGAGGTTGTCCCAGAAGCCCCTTACACTATCTTCAATATTTTGGATTCTTTTGGCTTCTTGCTTTTCTGGCTGAGTGGATTTTGCTTCTTTGTATTTCAAATCTTTGACTTGGTTCTTGCGGTTGTCTGGACTGCTTTTAGGTTTTTGTATAATATTTTTTATTTCAGTCAGTGTATGCTTCATTTCTAGTTGGTCCTTTATCATATCCTCATAGGTCTTGTTCATTTCCTCGTAGTTCTTATTAAGTTCATCGGCCTTTTCTAGCAGCCTCTCGAAAAACCTTATTACTGTGATTTTGAACTCTATGTCTAGTTGTCTTTTTTCCTCCATTTCTTTCACATCTGATTTCTTTCCATTTCTCTGCATTGTGGCTGCTTTCCTGAGTTGGTCCATTAGCTTTGTGTGGTAGATATCTTCTAAGGGACAGTGGCTCAGCCTCCCCAGTTACCTGAGGTGGATACTCTTAATGCAACCCTTTATGAGTTGTAGAGTATTGTTGAAGTTAATCCTAGATTATTGTTGTTAGCACTAGGAGGTTTTGACCTCCAGGCCAATTGACTGTGAAGGTAAGCTGTGTTTAGGTTGGATGGGCGGAGTCTCCAGGCTGAGCAGGCAGCATCAGCTCTGCCCTATGCAGCGTGTGGGTCTCTGTGCTGGGTAGTAATGGCTGCAGGCACCTGAGAGAGAGAGAGAGAGAGAGAGAGAGAGAGAGAGAGAGAGAGAGAGAGAGAGAAGAGAAAGAGCCGGCGCCAGTCTCCACCTGCTGCCAGACAACTCAGCCTCTCCCCAAATGAATCTGCACCCCCAAAGTCTTGCCCAGGGTTGTAAAACAATGCAGTCCTGTGGTTTCCTGAATGAGGGAGCAAGTCACAAGTCCTCTCTGTGCGATCTCGCACTTCTGTTCCCAAGTTTACGTGCACTCTCCACAGCCTTACTGACCTCTGCCGCACCTGTCCAGTTTCACCCCGTATGAGTGTGGGTTCCCCAGAACTCACCTGGAACTGGGGAATCAGTGCAGTGGGACGCCTTTGCCCTCCCTGTTGGAGAAAACCAGCTGGGTTTGCAGCCGCCCGCCCTCTCTGCTGGCCCTCATGTATGGCTCCAAACCTCTGATTCCTCATGTATCTTCAACACTGTCCCCCACGCTCCTCTGAGTCACAGTGTCCTATCTTTTCTTTTATTTGTGGAATTTTCACTCAGCCAGCTTCCCGGTGATTCTAGGTGATGTTTGTTCTGTCGTTAAGTTGTAGTTTTGGATTTGTTGTGTGGGGCAGCAAGATAGATGTTTACCTGTGCCGCCATCTTGGTTCCTCTCTCCTTGCCTTTCACTGACAGCCACAGCCTCTCTGTACCTGTTGTTGCCTTCTTCCTCACTTTGGCCCAGAGAAACTTCTCATTATTTTCTCTTCTGGAATGAGAAAGCATTTTAATTTTTAGGTACTTGAACCATAGGGACAAAGGATTCTGATGATATCTCAACTTGACTGCTCAGTGAGCTCTTCATGCTGGGACATGGGGTTGCTATCTTACAAGAATGCAGTCCATCCTGGCTTATTTTATTCAGACTGCATGACTCTGGTTGGACAACACCATGCTGCCACACCCTACCTAGGTAGGGCATCTGCCTAGGTAACAGAATGATATGTGAACACAGAAAACAAAAACTAAAACCAACTGCCTTGAGGTTTGGCCTGGCATATTGAAACATTATCCCTTTCCCTATAGCTTTGCTCTATAGCACCAAGTATGTTCAGAGTTGTTCCTCACTGGATTGCAGCAACTCCATTACAAACCCTCTGCCTTACCTAATGCAGTGTTTAGAACAGTGGTTTTCAGTTGGGGGCAATTTTGTGCCCTAGGGAACATTTGGCAGTATCTGCAGACATTTTTGAGAGCTTGTTTGGAGGTTCTAGCAGGGGGAGTGCAGCTATTCGTATACCCTTGATAGAAGACAGGACCTCTCCTGGGTCATCTTCTTTGACGGAGTGAGCAGCTTCAGGAGGGACACATATGGATTGGTGAGGGAGAAGGGGGACACCCGCCTAGCCAGCCAGATCAACCGAATCAACCCTGGCGATCAATGGGGTGACAGATGTCGCAGCCAGATCGCCCTCACATCCAAGGAGACATTTTTGATGGTCATGACTGGCAGCATGTCATTGGCATCTAGTGAGTAGATGCCAGGGATGTTGATAAACATCTTATAATGCACAGGCTAGCCCCCACAATAAACAAATATCCTGTCCAAAATGTCAATGGTGCAGAGACTTGAGAAACCCTGGTCTGGAGTGACTCCTGCCTGTCTCCACTACAGGGTAGGGTACAGATAGAGGAGTTCCTGCATGCCAAAGGTCTGTGCTCAGGCTTGTATCAAGGCATCTTCCCAGTAGACAAAAGGCCTTTGTAGTACCACTGGCCTCAGGCCTTTCTAGCAATAAAAAAGTGGACTTCTTTCCACTCCACATGCCCAGCAAAAAGGCCCCTTTGTCCTGGATGGGGCTGAGCTTTCTTGGCAGCAGTGGCAGGAGTGTGTTGTCCTCTGTACTTTACAGGCTAGCACTTGTCTGCCTGCCTCATGTCTGTGTGTCACTCTACTATGCCTTTATTACCTGATACTCCAAACCATAATAAATGATCATATTTGTAATGTGTGTGGCTATCTATTCATTTCCAGGAATAAAGGCTAGTACATTCTACTTTCTGTAATGCTTCTTTAATCCCAGCTCTGTGATCCCCCCCCTTTTCCAAGTCCTGGGATTTGAACATATCTCTTGGAAATTGATTACTCTCTTCTCTACACAGTATTTTAGTCTGGGAATTAGAAATCTGATCAAGCAATGACTACGCACTCTTCACTTAAACCTCTAGCAACTTGTCTTCTAGGATGTAGCCTTAGGACACTTATACTTGCTTCATTTCATCCCATGGCACCTTTCCTTTCTCACCTCTGGTGTCTCTGCAAATTTATCTAATTTAGTCTAATTTATCTCCAAAATCTATTGGCTTCAAAACTTTCCTCCTGAGCTCCAGTAGCTTCTTGAGAACATCAAGAGGTTGGAGCATTTATGCCTTCAAATTTATTTCATTCAGGATATCTTTCTGAGGGTCTAACTTTGGATCAGTGCTGGGTTCCACTGTAGGGGAAGTAGGAGAAAGAAGGGATAGAGCCCAGCCGCCTAACTTCTCTATCTTATGTGAGAGTGACAGAAACAATCTAAGATCTCAGGTGTTCCTACAAGAGAAATGCCTTTTTTTTTTCCCAGCAAGCGTTTGAGAAGTTAACAACTTACACGAGTGGTATATTAGTCTAAGGCAGTGGTCGGCAAACTCATTAGTCAACAGAGCCAAATATCAACATTACAATGATTGAAATTTCTTTTGAGAGCCAAATTTTTTAAACTTAAACTTTCTCTAACTCCACTTATTCAAAATAAACTCGCCCAGGCCGTGGTATTTTGTAGAAGAGCCACATTTAAGGGGCCAAAGAGCCGCATGTGGCTTGCGAGCCATAGTTTGCCAACCACTGGTCTAGGGAGACTGCTGTTTAGCTCATAGTCAGAACGTTTCTGGAAGTTCCCACTTAGGGTAGTTATTATTTTGAGTAAATTCTTATTAATGCCAATGAATATGAAACTCTATTTTGTGGACAATTGGGGAAGCAAAAATGAATGGGACTGATTATTAAAGAGAAATTAGACAACATTCTAATGATAGTTTTTTATAATGATAGGAATCTTTTGTCTTTTGTGCTGAACAGGTGAACTAATGATAGGAATCTTAAGCAAGGAGGATGATAAAGCTCACCATCTCATTCTGCTTCAAAACTTTTTAGGCTTCTTGTTGCTCCAGTGGTTTTCAGAATTTGTACATTGAGGAATGTACAAATTCCTTTTAAGGGAAATAATTTATCTCAGACCTAAAATGCTAGATTAAATTATTTTTACTGTAATGTTACTTAAATGTGTACAAACATAAAATTAGGTTTAAGTTGCTATATAAAATTTGTGTGAAATATAAACAAAAATGGATTTATATATTAAATAAAAATTAACTTCAAATCTAATAAAATGATACCTTTTACTGAAACAATTTGCTCCCCTGCTCTTTAAGTTCAGCATGCCTTTATTACTGGCTGCCATCTGATGACTCAGTCCTCCCATCATCTTTCTCTATTCACACTACTATGAAAACTTTGATTTATATTACACATTATGATGTCATTTGACCTTCACTTGATTCAAACTTATTCCTTGTGTATTAAGTCCACTTGTATTCCTTTCTTTTAAGTTTGTTATCTATGTGTCTAAATAACACACACATATTACAATTATTTTAAAAGGATTATTTTAAAAATCACCCTGGCCAGGTGGCTAAGTTAGTTGGAGTATCATCCCATACACCAAAAAGGTTGTGGTTCAATTCTCAGTTAATGTTTCTCTCTCACATTGATGTTTCTCTCTTTTTCTCTCCCTTCCTCTCTCTAAAAATCTAAAAATACACCATATGCCCTAGGCAGGTTGGCTTAGTGGATAGAGCGTTAGGCTACGAACTGAAGAGTCCTAGATTCGATTCTGGTCAATGGCACATGCCTGGGTTGCAAGCTTGATCCCCAGTAGGGGGCATGCAGGAGGCAGCCGATCACTGATTCTTTCTCATCATTGATATTTCTCTCTCTTTCTCTCCCTTCCTCTCTGAAATCAATAAAAAATATATTAAAACACACACACACACCATATCCTTTGGTAAGGATTTTTAAAAGTCACATTATAATATTGAGGAACGATTAGCTAAAGTGGCCATGTAGGATGATGATGTGATTCACCATGTTGTTAGTAATGATGTCATTTAGAATTGGCTCATGTTGTGACAGAAAATTTTTTCAATCTTGTATAAACAAAAGGGGAAATTTACTTGTTACACAAAATTTAAAAATATGTGAATAGGGCTAACAACTTATGAACTGACTCAGGGTTTTCGTGACATCATTTGGATCTATCTCTTTCTCTCTATAATATCATATAGTATATGTAATTACAGGTGTGGGAAACAGTTACAAATATACAAAACAGTTTATTCTTGTATTGTTATTATCTATTTATTAATGTCTTTCTTCATACGAACAACTGTAAATCTACTTTACCCTCCCCTGTGTATATGCATAAATAAAAAGTAGAGTGTGTATTCCTTTTGTATGTAGAATTTTATGGGAGAATGAGATGTTAAACATATAAACATGTGTAAATGTTAAGGTCAGTGTTACCGTGACAGCAGATGTGAGCAGGGCTTGGCGTGCTGGAGTCATGACTCTGCTGCTCTCTTCCCACAGTGTACAACTGGACCGTGGACGAGGTGGTGCAGTGGCTGATCACATATGTGGAGCTGCCTCAGTATGAGGAGACCTTCCGGAAGCTGCAGCTCAGTGGCCATGCCATGCCAAGGTCAGGAGGCAACTGGGTTCTCTCACTTGTAGTGCAGGAAATGGGCTGGGGTTGGCTTGCCTTCAGGTTACTGTGGCCAGTTAAATGAGGTTACACCCTTTTTAGGGTAGAATCTATAGACGAGATCTCCTCTTCTCACATCTACTATGTACTTGCCATAAAACAGATGGCTACTTAGAATCCATTCTCTTATTTCATATTTCTACCAATACTGGGAATAGTACTAATAGCTGCCATTTATTGAGTGCTTTGTACATGCTAGATGCTCTACTTCAACACTTTTTATACAGTACTTCATTTAATTCTTACATCAAAGCCTGTGGTGTTTCTCTTTGTTGCTCTTCACACCCCTCCCCTTCACCCAGGAGTCTCTGGGGCTCTTTTAGCCTCCCCAGAATTATGCACATCAGTTAATCTACTCTAAAGAAATTGTACAGAGTTGGGGGCTGACCTCCATTGGATCCAGCCTCCTCTTTGGAATGATTCCTCCAATAGCTATTGTGCCCTAACTCTGCCTCCTTTACAGGCATAATGTGCTAGGGCTAGGGGTGGGAGTCGGGAGGAGATGGAGTACTGCTTGGACTTCTAGTTATATCAAACTAGTGCCATATATCAATCAGTGATTAATCCATTTACTTAATTCATTCAACAAATATTTACTGGGTACCTACTCTGTGCCAAGCACTTGTGCTGGGTGCTGGGGATAAAGGTGACAACAACCTGTCCTTGTCCTCAAAGGGCTTACTGTCTGGTAAGTGCTGATTGTGTATATGTATATTCTGTCATCTTATTATGCATCTGGTTATGAGCTTCATCAAAGGGGGAAGAGGAGGGGAAAGCTATTGGAATGACCACACATTGCAGTCTCTAGCCACAGAACTACCAGACACTGCTGTCCAGCTGAGCTGGCTGTTCCCTCTTCTGCAGCCTGTAACCTTCTCTTCATAGCTTCTCCCTGCCCTGGAGAGAATAATAATCTTAATGTTTGTGCATCCCTTTACTTTCTTACCTATTATTTCAATTGGTTTGCATAATACTGGGAGGAAGGAATTACTGTGCCAACTTTTAGCTGCACAAACTAAATCTCAAATACTTTATGATTTATCCAAGCTGGTAAGTGATAGAGCTGGGATTTGAACCTAGGTCTGCCTCCTTCTAAGTGCCCTACTTCTTTCACTGCCCCTTCCCCATGCAGTTGAAGATGGATATCTTGGAAGTATTCAGTTCAGTTCTATTTGACAAACTTTACCAAGCACCTACCAGATGCCATGGGCCCTGAAGACAAAGACAAGCATTAGACCTCATATATGCTTTTAGGAATTCCAGATTTTGTGGATGAAACAAGCAAGTGAATAGATGATTGATCATGAAGTACCAGGATTTAGGTTTCTTTCTCATTACCCGTGGAAATAATGGCAGTGCCTTGTGGATCACTGGAGGAATGACTATGCTTGTATTAAAACTAAAGCCTAGGATAAGTCAGTTCCCTGGTCATGGTCTTACTTAGCCCTCCTGTGGCTAGGATTAGATCTAAGACCAGATCCAACTAGGCTGGGCTCAGCAATAGAGGAAGCCAAGCTGTGGCACTCTAGTAACAAGAGGAAGCATGGAGCCTTCAGTGCATAGAGTAGGGATGGTTCTAAACCTGTCACTAGGCAGCATGATACAATGGAAAGAATCCAGCAGATCTGAGTTTGTGTCTTGGCTTTGCTGCTTACTTGCTATGTGACTAGGCAAGTTACTCAACTCTTAAGTCTCAGTTTTCACATTTGTCAAGTGGAGCTAATAATAGAACTGAGTTCTTAAAATCATGAGAAGTAAATTAGGTATTGAATGTAGTGTCAGAACAGTACAAGATACACAATAGTTGCTTATTAAATGTTAGCTATATATGGTTTTTATTTATTTCATAGCTTAGAAGTAGATAGCAGTCAAATTCATAGGTTTCTTTGACAAATAGACTCTATAAAAGATGACACTTGTGCTCTAAAAAGGGCCTCCAAGAATTCTCAGGTTTATAGGAAGCATCTGATTTTATATAAGTTTACACAGAAGGAAAACTGAGGCCTTAGGGGAGGGATTCAGCAGTTTATGAGACAATGATAGAACTGAACCCCCTACTTCCCATCAGTGTCTCCTTGCCTTTCTTATAGGTGGGCTTGATTGCTTCCCAGACTACAGAAGGAAGTAGCTGCAATCATCTATTCTGCATGCCCAGGCAGGAGTATAAACACACACTAATGTCAAAAGCTTCTTTTCTGTCTGGGAAAACAAAGATACGCATTTGAAAAGAGCTCTAGCCCTAGCCATTTGGCTCAGTGGATAGAGCCTTGGCCTGCGGATGGAAGGGTTCAGGTTCAATTCCAGGCAAGGGCACATTGTGGGCTCGATCCCCAGTAGGGGGCATGCAAGAGGCAGTTGATCAATGATTCTCTCTCATCATTGATGTTTTTATCTTTCTCTCCATCTCCCTTCCTCTCTGAAATATATATATATGTATATGTATATGTATATGTATATGTATGTGTATGTGTATGTATATGTATATATGTATATGTATATGTATATATGCATAATATGGAAATCAACTGGACAGCAGGCCAACCAGTCTGCTATGATGCGCACTGACCACCAGGGGGCAGACGCTCAACACAGGAGCCTCCCCAGCCCATAGGCCCCAATCATCTGAGCCTGCTGGCCAACCTCTCAAACTCTCCCCCTGGCCAGTAGGCTCTGATCACCCAATGGGGAACTGGGAACCAGGGGTGGGTAGCAGTGGATGCAGGCAGTGCCAGGGCCCCAATTGCCCTGCAGGTCACCCCACACACAGAGGGCGACTGGTGGCAACTGTGGCATCAGGGGGCGGGGCCAGCTACAGGCAGCCAGGGAAGATCAGCCCTGATTGCAGGCCAGGCCCAGGAACCCTACTTGTGCACGAATTTCATGCACAGGTAGGGGGAGGGGAGAGAGAGAAAGAGAGAGAGAGAGAGAGAGAGAGAGAGAGAGAGAGAGAGAGAGAGAGAGGTTTCTAAAAAATAAAGAAAATAGAAGAGCTCTGACCTTATGGACTAGTACAGTAAGTAATAATGCTCACTTGTGGGATGCAGACAAGTGGCTTTTCAACCTTTCATATCTTAGACTCTCCTCCTATACCCACTGTGTTCTAGTAGAAGAGAAACAAAGTTCAGTTTTTCCAAGGTCATTTTCTTGTTTACAGGTTCTCTGTTTTTAGAGTTATTATTAACAAAATGATTGAAGGTCATAAAAAATTACAGTATCTGATTGGGATTAAATTATGGTGACTCAAGTATAAGCTAATAAGATATGCAGTATTTGTCATCAGCAGGTTTATATTTTATGACTGTTAAATATATTCATCATTAAATTTATTTAATTGGATTAGGATTAGAATGATTCAGAGGACCCAATAATCACTGGGTCATGTAGCGTGACATTTTGACAAGGACTGGACAAGAGAATGCATTTATAAATAGTGAGTGTGGAGACAGACATATAATGGATAATCTGTATAAGAAGAAGCACATGGAAAGTTTACACCTGGGTGTGGGAATGGTCACAAATGAATATCCTTAGAGACTAGGCTACTCAGGAGAGGTAGACATGTGGAGAAGAAGAGTGAGCAAATTCTTGGTAAATGTTATGAGTCTCTGCATACTCACCACTGAAATCCATCCGTATAGACTCTGTATTCTAGCATGCAGAAGGGAGCAGTTACCAGGAGCTAGGAGTCATGGAAGTGTTCCTGGCAGAGGTGAGGTGTTTTACCAGGATCCTTACTAGCTTTGCTGGCAGAGAACTGAATGCCTACTCTTTGCCTCAACAGGCTTGCTGTAACCAACACCACCATGACAGGGACTGTGCTAAAGATGACAGACCGGAGCCATCGGCAGAAGCTGCAGCTAAAGGCCCTGGACACAGTGCTCTTCGGGCCTCCTCTCTGTGAGTCTTATGCCTTGGAACCCAAAGCTGTTGGGGTGGCTGGGCTGAGGTCCTGGATCTCCTAGGCACACCTGCCTCCACTTTTCCTGCTGCTATTGAGATAGTAAATGCTTTTACATTTTAGTCCAGCCAGATATCAACATCTATTCATAAAATACATTAATTAAACATCTGCTTTGTGCCAGTGCTGTGCTGGAAACTGTAGGAAGACCTTGATGAATCATGTTCTGCCCTAAGGGGATAAAATGAATGTTCTAGAGAGGTACACAGTGCTTCTGAATTCCAGAGAAGGGGTGGAGGAGGCATACTATAAAAGAAGTGGCATGTGAGCTCTGCCTGTAAGGAGGGGTAGGGCTGTATTCCATTCAGGTGGCCAGAGAGGGCATTCTTGGTGGAGGAAACAACCTGCCAGGAACATAAAGGCTAAAATATGAAAGTTATGCTCAGGGATAAAAGTAACCGATAAAGGCTGAATGTTATTTCGCTTTTCCCTGCTCTCACTGTGGGTGTGCAGAATGTATGAAGTAATTGTTGAACATCTGTGTTTTTGGACAACCAAAGAGTACTAAGTAGGCTTTCACTAAAGCAATAGAGACACACTCAGGCCTAAGGAGGGTGTTCTCTTCTGCCAGGAGTTAGTCAAGAGAATTAAGTGGTCCAGCTCCTGAAGACCTGCAAGAGCCTGACATCTTTTTTCTTATTCTAAGTGAAATCAGGGGGAACAAATATTTCTTAGAAAATTAGCCTTGACCAAACAGGCTCTTAGGGTTCATTCCCCGTCCTTTGAGATATTTTGGCATCTGTTGAGGATGCCAGCAGCAGAATGCTATAGAGCCAAGGACTAGTCCAGAGAAGCAGCTGGCATGTAGGGTGGGAAATGGGAAGTGACTGCTGGTGGGTAGGTGATTTCTTTATAGAGTAATGATAATGTTTTAAAATGAATTGTGCTGATGGTTGTATAATCTTGTAAATATGCTAAAGCCATTAAATTGCACATTTGAAAAGAGTGAATTTTAGGGTGTTTGAATTATATTTCAGCCATCATCGTTATGTACATCTAGATTTTTTGAAAAATCATAACCTGAGGGTATTTTTTTCCATTGATTTTTTTAGAGGGAGAGAAAGAAACATCCATGTGAGAGAGATACATCGATTGGTTGCCCTCCCACCCCACCCCCCGTATGTACCCGGATAGGGGCCAGGGACAAATTGCAACCTAGGTGCATGCCATTGGCCAGGAATTGGACCCAAGATCCTTTGGTCCATGGGCTGACGCTCTAACCACTGAGAAAAACCGGCCAGGGCATTCTAGATTTTTTTTGTAACTCCTTTTCATAAGGAGTTTTCCTGGCTTTTCATATTGAGAACTTAAGCTTAGGAAAGCACATTGGTCTCCTTTCAAAACTGCCACTCACTGTGTGACCTCGTGTAGATCACTTTCTCAGGATGTTTTCTAATGTGTATCATGAAACAATTGAGCTAATGAATCCTTAAGATTCCAGCTGCTACATTCTATAATTTTGTGGGGGAAACCCTTTGGCTGATAAAAGACAGGAGATCTGTTCCTTCCTACTACTATCTATATCCTTTTCCATTAGGAATTCTGTGGCCCTTGCCTTATCAAGTGATCTTCAGCAACTCAGTTCTCCTGCCTACACTTAGAGTTCCTCACTTGTAAAATGGGCTTGGTCCATAAGGCTGTTACTGGCTCTCTCATTCAAGGACTCAGAGAGAGCTGGGTATACACTGGGAGCTAAGATTTTGGAATCCAGCAGCTGTCCTGATAGAAAATATTGTTTTTATACTTGCCTACTGATGCTTGTTAAAGAAAGCATTTTTTGAAAATTGCCAGCTGGAATCTGAGGAAAATACTAGGAAGCTCTTTGCCAGGAAACTCTGCAAGGGGGGAGGGGGGAGTCTGCCTGCTGGGGTCCTGCTAAGAATCCCTTGATATGGGTCACTCTAGGCTTTGTGTTCTCATCTGAATGTGGACTGAAGCCTCTAGTCCAGTGCTGTTCCCTGTCCAGTGCCCATGCAGGATTTAGAATGAGGGCCTATGCTAGCTAGCTCTGACCTGTGTTTTTCACCTGGATGAGTTCTTAGGGCTGTGGTTCTCATGCCTCATCCTAAGGCATGTGGTAGATAAATACTCCAGAGAACCTGGGCCAGTTACAGCTGCCAGCCATGGCTACCTTAAGAAAAGCCTGGTGTTGGTCTGAGGTGTGAGAATTGTTAAAAGCAGAGATTGTTGTGCAGTAGCCAGGGGGGGTCTGCTGAGTGAGTAGGACCCATCTACTCACAGCAGCTTCAAAGCTTGGGAAGAGGGAAAAGGGATAATACTGGCTCAGCAGAGGGTCCCCATTTGCTGATAGTAGGTGACAGCTCACTCTTCCTCATGTGACCACAGAGCAGCACATGGCTCTTTACAGACATTTCCACCCTGCAAAGTTGGCTCTAGGCTTGGAGACCCATGTGTGGCTGCCCTAACTGTGCCAGTAGCCAGGTGTTAGGTATGATCTGAGAATCCAAGGCCCAATGCAGTGTCCAGTTGGAAGCCTAAGGTGATGTCTCATTCTGGCAGCAGATCATTTGTTGAGGGGGCTTTTTCTCCTCTGCAGATAATTTCTCAGAGAAAATGAGGCTCAGAGAGATGAGGTGAGTTTTTAGAGTTCATTCAGCATTTAAATGGCAGAGCCATGACTCAAACTCCAGTCTTTAATTTATATTTCAGTGCTCTTTTCTACTTTGTAATCCCACCCTCTACTTCTGTGGAGGAAAAAATTATTATATAAAGAATTTCAGCTTTGAAATCAAGTAAACAGGCTCTGTCACTCAGAAGTTTTGTGACCTTGAGTATATTCCCAGTTTCTTCTAAATAAATGGTAGTTACTATTTTCAGTGTACAGCACAGTATGGCTGCGCTGGTCAGTCCTTGGTAGGGACTACTGTGCCCTTGGTGCTTCAGCAGGAGTATTGAGAAGGGTACAGGGAAAGGCCTGCCAGGCAATTGTTGGGGTTGGGAAAGCTGTGGAGAGAAAACGACAACACTACACCTGTCTTCCTTTTTCAGTGACTCAGATAATAGGGAAGAGTCCTTGGTAAGCGGGAGTGGCTGCCTCTCTGGCAAAACTTGCTCTGGTCTGTCTGTTCTATCTTTACCTTCTTTCTTCTTTCTGTTATGTTCCAACTCACCCTTCCAGCCTTCTTCAGAATGCCTTTCCAGCCTCTTACCAGGTATTTTCAGCCCTTCTCTCTTACTCTTCTCTGGGGAGCCACAGCCTGTTGTACCTGCCTCCTTTATAAAATTCTGTTTCCCTGTTTGATACCATTTAAACTCGGAACTCCCCAGGAGTAGAAACAGCTTTGTTCATCTGTCATCAGCACTTAGCAAAGGGCCAGCAAAAAGTAGGTGTTAAGTGATATATGATAGAAGTTATACAAAAGGAAGCTGGGCTTCACCAGAGCTACAGGACTGAGGGGAATTGGGAGAAAATCCTTTCCAGCTTGGTTGTGGGGAGAACTGCTACCTATGGAGCATCTTTTGATAGGTGAGGCAATTAGAGCACTATTGGGGCTATAACCAGAAGGGAGGTGGGCCCAGGAATAGCTGTTTCAGGTTAAACAGATACCTCAGCACAGAAGGCCATGTAAATGACAAAAAAAATTCTTAGCGCATATTTGGCAGGTAGGAATGAATATCTATAACTGCTTGGAGCAGGGTATTATGGGCAGTAGGTTAGGAGAGGGAATTCCAGAAAGTGATAATAATTAGAGGCTCACTTCTCAGTGCTAACTGGAACCTTGAAAATTTTCACCATTACCCCTGACTTTGTTGACATGTCATCATCTCATTAGTTTTACTCTCCTATGTTGCCTTAGGCCTGATTATGTGAACAGTTGACCTCATTTTGCTAAAATCTATTTACAGCTCTCAGGCTAGGAATTCTGCCACCCTCTGGGTTCTCAGGTCCCAGCCAGCTTCCCTGGGTTAGCTTTGTTCATTTGGCCAACCACATCTGTTCTCATGAAAACTCCATCATCTCTCTGCCCGGGTTATATTCCCTGGGTGCGAGGTGATGCAGAGAGCTGAGCTTGTGTAGGCGCTGTGTAGGATAGCTGGCCATATTCTTCATGTCCTAGGAGCTGGTATTTGCCCTTCACATGCACTTTATATTATATAATCCCTCCCCCCTTTTTAGGCTAAAATCTCTTCTCACTGCCTTTGCTGAGTACTTGCTCTGGTCAGGCTCTATGCTATGTATGAAGCTACAAAGATAAATTAGTTTTGTGCTTGGCCCTGAGGAACTCAGACTATCAGAAAGAAGGTGACTCATATGAAAGCTGAAAAGCATACAAGATAGTCCCTGAGATAGAGATAAGTCATGTTTACTTATCCAAAGAGAGAGTTGATCAGGGATCCTAGTTCAGAGAAGAGGAATGGAAGGATCTCTGTGGACTGTGCTGGTATGGGAAAGTAGGTGGTAGGAACTGAAGAATGGGAGTGAGATTATGATGAAAAGAAGTACATCATTAGTTAAGCATGGACTAGAACTTGATTTCTGTATTTCCCTCTCTTTTTCTGACACAATAATTTATAGATTCTGTATTTTTCAGGGTTCAACAGAGTAACAGAGCCAATAGGATATGTATATAGATATGAATAAGAGGAGATTTATTATAGGAATTTAATAAATCACATAATTGTGGTTGCCAAGAGACCCATGATCTGCCACTGTCAAGCTGGAGAACCAGGAAAGCCAGTGGTGTAATTCAGCCCAATTCTAAAGGCTTGAGAATCAAGGGAGATGATGGTGTAAGTCTGCATCCAAAGGCCAGAGAATCAGAGGGCTGATAGTGTAAATCCCTGTCTGAGTCCTAAGACCCGAGAATCAGGAGCACTGATGTAAGAGGGCAGGAGAAGATAGGTATCTCAATTCAAGCTGAGAGAACAAATCCACTCCTCTGCCACCTTTGGTTCTACTCAGGACCTCAGCAGCCTGAGGATGATTGGATGATACTCAGTCTACTGATTCAAATGTTAATCTCTTAAGAAGACAACCTCACAGATATACCCAGAAATAATGTTTTTTCAGTCAAGTTGACATAAAATTAACCATCATAGTTTTATTTAGGACTCTGGGGTTCAGATCAGGGCTCTCCATCTCTCATCTCTTCCTTAAACTCCACATCCACATTCTTAATTATCTATTGGATAAGTCTATCTGAATGTGTCCAAAACACCTCTAAGCGCTTTCATTTACAAATACACATTTGAGCTCTTTAGCAGTTCTATAACATACTTTGCAGCCTGAGATCCAGATGGAGGAAGTGAGTTTCATAACAAATTGGGGCAGAGGACAGCATAGAACCCACACTTGTTAATACTTGGTGTAGGATGCTTCCTTTGATGGCAGAATTTCTTTACATGAGGCCTATGTTTAACCTTTTAAAGGCTTGTCCTGATGGCTAGGCCACAGTCAGCTCCCAAGATGTTACTTGGAGGAAAAACTGAGGCCTTTGAACTCTTAAGTCACATTCTGGCTAGATCAGGAGATATAGGCCTCTCCATGGTGAGAGATATTTGTACGTAACAAAGTGGAAACAATACTTCCTGCATGAATATGAAAGTTGTTATGTAGAAAAGTAGTAAGTAGAAAGACCATGCAATCAGGCACATCTGGGTTTGAATCCTAGATCTGCCACTTTTTGTGAACTCCAGCAAGTCATTGCTCCTATGAGTCACAGGTCTATAGAATGAGACTACTAATACTCTATCTTAGAGAATAGTTCTGAGAATTAAAGATGGTGAATATAAATGCCTGATACATTGTATATTTGTTTTATTTCCATTCCTTTCTCATATGGATTAAGGAGAGGGAAATATCATATTTGAGGCTGATCAGTAACAACTCAATCCCACAAATATTTATTGAGGACCTCTGTGTGTTAATCGGTGCTGTGCTAGGCACTGGTATACAGACACATAATGATCAAGAGCCACAGAGTAAATCAGCCATATTAGACTCTTTTCCTTCCCACCATACTTGGTTGCTTATGGAATGTGACAGACAGCATAGCTGAGCTTCACTTATGCATTTGACCAGGCAGAAGGATGTATGTATGGGGTGGATGCTTTACATTTAAGTAAAGTCAAAACTGGTTGAAGAGATCCAGCAGGTACTGATAGGTGAAACAGTATTATCTTAGATCCTATCTTTGGTCCTGGCTATTTGGAATTCATATTCATGACTTGGATGAGACTTGAGGCTGGAAAAAATAATAGCATCTTGTTCCAAATTGATCTGGACAAGGCTGAATAAGGGACTGAGTAGAATACATAGGCGCCCAGTCTGCATGCCCATCTTAAAAATCTGAAGTATTGGAGATGCTGGTTACATGGAGTCTTATTTGAGCAAGAATACCTTTGACTTTCCATAGAAGTGTAGAATTGAGAATCCCTAGAATTGAGAAACCCTGGGAAGCCAAGGTTAACAGTCCTTCACAAATAGGAGACTGTGTAGAAGGCTGGTGTGTTCCAGAAAGAAAGGCACCTCTCTATGCTGCAGAGATATCTCTTCTTGGGACCTGAAGGGAGGAGCCTGAGGACTTGAGTATGGATGGAAGTATAGGCTTGCCTGAAGGCTCGAAGATGGCTGCTAGAGGATCCTTAGTTTTCTCTGTGAGAATCTGGCATAAACATGTAAAGGACATGGCTCCCATCCAGACCTAGTAACTCCTCTCCCTTTGATGGAAATAGAATGTGCTAATCTGTCTTTGATCCCACACCCTCCCTATGTCTTGTTGCTCAGCCTTTCAAGAGGAGCTATGAATATAACCCTTTTTCTGAATTGGCCTCATTTTCATGTGTATTTTTCTGCTGTCTAGACCCTTCCTTAGCTTGGTGGCTCCACCTGGGACCTTTTGGATTCCAGTTAGCCTCTTTCCTGGGATTCTGTCAGTCCTGCTTTCCCCTCCCCAACTTGAGGGTAACCTGCTGTGCACAGGAAGTCATTCCCTCTTTCCTTCCTTCCCGGACCCCCACATCCTGGGTCCTCTGAGCCTACAGCTACTCTATCCCAAGTGGGGTACAGCAGCAGTCCTCTTCTTAGGTGTCTCTTTTCAGGTCTTCTGCACTGTGGTCCTGGGCCCAGATCTAGATTCCTAGGAACAATGTTAGACTCCAGGAGTGCCCCTCTTCTGGTTGGCTAAATTCTTAGGAAATCGCTTTTGCTCTTATCTTCTGTTATTCCTTGATGAGCTTTTCAGTTTTGCTCTGAAGACTGATTATTACTCTGAATCCCAGGTGGTGGCTGGGGCCTTGGTCGCTTCACCAAATTGCTGCCAGGCATTCTCAGCAGGTAGCTCTGCCCCTCTATTCCTGGCATGTGGACTATTTTATTCATACCAATTGCTTGAGCTACTCCTGTTCTACTTGGTCTGTGGATGGAGCCACAGCCTAGAAATGCTTTCCATAGATAAGACTTACAGATTTTTTACCTGATTTGGACTTACTAATAGCCTAGTAATCCAGGAGACCCAGCTCCTGAGGTAATCTCAGTTCCACAGCCAGATCACAAGCTCTAAGCAACTTGGCTTTATATCCTTACCAGCCATTCCCTTCTATCTGCTCATGCACCCTAGCATGCTTACCCTATAGAATGGAAGCCATTGCATCTGGATACATGGACCAAAACTGCAGACCAGGGATGGCTGGCATGTATTGAGAAGACACTAGTGTTCTCCTCTTCACTGCATATTAGGGAAACATGATTTAATAGGTATCCCATGTTGCTCTAAGGCCTCTTATCCCTTCCAAACTAGTTCTTGACTTGGCAGAGAAATAGGCACAGAGCTTACTGTAATAGTATATAGCAAGTGTGTGCCTAAGAACTGAAACAAAGGCTTCATGGAAGAGGGGGTGCAGTGGACTCTGCAAATCTAAGTGTTCTGTGGGCAGCCTGACTCACCATGCCTTTCCTCTCTGGCAGTGACCCGCCATAATCACCTCAAGGACTTCATGCTGGTGGTATCTATTGTTATTGGTGTTGGCGGCTGCTGGTTTGCTTATATCCAGAACCGTTACTCCAAGGAGCACATGAAGAAAATGATGAAGGATCTGGAGGGTTTACACCGAGCTGAGCAGAGTCTGCATGACCTTCAGGAAAGGTAAGGCCTTGCCCCTTCTCCATAGCCTCAGTGTTGCCAGCTCCTGGGAGCCTCCTGTTTCTACTTGGGTTGTGGGCTACCTGGTCCCTGAGGCCACATTGACATGGCTGCCCAGGCCATGCCATCCTTCCAAAACTGCATTGAGGATCCAGGTTCATGGGCAAGTTACATGGGCATTCCAGTTACATGGGCAAGTAATCTTCCCCAGGGCAAAAGCTTATTTCTATCTGTTTTTTCTCTGAGCTTCAGAGGCTATCAGAAAGTCTTGTGGCTATCAGAAGTCTTGAGCTTCCCTGGTTGGATGACTTTCTAGGGGTCATTCTATGCTTTGCCCTACCTTTGCTTCCTTTCCCTTAGAAATAAATAGATACAATGAACTGTTCTTCACTGTTCTCCAGAGAAACCTCACAAGTCTGTCTTCCTAAAACCTTCCAAATCTCATAAGCACTCACTTGTTATATGACTTTGGGTAAATCTCTTTCCCTTCTAGGACTTATTTCTTCATCAGTAATATGAAGATGTCAAACTAGGAGAATGTTAATGACCTATCTCTGATAGTCTTGGATTCTGTCTAAATAAAACTTAGCTTAAAACTACTGTTGAAGAGCTGGTTGTGGAAAAAAGGTACCAGTCGATCCAAGGACTTACTGATATCTAAGAACCAGGACTGTGCTAGGAATTGTAAGGAATTCACTACTCCCGGGGCAACAAAACTTACACATGAGAAGGAGCAGTGAGCACACACTTAGTGCAGTGATTCAGTGTCAGCTTATGGGATGATAACTCTAAGGACTGAACGAGCACAGAGACAGGCATGAATTATGTGGATGCTGAGGAGGTGGCCTTGACAGATGGGTAGGGAGGTCCTGATAGTTAAAGTTGAATATGTAGTGAGGCTAGACCCCTGATGCCTTAAGACTCATATGGAGAACTTTAGTAGGATTCAAAAGGCAACAGAGAGCCAGTGCAGTTATTTGTTTTATTTTGTTTTGTTGTTGTTGTTTTGTTTGTTTTTTACTTTTGAGAGGAGGAAACACTATATTTTAGAAAATTACTCTGCATACTAAGGATTCTAGTTTGGAAGTCTTTGTAGGGATCCATATAAAAGGAAATGAAGTCTGGCTCTTTTTTGTTATTTTTTAATGATAGATACTATTTTCTTTGGAGGGATAAGGAAAGGATTTCTTGTGAGCTAGGTACTGTTAAGCACTTAAATGCATTATTGTTATTAATAATCACAACATTGTTAGGTAGGTACTATTATTATCCCTACTTAGAGTTGAAGAAATAAAGGCTTAGAGAGGGTGAGTACCTTGCTTGGGTTCACATATCCGTAAATAGTGAGCTAGGAATTTTGACACCCGCAGGGTACTGCCTCAGTAAAGGCAGTCCTATCAAATTCATTCCCATGGGCCTGGTTTCTAGGGGTAAAAAGAGGAGTTTTATCTCTGAGCTGAGTCCTGGCTACTGTAGTGGACCACTTGATCCTGCCCTTTGCCAATTGGGGGCTAAATGCTGCTGTCTGGGCAGTCCTCATTCTTCCTTTGTCTGAAAAACATATACTGTTTTTATTCCAAAGCCAAAGAATCTAAACCTTTGGAATGAAAACTAGGAGACATTCCAAGTTTGGGGATAAAACTAAGCTCCCAGTGCTCCCTGCTCCCTAAGGCCTACAGGGCTAAATGATCACTGTGGCACTCAAAGAAACAAATGCACATATCCCCAGAGATGGGATCACACATGTGCACACATGTATCCTTTTCTATTAGTGTCCAGAGCTACATGCCACCTTCTCCCTCCTTACTTCAATAGGCCTACACTGCCAGCCATCATAGAGCTTTTTTTTTTTTTTTTTTTTTTTTTTTTTTTTTAGCAAAGTTCCTGATATTTTGGTTAGATAAATGTAATGCTACATGCACATTCCAGTTAGGATTTTATTGGGTTTCAAGATAATTCTTTGAGGCAGGCAGGAATTTTGATTCCCATTTAAAAACGAAGAAGCAGGCTCAGTATAGGGAACAGATTTATCTATAGTCACATAACTGCTTAGAGCCAGGGCTTGTCAGTAAGGCTGCACAGCTTTCTTACTTGTAATGCTAATTAATTGTTGCTCAGTCTTATTTGGGGGAGATGGAGTGGGACAAGGCCTGAGAGCACATTTTATTTGCTCAATTTCTGCTCCCAATACTATTTATTGATTTTCATCTCTTCTAGATCCTGTTAAGACTATAAAAGTGGGTCAGTTTTTATTCTACTTTAAAGGAGTTCCCTCTTATATGAAAACATATCTATCATAAGCTTTTCTCAAGACCCTGCTTTCAGAGAGGATAATACTTTCATGAAGAATTTAATCTCTAATGGTGTAATTTCGGGCAGTTGTGTCTTGAAGGAATACAATAAAGAAGGGTATTCAACCACAGAAGGATATTGGGGGGTGGGGGGGGGGGGGAGGAAATGGCGCCTCTGATTTGTTTTAATTATGTTTTAGCGCCACCTGGTGTGTACTTTGAAAAGGTTTCATTCCCTTTCTCTGCGGATAAAACGGGCAGAAGACTGCAGCTTGTCAGCAGTAGGAGAGCAGCCTAGACATTTCTTCCTCTTTCCTTCCCACTTATCCCACCACATCTTTTGAGGTTTCAGATATTGATGACCAATCTGGACTTGGGATTTTTTAGAGGTTGAATTCTGTTTCTATCTCTTCTGTTTCACCTACCTAACTTAGTGGCCCGTGCTCTTCTCTGTGGCCCTGTTTGTTCTGTATCCTATCCTTTTTCTGCTGTACCTCTAGTTTAAGCTATGCATCTCTTGTCTTCTTCTTCACCATTTCCCCCTTCTATCTTAGTATCCTGGTAACTTGGTGGTTCTTACTAAGGTAGAAAAACCTAACAGAGGTTAAGTCCTTTCCCTCTTCCAGAGGGATTAGCAAATCTTACTCTTTCTGCCGGGTTGTAGCTGATGTTTTGCCTTTCCTGACTCTTTCAGGTGGAGTTAATCACTCTATCCTTTGGGCTTACACAACACCTCATATGTCTACCTATTGTAGAACTTATCACATTGTGTACAGTTATCTATTTGTCTAAATTAGATTAGATAATGAACAGTGTCAGGAACTGTTTTTTAATTCATCTCCATATATCTAGGGCTTGGCATAGGGCTCAACATTTAGTAGACACCTGAAAGTACTTGATGAGTGAATGAATGAATGAATGAATGAATGAATGAATATAAATAGGTAAGTGGAAGAAAGATGGGAGGAAGGAAGGAGGCTACTTGGATGGGTGGAAGATTTTGCCAATGAACAGAGGGAATGTGTGGGTGGGGAGAAGGATATATTTTCATTATAACTGATGCTCTTGAGATCTTTCCCACCATGGAAGATACCGAGGAAGAAAACTCAGGCCTTGGAGAATCAGGCAGCTTTCCCAAGCTCTCCCTAGCCCCTTTGGTATGAATTTAATTTTTCTATGTTTCTGGTAACAGGTATTCAGGAGTCTAAGCATTGGTTGGATAGCTCAATGGTTCTTTTCTCACCTTCCTTAAATCTCCCCACCTCATTTATAACTCAGCCATCAGGCTTTCTCTGGATCTTTGGTCTAGCTTGCAGGGTATCTACATTTATATTGAACCTTCCAGACACCCTTGTATAAGGGGAATAACTATGGGATTTTAAATCATACAGACTGGAATTCTAGTCTCACTTCTACCTGCAGTTACTCCCCCTCTCCAAGCCTTTATATCCACGCCTATTTTAAGCTGATTAGCAAATATATCATTATGACATAATATATCATTAATGACATAATATATCATTATCTGTAGGGAGGACAAATGTGAAATATCTTGTAAACTAATAGTTGTCATAATTTTAACATGTCAGACACCTTAGAGGAAGGATTCAAATATATGGGAACCTAGCTTCATATACTGTGTTATTGGCAGCAAAAGGATGGCCAGCATAAGAATTGTGATGACTGGTTTCTGTTGGCACTGAACTAACTTAGAGCCAGAGAGTCAGCAGAATAAGGAGAATATGTGCTAAGTGCTGGAGCCCTCAGTTTCCTCTTTGATGCCATGACTCATGGCATGGTGGCTGGTACCCCCTTGCCTGGCCTCCTCCAGCTGCCTCATCGCCCCCCAGGCTGCACAAGGCCCAAGAGGAGCACCGCACAGTGGAGGTGGAGAAGGTCCATCTGGAGAAGAAGCTGCGAGATGAGATCAACATTGCCAAGCAGGAAGCCCAGCGACTGAAGGAGCTGCGGGAGGGCACTGAAAATGAGCGGAGTCGCCAAAAATATGCTGAGGAGGAGCTGGAGCAGGTAGGAGACTACACATTCTTGGACACAATGGGAAAGGGCAGGGCCCAAAAGTCTGGACAAAAAATTTCATGTGTGAGGACTTTGAAATATGGCTCAAAGAATATCTTAAAGTCTTACTAGACTCTTACCAGTAAGAATAGTGGGAAAGTTGCACCAAAAAAAAAAAAAAAATGGTCACTGTGATTTTCAAAGAACAGTGGGTAGCAGGTGAGAACAATCATTTTGTTCTTTTTTTTTTTATTGAGGTATTTACATGGACTCAAGTGTAGAGATTATAAGTATACAGCTGGCAAGCTTTTATTTGTGCATATACCTGTGTAACCGCCATTCAGATCAAAACACAGGATCTTTTAAACACCCTAGAAGGCTCACTTTTGCCTTTCTCTGTCAACTGACACTATTCCTTCCAAAAGTTCTATAGTCATAATCTCTAAACCAGATTAGTTTCATCTGATTTTAACTTCATGTAAATGGCATTATATGGTATATATTCTTGTGTGTTTGGTTTCTTTCAACATTATGTCTGTAAGAGTCATTTATGTTATTGCATAAAGTGATTTCTGGCTTATTTCTATTGCTGAGTAATAATCTTTGCATACTATAATTATTTATCTGTTCTCCTCTGATGGACATTTGCATTGTTTGCAGTTTTTTGCCTCTTGTGAATCACAGTGCTGTGAACTTTCTTGCACATGTTTCTTGGTGGTGATAGCACTTATTTCTGTTTGCTTTATTAGAAACTGCTAGACCGGTTTTTGAAAAAGTTATGCCAATATATACTGTCACCAGCAATGTGTGAGAGGTGTAGATGAGCTACAATCTTGGTATTTTCAGGCATTTTAATTTTACACATTCTGGTATGGATATAGTGGTATCTCATTGTGCTTTTAATTTTCATTTCCGTAATGACTAATAATATTGAACACCTTTTCTTAAATTCATTGACCATTGTATTTGGGACTCTCCAGCTTTATTCTTCAAGATGGCCTTGGCTCTTCTTGGTTCTTTGCATTTCCATGTTAGCTTGTCATTCCACTGCACCCTCTCCCTCCAAAAAACATCCTGCTGGAATTTTTATTGTATTAGAATTGAATGTATAGATTAAGGTAGGGGGAAAATTGACATTTTAACTGAGTGATTCTTCCAATCCATGAGCATTGTTTATCCTGTCACTTATTGAGGCTTTTTAAAATTGCTCATAGCAACATTTTATAGTTTTCATAGTAGAAGTCTTTTGTTTAAACTTGCTCTTATTTTTTTAGCTTCTTAAAGTGGAATATTCGGTCATTGATTTTAAACTTTTAATCTTGCATTTAAAGCTATAAATTTCCATCTTAGCTCTGTTTTAACTGAATTTACCAAGTTTTGATATTTCATATTTTTGTTATTCAGTTTAAAAGATTTTCTAATTTTCATTGCAATTCCTTTTTTGGCCCATTGCTATTAAAAGTGTGTTGCTTAATTTTCAAACACTTGGAGACTTTTCTGATTATCTTTCTCCTTGATTTCCAGTTTAATTTCACTGTAGTCAGAGAACATATGTTGTATGGTTTCAGTCCTTTCAAACATGGTCAGACTTGGTGTATGTAAACAGACTAAACAATACAATTGAAAGGCACAGAGTGTCATCCTGGGTAAAAAAACAAAACCCACCTATATGCTATTTGTAAAAGATTAGAGTTACCAGACCAGGACTTTAAATATAAGGATACAAGGATACAAAACAGTTAAAAGCAAAAAGAGGAGATAAGATATATGATACAAACATTTAGCAAAATAAAGCAGAGGTAATATTTCAATATTAGACAAAAGTAGACTTTAGTGCAAGAAGTATTTTCGAGACAAAAACACATTCCTTAATGATAAGTATGTGAGTTAACAGTAATATATAACAATCTTTAGTTTGGATATACATATTTAAAAATATATAAAGCAAAAGTTGAAAAAACTAGAAGGATAATAGACAAGTTCATAATTAAAATGAGAGATTTTATCATAACTTTCTCAATAATAAGCAGCCAAAAACAGCAGCAAGGATATAAAATATTTAAACACGATTATTCAATTTGACCTTAACAACATCAAGAGCATTTACCTAAAAATTACAAAATACACATTTTCTTTAGTGTTCACATACTGTTTCCACTCCATTCTCTGCTTTCCTTCTGGGAGTCCACTACTTATGTTTGACCTTTTAACTATATTCCATTTGTCTCTTAGGCTCAGCTCTGTTCTCTTCTCTCCAGGCTTTGGTTTGATTATTTTCTATTGATCTATTTTTGAGTTCTCTAATCCTGTATTCTGCTGTGAACATTGCACTATTTAAGCCATTCAGTGGAATCCTCCTCTCAGATAATGTATTTTTCAGTTCTAGAATATCCATTTTACTCTTTTATACTTCTGGTTCCATTTCTAAAGTTTCTATGTTTTCACTTATGTTTTGTGTTTATCTTTTCCTATGTGTTCTTTAACTTTTCATTTGTGCTTATTTTAAAGTCCTGGTCTGGTAACTCTAATATCGGAATCATTTATAGAAATTCCTTATCTTGATTATTGGTTATATTTTCCTGCCTTTTCTCATATCTAGTAATTTATTTTTATTAAATTCTAGATAGCATATACAAAAAAATAGAGGTTCCAGATGATTTAAGTTCCATCAGATATAGGGTTTCCCTTCATTCTGTTAGGTATATAGGGTGAGGACTTAATCACCTCAAGCCAATCAGAGATTGAGCTCTTTTGGAACTGGGTTGTAGTTGTAGTAAGACTTGGTCTAGCACGCATTTGTCACAGTTTCTCAAGCAAGTCCTTTCCTAACTTTTTATGAGAGCTGGTGGATTTCTTTCTCTTAATCCTGAAAGACTATGAGATATTTCATTTCTGTCACTTGGAGATTTTTAATTTAGCTCTTTAACTCCTGCTCCTCATAGCTTCAAGATTTTGCAGTTGTCTTAAGGGGAAGGCTGTGTGTTTGAGGCAGGTCCCATCCTTGCAATATTTTGCCTCCTAAGCAATATGAAAATATGAGAGATTTTGATCATTCTTTGGCCTAGCTACCTATTCTCCTGCACAACTCCAGGATTCCGTAAATGCCCAACAAAGAAAGCTGGGTGTATGTTGGGGACCCCTCAATTTCCAGTTTGTTAGACAAGTACTGTACTATGAACAAAAGCTAGGCTGTTTCTTTGTCTCCTAGTGGAATCCTTCTGCTTGACCCAGACCAAATTCTCAGTCCTCACCTAGAATCATCAAATGCCTTCATGGAAGAAAATGGATGACAATTGTCAGTTTCCTCTAGAAAGGCTTTTCCCTTTCTGGATTTTTAGTTCATCTAATGTAGTGGTTCTCAAACTTTCTGATCTCAGGACCCTTTTACTGTTTAAATATTATTTAGGACCTTAGAGAATATTTTCATGGGGGGAAATATATTGCTATTTACCCTGTAAGAAATTGCAACTGAGGCTCTGACCAGGTAGCTCAATTGATTATTGTCCGGATATGCCAATGTTGCAGGTTAGATCCCTGCTCAGGGCACGTAAAAGAAACAACCAAGGAATGTGTAAATAAGTGGATCAGCAAACCAATGTGGTTTTTTTCTCTTTCTCTCCCCCCTTCCCTTTCTGTCTCTCTCTTTCTTCCCCTCTCTCTAAAATCAAATAAATTAAAAAAAATAAAACCTTTAAAGTTAAAAAATATTTAGTTATTAATTTAAAAGAATATTAAATCCCTTACATGTTAATACAAATATTGCATTTTTATGGAAAAAATGACTAGGTTTTCGAAATTATAAATAATTTAATGAGAAGAGTGATTTTTAAAAATAATTTTGCAATTATTTTAAATGTCTGGCTTAATATGCTATAGGCTTCTTATATTAATGTCAGTATTTAATCTGTTGTGATATCACTCATCATGCAGCCTCTGAAGAATTCCACAGTGCAGTTGTGAAAGAAGGGAAGTAAAAAGAGTAAATAATTTTTTAAAATATATTTTATCGATTTTTTACAGAGAGGATGGGACAGAGATAGAGAGCTAGAAACATGGATGAGAGAGAAACATCAATCAGCTGCCTCCTGCACATCCTCCACTGAGGATCGTGCCTGCAACCAAGGCACATGCCCTTGACCGGAATGGAACCTGGGACCCTTCAGTCCACAAGCTGATGCTCTATCCATTGAGCCAAACTGGTCAGGGCAAGAGTAAATAATTTTCAGTATTACTGTGAAAATAGTTTGACCTTAAAGATGCTCTGAATGGGTCTTGGGGACATTCAGAGCTCCCTGGATTACAGTTTGGCAACTGCTGACCTAATCTTTATTGCTCCTACAGCTCTATGTCTTTGAAAATGTTTTATGATTAAAATAATTTACCTTTAAAAAATTTATTACTTATACTAAGCTTTTCCCAGATGTTGTATTTGATCAGAAATATTCTTTTGACATGACCTACTGCATTCTATGTGGAGGTGAAAGTAAGGTGATAATACTTTAAAGCATGTAGATATCAGTGGTTAGCTTTGCTGTATTTTAGAATCACATAAAAAGTTGTTTGATGATCAAGCCAACATCTGGTTCAGTGAAATAAGAATATGGGTTATAGTCCAGATATCAGCATTTTTAAAGTTCCCCAGGTGACTCCAGTGTGTGACAGGTTGAGAAACACAGGCATAAAAATAAAAGAATAAGACTGTAAACTCTGACTTGTCCTAGCCCTTATCTGTTATCTTCTCCTTCAGGCAATTGTTAATTGTGTGCACAAGATATGTCTGCCTGTCTCTATGCCTCCTATCTCCTCATTCCCTGTTTCCTATTTTGTAATTATTTCTCCCATTAAACAGTTTTTGAGCCTGTTAGGGCAACCCCAATTACCACATTCCAAAGTCTATTTGGCTTCTTTTTCCTTTCTCTCTCTATTCTCCCCTTCTTAGCTTATTCCTTAAAATGTTTTTAATGTAGAACTTGATCATATACTTGCAGACTTGGTGTATTAGACTCTAATATAAATCCTTCATTTTAAGTATACACAGGCAGGAGTAGGCCATTTGAAAGTTTCTTTTTCAAGGAATAAAATCCAAGTGAAGATTGATCTTCTTATTAGTTCACTAAGGAGTAAAGATGTTCTGTCCTTAGTCAAGGCCTTCCTGGTCTATCTTAGGCTGTCGAGAGGACCTCAGGCTTGCTATGGGATACTTGTCCCATTGGCTGAATTTGGGCACAGTGAGATGGCTGTCAATCCCTTTTTGCTCAGATTCTGAGCAGCTGAAGGTCAGTGTCCAGATGGAGGAGTTGTAGATCACTTACATGGTAACCTGAGTGAGTTGCAAGTCATCCAGTGTGTGTACTATCAGTATGTATTTTCAGACGTTTCTCATTTGAGTGCCTTGTGATTGTCCACTTCATTGAATGATCCTGCTAAGAAGTCAGTGAGGAGATTTATGCTTATACATTGTCTGTCCATGTTTTGGCCTCTGTTGGCAATGCTCATTGTTAGGTATATGCACGCTTCTTAGCTCTTCACCTTGTAGAGATTGCCCTTTAAAGCCTGTCTGCCTGCTCAGTGAGAGAATCATCTAGGTAGAGGAGACTTTGGAGATCATTCAGGTCAATTCCTTTCTGGAATAGCAATCATTTTTAAGGTCTTTATGACATGAGATCTTCATATAACTCTCCTGATGAAGAGCTCACTCTCTCCTGAGATCCAGAAAGTCTTTCCTCGTACTGAATTGAGATCTGGTTTAGGAAGCACAGGGTCACACCAGTAGCTGAATGACGGACCAGGGACCAGAACCAGTCTTCTGAATTCCTAATTAAGTGGGTTTTTTGTTTTGTTTTGTTTTTGCCTGTCTTAAGGTCCAAGTATAGATCCCAACTCTTGGAAAGATGATTATTCATTGAGCTGACCTGTGCCTGAAATGAGAGGGAAGATTACTGAGGTTGTCAGCATGACCAGGAGAGGCACTTCTTGTGGGAAAAGAGTGCTCTAGTCTGGTAGCTAAAAAACCTCAATTTGAGTTCTGGTTGATGCTACTGTAGTCCTCTCTTACCTGAGGTTTTGCTTTCTATAGCAACTTGACTATATTAAATGGAAAATTACAGCTGAAACCAGTTTGGCTCAGTGGATAGAGAACATCGGCCTGTGGACTGAAAGGTCCCAGATTTGATTCCCGTCAAGGGCATGTACCTTGGCTGCGGGCACATCCCCAGTAGTGGGTGTGCAAGAGGCAGCTGATTGATGTTTCTCTTTCATCAGTGTTTCTGACTTTCCATCCCTCTCCCTTCCTCTCTGTAAAAAAACCAATAAATGGAAAACTACAGAAATAAACAATTTATAAGTTTTAAATTGCACACAGTTCTGAGTAGTGTGATGAAATCTTCTGCTGTCCCACTCCATTCCACCTGGGACATGAATCATCCCTTTGTCCAGTATATCTGCAAAGTCTATACTACTTGCCAAGTAATCACTTAGTAGCTATGTTGGTTATCACATCAACTGTCCTGGTATCACTGTACTTGTGTTCAAGTAACCTTTATTTTACTTCCAATTGGCCCCAAAGTGCAAGAGTAGTGATGCTGGCAATTCAGATATGCTAAAAAGAAGCTGTGAAGTGTATGCATGTAGAGGCATGCCTCGAAGACATTGTGGGTTTGGTTCTAGACCACTGCAATAAAGCCGGTTGTAATCTTTTTTCTGGTGGAGTGTCTGCCTTCAATCTGTAAAATATACCAAACCTGTGAAGTGCAATAAAGTGAAGTACAATAAAACAAAGTATGTTCTTATAGGAAAAGTTATAGTATATACATGGTTTGGCACTACCCATGGTTTGAGGCATTCATTGGGGGTCTTGAAACTTATTCCTGTGGATAAGGGGGATTGCTGTACTTTCTGTGTGACCTTGAGTAGGTTACTTTCCTCCTCTTGAGCGCCTCCTCTTGAGCTTGCTTCCTTGTATATAAAATACAGAGAATAATCCTTGCCCTTTCTCCCTCTTTGGAGAATTATAAAGCTCATATAAGATAGCAGATTAAGAACTCTGAATTCTGCCCTAGCCGGTTTGGCTTGGTGGATAGAGCTGGGCCTGCAGACTAAAGAGTCCCCAGGTTCAGGTTCGGTTAAGGGCACATGCCGGGGTTACGAGCTTGATCCCCAGTAGGGGGTGTGCAAGAGGCAGCTGATCAATGATTCTCTCTTATCATTAATGTTTCTATTTCTCTTTCCCTCCCCATTTCTCTCTGAAATCAATAAAAATATTTTTAAAAGATCTCTGAAGTATGATACAGAGGCATTGGAGAGGTCATGGTAGTAATAAATGGACTTACTTCCTCTTGGCTGCACAGGTTCGGGAGGCCTTGAGAAAAGCAGAGAAGGAGCTGGAGTCACACAGCTCCTGGTATGCTCCAGATGCCCTTCAGAAGTGGCTGCAGTTGACACATGAGGTGGAGGTGCAGTACTACAACATCAAGAAGCAAAATGCTGAGAAACAGCTACTGGTGGCCAAGGAGGGGGTAAGACATGCCCTCATGCTGCCCTCTTCTCACCTCACCTCCCTCCCTTTCACCTGCCCTTCTTCCTCCTTTCTGCCTCTCCCTATCCTTACTGTTGGATAAAGAGATCCTAGTGCTGGGTTCTGTTTCTTTTCATAATAGACAGCTTCTAATAATTTCTTTAAGCTTCTGGAGCAGGTAATGAGGGTGTGGGGGTATCCCACTTGCCTTCTAGGAAAGCTGCAGCAAATGGAGGCAGGCATACGGAAGACTGCCAGCCATAGACTCACGGGAGCAGCATCCTCCTGGTGCTAGGGGATCCTTTTGCTTCTCTTGTTTCCTCTAATTTCTTTCTTCCTCTACTCTTTCCCTCCCCTTGCCTTCTTTTTCCCTTTCCCATCTTCTCTACCTTTTTCTTATGCAGCCTAAGCTGTGATAAGAGGGGGACCCAACTGCAGAAAGATATTTCTCAAATTCTAATCCCTGCTTTTTTTTTTTTTTTTAATCTGAGGGTCTAATCTTTGCAGGCTGAGAAGATAAAAAAGAAGAGAAACACACTCTTTGGCACCTTCCATGTGGCCCACAGCTCTTCCCTAGATGACGTGGATCACAAAATCCTAACGGCTAAGTAAGTAGCACCTGTTGCCCGGCTCTGGCGGTGTCCATCCCAATCTTAGAATTCGAGGGTGTACAAGGCTTCTAACCCCAATTCTACTTCTTCATTGGTATCAGGACAGTTCTGATTTCCTTTCCCAGCCCTTATCTAGTTCCGACCTTGCTATTATGTTTATGATTTAATTGTGTTTCTTATTTTTCCATATCTCTCAAGTTGTTACTCTAAGAGACCTCATTCCTATTGGGGTTCACACCCAGCCCATGCCTGCAATTCTCTTTTATCTGTCCTCAGGCAAGCTCTGAGTGAGGTGACAGCAGCTCTGCGGGAGCGCCTGCACCGCTGGCAGCAGATTGAAATCCTCTGTGGCTTCCAGATTGTCAATAACCCTGGCATCCACTCACTGGTGGCTGCCCTCAACATAGACCCCAACTGGATGGGCAGTACACGCCACAACCCTGCTCACTTCATCATGACTGACGACGTGGATGACATGGATGAGGAGATTGTGTCACCCTTGTCCATGCAGTGTAGGTGATCTCTTGGATGGGGATGAGGGAGGAAGTCTTTGATGCACACACAGGTTTAAGTAATTGGCCACTGCCATGCTTAAACAGCACATGGAGCAGATACCAAGGAAGATAGTTCAATTCATAGCCTTAGTTAAAGCACAACTGTCACCAGATATTCCTTTATAGTTGTCCTTTCAGTGTTTTTCCTTCTGGGTTTATTGTATTCAGTGTGTCTCCCTTCACTCTGTGCTTTTTAAGTCCCTTTATTTACCTCTCCCCTCCCCCATCTGCTTTTGTAAAAATCATCTCCCTAGTGGTTAATGATGTAAAAATGACATTTAGTTTAACTCATTTATTTTATTGCTTTTATTTGTTTTCGTTTTATATACATTATTCTTAATTGCTAATGTAGATGAATAGAATGATGTCTCTTTCTCTCTGGCTTTTTTTGTGAGACCCCAGAAAGCAACAGTCCCTTAAAGTGAAATAGCCCCAAATCTTCCAAACCAGAAAGACATTCTTGTCCAGGAGAGGTTTCCTGTGCAAGCATGTCTGGTTTTCCACCTGAACTCTTGGACCTTCTTACCCTCTGTCCTGGGTCTTTTTCCTTTAGGTTGTCTCTTCTGTGAGTGATAAGAGCTAAGTAGAACAGAGTTGAAAGAGACAGAACTATGTAGGAATTCTTCAATGAACAAAGGAACTTAACTCTTACTGACCCAGTTGAGGCTTTCTCTGCATCAGAGGCTATTTTAGATAAATAGAATAGAGCCTTATAAAAAAGCTGTTATTTATATCCCCTGGGTGCAGAAGGAATGGCAAAAACCTGGAGCTGGGTTAGGGGCTTACTTTCAGAAATCCAGATTCTTTAATCACAATGGATTCCAGCTCCAGACGGGACTTACTTGTAAAATTTTCAATGATACTTTGCCTCTGGCCAAGTCTCTTTATCTGCGTGTTCTGATATCTTTTCAGAGATTCCACTCAAAGGCAACAAGGTTAGGATCATTGGCAGGCAGAGCCTGATCCTTGATCTGAAGGCTCCTATGTTCTCTGGGTTGGGAGGGCCCATCATTAGCTCTGAGCTACCCATCCCTTGCCCCCTGGTCCTTCCCTTATCCCATTAGTGGGCAAGCTGAAGCCCTCTGTAAATCAGGTTCTCTTCTCCTTTTGGCCTGGCTGTTGGACCCTAGATGCTGCCTGGCTGATGGGGCGTAGGTTCAGTGACCGCTCTCTCTGCTCAACATCCGCCGGCTCGGATGATCAGTCCCTCTGGAAATACCCCGGTTTGAGGAGCCCCTTTGGGGCTTTTGTTTTTTCGACTTTGGGGACTAAACCAACACTCCTATCCCACGGGCCCCTTCTCCTGCCTGCCTCACTCCCCTGCCTGCTCCCTCAATTCCCTAAGCACTGTCCCTACTAACTGCAGGGAGAGGTTCGGGGGTGAGAAGAACCAGCCTGCTTAGATGAAGGCTGGAGAGAATACCCATGGTGATGGAAGGCTTAGGCTTCTCCTTTTAGCCCAGCTAGACAGATGTCCTGGTGACCCCTCTTCCAGCTGGGCTGGGATGGAAAGAGGGAAGGAAAGGTTATCCTCTTCTTTTCCCTTTTTTATGTTTTTCCCTTATTTCTGTTACCCCCTTTTTTCCCCTCCCTATTTCATGCTTCCTTTTCCTCTTCCACTCTGCTTTCATGCCTTGAAGGCCACCAGCCATAGACGCCCTGCCTCCCCAGCTCTCCATCACCATGGACTTTTGCTTTCTCCCTGGTGGTCCTTCTAAGGTTTCTGCCACCCTTATAACCTGGCCCTTTCTCCTATTTTTAGGGAGAAGGCAGGGAAGCCCATCTATCAAGGTAGAGGAGAAAAAACAAAAGGTGTGAATTCTGTTTTCAGCTGGGGCTGGGAGTAAGCCCAAGGGGAATGGTCTAGCACATTCCTGAGTTACTGGTGCCCACATAGACCCCTTCACTGGGCATGGTGGCCATCATCTTCTAAGAGCCTGATTTGGAGCATTGATTCAAGAGCTGGTTCTTTGTTGTTTATATGTTTATTAGAGGAAATTCAAGTAGTAAAAAGAGTAAGCATGAGCACAAAAAAGGCTTTCATAATCCCACCATTTATGAGCGCCTTTTCTTTCGGTCTTCTTGTGAGATTTTAAAATAATTTTTATGTGGTAAAAATAATGATAACCACTACCATTTATTGAGTACCACGAACCATTTCAGGTACTTTAAATGCATTAGCTTGAAGCCTTTAGTTGTCCTTTCAGTGTTTTTATCCTTATAGGATTTTATAAGTTAGGCATTAAAATAGGAATGCCAGTTGCTCAAGGTCACAGCTAGAAGTGGAAAGGCCTGGTTTCAAACTCTATAGTCTTTTCTATTCCATAGTTCAAGGTATTTCTTTTATAAAAAATGTTGTGTCCTTTGGTTTGCCCTGAGCATTTTAACCCTTTGTATGTCATAAGTGTCTGTAGATGCAAGCAGTGGACTTTCCCCACATGCCACGTGCATCTATTAAAAAAAAAAAATGTTTTCCCTAAGTGGAAGCCCTGACCAACTTTAAAATTATTTTTCATGAGAATTTTCAGCTGAAAATAAATATCCAACAGCATTCGAATTATGAGTAATATGTTTATTTTTATATTTTTAAATTAAATTCAAAATATCATGGTGTGTGGAGATGGTTTCCATTTTGGACACATGGCAGTTAACTGGTTAATAGGCATTTTTCTGTGCATTTAAAATCTTTTCATAAATAGCATTTTTAATAGGTATATAATCTTCCAGGAAGTGGATATATTATTATTGTCTCATTGTTTCACCTTTGTGTTTGCTTTCACACAATTACTAATTATGATGTGATGAACATGTTTGTCTGTAAATCCTTATCTAATCTATGAATCATTTCCTGAAGTTGGCTTTCTGAAAGGCTGGTTCTTAGTGCTCTCCCGAACCTTGCCCCTAACCCCTATCCTACCTTGTCCTGCCTGTGTCCTACCACTAACTGCTTTGTCATATCCCTTTATAGTAATGTTGGCCCTTGGTCACTTTCCATTGGAATTGCCACTAAAACTGACCCAGGCACCTTATTTTCAGTTTCCTCATTTTAGGACCCCTGGGTGGGAGGTTTTGGGAAAGAGGTGTCCCATTCTTCAGTTTGGGCACTAGAGGCCCAGAGTGGTCTCCAGCAGGCATTCCTCCATGAGCACACCTGCTTGCCTGCTAGCCCAAAGTAGGCTGGCCCTTCCTCATACTGTTTTCACTTTCCTTGCAGCCCCAAGCCTGCAAAGTAGTGTCCGGCAGCGCCTGACGGAACCACAGCATGGCCTGGGATCTCAGAGGTTGGTAGAGGGTGAGGCTGGCCACTTCTTGACAAGCCGGGTATCTCTGCGGCGAATGCGCAGCCTTTCATCTGGACAGTCTTTCAGTTCTGAAGGCCATGGGACCAGCTCTCCATCTGCCTCTGCTTCTCCTTCTTCCTGCTCCTCTACCACCACCACCACCACAGCCGCCACCACCACCACCATCCATGTCCACCCTGTTTATTACCACCAAAGCACTTCCTATTTTCTCCAGATGGATCCCTCCTCTGACCCACCCACTTGTGACAGCACCACTGTGATGCCTGGGCAATCAGAGAGCTTGGGGTATCAGCTGTCTCTCTTTCCTCCCTTCCTTCCCTTTCTACTACCTTTACCTTGGCATCTGCCTGCTGGCTGCTGCTTGGTCAGCTGTGGGTATGTGTGCAGTGTGTCCTTTCTCAGCCCTGGGATTCCTTAAGGTCAGCATAACTCCTCATACCTTTCTTCCCTTCTGTGTTTGGGGTTTGCTGAATCTAACCCCCTTCCTCATGGCCCTATAGCACTTTTGCCTAAACTATGAACTTTTACATTCTTTATCTCAGTGGAGACCTCACTTCCTTTACTTCAACAAACATTTAATGATACCTACTCTGTGCCAGGTTCTGCTAGGCATGAGGATTCATAGATGATAGTAAACAATCCCAGCCATCAAGGACTACAGTCTGACCTGGGAGAGGTACATAAATAATTATGGAACAATTTGCTAAGTGCTATAGGGGTACTGAGGAAGGAGTGACTAATAGTGTGTACTTGGGTGGAACACTTCACAAAAGAGATGGCATTTGTGCTAATATCCTATGTGCAGTAAAAGGAGAAAATGCATTCTAAGCTGAGGAAACATGTGCAGAGACATTGGAAATTCAAAAGAATCTGTTATTTGTGGTTAGAACATTGGATATGTGTTGGTGTGAAGGGGTAGCAAATGAGGCTAGAATGATGAAGGGCTCTGAATGGCTAGGAGCTTTGGCCATTACCCTTTAAGAGACAGAGAACTGCAAAAGAGTTTCTACTGGGGAGTTAATTGATCAAATTTGCATTTTAGAAATAACATATTAGTGGACTAAATAAGAAAAGGAAGACGAGACAACAGGAATTTGGAAGTCATTGTAGTAGACCACTAGGGGAGATAATAAGGGGTAGGGATGGAAACGAGAGGACTAATTTAGTACTGGCCACAAGGGATGAAGAAGGAGGAGGAGTCTGTGATGACACTTGGAATTAGGGAACAGAAGAGGGTAAACATGTTTAGGGGTTTTGGACAAGAAAAGTTTGTAGGTGAAGCAGATATCAAAATAGACAGAGTAGGAAGTTAAGGCTCTGAAAGGTTAAGTAGTTTCCTCAGGCCCCACAACTAATTAGGAGTAGCACATAGACTGGAACTTGGTTTTCCATTCTAGGATACACATGGGTATTTTTATCCTTCCACAAGGTCATATAAGAATTAGTGGAAAGCTTTCTCCCACAGCTTGATTTGGCAGTTGTAGGGACTTGCCCTGTTGATACATCAAGATGATAGGCTAGGGTCTGAGATAATAACCTTGACGTTGTCTGGAATAGCTTAGGGACCCTCAGAAAGTCTATCTCTTCTGGAAGAATCTCTCATCTTTGAAGTTGTAGCCATGGGCCAGTCCTGGCCTTTGCGCTGCATCCTGCTTACCCTGTTGCTTTGTTTTGGTCCTGCCTCACTCTGGATACCAAGCTCTCTAGCACTGCCCCTTGAACCTCTGGATAGTTATCCTTGAGGGCTGTTCCTTTTCTTTAACAAGGAACTGCCTTTACTGGCATTATTGCTTAGCAGAGCTTCTCATATTCATTCTCATCCTCATTTTCATCCAAAATCCCAGGCAGGGGAGACTGCTTTTCCCCAAAACAGATGGAGAGTACTGAGTTGGTTTGGGGGCACTAGAAGATGCTGCAAATATCATGTTCCAAGGCCCATGCTGAGGCCAGTGGGGAGGGTGGGTGAGAAGGTACCTACATCCACCTGGCCTATTCACTGCTTAATTTTCTTTTGCACCATGCACCAGAGGATCGTCTCTAAAGGCTAACAGGCTCTCTAGTAAGGTTAGTAGTTTGGGATGGGAACCCAAGGCAGCCCAGCTTTTGGGGAGGGATACCCCTGGCCTGAATTGTCTCAAAGATTCAGGGAGGGAAGATGAGTTTGCCTCAGTAGACCTTGTCTCTCCTAAATCTATCTAGGCTTCCTCCCAGGTTCTTTTCTTCTCTTTGCGAGTCTCAGCTTTTAGTTGATGGGGAAGGCATAGAAAGATGGGAAACATGACCAAATGGGGCTGTGGGCCTGGAGGAGAGAGTCTGACCTCTCTTCCTTGGCATTAGAAAGGTAAGCTCCACCCTGGCTGGTGTGGCAAGGTTGGTTGGAATGTCATCCCATGTACCAGAAGGTTTTAGGTCTGATTCCTGGTCAGGATACACACCTAGGTTGAGGGTTTAATTCCCAGTCGGGTCACTTGTGGGAGACAACCAATTGACATTTCTCTTTCACGTCGATGTTTCTCCTCTTTTTCTTTCTCTCCCTTTCTTTTTCTCTTGAATCAATAAGAAACAAAACAAACCCCCTCATCCCCAATAAAAAGAAAGGTAGGCTCCTGGGAGCCTTACCACCTCTGCCTCAAGGGCCCCTTTTTCAGAGTTGCTCCTCAGAACTTCCTTGGCATCATGCTCAGTGGTGGTTCGTAAGTATGAGGAAAAGCCAGGCTATGGAGAGGATCATCTTAGGGCTTAGAGAAGCAAAGGTACATTTACATAGAAGCAAGAACAGCATCAGATATTATGAAAACAAATATGAGACCAAATATTGGTAAACACAAGAGTATGTGGCTAAAACAGTATTTGTAGAATGGGAGTTGGAGATAGAATTGTGTTTTGCTATCTTCTATCTCTGGGAAGGTACTGACTCATGCGGTAGCTGCTTAGTTCATTGTTTCCTATTGAGAATTAAACCTACACAGTGGGGCAAAAGTAGATTTGTCGTTATTTGTATGGAAAATAATACAATAATTAATAAATAAAAATACAATAATTAACTTTTGATTACTCTCAACTATACTAGTAAACCTACTTTTGCCCACCCCTGTATAATAGCTATGAGCCCACCTCCTACTTTTGTCTATTTTAAGGGCCTGGAGCCTTTCCTAATTTTTGAGCCACCAGCTTCCTTCTTCCCAGGTCCTGTGGTGCTCCCCTCTCCCACTCTCAACACTTTCCCTTTGGCTTCCTGACATGTTTATTTAAGCATTTCCCTCAGCCCTCTCCTCTACACTGGGTTCTCAGGCCTCTGGGAAAGCAGAAGGAAGGTTAAGGGTTTGGCAGGGGACCCCCATATGTACCCTTTTTTTTTGTAGTGGCTGGAGGGGTGGCATCCAGAATTGGTTCATGGCTTTTTCAGGAATTGCCACCTCCCAAAGGGTCTCTGTGTGTGCATGTCCAGTGCGCAGTGCCACGCCCTCATAACTCAGCCTTGCAAAGAAGCCTTTTGTGCCTGGCCCCCATGTGGATCTTTCAACTTAACCGACCTCATCGTCATTCCCACTATACTTTCTACATTTCCAAGTACTTTGTCAATATATTTGATCCCCCAAACAGTCTTGCAAGATAATTGAATTGGTATTATCTTCATTTGGCCCAAATTGAGGACCTGCAAGTTTAGATGACTTGTCTAAACCTCAGGCAGAGGTGGAAATTGAATCAATCCTTACCTATGTCTAGTGTGCAGTGCTTCTGAACCACTGCTGCTTAAAGGCCAAAAATCCTGTCTTTCTGCACCTCTCTCCATTCTCCCTTGCAGCAGAGCTTTGAAAAAGATTCCACCTTTCCTGCTGCCAGCTGACTTTGGTTTGAACTCTGCAACACTTCTCTATGACCCCCTTTGAATCCTGTGAGAGGGTTGATGGAGGCAGCATCCTGGCCTTTTTGGGTGGGTGATTGTTTGCAAGGCTGTTCTGACTCCTTCCCAGCCTGGGTCAGGCCCACTTACTGCATGTGCCCTGTTTCTTGGAGCCTGGCCCAGACTGGATGTATCCCAAGGGGTGACAGGAGTAAGTGGGGGAGGAAGGCATGGAAAATGGTGACTCAGAGCAAGATGGATTCTATGTTAGCCAGGTTTGAGTCCTAAGAAATCTAACCAGCTATGGGGAGGCAGAGATGTTATGAGGAGAATGCCTGTGGTATTGAAGCCTGTGGTTGCCCTAGTTTAGGGCCTGGCCATTTTTCAAGGGTGGAGCCCAGACATTAGAAAGCCCTTTGCCCGATAGATGATGATATAATGACATTTGCTATCTTGTTGACATTTGCTTCTTGTTGTCTGTCTCTTCTTCTCCCATCACTTTCCCCTTTTGTTTTGTTTTTTGTTTTTTTTTCTCCCCTTGGTCTTGTTTTTCTTTTTCCCCAATTTTATTCTCTTCTCTCTGTCTCTTCTCCAATTTATCCCCATTCCTTATTCCTGCCTCTTCTGTCATCCTGTGCTTATGACCTACTTACTCATTTCCTTCTGTTTCTCAACCTTCTGTTTCCCACTATGCCTTTTCATCCTACTTTTATTTCTCCTGCTACTCTCTTTACCCCCATTTTCATAACCTGTCCTCTCTTTTCATGTTGTCTCTCTCTCTCTCCTCTGTCCTGTATGTGTTCCTTTCTTCCTCTTTGTCCTGTCTTGCAGGGATTTGACCCATTCCGATTCGGAGTCCTCCCTCCACATGAGTGACCGCCAGCGTATGGCCCCCAAGCCTCCTCAGATGGCCCGTGCTGCGGATGAGGCTCTCAATGCCATGACTTCCAATGGCAGCCACCGGATGATTGAGGGGATCCACCCAGGGTCTGCGATGGAGAAGCTGCCTGATAGCCCTGCCCTGGCTAAGAAATCTCTACTGGCGCTGAACCACGGGCTGGACAAGGCCCACAGCCTGATGGAGCTGAGCCCCTCAGCCCCACCTGGTGGCTCTCCACCTTTGGATTCTTCCCATTCTCACAGCCCCAGTTCCCCAGACCCAGACATGTCATCTCCAGTTGGGGACAGCCGAGCCTCACAGGCCAGCAGAAATACACGAATTCCCCACTTGGCTGGCAAGAAAGCTGTGGCTGAGGAGGATAATGGCTCTATTGGTGAGGAGGCAGACTCCAGCCCAGGCCGGAAGAAGTTTCCCCTCAAAATCTTTAAGAAACCTAAGAAGTAGGCAGAATGAAGGTGGCAGTGGCAGGACCGCTTATCTTTCCCTGGTCTTCTGCCTCCCCTTTCCTGCCTTCCAAGATACTGGCCCCAAAAGTGGGGCATGGGAGGGGTTGGCAGGGGCCTGGGCACTGTAGATACCTGCCCCCCCCTCCCATCCTTGGGTCCTTCGACATTATTTATTAACTGACCACCATGGCCTGCCTGCCCTGCCTCCCTCCAACTATGGGCTGCTGCTATCACTCCCTCTCCACTTCAGTGCATGTCTTAGTTGCTGTCCCCTCAGCTACCAGCTCCACCTCTGAGGTCCAGCTTCTGTCTCTGCTGTCCCAGTTTTGAGGTTTGGTTTCTTGTTTTTCTCTGTCTCCTGCTTTCAGTCTCTTCCCTCCCACCACTCCCCAACTCCCCCTAGCAGCTATGGGGGAAGATAGGAGGAGTAACTTCTGACACCTGTGCCTCAGATATATTCCACCCACCTACAGTGGTTCTCTTTGCCCCCAACTGGATCCTAGAGCCTAATATTTGAGGTTTGTTTTTTGGGAATGTGGTGAGCCAAAGGAAATCGTGGCCTGGTGCTCACTCAGGCCTCCAGGAGTCCATGGGGGACTGAAACCAATTCCTAGAGAACAAACCACTAGAGAATTATAAAGAGAGGCCATGCTAAGGGATAGATTGGGAGAGACTTCTTAGTTGGAGGAGGAGTAGATGCTAGAGTTGTGGGCCACAAGGCAGTCACTTTTTCTTCTCTCATCCACACCTGCCTCTCTCTTATCCCTGCTCCCCCACACTGTAGGAGGGTTTGTCTATAAGAGGTGCTGCCCAAATGCTCCCCAAGCATCAGTACTCCTGGCAATCAGGATATGGCTCCCCTGGCCACAGGAGCCGCAGCCATGATACATGTCTCTAATGGGGCCCTGGAGCTGTTGGGCAGGATGTTGCATTTGAACCAAAAGACAGTTTAAAAGTTAAAAAAAGAAATCTCCTGAATTTCCCAAGTGCCTGCACCACACACTCCCCTTATCAGCACCATTTTTATGTTACTGCATACCCTGGGCCAGAGGCTCAGAAAAGACACAGCCGATTTAGGGAAGGGTGTGGCTAAGGAAGATGGTGTAGGTGAAGGTGGCTATATAACCACTTCCTCCCACCCTTCCCCACCCTCTAGACAACTCTCTTCCCTACCTATTTTTGCTATGGCTATAAAGATATGTTCCCTCTGCCTCACCCCTTGACTTGCCTTTACTCTGGGATCCTATTTTGGGCCTAGAGTGAGGGCACCTGGGGCTGGTTTTAGGAGGGGGTTAGGCTGCAGACTGCCTTGTACCCCCTGGACACCCTCACATGGGTTTTTCTGTGTTATTTCATAAGACTCTTTGAAGTCCAATAAAGCATGTAGGAGATTTTAACCTCTGCTGGCTTTGACTCTTATGGTGTTGTCTGTGCTCTTTGTGGCATAGCAGACAGGATGAAGAAGAGACTATTTCTGCTCTGTCAAGAGAAAATGAAACTAATACACAGACCCAAAAGGTCTCTGGGTAGAGTTACCAGATGAAATACAGGACACCCAGTTAAATTTGAATTTTAGATAAGCAATAATAATTTTAGTATAATTATGTCCCAAGCAACATTTGGGACACATTATTTTTATTTGCTAAATCTGGCAACCCCATATTTTTTTTCCATTTCCTTAATATATAACTTTATTTCTGGTTATAGAAACAAATGCTAAGAGGAGAAACAGAACTTCCCCATCCACATACAATTTAATAGATAAAAGAACAGTCACAATAAATGAAAAACAAATGTAGAAATTTTAAACTTTGTTATAGCTTTAAAACATTGTCTAATACAATTAGAAATCACATTCATTTCTCAAATTTAAAAATATGGTCCTTATTTAAAAAGTACTGTATCCCACTAGAAAGGAAAAGGCAGGCCACACAGCCACAGTGGGTCCTGTCTCCTGAGGGCGGCTTGGCTCCTGCCACCATGCCGGGTGTCCACGAGTTGCCCTAACCTCCCCAGACCAGACTTCACTCACGGGCGGTGACATCGCAAGGTGACCTCCACTTCACACTCCAGGCTTAGACCTTAATTTCCACTTTGTAGGAAATCACTGCTTTTAAAGCACTGATTACTAAACATATTGTAAAAAATACTTTAGACAGTCAGCCACCATAAAAAAAAAAAATCACACGCTCACACACGTACATGCACACAGCTTTCTGGGCCATCTTGACCCCACCTATCCTATAGCTTCACCTGTGACCAACGACTTAGAATTACTTCACAGATCAACAAACAAGTGTTGGCAAGGATGTAGAGAAAAGGGAACCCTTGTGCACAGTTGGTGGGAATGCAGATTGGAAAACAGTATGGGGAGTCCTCAAAAATTAAAAATGAAACTGCCTTATGACCCAGAGATTCCACTTCTTGGCATATATTGAAGAAACCTAAAACACTAATTCAAAAGAATATATGTACCCTTATGTTCAGTGTTATTTACTATAGCCAAGATATGGAAGCAACTCAAGGGTCTATCATCAGACAAGTAAACAAAAAAGTAGTACATATATACAATGGAATATTATTCAGCCACAATAGAAAGTTTACCATTTGCAATAGCATGGATGGATCCAAAGGATAATATATTAAGTGAAATAAGTTAGTCATAGATAAATACCATATTATACTTATATGTGGAATCTAAAAAACAGTACAAACAAAACAGAAACAGATTTATTGATACAGAGAACAGACTGATGGTTTCCAGAGGGGAGGGGGCTTGGGAGACTGGGTGAAAAAAGTGAAGGGATTAAAAAATTCAAATTGGGCCGAAACAGGTTTGGCTCAGTGGACAGAGCGTCAGACTGCGGACTGAAGGGTCCTGGGTTCGATTCCGGTCGAGGGCATGTACCTTGGCTGCGGGCACATCCCCAGTGGGGGGCGTGCAAAAAGCAGCCGATGGATGTTTCTCTCTCATCGATGTTTCTGACTTTCTATCCCTCTCCCTTCTGCTCTGTAAAAAATCAAATATATTAAAAAAAAAAAGAAATTCAAATTGGTAGTTATAAAATAGTCATGGGGATGTAAAATACAGCATAAGAAATATCATCACTAATCTATCCTATCTAATAAAAGAGTAATATGAAATTTGACCATACCTTCGCCATGCCCACAGTCATGCCCACTAGCCAATCAGGAGCAAATTATGCAAATAAACCCCAACTAAGATGGCTGCCACCACTGAGAGCAGGAGGAAGGCTTGGGTTTCCCTGGCAATGGAGGAAGCCAAGCTTTCTGCCTCTCTAGGCCTCCACTCAATGTTACAAAGTTTCAATTGTAAAAGATACAGAAATGGCGGCAGCCACTGAGCTGGAGAGAACAGAGGCTTGGGTTTCCCTGGCAATGGAAGAAGCCAAGCTTTCAGTCCGCCATTGCTGGCCTAGGCTTCCACTCTAGGCTACAGTGTTTCAAACAGAAATGACTGCCACCTTAGAGTGAGCAGAAGGCTTGGCACTGCTCCAGGCTACAAAGTTTCAATTGTAGACATAGATTAATCCCAGATCCCAGGGCCTCCACTTGGGTCGTTGGGGGTGTGGCCAGCCTGCAAACCTCCACAGGCCCCTCACCCAGGCTGCCCTTCACCCCAAGCGAACTCCCACCCTGATCTGGGACATCTTCAGGGCAAACCAGCTGGCCCCCACCCATGCACCAGGCCTCTATCCTATCTAATAAGAGTAATTTGCAGATTGACCATCACTCCAACACACAAGAGGGCTGCCCCCATGTGGTCAAAGATCCTGCCCCCATGTGGACACAAGATGGCTACCACAAGATGGCCAGCAGGGGAGGGCCGTTGGAGGTTCCAGGCTCTGCAAGGGAGGGCAGTTGTGGGCAATCAGGCCAGCAGAGGAGGGAAGTTGGGGGCAAACAGGCTGGCAGGGGAGCAGTTAGACATCAATTAGGCTGGCAGGGTAGTGGTTAGGGGGTGAATCAGGCTGGCAGGCAGAAGTGGTTAGGGGCAATCAGGGAGGCAGGCAGGTGAGCAGTTTGGAGCCAGCCAGGATCGGGCCTAGATGGGCAGTCGGACATACCTCTAGGGGTCCCAGATTGGAGAGGGTGCAGGCTGCGCTAAGGGACATCCCCCCGCCCCCATGCATGAATTTCGTGCACCAGGCCTCTAATATATATGTGTGTATATATATATATGCCTAATTGCAAAGTGTCCCCTAGGGAGTTCAATTGCTTGCTATGATGTGCATTGACCACCAGAGGAGTGGTGTGGACTGAAAGGAAGCCCTGGCCAGCAGCTACTACCCTGTTTCCCCGAAAGTAAGACATCCCTGGAAAATAAGACCTCCTTGCTGTAATATAAAGCATCCCCCCGAAAATAAGATCAAGCGCATCTTTGGGAGCAAAAATTAATATAAGACACTGTCTTATTTTCAGGGAAACAGGGTAGGGACCCTACCTGTGCATGAGTTTCATGCACTGGGCCTCTAGTATTGTAATAACTGTGTATGGTGCCAGATGGGTACTGGAAATATCATGAGGAACACCTTTCAAAAGTATGTGATTATCTAACTACTATGCTGTACACCTGAAACTAATACAAAACAATATTGAATATAAACTGTAACTAAAAAAAATAGCATTCTCACATTAAAAAATTATTTTGCAGGGAGATTGGGATGCATCTGGAAGATACATACTGCCAAAAAATTATAAGTCTATAAATAATACATTTAAAAACACACACAAAGACAACCAATGGGTCTGGGCTGCCTATCACCACTAGAGTTGAATAATATATGAGCATTTATTCCAATAATGCCGGCAGTATGGGAGAGCAGCAGGTCATCCACAAAAATCTGCTCTGCCCCTCCCTATATACCAGCTGCTTATATTAGGTAGAAGGACAAAGATTCTGTGGGAAAGTAAGAATTACAGGCATGGGAAAGTAGGAAGGTAATAATTGCTACAGGTTACAGGCAATGAGGGCTGGTGCCTCTTGGGTGCCTCCAGGCACCTCTGGGATCAGATTACTGACAATAGGGGCTGGGGGTTTGCAAAGGGTGGGTGCCTCTGGGACTATCTGAGGTTGTAAATCTTTCCTTGATAGGCAGCACTCAGAAAAGGAGGATGGACTGCATTCCAATGTTAGCTCCCAAGTCAGCCAGGTTAGAATGTGCTTTCTCTAATCAGAACATAACAATCACAGTTAACAGAGGAGGATTAAAATTTCCCATAATTACAGCCAGTCACCACTATTCTATTTCTGTCCCTACCAAAACCAATGCAAGATTTTAGGGAGGAAATAAAAATAAAAATAAAAGATTTTAGGGAGGGAACGCCACATGAGGTTTCATGAAAATCGGTGTGTGTACCCAAATCACCAGCTTTTAAATCAGTCACCAAGCCATGTCTATTCTACCTTCACAAGGACGTTATGGCTGACCCAGTCTCTACCACTGTCCCCTGAAGTACTCTAAAAGCAAATGGATCTTGTCCTTTCTCAAAACTCTCCCAGGGCTCCCATTTACCTCAGGGCAAAATCTTCGCCTAGCAATGCCCTTTTCCAATCAGAGTAGCGCGAGGCTTTCTGCTGACCTAACAGCCCGGAGGCTCCCGTCCCTTTGGCTGTGGATCCCAGACTGTAGCTCACAGCAGACGGCAGTCTCGTGATATCAAAATAGTACAGTAGTCAAGATAAGAAAAAGTGTTTTGGATGGGCTTTTAGTTATTTTTTCAAAATACTTGAACTGTCTTGACTTCAGCGGGGACGCAAGGGCGAGAGCGGAGAGCCCGGTCTGGCGGGCTCTGAGTGCTGGTTCGGTACCAAGCTCGGCTAAGGTTTTGCCCACACCCAACATGGCGGCGAGAGGTCAGTGTCGACTCCACACCCAACACAGCGGCAGGAGAGGTGCAGTCTGGTGGACTCAGCCGACACTTAAGTGACGGGAGAGCCGCATTCCCGCCGGGCGTGCCACAGCCTCTGCTGCCGTCAAAGGGGCGCGGCTTCGTGGGCCCCGCCCACGTTCAACCTTGTGGCCAATGGGCAAGACTGATTTTCTGTAAAGCTAGTCCCGCCCACCGCCGGGCCCTGGCAGCGTAAAACGTCTGACGAACGACGTCGCGTCGCGTCGGTTTTGCGTCCCGGGTGGCGGGAAGGAGATTCGGATTGTCGCGCCTTTGCGGAGGGAAGTGCCCTGTGGACCCACTCAACTCCCCGCAGTTGTGCAGACCCCGGAGGTCGACCCTTCGCACTCCGCCACCTTCTAGCTCCTCCGGCGCCTCAGCGCTGCAGACCCGAATCGGATCCCTTTCACCTCGGCCACCAGCTGCGATGCATGTGATCAAGCGAGGTGAGGGGACGGTGGGATAGTGGGGAGCGGGTAAGGGGGCGCGGCTGCTGCCGCCCGAGCAGTTGGCTGTGTGCCCGTCTCCGCCGCTTCCCGCCCTGCCCGCGCGGCTTCCCGTCTTGTCAGCCACCGGGCCTGCCGGCCGACCTCTGCCCCCTCCCCCACTGCCGCTCAGATCTTCTTTCGGCGCCCCCTCCGCGTTTCAAAAGAGTAACCCCTTCACCTTATCGAGTAGTTCCTGTGTGAGCCTAACATTTTCCAGGCAGCGTTTTCCTCACCGCGAGCCCTTGAGGTAGAATTATCAGCTCCACTGTATAGGTGAAGAAACTGAAGCGCAGAGAGAGAGAGAGAGAGAGAGGGAGGGGGAGAGAGAGAAAGGTCCAGTGACTGATGCAGAGCCGTCCATTTAGTTGATGGTGAGGCCAGGGTTGGAACCCGGCTTTTATTTGAAAACAGTGGGTTGGTCCTAGGCCGTGGGGGTGGGGTTACTAGGGAGAAAAGAAGGACTTTGTACCATACGACCTATAGAAAAGGAAAAGGTGTGGAAGGATGAGGATACTGTGAGCAGAACCAGATCTCAGACGCACGTATCCCTGGATTTGGACGTGGTGCCATTTGTTCCAGGTTTAGTCTCAGGGGAGTTTGGGGTAGTGACCATCTGCCCTACGCCCTGATGAGAAACTGAATCAGATTAGGGTGGCCCAGCCGTCTTTTGACAAGATGGGAGTCGGGAAGAGACGGGGACTTGTATTCTTCCTCAACATTTACTTCCCGTTAGACTCGTGAGCGCCTCCTTGGCGCCTGCCTTTGGCTTGGCTGTGTGAAGTTAGGAGAGACAGTCTCTGCTTTGGGAAAGGGCTTATTGATATTCAGGTTGGGGAAAACAAGAGCAAAATGTGTTTTTAACAGAGCCATGCCAGAGGGATAGGAACAAGTTTTGAGTTGAATCGACTGATACCAGAAGTCGTTTTTCAATAGTTGGCTGACTGGATGTTTGTTTTATCCACTAGGTTCTGAGTTTCAAAAATGGGACTTTATGCCCACACTAACACTGGACCTGCCGTGAAGAAATGCTCAAAGATTGAATGAGAATAAATTTTATTTTATTGATTTTATTTTTTTAGAGAGAAAAGAAGGAGAGGAGAGAGAGAGAGAAACATCAGTTGGATGCCTCTTGCACACCCCTTCCTGAAATCAGCTGGTAACCCCACCATGTACCCTGATTGGGAATCCAGCTAGTGTCTCTTGGTGCATGGTGCTCAACCAACCAAGCCACACGGGCCAGTTGGAAGAATAATTATTTTAAAATATTGGATGCCTGCCTCCCTGGCTTGGCTGAGTGGTTGAGCGTGGACCTGTGAACCAAGTGGACAAGGGTTCTATTCCCGGGCAGGGCATGTCCCTACGAGGGGTCGTGCAGGAAGCAGCCAGTTGATGATTCTTTCTCATTGATGTTTCTATCTCCCTCTCCCTTTCTCTCTGAAATAAATAAAAACATTTTTAAAAAAAATATGTAAATGTATATGAAGCCCTGGTGATGGGGTGGCTCAGTTGGAGCATTGTTCAATACATCAGAAGGTTGCAGGTTCAGTTCCTGCTCAGGCACTTACGGTAGGCAACTGATGGATGCTTCTCTTTCCCTTTCCTTCTTCAACTTCTCCCTCTCCCTTCCTCTCTCTCCCCTCTCTCACTCTTCCCTTTCTCTCCTTTCTCCCTCCGCCCTTTCTAGTATCAATAAAAACATATCCTTGAATGAAGATTTTATTTATTATTATTATTATTTTAAATATATTTTATTGATTTTCTACAGAGCGGAAGGGAGAGGGGGGATAGAAAGTCCGAAACATCAATGAGAGAGAAACATCTATCAGCTGCCTTTTGCACGCCCCCTACTGGGGATGTGCCTGCAGCCAAGGTACATGCCCTTGACTGGAATTGAACCCAGGACCCTTCAGTCCGCAGTCCGACGCTCTATCCACTGAGCCAAACCGGTCTCGGCTTGAATGAAGATTTTTAAAAAGGAAAAAATAGGATTTAATGAATGCAGTTGGGTAGGCAGGTAATTGATTTGGTTGTGGCCGGTTGGTTTACTATAGTTAAGAGATTGAGAGGTGGACAGTGGTGGCCCTTCATCCTGTCTTTAGTATCTTTAGAACATTCTCTGAATTTCCCTAGTCTCCCATTTTAGCTGATGAGACCAAAAGACCTCAGACATGTACATCAAGTTTTTTAGACCTATAGAAAAAGGTATGGAAGGATGAATATGCTCTTATGATAAATTTGTAACAGATGAATGGAAAACTTGTGGATATACATTACTGCATGAGTAACACCTTTTTATTGAATTTTTAATTTTTTTGGGTTCACTTTCAAATACTGGAGTTTACAAAGTACTCCCCTACACAAGCTCTAAAAGAGGGTTTATTTTGTTTCTCATTCCTTCAGAGAACATAATTTGATCCAGATGGTTTGGTAGAATCTTTCAGTGAAGCATTCAGCAAGACTTGTTAATATACAAAGTTTTTAGATTTGTTTATTTTATTTACATTAAAGTTTTAATGTGCTTTTTATTTTTGGTATGTCAGTGTAGTAGTGGACTAACTCCTGCACTTTTGTCAATTTCAATGTAATTATTCAGGAGGGCAACTGGTTGTCAACCTGGAAATACTTGTTGAATGTGCTAATACATCACTAAGCACTTTGAGGGAAATATTAGAGGGGAATGCAATTCCATCTTCAGAGATATTAAGGTTGTCAGGAACTTAGAAATAATCCATATGAAAATCCTATATGATAAAAGCATAGTATGCAAATTGTCCCTTTTCCCGGAGTCGGACAAGAGGATAGGCTGGCCACGGGAAGGGAGAGAGGCCCTGGTGCTGGAAGGTGGGAGGGGGGAGAAGGAAGGAGGGAGGGAGAGAGGCCCTGGCCAGCTGGCACCTGATAGGGACCCTATCAGTGCATGAATTTTGTGCACTGGGCCTCTGGTTAGATATCTGAATGGAATAGTAGATGAGTTTCTTTTTTTATCTGCTCCCTCAAGCTATTTTTCTTGTGGGAGAATATATTGCTTGGGGAGGTCAGGTTGAAAATTGCAATAAATGCCAGGAAGCTGATTTAGTTGTAAAGTGTGCTTTGGAATTTAGTACTATAGTGTTTTCAAAACTTTGGATTGTAACTCATGGTAAAAATTACATTCTATATAATGACTTAGTAAACACATGCATGTGTATGTACACATATATAAAACTGAAACAAAAGTTTGCAAAATAACACCTTCTAAAGCACCCATTTGCACTCTGATAATCTCTCTTCTATTCCATGTTCTTTATCCCCCTTCCCTCCCTCATCTCCTTTATTGTATTATTTTATAAATCTGTGTAGATATTGTTCTGGGCACTGAGGTTACAGTGGTAAGAAGGCAGATGTAGTTTCTGCTTTCAAAGATACTGAATTCATGATTCCCATTTAAAGAAAGTTATTTTATACATCACTGTACTTCTCCATCAAAATTACTAGAATGTGAAACAGACTACATCTGTTGTGGACAACTAACCCAAGATACTTAACCAGTCCTATATGGTCTACATGTTCATTTTTCCTTTTTTTCTTCAGTTCCCTCCTACCTCACAAATTTTCCTTTTTTCCCTTCAGTTCCTTCTGTCTCACAAGTAATATTAAATACTCACTATAATAATTCCTTTTTGCCTTGATTTCTGTCTAGGAAGATTATCCAATATTGGACAACAACTTTAAACCTTCACATGTCAGCCCTGACCGGTTTGGCTCAGTGGATAGAGTGTTGGCCTGCAGATTGAAAGGTCCCAGGTTCGATTCCAGTCAAGGGCATGTACCTTGGTTGCGGGCAAATCCCCAGTGGGAGGTGTGCAGGAGGCAGCTGATCAATGTTTCTCTCTCATTGATGTTTCTAACTCTATCTCTCTCCCTCTCTTTAAAAAATCAATAATATTGATTTTAAATCTTCACAGGTCAAAATGTACAATTGGTTACACACATAGTCAAGGATGTTTAATACCTGGCTATGTCTACCTCAGTAAAGGTACCAGAATTGGGAAAATACTTTTTCCTTTATTTATAGTAAATAAATACATAGTTAGACAGTTAACTTGAAGGAAAATTGCTGGGGCTATTGTCAAAACAGAAAAAAATCTTTAAATCCCCTTATACAGTTATTTTAGACAATAGAATTACTCTTGACCATATCCTAGCTAATAAGTGGGGTTTGCACTGTTAATATATTTTATTGTACTTAATAAAACACCTCTGGTGAAATAAAGATGGAATTAGATAAAGCCTGGACACAAGCCAAATGATTAAATACAGAGCTCACTGACACTTCATGATTCTTTAATATCTTAAGCTGACTGTCCTTGGGTATTGCCTCCTGTTTCTGATCTAGTCTGCAAATTGGACTTAGCATTTTGTTTGTTATTACAGGATTTTTTGCTGTTATAACACTATTCTGCATAGGTTGATGTTATAAAGACAGTAAGCACTCTGATAATGGTTGCTCAACGTTTTGAGATCATTAAGGCGAATGAAACTTCACAGGAGAAACCTCAAGAACTATATAAGATGTTTGCCTTTAAACATGATAGTAAAGTCTTTCTTTCTCTGACTTTTGAGGCTGGATTGGAGCATGTGTTTGGTTTCCAGTCAGGGCACATAGGCAGGTAGTGAGTTTGCGGTGTATAGGGTAAGCAACTGATCTATAGTTCTCTCTTCCCCCCTCTCCCTCTCTAAAATAAATTGTTATACTATAAATGGTTAAAAAGAAGAAGAAAAAGACCTTGTTTTAGTGCTCTTGTTGCTCAAATGTGGCTTAAGGCTCCTAAGAAAAAAGAAAACCTCTTTCCCTGTTAGGATTGCTGAAGGAGGAACATATGAGGCTGTAAGTGGTAAAGAATTTATAAATTTATTGTTATATTTGTGAGTAGAAGGGCTGAGACCAAAATGGATTAACAGAACAGAGTAGGAGGAGTGGGATATTTATGTCTCTTGTAAAGGTCAGAGTAATCTGTAGGGCCAGGTGGAAACTGAAGACCATTAATCATGAAACCTGTAATGAAAATAACAAAAATCTCATGGAGCACAAGGGTGTGTCTAACATTCCAGGGAGAGACAAGAACCCCAAGTGGCGTAATGAAGCCTAAAAATGTGCCTAACATTTCTTCCAACATGATGTCCTATCTAATAAAAGAGTGATATGCAAAGTGACTGTACCTTTGCCACACCCATAAGCCACGCCCACCAGCCAATCAGGAGTGGGGGCGGCACTTGAGGCAGGGGGCAGGGCCGAGGCCTGCATGAGGCAGTGAGCGAGCATGTGGGTGGGGAGCAGGGTCCTGGCGTTCATTGGTGGCCCACCGAGGTCAAGACTGCTGGCAAACACATGAGATGGGCGGGGCCCTAGTGTGCTCAAGGCAGGGGGTGGGGCTGCGGTGTGCGGGAGGCCAGGGTGGCTGCCAAGTGCGGGCTGGGCCGTTGCCATAGGGACTAAGGCCTGGGCTGGGGGGGCCGACCGAGTTGTCCCATGAGCATGGGCCCCTGGGGCTGGGCTAAGGCAGGGCCGAGTGGGTGGGGCTGAGGTGGGCGGGGCAGAGCCAGCCATCAGCCCATTGCAGGGTGATGGCTGGGTGCCCAAGGCGTAAGGCTTCGGCCAGGGGTGAGGGATCAGTAGGACATCCCCTGAGGGATCCCAGTATGTGTGAGGGGGTAGGTTGGGCTGAGGGATCGCCCACCCCCAGTGCACGAATTTTGCGCACTGGGTCCCTAGTACTGGATATGAATCTTCCTGGCAACAAGGGACCAGTTTTGCTATCCATTTTCCATGTCGTTTTTGGTTTTTGAGATCATTTTCTATTTTGGACATCATTTTTGATGATGCTTTCTAAGGAAGGATCTTGATCAAAAGGGGAAAATGTGAAAAATAATATAAATGGAGCCTTTTTATTTTTGAAATATATTTTTATCGATTTAAGAGAAAAAGAGAGGGAGGGAGGGAGGGAGATAGAAGAAACATCAATGATAGGAGAAAATCATTGATTGTGTTTCTCCTGCATGCCCCCTACTGGGGATTGAGCATGTAAAGCGGACATGTGCCTTTGACCAGATTTGAGCCTGAGACCCTTCAGTCTACAGTCCAACACTCTATCCACTGAGCCAAACTGGCGAGGGCATAAATGGAGCCTTTTAAAATGGAGTTGGAGCTGCCATCCAGAATAACTGCTTGTGCATCTTATTCTTCAAACCTTTGGAATGTGAAAATTGGGCAAAATAACCTTTGGACTGATCCTAAAACAACATTGTGTTCCAAACAACTTTTATCAAAGATAATAAAACATGACTACTGGATAGAAAATAAAAGAGATTTGTATTTTTGTTTCTATTTCTTTTATCACTATCCTCTCCATGCTCTCTTCTACCACTACCCATCCCCCTCCACCCTAAACACATTCCTTAAAATTAGCATCAATATTTTAGCTTAGCTGCACCTATAGACATTCCTTCCATTTGTGGAATTGTTCCCTTTGTCATAAATAGCTTTTGCCTTTGCCTCCTAATGGGAACACTGGGTTTCTGCCTGAACCAGTGCTTCCTGAATAAGCTATTCTTTTGGATCTCAAATAAATGTTTATTTTCTCTCACTTTGGTCTTTTATTTTTAGTTAACAGACTGTTGTGTGGGTTGCCTAAAGTTAAAGCTATTTGGTAGTTGGATACATCCACTATCCCTGATAAGAGTAAAACAGGCTGGATGAGTTACTATTTGAAGTTGAACTAAGAATTACGGATTTTTTGTTAGGAAGAACAAAGAGATCTAAAGATCTCTTTAGAGAGAACAAAATGATCTAAATTCAAAATCATAAGAAGGGCCAACTGGTAAGGTCTACGTGTATTTACTTCCATATGACCAAAATAGTAAAACTAAGAGGTTGCCTCTGGAAGATGATCTTGATATGTAATAAATTCAAAATTGATAATTACCCTAGGAGAGTATTTAAACTAATTTATCATGTTGGAGACAAGTTTATAAGTCATTTAGCAATCAGTAAATACTTGACTACTACTATGTGCTAGGCCTTTTTCCTTGGTGTAGGCACTGGGGAATACATGCAAGTAAAATAAAACATGCAAAAAATGTTTTTCTTCTGAAAGTTATATTCTATTGGGTCGATGGTGAGAGTCACAATAAGCAAATACAGTAGTCCCTCTTATTTGTGGTTTCACTTGCCTGCAGTCAACCATAGTCCAAAAATATTAAATGGAAAACTCCAGAAATAAGCAGTTCATACATTTTAAATTGTGCACTGTTCTGAGTGGTGGATGAAAGCTTGCACCATCAGGCTTCATCTCATCCTATATCCAGTTTTACACTATATACACTACTTAGCTGTCTCAACGTGACTTTTATTTTACTTAATATTGAGAAAGCATAAGCATTTATGCTGGTAAGTCACATATATTAAAGGGAACATGTTCTCAACTTGAAAGAAAAATGTATACCTAGATTGCTCAGAGCTATGGTAAGAATGAATCATATCCATGAAACTGGAAAAGTTCTGTGGAACCTCAAATTGCAAAAGTTACCATAACAGTCCGTGATAAGTGCTTAGCTAAGATGGAAAAGGCATTACATTTGTGGATGAAAGACGAACAAAACAATACGTTCTGATTAATGGAAAAAGCATTACATTGTGGATGGAAGATGAACAAAAAAATACGTTCTGATTAATGGAAAAGGCATTTACATTGTGGAGACGAACGAAAAAAGCATTCTGATTAATGGGAAAGGCGTTACATTGTGGATGGGAGACAAATGAAAAAAGCGATCTGATTAATGGGAAAGGCGTTACATTGTGGATGGAAGAGGAATGAAAAATACGTTTTGATTGATGTCACCATGTTGCTCCAGAAAAACAAGTGGCACCACGCCCTTTATCGTGAAAGAACTTGGTTGAGGAGAAAGGTAAGTATGTAGAGGGAAAAAACACAGGGAATACCCCAAAAATGTAAACATACTTTAATTATAAATGCAGTTTTATTAAAATACATTTCATTTTCAAAATGTTAATAAAAACATTAATTTTGTTTGTATGTATACATTTATGGGGGATACCCTGTGTATAGTAGGGGTTGGTAATATCTGGTTTTAGGCATTCACTGGGGGTCTTGGAATGGATAAGGGGGAAGTACTGTAAAATGTAGAGTATAAGTGCTATGGAGGAGGAGGAGGAGGATAAAGCTGTGTTTGGGGTATTAAAATTTTAAAGAGGGTAATCAGGGAAAGCCTCATTGAGGAGTTTACTTACATTAAGCAAAGACCTGACAACAGTAGAAATAGCAAGGAAGCCAGTGTAAAATGAGGAAAGTGGGCGAGTAGAAGGTGAAGTTGAGAGGAAAAGGGGTATATAGGGCAGGTTTAGGAATCTGTGCATTGTAATAATTTTTACTGTGATTCTGAAGGAGATGTTAACCACTGTTAAGAATTTGGAGGGGGTAATGACTTTGATGTAAGGTTTTTATTTTCTCTTTTTGATGTAAGTTTTAAAGAATAATTTTGTCTGCCATATGGGACAAGGGGAGAAACTGATCAGTCATTTGGGAAGTTATTGTAAGAATTGATCTGATTTGTAATGAAAGGGGAGAGTATATTTTCAGAATAGAATCCTTACTTTTTGAAGATACAAAAATAATATATTCATGAATCTACTAGGGGACTGAATCTTTTAGTAGCATTCTCTGTTGGTCAATTTTAAAAGTTAATGTATTAATTAATTACATTTGATTCTTTTACATTGTTATTTTAATAAGTGTTAACATGAATTGTATGGTTTGATTCTTCAGATGGCCGTCAAGAACGGGTCATGTTCGACAAAATTACATCTCGAATCCAGAAACTTTGTTACGGTCTCAATATGGACTTTGTTGATCCTGTAAGTAAATATGGTTTATATCAAGTTGAGGTTCCTTGATTCATGTGATTCTTTTTACTTGTTTCTTATCTCTGGCCTTTCTTTCACTTTATATATATTTTGGTTTGGTATTTGTTCATGGGCCTGGATTTAAATGTGAACACATTGCTCAAATTTTTTCTCTCTAAATTTTGGTTCTGGGCTCTGAATTCTTACTTTTCAGAGAACTAAAAAGTGAACAAAGGAAAAGTTGACATTGACATTTTATTAGAGACATCCTTGAGTCAATAGTTTTATTTATAAGAAAAAAAGCCTGTAGTAAACCTTTTTCTGGAATTGTGATCATTTGGGTAGAAACTGGTTTGAAATTTGCTTTTATCTATGTAGAAAGAATGCATTTAAGTAATATAAAGTAGATTTCATGGGTAACATTTAGATTAAGGAAAACGAACTATTCATAAGCAAGTAATTCTTTTCTTACCTTCTGTAACTCCTCTACTCTAGACCCTCATTATCCCTTACCTAGACTGTGTTCTCTAAAATATACTCCTGGTCTTCCTCTAATCTTACCCCCTTCAAATGCAACTTCCCCGGGGCTTCCAAAATTATCTTCCAAAAATGGAGTCTTTTTAAGACATTTTTTGCCAAACCCACTCATGTTGCCTCAACCTTATTTAGGTATATTATCTTTACTTCTGTAGCACTTGTGCTGCCCTGATAGCGTTGACCACATAATATGGAACTTAATTGCATGTCTCTATCCTCCCCTAAAATTGAGGGTGGACAGTATCTTATTCTTGTGATATCCACAGTGTGTGGCACATATATAATTAGACACTTGATAGTGAACTGACCAAAATGGTCAAAAGAAAATAATTTTATACAACTTTAAAATGTTTTTATTGCAAATTGCCTTTTACTTTTCGGCATTCTAGATGATAATTAGAATAGTAGAATGTTAAAGTTGGAATAAACCTGAGAGATCATTCTATTTCACCTTCTTTAACCAAAGAGAAAGGGAAGTTACTTATATACGCTAGTAGAGGTGTAACGAGAACAACTGAGGTCTCCTGACAAAAGATATTCTACTAGGATTGCCTCATGCAGTAGCACATTTCAGAGTACAGGGTGCTGCTGTAGCAGACTCAAGCTTTCAGGGATAGATTCAGCTGAAATAGTCTGAATACTATTGTATCTGGCACTGTTAGCATACAGATGTTATTTTATTCCGTGTTTTGTTTTGTTTTAATCTTTATTGTTCAGTTTATTAATTACATTGTTCCCCTTTATTCCCCCTATAGCTCCCCTCCATCCGGTACCCATCTCACCCTCCGCCCTCACCTCCCCGCCACTGTTCTCTCCCATAGGTGCATGATTTTTGTCCATTCTGCACCTCCCACACCCCTTTTCTCCCCAAGAATGGTCAGTCCATTCCCTCTTTATGCCGATGATTCTGTTATACTTACCAGTTTATCCTGTTCATCAGATTATCCTGTTCATCAGATTTTTAATTCACTTGATTTTTAGATTCATTTGTTGATAGATGTGTATTTGTTGTTCATAATTTATATTTTTACCTTTTTCTTCTTCCTCTTCATAAAGAATATCTTTCAGCATTTCATATAATGTTGGTTTGGTGGTAATGAACTCCTTTAGCTTTTTCTTATCTGTGAAGCTCTTTATCTGACCTTAATTCTGAATGATAGCTTTGCTGGGTAGAGTAATCTTGGTTATAGGTTCTTGCTGTTCATCACTTTGAATATTTGTTGCCACTCCCGTCTGGCCTGCATAGTTTCTGTTGAGAAATCAGCTGACAGTCGGATGGATGCTCCCTTGAAGATAACTGTTTTCTCTTGCTGCTTTTAATATTCTCCCTTTGTCTTTTGCTTTTGGCATTTTAATTATGATGTGTCTTGGTGTGGTCCTCTTTGGATTCCTTTTGTTTGGGGTTCTGTGACCTCTTGGTTCGTAAGTTGATGCTCAACCACTAAGCCACTCCTAGTTGAGCTGCATTGTATATTTTTGAAAGGGGAACTTCTTACAATATGGTCTTGAGAACATATGAAATGGAATGAGAAAGAAGATTTAGATGGTAACCTTGGACAAATCCAAGTAATCCGAGCCTCAGGTTTCTCATGTAAAATGGTAATAGTAGTAGTATCCATTTCACAAAGTGATTATGAAATGTCAGAGATTATGAAAGTTGAGGCACTTTGTAATTTGTGAAGTGCTAAAGAAAGGGTAACCATTAAATTATTGATGACTCAGTCCCAATCCTGATTTATACCTTCATCCCTAAGTGGAATGATTAAAGTTTGATTGATTTACTTTCCTATACTTGTCTGTAGGTAGATTTTGGGGGAAATAGGTAAGTATGTAACTGGAACCCTAATTACATAGGGAGAATTTGAATTAAAAACGGGGAAATACTTAATCACTGGGCTGGTGTGGCCCAGTTGGTTGGGCGGCATCCCATCGCGCCAGGAGGTCACAGTTAGATTTCCGGTCAGGGCACATGTCTGTCTGAGGGCTTGATCCCCAGTAGTAAGTGTGCTAGAGGCAGCCAATCAATGATTCTCTTTCACATTTATGTTTCTATCTCTCTCCCTCTTCCTTCCTCTCTGAAATCAATAAAAATATATTTAAAGAGAAGAAAAAAGAATCACTGCTGATTTTAGCTGTTTCCCTGTGAGGTTGTTCATCTTTGTCAACTATGAAATAACTATATTTAGATATTTTACAATTTATTTTATTTTTTTAGTGACAGCTTTTCATTGTGTATATAGTATGCATTTTCTGGCAGTTCTTTTAGTTTATGAATTCTCATTATGAAGTTTTCCACTGTTAACCATTCTAAAAGACTTTTTTTTTTTTTAAAGGAAGTTGACTTTTATTTTGATATACATTTGATTGTTTTCTTCATTGCCATCCTAAGGAAGCTATTGTTTTTTAGGAAAGCTCAAGTAATTCTTGATTTTGTTTTTATAGGCCCAGATCACCATGAAAGTAATCCAAGGTTTATACAGTGGCGTCACTACTGTGGAACTAGATACTTTGGCTGCTGAAACAGCTGCAACCTTGACTACTAAGCATCCTGACTATGCCATTCTGGCAGCAAGGATTGCTGTCTCTAACTTGCACAAAGAAACGAAGAAAGTATTCAGTGGTGAGTCTAGAGGAAAAGTTAGAAATACTTTAATATTCCTAGAAAATTTATAAGGGTACTAGAATGACAAAAGAAAAGTTACATCTTGTTTTTAAAAAGCAAGTTAGTGGCAGAAGGGGCACTAGAACTTCCCATTTCCCCATGCTGCTGACTTGCTAAATGGAAAAGTCAATGGATCTTTTTGTTTTCTCATATCATGCTTTTTTTTTCTTTCTTTCTTTTTTGAAGCCCATTTTGAAGTAGTTGGTGGTGATGTGCTTGGAAAAATGAGTAATACATATTGACACGTTCTGGGTTAAACAAAATGGTGCAGTTAATCTTGTGTCCCATTAGCAAATCCTTTATTCTATTGCTGCCATTTTATAGCTCAGGAAATGTGGGCAAAGAAAGGTTAAATAATTTGTTTGGAATATAAAATTGGCATAAAAGAAGTCAGATGGTAAGACGATGACAGAAATCTTTGGCTCTTCGTTTGAGATCTGTTGTGCTGGGCCTAAACAATGTATTGTCCCTCTTTAGTAGATTTATTGTAAACATATCAGTTCTCCCAGAATCGTATTGATACATACAAGTCCATTCCAATAAAATTACCAACATTGTGAATGTGTGTGTGTGTGTGTGTGTGTGTGTGTATGTGTATATTATACATAAATACAGAGAGCCAATTAATACTATGATGTCTTTTTTTTCTTTCTTTTAAATATATTTTATTGATTTTGTTAGAGAGGAAGGGAGAGGGATAGAGAGTTAGAAACATCGATGAGAGAGAAACATCAATCAGCTGCCTCTTGCACAACCCCCACTGGGGATGTGCCGGCAACAAAGGTACATGCCCTTGACTGGAATCGAACCTGGGACCCTTCAGTTCGCAGGCCAACTCTCTATCCACTGAGCCAAACCAGTTTCGGTGTGCTATGATGTCTTAAAGAAGACCAAATGAGAGAGCTTACTAAATGTTCATTTACAGATGTGACCTGCTTAGTATGATAGATTCTGAATTTTAAGTTGGAATTTTATTAGGGTAAAAAATTTGAGAAGATATTATAATTTCTGCTTAAAAATATTTTTTCAACCAATAATTCTCAATGGGATTGTGTATTAATCACCTGGGAATCTTTTTCAAAGAGCCTATGTTCATCCCTGTCCGGAGTTGCTCATTGATTGGAACATTGGCCTGTGTACCAGAGGGTCCGGGGATCGATTCCTGGTTAAGGGCATGTGTGGAAGACAACCAATGGATGTTTCTCTCTCTTCTTTTCTCTCCCTCCTTTTGCCCCTCCCCCCTCCCTTTCACTGTTTCTTTAAAAAAGAAAAAATGGAAAAATATCCTCACTGCTGTTTTTATTTAACAACAACAACAAAAATAACAATAATAAGCCTATGTTCACTCTAACTCTGGAAGTGTGTTTTCTTAACCGAGGCATTATACACTGAGTGACCAGATTATTATGATCTTTGAACGCATAATAATCTGGCGTGTGTGTGTGTGTGTGTGTGTAATTAGAGGCCCAATATGTGTGTCTGTGTTTGTGTGTAATTAGAGGCCTGGTGCATGAATTTGTGCAAGGGTGAGGTCCAGCCAGCCTGGCCAGGGGGAGGGAACATGGGTGGTTAGCTGGCCTCACTGTTGGTCGAACTCCTGGTCAAGGGGACAATTTACATATTAGCCTTTTATTATATAGGATATACACTGAGTGGCCAGATATTGTGTGTTCAGAGATCATCATAATTTGGCCAGTGTATAGTCAGCATGTATATGTTTATTGAGCACTTTCTATGCTAAGCATTGAGGTGGATTGGGATGAAAAAAATGGTTTGAGAACCATTCTTTTAAACTATCACTGAAAGAGTGAATTAGCTCTCCATTAAGTGGTTTTGACGTTTTTATTTTTTTTATTTTTATTTTTATTTTTTTTTTAGATGTGATGGAAGACCTCTACAACTACATAAATCCACATAATAGCAAACACTCTCCCATGGTGGCCCAGTCAACACTGGATATTGTTTTGGCAAATAAAGATGTATGTGTAATACTTTCCTGGTGAAAAAAAATTTTTTTTAAAAGTATATTTTTATTGATTTCAGAAAGGAAGGGAGAAGGAGAGAAAGATAGAAACATCAGTGATGAGAATCATTGATCAGCTGCCTTCTGCATGTTCCCCACTAAGGATCAAGCCCACAACACAGGCATGTGCACTTGACAAGAATCAAACCCAGGAACCTTGGGTCCTCAGGCCGACGCTCTATCCACTGAGCAAAACTGGCTAAGGCAGTGGTTGGCAAACTGCAGCTCTTTGGCCCCTTGAGTTTTTAGCAAAGGCCAGCGTAGGAGTACCCAAATTAAGTTAATAACAATGTACCTATCTATATAGTTCAAGTTTAAAGAATTTGGCTCTCAAAAGAAATTTAGTCGTTGTACTGTTGATATTTGGCTCTGTTGACTCATGAGTTCGTCGACCACGGCTAGGGCATAGTTTCTTTTTTTTTTTTAAGCAACAGCACGTTTTAAAAATGTAACACTAAAACATATAGATAAAAGAAGTAACACTAGATTTCCTCTTTAGAAATAACATTTTATAATTTTAAAATATATTTTTCCAGCGCTATTCTGTAATACATGTGTGCATACACATAAATTTTCCTTTTAGTGTCAATCTGTGCACACTGTTCTTACTGATACTTTATCTTACAGATAGTCTGTAAGATAAGTATTTATGACTAATCCTATTCTTTTGAACACCTGCATAGCATTCCATTTTATAGAAATGTTGTCACATACACACACACACACACACACATATATATAGAGAGAGAGAGAGATATAGATATATATATATATATAAATTGCTCTAGTGGTGAATTTTTGCTGAAGTGGATATCCTTGTATGATAGTATTTTACTTATAGAGTATATTGGTAAGATAAATCCTTTTCAGTGAAATCACTGAGACAGAGTGTGTGCATTCAAAATATTAGGGAACATTGCTGAACTAATTCCTAACAGGTTTGCTCAGGTAAAAATTTGAAAGATCTTGCTCAACAACTTAAAAGTGATCTACTTGAGTATATGTTTCCAAGCCTAATTAGGATACTCAATTTATATGCATTTTTAAAATTAACATTAGATGTGTATTTTTATTTTTAACAATACTTAGTGGTACCTCTTTTTTATCCTATGTCATTTTTAATTCTGTAGTCAGGGCTGAATTGTTGGTTTTGTGAAAATAAGTTTAATTGTTTTAATTATGGGATCTTTTTTTTTTTACCTTCATCAGCGCCTGAATTCTGCCATTATCTATGACCGAGATTTCTCTTATAATTACTTTGGCTTTAAGGTAAATAATGGGTTTCAAATACGTGGGAATTCCTCCTTACGTCAGGAAATACAGGTTTTTGTTTATGTTTAGTGATACAATTGTAAAGGTAATAAGTTGATGGGAGTTGGGATGGACCTAGGGAATTAGTGGGGTAGATGGTAGTGGTTGTTTGAATTAAGGAAATACAGCTTATCCATTTGCAATTTTTAGAGTTTCAAATATTACTTATAGATTACATGAGTTATGCAGATAATTTGCCATAATAATTCCATATTGTTTTACTGTTATGCAACAACTATTGAATCCCTACTGTGTGCCAAGTGCTTTTCTAGGTACTTTTGTGTTGATAAACTGTGATTGAGAACCTGAATGTTGGTGTTAGACCTTCTGGGTTCGAATCTTGGCTCTACTTTTTTTTTCTCTTTCCTGTTTTAAAATTTAATTTATTATTGCTTAACACAATTATACAGGTTTCATGTGCACAATTCCACAACACATCATCTCTACATTGTATTGTGTGTTTGCTACCTCAAGTCAAGTCTCTTTCCATCACCGTTTATTCCCCCATACCCTTCTCCACCTCTCCTCCTCACCCCTCCCTCTGGCAGTCATCACACTGTTTTCCGTGCCTATGCGCTTTTCTCTCCTTTATCTTTTTTTGTCTCAATTCCTCCACTACCACCTCCTACCCCCCACCCTAGCCTCTGCTCTACTTATTAGCAAGTTACTTAATCTCTCTCTGTTTAGTTTTCTCATCTTTAGAATGGGGATAGTATAATTTTTTTTCTTCAGAATCTTTTATTAAGCTTAACTAGAGGCCCAGTGCATGAAAATCATGCATGGGAGGTAGGGGTCCCCAGCCTGGCTTGCATCCTCTCCAATCCAGGGTATCACTCTCATAATCTGGGACTGCTAGCTCCTAACTGCTCGCCTGCCTGCTTGCCTGCCTGATTACCCCTAATTGCCTCTGCTTGCCAGGCTAGTCACCCCCTAACTGGTCCCCTGCTGGCCTGGCTGCCCCCTTGTTGGCCTGGCCTTCCTCTAGCTGCACCTCTGCGGCCCTGGCTGCCCCCCTGCAAACCTGGCCACCCCCTGACTGCTCCTCTGCTGGCCTGATTGCTCCTAACTGCCTCTGCTACTGTGGCTATGACTGGAAAATGTCCAATCTAATTAGCATATTGCCCTTTTATTAGTATAGATGGTCTCCATCCCCAAATCATCTCCAGCCATTCTCTATCTCGCTTTGTACTTTATAGGCACAATGACTCTTTTTTGCAAAAGTTAAGATTTTTAGTCATTCAACCTTTATAATTCTGGCATTGCACTGTGATTTCCCATCTGTATAATATAATATTAATAACAAATTCTGTTGAGGGTAAGTGACTGTGTTGCTTAGATCAATGCCTAGCCTATTACAAGTACTTTATACCTGTTAACCATTGTGATGATGCTGAATACTGTAACTTCTGCTATTAGTGTTATGCATATTAATATAGAGCTACCATTCTCCAGAAATTTTCATGTAGTCTGTCCAAAACAAATAGCCAATTGATAATGTTCCAACTGAAGTAAGAGTAAATAAATTATTTTCATCTAAAATTACATAAAAACTGAGTCGATTTAAATAGATTGGCTCATTGTGAATGCTATCTCTACTGTATCTTTAAGAGCTGTTCTGGAAATTTTTTGGTTGCTTTGCTTTTTCTAGACGCTAGAGCGGTCCTATTTGTTGAAGATCAATGGAAAAGGTGAGAATGAAGATGTTCGTGTGTGTTTTATTTTCTGTGCATTATACTGAATATAGAGCTTTGAGCTATTAGCCTTATATTTCTGTCTAAACTCTGACTAACATTTTTAACTTTAGGTCTAGTTTATGAATAGTTGTCCTACTTTTTTTTTTAATTGTCCTGCTTTTTAAAATCGTTTTGTTTTTGAATCAGGTACATGTCTAGCCTAGTCTGCCTGGCATGTTCCATCATGTGAAAACTCCTCTTTTGATTTTAGTGGCTGAAAGACCACAGCATATGTTGATGAGGGTATCTGTGGGGATTCACAAAGAAGATATCGATGCTGCTATTGAAACATACAACCTTCTTTCTGAGAGGTGGTTTACCCATGCCTCTCCCACTCTCTTCAATGCTGGCACCAACCGCCCACAACTTTCTAGGTATGCATCATCTATAGTCAGTTTAAAAATTCTGACATTGTTTTGACTAGGGAAATAAGTGTTGGTATGAAAAACTAGGCAATTGATCACAGGAAAATTAATTTAATGAATGTTTAAATCACTTCTGCCCTGATTAGATGAGACTTGCATTCTGGAAACATCTCTTTAGTGTGGTAAATGAATTAGAAGGGGACAAATGCTGATAATGAATTTTGAGCTTAATTCCAGTGATGGTTGCTCAATTCTGTGAATATACCAAAGCCATCAGTTATACACATTAAATGGAATATATTATGGTATGTGAATTTATATCTCAGTCAGGTTTTGAAAAAGAAAATATTGCCTGGCCAGTGTTGCTCAGTGGTTGAGTGTCGACCTATGAACCAGGAGGTCATGGTTTGATTCCAGGTTAGAACACATGCCTGGGTTGTGGGATTGATCCCTAGTGTAGGATGTGCGGAGGCAGCCTGTCAATGATTCTCTCTCATCATTGATATTTCTATTTCCCTCTCCCTTCCTCTGAAATCAGTAAGATACATATATATCTACACACACACACACACACACACACACACACACACACACACACACTAGGGGCCCAGTGCATGAAATTCATGTACTGGGGGTGGGTGATCCCTCAGCCCAACCTTCCCCCTCACATATACTGGGAGCCCTCAGGGGATATTCTACTGACCGCTTACCCCCAGCCTGCCCAACCTGGCCGAGGTTTTAGGCCTTGGGCACCCAGCCATCGCCCTGCAATGGGGCCGATGGCTGGCTCCGTCCCAGCCAGGGCCCCCCCCCACCACCCCTCGCGGCCCAGGCCTTTGACCCAGGCAGTTCATGCCTGGCTAGCACAGGCCTCAGCCCTGCCTCCCCAGCCCAGGCCTTCTCTCTGGCCAGCACATGCTGGCCATCTCGACCCTGTGCCACACACCCCCTCCCCCCAGACCTGGCCGCCTTGGCCCCACCCCCTACGGCCCTGGCCACCTCGGGCCCCCCGTCCCGCTCCCCCCCCCCACCGCCCGGCCCAAGACACCTTGGCCCCGCCCCCTGCTCCCTGGGCCTCATTGACCTTGCCCTCTCAGGGACCTGGCCCTCTCAGCCCCACCCCCCGGCCCTGGCCACCTTGGCCCTGCCCCAGCTCCTGATTGGCTGGTAGGCGTGACTTGTGAGTGTAGCAAAAGGTATGGTCAATTTGCATATTACTCTTATCAGACAGGATGTACATATATGTATATATATATGTATATATCTATATATAAAAGACATCTAGGGTTGGCAGCAAGGTGATTTTAAAACAATATGATATGTTGATATGTTTTACTATGTCATAGCTAGTAATATATATTTTTTCTTCTAAAAACACAGTAATTTTGTAAACTTCAAATCTTTTACTTGCCTAACTTATTGTCTTTGGATTATATAGTTATTTCTGTGACTCTGCTTTGCTTCATTTCCTTAATAAGTTGTGACTTCTTTCCCCCATAGCTGTTTCCTTCTGAGTATGAAAGATGATAGTATTGAAGGCATTTATGACACATTAAAGCAGTGTGCATTGATTTCCAAGTCTGCTGGGGGAATTGGTGTTGCTGTGAGTTGTATTCGAGCTACTGGTAGCTACATTGCTGGGGTAAGCTTCTATTGTATGATTAAAAATGTATAGACTGCTGAGACCTGTTTGGCTCAGTGGATAGAGCGTCGGACTGCGGACTGAAGGGTCCCGGGTTCGATTCCAGCAAGGGCATGTACCTTGGCTGAGGGCACATCCCCAGTAGAGGGCGTGCAAGAGGCAGCTGATCGATGTCTCTCTCTCTCATCGATGTTTCTGACTTTCTATCCCTCTCCCTTCCGCTCTGTAAAAATCAATAAAATATACTTTTAAAAAAATGTATAGACTAGAGAAATTCAAGTCCATAAGCAACCAAGCTTATGGTTGAGAGGGCATATGCTGGTGCTTGGGAAACCTAAGTCTGTTATTTACTGGCTGGTTATGTGACCTGGAGTGAGTCATTTCACTGTTTGTGACTTCATTTTCATGTCTTATTAAAGGTTTAGATGAGATGATCTCTAGGATCCTTTTTATCTCAGATTTTGATTTATTTTATATTTTAGAATTCTAGTTTATTTTTATACTAGAGGCCCGGTGCACGAAATTCATGCATAGAGGGGTCCCTTCAGCCCAGCATGCAACCTCTTCACTCCAGGACCCTCTCGGTTTGGTCGCCCCTTGCGGCCGCCCCCCACCCCTTCCACTGCTGGCCTGGTCACCCCCAGCTGCTCCCCCTGCTGGCCTGGTTGCCTCATGCAGCCTGCTATTCAGTTGTTTGGTTGTCCCTCACTAACCCCCCTTTCAGCCTTGTCATCCCACACAGCCTGCTGTTCGGTCGTCCATCCAGTTGTTTTGATCGTGATGGCCCCTGGATTTTTATATACCTTAGAGGTTCAGTACACAAATTTGTGCACAGGAGGGGGGCCCCTCAGCCCAAATTGCACCCTCTCCAGTCCAGGACCCCACTTGGGATATCCGACTGCCAGTTTAAGGCCTGATCCCAGGGTCATCCATCCAGTTGTTTCAGTCGTGACAGCCCCTGTCTTTTTATATATTAGGATAGTAATAAAAGTGTAATATGCTAATTAGACCGGACAGCTAAACAGTAGAACAACTGTCCACACAAAGCCATGAAGCCGGGGCTGCTAGGGCACAGTCACCACAGCTGCGAGGGCCAAACCCCTTGCACAAATTTCATGCATCAGGCCTCTAGTTAGGATATAGTAGCCTAAACAACTGTTATGACTGAATGACCGGAACAACTGGTCGACCAGTTGCTATGATACACACTGACCATCAGGGGACAGATGCTCAGCGCAGGAGCTGCCTCCTAGTGGTCAGTGCACTTTCACAGCCAACCTCCCACAGGGGTGTCCCCCCTTCCCCCATACACACATGCCCAACCTGCAAACCTCCTGTGATCCCTCCCCCCAACCAGCCGGCCACCCAATAGGCCTCAATTGCTGGCCAGGCCTAAGGAACCCACCCACGCACAAATTCATGCACCAGGCCTCTAGTTTTATAATAATAGCAGCTGTCATTTATTGCTTGTTTACTGTGTACTAAATCTGTTATAAAAGTTTTACATGAACTACTCATTTAATTCTTACTACAGCTACAACCTTATGACAGATAACATTACAGACACATGGTAGGAACTTGATGCCTTACACTAACTCTGTGGGTGTAAGCCCTACAAGCACTATTCACATTACAAGTGAAGCTGAGGCTTAGAAAGTAAATTACTTAGAGAGATTAGTCACTTAATATATGATAGAGCCAGGATTAACTTTTAAATATTGACATTCTGTGATGTAAATTCAAGTACTGCTACTTCACTTTTCCTTAGGAGTCAAGATAATTATTTTAAGAAAGACTTGGATTTAAATTCTATTTCCACTACTTATTAGTAGTGCCTACCACAAGTTATTTTACATCTTTGTGTTTGTTTCTTCATTTGTAATGTGAAAAAAATCTAATTCTGTAGAATAAAGGTACAGAGTCCAAAAGGAAACCGTTTCATTATGTGGTGTTTTGGAAGTGCTGTGATACATACAGTTCTTTTACCTAATAGTAGGGTGAGCCATTGCTGGTCTATCTTTCTAGACTGTTCAAAGGCTTGCCATGGGTTAGGAGGCTTATTTTTGAAAGTTGATGAAGTTTATTCTAGTCTTAGAGGAGTTTATATTTTCTTCATTCCAGAATCTACTTATTGCTGAGAATCTCTATTTACCTGTTTATTGTCTTGATTTGCCCATTGCATATCATTCTTATTGTAAGTTGCCTTGAATTCTTTTGGGAATAAATCTTTAGAAGGTGTGGAATTTATCCTGATATTGGGTTCTTTTGACTTGTATTTATGTCTCATTGTAAATTAGAGATGCTATGAAATAACTTTGTATATAATTATAATTTATTCAACAACAATTTGTTGGTTTTATTGGGTATTGTATTTTCAAAGCAGAGGTAAAATCTCTGCCAAGGTAAGACTTTATACCCTGGGAAAGAGTATTTTGTTCATCCGTTAGCCATTTTGTTATTTTTCTTGCTGAGCCCCCTCTTTCTCCTCCAGATGCCTTTATTCTCAGTCTCTCTTTCAGACTAACGGTAATTCCAATGGCCTTGTACCAATGCTGAGAGTATATAACAATACAGCTCGATACGTGGATCAAGGTGGAAACAAGGTATGCTCTGTTACTTGAAAATGTTGGAAATCAGAACTAAAAACTATTAGTATGTACGTTTATAAGATGATTCATTGTGTGTTTCTAACAACTGCCTTTAAAAATATATATATTTCATTGATTTTTTACAGAGAAGAAGGGAGGGGGATAGAAATCAGAAACATTGATGAGAGAGAAACATCGATCAGCTGCCTCTTGCACATCCCCTACAGGGGATGTACCCGCAGCCAGGGTATATGCTCCTGACCTGGATCAAACCCGGGACCCTTCAGTCCGCAGGCCAACGCTCCACCCACTGAACCAAACCAGTTTCGGCACAACTGCCTTTTTTTTTTTTTTTTTTTTTAGTTTTAAAATCAATTTAATAAGTATGATTAAAGTACACACACTTGAAATGTACATTTTGGTGGGTTTTGACTATGTAATTATCATACATATAGGTATTACTCCCAAATTTTTCCTCCTGCACCTTTAAATTAATCACTCCCATACATACTGGCGGCAGACAGCCAGTGATCTAGTCAGCAGCTTTTTTACATGACAGTTTATTTACAGACAGTTGTCAAAGTTGTGACTTATATTGATACTTAATGTTGAAAAGGAGTTATCTTATGTCTTCTAAGTTTTTCTTTAAAGAAACAAAACTCTGGCCCAGCTGGCATGGCTCGGTGGTTAGATGTTGACCTGTGAACCAGGAGGTCACCATTGGGACTGATCTGGGCACAGGCCCTGGTTGTGGGCTCCATCCCCAATGTGGGACATGCAGGAGGCAGCCAATCAGTGATTCTCTCTCATCATTGATGTTCCTTATCTCGCTCTCCTTTCATCTCTGAAATCAATGAATATATCTTTTTAAAAAATAAACAGAATTCTGTCTATTTTATAGAGGGAAAAGTAAAGTTGAGAAGATTGGGTTGTTTATTTAATATTATCAGCAGGATAGTTTGCGACTTGAGCCTTCATCTCATGGATATGTAGGCATACTTATCATCTCTTAGTTTATGAACTTGTCTCTGGTGTACTTAAAAAACAAAAACAAAAAAATGGCCTGTATAGTTTAGCAGTTGAACATTGACCCAGGAACCAAGAGGCTGCCGGTTGGATTTCTGGTCAGGGTGCATGCCCAGGTTGCGGTCTCTATCCCCTGTGGGGTGCATGCAGGAGGCAGCCCATCAATGACGTTTCTCTCTCATTGATGTTTCTATCTCTCTATCCCTCTCCCTTATCTCTCTAAAAAAAAGAATAAAAACATTTTTTTAAATAATAAAAAATATATAGGAACCTTGATAAGACAGCACCTTTTCAACTTTTAGTAAGAGCACAACCTATTTTTTGTCAAAGTTAAAATTATTTTCTTTGGGCTTTATAAAGTATAAAGTGAGCTGGAGGACACTGAAGAGGAAGCTCCATCTCTAGTTCACTGTAACACTTTGGACAAGTTATTTAACCTTTCTTTTCTACATTTTCTTATGTCAAATACCCTTTTTTTTTATTCCTGGTATTGTAAGAAAAAATTATTAATTTATATTCTTATAAGACTTTTATTTGTATTATCTCGTTTAATTCATTAATTGTAGTGGAGATCCAAGGAGATAAAAACATGCTTTGGAAAATATGGAGTTTCTTTGTTTCCTTCTGATTCTGAAAAGATTGATGATTGTTTACCTTAGCGACCTGGAGCATTTGCTATTTACCTGGAGCCTTGGCATTTAGACATCTTTGAGTTTCTTGATTTAAAGAAGAACACAGGAAAGGAAGAACAGCGTGCCAGGGACCTTTTCTTTGCCCTTTGGATTCCGGATCTCTTCATGAAACGAGTGGAGACTAATCAGGTGAGAGATAGAGACCTGTTAGTAATAATTACTCAATTCACGTAAGCTTTTTCTTCCAGCATCTTAAATCATGCTTAGGAATTGTCTACCTATGGGTTTCGCTACAGAAGGTATTTTGAACAAGTTAAAAGGTGCCATTCCTGCTTCCTGGGTTTTTAATTTTCCAAAGTAGATGCTGTCGTATATGCTTAAAATTGTATACAAACAGGCCAAACTAGATATTTGGACCTAAGCCTAAAGTGATTATTTCTATAGCAGATTTCCAAGACAGTCTGTGGAAGACACCCTATGCATTATAGTGTTTCTAATGGATTATGTATGGTTGCTTATTTGAAGTTTCTCATGTGTGATGCTGTTCTTCCCTTTGTAGGACTGGTCTTTAATGTGTCCAAATGAGTGTCCTGGTCTGGATGAGGTTTGGGGAGAGGACTTTGAGAAGCTATATGAAAGGTATGTGGAAAATATGAAAGTAATAATGTTTTACATGTTTTTCTCTTATTTGGGGATCCATATTTTAAAACAATGTCTTTCATTAGCCAGTTTCTAGGAATATTTGGAAGCATCTAGGAGAGAATATGACTAGTAATTTTATTTTGGTCAGCTTTACTTCCTCAATCTTTATCAAAATTTTGGTTTCTGTTTTCTTTTTTAAAACTTTGGGACATTTAATATTTGCTTTTATTAATGAGTTTTTAATTGATGTTTTTAAAAATGAAGGCAATAAATTAGGGTTATTATTTTGCTTTGTCGTATAGTACATTTGATAAGTTGATATTGCATACAGGGATCAAAATCAACTAAGACAGTACATGTCATTAACTAATAGCACAATTTGACTGTTTTAGGTTTTGTTCCTTTTATTCTGGAAGGTGGCATTGATTTAGTGGGTTTGGGTTGTATTTGAAGAGATTTAAAACTGCCTGGTTTTCTTTACTCGCTTCAGTGAGAGTAAAATAAATGTTATATTCCTTATTTTTTTCCTTAGCTGTTTAGTAGAACATTTGAGTTTTTCCAATATTATATTTCAGTGTCTTTCTTCATGTTATCTGTAATAAAGGTTTTCTTAGGGACTATTAAAGTAATATTAGCTTTATCTTTCAGTTATGAGAAACAGGGTCGTGTTCGCAAAGTTATAAAAGCTCAACAACTTTGGTATGCGATTATTGAGTCTCAGACAGAGACAGGTACCCCATACATGCTCTACAAAGATTCCTGTAATCGGAAGAGCAATCAGCAGAACCTGGGAACAATCAAATGCAGCAACCTGTGCACAGAAATAGTAGAATATACCAGCAAAGATGAGGTAGGTAGAAAAACTTCTGCCTAAATCTAATACTGAGAAGTGAATCTTAGGAAGTGAAGTTAATTATTTGTGAATCCCTCACTTGATTTCACTTGAGATGGGTAAAGGGAAATTTCGTAGCTTATTGGTAAGCAGAAGGACACTAAAATAGACAGCAATTACACAGGAAATAAGAGGTGTGATCTGTGCCCTTGAATATCTTTTAGTCTAAGCCATAGAAGTCAGTCAACTGTTTTTTACACACATATTGTTGTAATAATCTTTACTTGAGGGAAATAGTAATGTATAATGGTAAGTTAGGACAAACAAAAATGTGTTAGGATACTCTTTCAGTTTAAAGTGTGTAAACCTTATAAGAGAATCCTTTCAGTGATGATGAGACAAAATTCTAATCTCAAATCTTTAAGGTGATTCACTGAAGAGACAAGGCCAGAAAGGGAATATAAACTTAATTTTAAAAAAAAGTTTATGGAAAAGCTTTCATTTGGGAAGAACAGTCTGTATGACAGATCAGAGATATGGTTTGGTTTTATGCAATGAGTGTCGAATTTGTTTTGATGTAGGAAATACATTAAAGTTTGAAATTTGTAGAGATGGTTTTAGCCAGGGGAAAGGAGTTAGTAGTTGAAAGCTGGTATGTGTCAGGCCTGGGTAGGTTTCTGAAAGGAAAATAGCATTAAAATGGTAGGATGAGAAGGATTGATTTTGCTTCTGTTATAGAAAAGAGGTTTGTGGTTAGGTTAAAGACATTGTAGTAGTTGGATGACAGCTTCTTGGATATTAGATATAAACTATGAAAATGAGGAGGAAGGAGCAGATCACAAACTGTAGGATATAAAAAAATACATGACAAAAGAAAAATCAGGAAGAAAATGGTGAGTTAAACATATTGATAAGGTTGCAGTTTAATTCAAAATTTATTGTGCACCCAGCTATGTGAAAAGCACTGTATTAAGTGCTTTGGGAATATAAATGAATATGGCTCAGCCTCTGTCCCCTTGAAACTTATAATTTAGTTGGAGGAAATTGACATGTACTGAAATAATTACACAAGATAGATTATATTATAGACTAGCAAGGTCCCCCCTTTTTATTAATCCTCACCCATGGATATTTTTCTCATTGATTTTCAGACAGTGGAAGAAAAGGAGGAAGGGTGAGACAGAGAGGGATGGAGAGAGAGAAACAGAGACAGAGACAGAGAGACAGATATTGATGTGAGAGAGACACATCAATTGGTTGCCTCCTTCACATGCCCCAACCAGGACCAGGGATCAAACCTGCAACCGAGATAAGTGCCCTTGACTGGGAATCGAACTTACAACCCTTCAGTCAGCAGACTGACATTCACCACTGAGCCAAACCAGCCAGGGATGCCTCAGGATTTTTCTGTCAATACTCTTTCTCCCCACATAGGCACATGGCTTACTTTCTAACTTCTTTCATTCTTTGTTCATATGTCATGTTCTCAGTGAGGTCTTTCTGGACAACTCTATTTTATTTTATTTTATTTTTTTCTTTTTTTTCTTTTTTTTTTCTTTATTGTTCAGTTTATTAATTATATTGTTCCCTTTTTTCCCCCCTGTAGCTCCCCTCCACCCGGTACCCATCCCACCCTCTGCCCTCACCACCCCCCCCCCCGTCCTCTCCCATAGTTGCATGATTTTTGTCCAGTCTCTTGTTGCACTTCACACACCCCCTTTCTCCCCAAGAGTTGTCAGTCCATACCCTCTTTATGTCCGTGATTGTTACATTCACCAGTTTATCCTGTTCATCACATCATTAATTCACTTGATTTTTAGATTCATTTGTTGATAGATGTGTATTTGTTGTTCATAATTTCCACTTTTATCTTTTTCTTCTTCCTCTTCTTAAAGAATATCTTTCAGCATTTCATATACTATTGGTTTGGTGGTGATGAACTCCTTTAGCTTTTTCTTATCTGCAAAGCACTTTATCTGACCTTCAATTCTGAATGATAGCTTTGCTGGATAGAGTAATCTTGGTTGTAGATTCTTGCTGTTCATCACTCCCGTCTGGCCTGCATCGTTTCTGTTGAGAAATCGGCTGACAATTGTATGGGTGCTCCCTTCTAGGTAACTAACTGTTTTTCTCTTGCTGCTTTTAATATTCTCTCTTTGTCTTTTGCTCTTGGCATTTTAATTATGATGTGCCTTGGTGTGGTCCTCTTAGGGTTCCTATATATTGGGGTTCGGTGTGCTTCTTGGACTCCTAAGTCAATTTCTTTCATCAGGTATGGGAAGTTTTCAGTCACTATTTCTTCAAATAGGTTTTCATTGTCTTTTTCTGGCACCCCCATAATTCTGATGTTGGCATGCTTGAGGTTGTCCCAGAGGCCCCTTACACTATCTTTAATTTTTTGGATTCTTTTGGTTTCTTGCTTTTCTAGCTGAGTGGATTTTACCTCTTTGTATTTCAAATCTTTAACCTTGCTCTTGGGATGCTCTAGAGTATTTTTAGGTCTTTGTGTAATATTTTTTATTTCAGTCAGTGTATGCTTAATTTCGGGTTGGTCCTTTTTCATAACCTTGAGGGTCTCGTTCATTTCCTCATTGGTCTTGTTCATTTCCTCATAGGTCTTGTTTATTTCCTTATAGGTCTCGGCCTTTTCTAGGAGCCTCTTGAAAAGCCCTATAACCGCGGTTTTGAATTCCATGTCCAGTCGTTTTTTTTCCTCTATTTCTTTCACATCTGATTTCTTTACATGTCTCTGCATGGTGGCTGCTTCCCTGAGTTGGTCAATTAGCTTTGTGTGGTAGATGCTCTACAAGGGACAGTGGCTCAGCCTCCCCAGTTACCTGAGGTGGATATGGGTTGCACAGTCTTGTTGAAGTTAAGCTCAGGTTAATCGTTGTTAGCACTTGGAGAGGTTGACCTCCAGGCCAATTGTTTGTGACGTTCAGCTATGCTCAGGTTGGATGGGCAGAGTCTCTGGGCCAAGCAGACAGCATCAGCTCTGCCCTTTGCGGCCCCAGGGTCTCTGAGAGAGAGCCGCTGCCGAGCTCCACCAGCTGCCGGAGAATTCAGACTCTCCCCAAATGAGTCTGCACACCCAAAGTCTCACCCAGGGTCGCAAAACAGTGCAGTCTGATGGTTTCCCGAATGAAAGAGCAAGTCATGAGTGCTCTCTGCGTGGTCACTCAGCTGCACTGTTCCCAAGCTCACGCGCACTCTGCACAAGCTCGCCTTTTCCACAAGCTGGCAAGCCCCTACAACAACCTGAGCTTCGGCGTGCCCTCCCACTGTCCAGTTTTTACCCCATATGATAGTGGGTTCCCTGGACTTCGCCCAGAGCTGGGGAATCAGTCCAGTGGGATGTCTTTGTCTCCCCCGTTCAAGAAAACTGGCCGGGTTTTCATCCGCCCACCCTATCCGCTGGCATGCGCACTCCTCCAAACCTCTGATTCTGCGGCTATCTTCAACGCTGTCCGCCGCCGCTCCTCTGAGTCACAGTGTCTTATCTTCACTTTTATTTGTGGAATTTTCACTCAGCCAGCTTTCCGGTGATTCTGGATGGTGTTTGTTCTTTCGTTAAGTTGTAGTTTTGAAATTGCTGTGTATGGCAGCAAGATAGGTGTTTGCCTATGCCACCATCTTGGTTCTCCTGTCTGGACAACTCTATTTTAAAATGGCATTCCTTCCATTCTTACCCCTGGGACTCTTATCTTCTTTTCTTGTCTTATTTTCTTTCTCTAGCATTTAATAGGCTTACGTGTTTCGAGCTATGTTTTGAAAATGGCAACAAGTATAGAATTGAGTAGGTATGAAGGGCATGAGGGAATCTAGGTGAGAGGCATTGAGGGTTTGGATTAGGATAGTAGTCATAATAAAAATGGAAAAGAAAGTGTATTCATTCAACCTTATTAAGCTTAATGTATGCTACATGTATTGCCAATACCAAAAATATAGGGATAAGATAGATCCCTATCTATAAAATGTCATTACCTAGTATAGTGAGTACAGTGGGAGAATCACCTGAAGTGCTTTTTGAAAATTCATCAACTTGGATGCTCTGTTGTTAAGGATTTGTGAGAATCTCGGTGAGAGTGAGGTGGGCATGTGTAATTTGAAAGTTTTCTTGCAGTGATGGAAATGTTCTGTATCTGGTGGCTGTGGGACACTTAAAATGTTACTAGTGCAACTGAGAAACTGAATTTTAAATTTCATTTAATTTTTATTACTTAGCAACATGTGGTTAGTGACTGTTGTATTGGACAGGGCACATCTACTTAGATACACATAAAAAACCATAACACAATGTGATATAAGTGGTAATAGAGCCATGTACTAAGGAACACAGGATTTTCTCTTCATCATAGCTATTCGCTAGTGCATGTTATAACTCATATGTGGATAAGTACTGGGATTCAGAAATGAACTGATGAATGATGAAGAGGGAGAAGTCAAAGATAAAAATGAAAAATTTTAATGGTAGAGTGTTAGAGGCTTATATGGTAGTGTTATCAACACAGAGAGGACATAAGAATTTTGTGATTCTTAACCTTTTCTTTGCCTTCCAGGTTGCAGTTTGTAACTTGGCTTCCCTGGCCCTGAATATGTATGTCACATCAGAACACACATACGACTTTAAGAAGCTGGCTGAAGTCACCAAAGTCATTGTCCGAAATTTGAATAAAATTATTGATATTAACTACTACCCTGTCCCAGAGGTATGAATAGATATCTCTGCTTATTGATAAACCAGAGGCCCAGTGCATGACATCATGCACAGTGCTGGGGGGTGTCCCTCAGCCCAACCTGCACGCTCTCCAATCTGGGACCCCTCAAGGGATGTCCGACTGCCTGTTTAGGCCCAATCCTACCAGGACTGCTGGCTCCCAACTGCTCGACTGCCTGCCTTCCTGATTGCCCCTAACTGCTTCTGCCTGCCAGCCTGATCACCCCGTAACTGCCATCCTCTGCAGGCCTAGTCACCCCTAACTGCCCTTCCCTGCAGGCCTGGCCCCCCCAACTGCTCTCCCCTGTAGGCCTGGGTCCCCCCACCCCACCCCAACTGCCCTTCCCTGCAGGCCTGGTTGCCCCCAACTTCCCTCCTCTGCCGGCCTGTTCACCCCAACTGCCCTCCCCTGCAGGCCTGGTCCCTCCCAGCTGCCTTCCCATGCTGGTCATCTTGTGGTGGCCATCTTGTGTCCACATGGAGGCAGCCATTTTTGACCACATGGGGGCAGCCATCTTGTGTGTTGGAGTGATGGTCAATTTCTATATTATTCTTTTATTAGATAATACATTAAAATTCAAAGTAAGGGTAGTTGATCACAGTCTGCTTTCCAGGCATCATTTAAATAGTTAATCATTGGAATGGTGTGAGAAAACATAAAAAGAGAGTATATGTCATTTGGTACAGAATGTTGCTTTTTTCTGTTCTGTAATGTCTCTTTCTTCTCTAAACTTATTGGCACAAAGGCATATTTATCAAATAAACGTCATCGCCCTATTGGAATCGGGGTACAAGGTCTGGCAGATGCTTTTATTCTAATGAGGTATCCTTTTGAGAGTCCAGAGGCCCAGTTATTGAATAAGCAAATCTTTGAAACCATTTATTATGGAGCCTTGGAAGCCAGCTGTGATCTTGCCAAGGAGCATGGCCCATATGAAACCTACGAGGGCTCTCCAGTCAGCAAAGGAGTAAGTATATAGATAAATTTTTTTTCATTCTGCGTGCCATCCTCCCTGTGCACTGCTGGGCATGGTCTGTGTGTTTGCCCCATCCTGTATCAGGTGTCCCCTCCATCTGCTATATTCTCCACCCACGGTCCCATCTGCATGAGTCTTACCCTCTGAAGCGTCTCTGACGATGACAAAGCAGGCCAGCAAATTGTGAGCCTCTGGGACATCATGGGTGCTACTGAAGTGTGGTGCATTATGTGCATGGCCAGAAAACGCCCGTCAGGTTGGATGAAATTTTTCCTTGTGAGTTCCTATAGTAGGCTAAATGGTAGCCCTTCAAAAGATAAGCTTATAGCATGACTATAGGGTCCCTAGGCCTAGCCAAGGATCAGGGCCAATTGGGGCCTTCTGGCTGCTGGCCGGGGCCTTCCTTCCCTAGCTGCCAGCCAGAGCCTTCGTTCTGCACTTCCCCCTGGTGATCAGCACACATCTTAGCGAGTGATCAAACTCCTGGTCTTCCCGTTGAACTTTGCATATTAGCCTCATATATATTAGAGGCCCAGTACATGAAATTCGTACCCGGGGGTGGGGGGTGTCCCTCAGACCAGTCTGTACCCTCTCTAATCTGGGAACCCTTGAAGGATGTCCGACTGCCTGTTTAGGCCCCATCCTATCGGGTGATGGGACCTAAACAGGAAGTTGGACATCCTTCTCACAATCCAGGACTGCTGGCTCCAAACTGCTCACCTGCCTGCCTCCCTGATTTCCCCTAACCGCTTCTGCCTGCCAGCCTGATCACCCCCTAACCACTACCCTGCCAGCCTAATTGATGTCTAACTGTTCCCCTGCTAGCCTGTTTGTCCCCAACTTCCCTCCTTTGCTGACCTGGTCACCCCTAATTGCCCTCCCCTGCTGGCATGATAGCCCACAACTGCCCTCCTTTGCAGGCCTGGAACCTCCCAATGGCCCTCCCCTACTGGCCATCTTGTGGCAGCCATCTTGTGTCCACATGGGGGCAGCCCTCTTGTGTATTGGAGTCATGCATGGTCAATCTGTGTATTACTCTTTTATTAGATAGGATAGAGGCATGGTGCATGGGTGGAGCCAGCTGGTTTGCCCAAAGGGTATCTCGGATCAGAGTGAGGGTTCCCTTGGGGCATGGGGCAGCCTGGGCGAGGGGCCTGAGGTGGTTTGCAGCAGGCTGGCCACACCCCCCAGTGACCTAAGCGAAGGCCCTGGGATCTGGGATTCATTTATGTTCTACAATTGAAACTTTGTAGCCTGGAGTGGAGCCAAGCCTTCTGCTCGCTCCATGGAGACAGCCATTTCTGTTTGGGTTTATTTAAATTACATAATTGAAACTTTGTATCTTAGAGTGGAAGCTTAGGCTCTAGGACTGCAGAAGCTTGGCTTCCTCCATCGCTCAGACAACCCTAGCCTCTGTTCTCTCCAGCTTCATGGCTGCCACCATTTCTGTTGGATTTGTGTGTCTTCTATAATTGAAACTTTGTATCATTTTTTAAATTTATTAATTTCAAAGTATTTTTCTTTTTTTAATTAAATTTTTTTTGCTGTATAACTTAGATTTAATAGTAGTACATATGTTTTCCTCCCCCCCCCCCCCGTTATCCTTCCCCCAGCCTCCCCTACCCCCCAGCACATGTCCCCACCTGCCCCCCCACAGCCCGTTCAATGCCTCCCTGCCTCTATATGAATCACTCTTCCCTGTTTCTTTTCTTCAAAAATATCTTGCATCTGCATACTAGAAATAAACGTACAAGAACAAAAAATGTTTGAGTCTTAGTTTCAATGTCCAACTGTTCTGAGTCCCAGTTTTCAATGTCAAATAGTTCTTTATGTGTACATGTCAGCAATGGTATCCAGATGGTGGACACATCATGGCAATGCAAGTTCCATCCTCTCTGGTTTGGTCCTGGGCTGCCTGCAGCCATGCACAGCTGTCGACTGCTAGCATGGCAAGATGTCGTCAGTGTCCCCCATCTCTGGACCGTCCTCGTGACTGGAACAGACCCGTCAATTCCTCATTGTCTCAGGAACCCACATGGTCTTGGAGTTGTTCTCTGTAAACACACAGACACATTCTCGACCAAAAGTTAACAAAGGGATCCTCTCTGCAAATTAGACTTGGGATTCTTTTTATTTTTGCCTAAAGATTTTCCTTTGGCTTATTTTGACACCATGTATTTTTTCATGGGTGTCCTACTGTTGGTATTACAAATGGAAGTTACTTTTCTGGAGTAAGAATTTTCTAGATGTATTTTACTTACAGGATCTTTTTCCTTACATGATATTACCCCACTATCCCCCCTCCCTTTTTTTTTTTTATTAATGGGGGCTATTGGAAACTTTAGATTGCAGTCTTGGTAATTTTAAATTTTAATTTTTGCACACAAATATGACTGCTTTAGGTTCTTTGGATGTTAGGCAATTTTACAGTGAGATGAACTACTAATAGATATTTTAGTTATTGTTTTAGGAACAGCTTTTTGTCCAGTACACTTAAATTTTCTTGAGTGTTCACTTATTTCACTTGGCCAATTTAAATTAATCTGAAAACTTGATTGCTATTTTACTGTCAATTTTAATACTCAAGCAAAAATCTCAGTTTACCCTGTAAATATTAGTGGAAAGGATTATTTGCATTCTTGAGTAGGCCCTGAGCATTCCTGGTACTAGACTGAGTTTAGATACAGAGCAGCTATTGCTGGCTGAGTCTCTGTCTGCAACCTGGGTCCTGGTCTGAGCCGTGCATGGGAGGCGAAGCAGCCGTGGGGGCAGGAGACCTCCCTCGGGAGGGGTGAAAGTTCAGGCCCCTGCAAGGTTTGTGGGTGAGGGTCTGTTGCCCCACCTCTGAGGATATATGAAAAACACATATGAAAAGATGCTCAACATCACCAATCAGGAAAATTCAAATTAAAACTTCAGTGAGATTACCTCACACCTATCAGAATAGCTATCATCAATAAATCAGTAACCAGCAAGTTTGTTGAGAATGCGAAGAAAAGGGAATCCTTGTGCACTGTTGCTGAGATTGTAAGTTGGTGCAGCCACTGTGGAAAATAGTATGCGGGTTCCTAAAAAAAAAATTGCCATATGACCCAGTAATTCCACTTTAGGATATTTATATATAAGAAATTGGAAACACTAATTTTGAAGAGATATGCACTCCTGTGTTCATTACAGCATTATTTACAATAGACAAGATATGGATAGATGAATTGGTAAAGATGATATACATATATAAATGGAATATTAACTATGAATAAGAATAAAATCTTACCACTTGTGAAAACATGGATGGACCTAGAGTTATAATCTACGTAATAAAAGTTTAAGCAACTGTTGTGGCGAGATGACTGGAATGACCATCATATTTCAAATTATAGAGTGAATTACCATCAGTTGACTTGTTTATTCCTTAGATCCTTCAGTATGATATGTGGAATGTTACTCCCACAGACCTGTGGGACTGGAAACTTCTTAAGGACAAGATTGCAAAGTAAGTAAAACATCTAAAGTATCTTTGAAGTAAGAGTTCAGGTTTTCATCCTGGCTCTTCAGAAATTAACTGTTATTTTAACTTATAAAACTCGTTTTTTTCTTCTTTATGTAGAGCTAAAATTACCCATCTGCAGAACTATCATTTAAATACTTTATAATATAAAATATGTGTAGTAATCTGTAGATTGCTTGGCACATGAAAGCATATCAGTACATGGTTGATATTATCAGTAGATCTTGTTTTAGAGGCCTAAGTACCTAGATTAGGTTATTCTCTTTTCTCATTAAACTTTTATATTTCTAAGAGTGCTTGCTTTTTAAATATATTTCATTTTTATAAGGGATCTGGAAGAGCTTTTGTAGGCCTTTCAAACTAATAAACATTAAAGAGATTTGAGGGCAGACAGGATGTTTTGCTGAATGAATATTGAAACAAGTTTTCATTTCTTGTCATGGTGAGTGTCATCTCTGGGTCAATACATTTGCAGAGTTTTAATTTGAAGAAAGATGCTCTTTAAAAATATCCATTTGCAACGAAAGGGAATATCTGTAATACTTTCAACAATAAACAAACATTTTTTTAAAATATCCATTTGCTTTAAAAAAAATTTTTGTTACTCAAGTAATACATGTTTACAAATTTAGAAAAGCCTACATTTGGAAAGAGAATAAAATAAATATTATCCCAATACTACCTTTCTTCTCCAAAAAACCTGTTTGCATTTTTCTGTCTGTCATCCTTCAGATTTTACTTACTTCTGAGCATGTGTGCATGTGTACTAACTAGGTGTACCAGTTAATAATGTGGTATTTGTAATCAAAGAAAACACGATAATTTCAAGAGAAACATCAAAAGTGCTTTATTCAAAGTAATGTCCATCACTAGCTACACATTTCCTCATCTATCAGATAATTTGTGGATACCATCCCGATAGAACTTTTATTATTTTGAGGCAAAACCATTCAGAGACCCAGTTTTCCACTTCTTCGTGTGTTTTGAAGTGCTGCTCAGAAAGTGTATGTGCCATCCATCAGAACCAGTGGTAATCTGAAGGAGCAAGGTCTGGTGAATACGGTGGAATTGTTAATACTTCCCAGGCAAGGTCTTTTAACATATGTCTTTAACTGGTTTTGAAGTGTGTGATGGTGCGTCATCATGAAGCAAAATTACTTTGCCGTGTCTTCTGGAACATTCTGGTTTCACAAAGCATGATTCAAATTGATTGTCTTTGGTAGCTATCAGTATTAACAGTTGCACCTGGTTTTATAAGCTCATAATACACTACACCTTCCTGATCCCACCAAATGCAGAGCATTTCTTTCCAAAGCGATTTGGCCTTGCAGTTGATGGTGATGGTTGATCTGGATCAACCCATGATTTTGTGCGTTTGGGATTCTCAGAATAAGTCCATTTTTCATCGCCAGACACAATTTGATGCAAAAAAGACTTTCTTTTGTGCTGTTGAAGCAACATTTCACTGGTGACTTTTCGGTTTTCCATTTATCTTTCATTCAGTTGATGTGGCACTCATTTTTCTTCCTTTAAAATCTTTCCCATTGCTTGGAAATTATTGGAAATTATTTGCTGAGCAGTGTTTAATCTTTCTGCAAGTTGTTGAATTTGACCTGCATCTTTATCCAATAATTACATCTTCAATCCAATTGTTGATCTTCAAACTTTTTCGGTTGACCTGGACGTTCTTTGTCTTTCACATCGAAATAATCACTTTTCAGCTGAAACCAGTTTGGCTCAGTGGATAGAGCGTCGGCCTGTGGACTGAAAGGTCCCAGGTTCGATTCCAGTCAAGGGCATGTACCTTGGTTTGGGCACATCCCCAGTAGAGGAGGGGGTGTGCAAGAGGCAGCTGATGTTTCTCATCGATGTTTCTAACTTTCCCTTTCCCTTCCTCTCTGTAAAAAATCAATAATATATATAAAGTGTTTAAACCAGTGTTCACAAGTATCTTGAAATGGAGAATGTTCACCATAAGCTTCCTGAAGTATTCAACAGCACTTTTCTTCAAAATAAAGTAATTGAACCCAGTTGGCGGCACGCAGGAATTAGCTGGTCCAGCAGCTGCAAAATGGTCGGTGGCGCTGGGAAGCGCAGGCTCAGCTGGGAGGGGCAGCGGTATGAAAAAAACAGTTGATGTGAAAAAGTAAATCCTGTGAAGCTGATGTCTCCAGTGACCTTAGAAAAGAAGTAGAAAGTCATAAGCTTTCTCTGCCTGAAGATTTCTATCACTTCTGGAAGTTCTGTGAAGAACTTGATCAGAAAAGCCAGCTGATTCACTTTCTGACAGCCTTGGACTTCAATTAGTGAGTACATATGACAGACATCCTTGCCGGAAAACATAAAATGAAAAAAAATCAAGCCTGAATTTTAACCTTCACTGGAGATTTTACTATGATCCTCCTGAGTTCCAGACAATAATTATTGGAGATAATAAAACTCAGTTCCACATGGGATATTTCAGGGATTCTCCTGATGATCTTCCTGTATATGTTGGTATAAATGAAGCAAAGAAAAACTAATTGTTCAAAATGGAGATAATGTGCTTGCTGTGGTTAGATTATTTTTGATGGAAAAACTTAAAAGAAATAACAGACAAAATAAAAACGAATTAGAACTTCCCACAAATGCTTTTTTTGGCATGAAGTTTAACATTTTTAAGTACAAAAATATGATGTTAACACCTTCAGCAAATTTGACATACGAGGTTTTGAAGGTTGTTGTCAATACAACAAAATAGTATACATATCCAATCACATATATCAACATATATTTAATGCCATCTATTGAAAAAAATCGGCTTATTAGCCAGTATACCTAGTATATTTATATGCAAATGTAACTTTTACAAAAACGGACATGTATGCTAGATAGCAAGATAATAAGTGCTATTCCTGAGTTTCACAGTGCAAGTGGCATAAGTCATAGCATAATAAAGATTTCCAGCAGTAGAAATTATTGTGCTAATTCTGTTGAGGAGTCAGGCATTTAGGAGAGGGGTGAGGTGCCTCCACCCATACTATGGAGTTGCATTCCTGTAAGGAGTTAAAATAAAAAATCCATATGTGAGTCTAATGCATGTATTATGTTACTCATAGTATGTACATTTATTGCAATGACTTAAAATAGCTATCTTCCTGCAGATTGTAGCTTTAGGACTAGCACCTAATAATCTTCTTTTCTTTAGGTATGGTATAAGAAACAGTTTACTTATTGCCCCAATGCCTACTGCTTCCACTGCTCAGATTCTGGGAAATAATGAATCCATTGAACCTTATACCAGCAACATCTACACTCGTAGAGTCTTGTCAGGAGAATTTCAGGTGAGAAGACCACAACTAGACCTTCAAGAAAATCTTCCAAAAGCCTAATGTGGGGAGTAAATGCTAATTCATATTTGGTATGCCTGTTTTTCTTAGTATGAGGGCAAAGTTTTGATAAAGTGGATTATCTTTGTCCCTAATATCGTTCTAAGTTATTTCAGTATATAATAGACATTTAATAAATATCTGCCAAGAGAATGAGTGATTGAGGGTTGAAAGTATGAAAGTAACTTGTTGATATTAGAGTTCAAGTGATATTTAACCATTCTGTAATAGTGGTTTATACTACAAGATCAGTTTAAATTGGTGATACTTAAAATATATGTAAAAGTGTTAGGGCAGTGGTTTTCAGCCTTGGTTATAAATGAGAATTTTTGATGGGTGGGACCAGTGGTTTTTTATTTTTAAGGTTCCCAGGTAGTTTTGATGTGTGGCTAGGGTCGAGAACCACTAATTTAAAATATTTTTTATTTGAATTTGTTGATATGGCATAGAATTTCTGTAATGTTTGGGGTGAATACCTAGGATTTCTATTTTTTTTCTTAAATATTTATTGTTTTCTTATATAGGAAAAAAAGACTCAATCCACAGAAATTTACCCAACTTAGGCAACATTAGTTCTTTTCACTGTTGCAAATACCATATATATGTTTCTTGAATAAAAAGGAAATCAAGATTTTAAAGGAATATAACTGTCGTGTAATGGAATGGGCCCTTCAGTTTTATGAAAAATAGGCGTTACCATTTAATTCTTTAATGATTTTATTTACTTTAAGGTTTAAATCGTGATCTTGTTTAGGCCCTGTTATTGTTATTTATTCTTTTACATCTTTTGTTTTTTCCATTCAGATTGTAAATCCTCATTTACTGAAAGATCTTACTGAGCGGGGCTTATGGAATGAAGAGATGAAAAATCAGATTATTGCATGCAATGGTTCTATCCAGGTACAGAATTGGGGGGGAAAGTGAATTAAGTTGGGCATTGGAACCTTCTCACTTATCCCAGGCAGTGGAGAGAAAAAATGTCTACCAGTTTGGTCATAGGCTTGTTGTTACATAGACTTAGGTAGCTCTGTTCACCTCTGTATTGTTGCACTAGGATTATATACATCTTCACACAGCTAGTCCTGGCCTTACCGTTTTGTTTGTGCAATAATATAAAGCAGTGGTTCCCAACTTCTCTGAACGTTAGAATCAATTGGGGAACTGTTAAAATTCTGAAGCTTAGGTTGCACTTCATACCAATTAAATGAGAATGTCTTGGAATAGGATCCAGGCATCAGTATTTTTTAAGAACAATGTACATAAATGTTTGGGAAACACTGACATAAAGTCTGAAATTATAGTCAAACTTAATTTAAAAGTATGGTGGAGATAGAGGACTAATAGTTCAAAAGACAACTACAAATAATGTTTTAACAAAATATTTGCAGCTGAGACTCAAGAAACATTTATTTGTAGATAGAGGTTTCTGACTAAATATTAGTTTTTAATTGACAACACAAAGATTCCTGTACCATTTCACATTTTTTTATACAAAAAGTAGCATTAGCCAGTCTGCATGTATTAATGCAAGTTAACCTTGGACCTATGAAAACCTTAAATTTGTCAGCTCCAAATGAAGTTGTGGCATCCTAATTTATTTTAAGGGCTTTGTTTCTTTGCTTCTCTGGATTATGTCCCTGAGTGGTATAGCTCTGAGTATTTGTGTTTTTTTCAAAGATGAAGGGTCACTTATTGCTCTTTAACTGTGACTTTTCTCCCTTTATTTAAAGTGTCTCTTGCACAATGACTGTTTAGGCCATAAACCAATTCCATACAGTGAATTTTTAGGTCCTAAACTAAATGAAAGATGGATCTTAAGTCACTACCACCAGACTGATATTTTGCTAGTTAGATGGGATTTTGTTGAACTTCCTAAACCAGAGGCCAGCCGTCTTAGGAAACTTGATAAGGATCATATTGTATTATACTGAATGGTAGAGTCAGATCTGGCAGAAAGTAGAAGGCTAGATCCTTGGGTCATTAGTCTGTTAATCATACTGTTTTCATCAACTGGAGTACAGTAAATATTTCGTTTCCCTTTAGAGCATACCAGAAATTCCTGATGACCTGAAGCAACTTTATAAAACGGTGTGGGAAATCTCTCAGAAAACTGTTCTCAAGATGGCAGCCGAGAGAGGTGCTTTCATTGATCAAAGCCAGTCTCTGAACATCCATATTGCTGAGCCTAACTATGGCAAACTCACTAGTATGCACTTCTACGGCTGGAAGCAGGTTGGTGGAGCACACTGAAGAGGACTGACTGCCAACTTGGGATATTTTAGAATTGAATGAGTTTTATATTTCAGCTACCTATCAGATATTACCACCTAGAAAACCTTGAATCTGTTGGCTTCAAATCAAATCAGCATTTTTGAGAGGGCTTCCTAGAGGGAGTAGAATTTCAAGTTTAGAAAACAATTTGACCCAGTTAATGGGAATGTGTTTTAGACATTGGTCTTGGATGTCTAGTGTTCTCAGAGTTTCTCCTAATAGTTATATTTTTACTTCCCTTGTAGGGTTTGAAGACTGGGATGTATTATTTAAGGACAAGACCAGCAGCTAACCCAATCCAGTTCACTCTAAACAAAGAGAAACTGAAAGATAAGGAAAAGGCATCAAAAGAGGAAGAAGAGAAGGAGAGGAACACAGCAGCCATGGTGTGCTCTTTGGAGAATAGAGATGAGTGTATGATGTGTGGGTCCTAAGGAAAGACCTGGAAGAGACCAGCACTTCAGTAGCCAAACTACTTGAGCCTAGATAGACGCAATAGATTTGCTTGAAGTGGTAAGGCTTTGCTGAACCTTTGCAGCCAAAGGATCAATTGATTTAAAGTATTGTTTCTCTATATAGAGGAATTACTTTTTAAAAATTGATATATTTGGAATCAAAGTAGAAGTTTTAGAATAAGGAGTGATTTAAGTAAGGTTTCATTACCCATTTGGCACTTTTTCTGTTGACTTCAGTTTTGGTAAGAAAATAGATTTGCTGCAAAATTGTGTCATAGCCCATGAGAAGTGCTGACAAGATCTTTATCTGGATAAAGGTCATTCTGAAAATAAACATTGTCAAGTGATTATGTGAGACTTAATTTTGTCATTTATTTTCATACAAAGTCAAATGTGAAAGAACATGACTTTTTCTTTTTTATTGTGATAAGTGTTGCCATTTTACAGCATATAGTTTAGTGGCATTAAGTACGTACACAATTATAACTGTCATCAATATCTATTTCCAGAACATTTTCATCAATCCCAAACAGAAACTATCTAAAAAACAATAACTCCCATTCTCTTCCCCCTCAGTCCCTGGTAATCTGTTTTGCTTTCTATCTCGAATTATTCTGTTCTAGGTACCCCATATAAATAGAACCATATAATATGTGTCCTTTTCTATCTGACTTATTTCACTTAGCAGCTTTTCAAAGTTTATATATGTTGTAGCATGTATAAGAATTTCTTTTCTGTTAAAGCTGAATAACATTCAATTATATGTTTATATCACGTTTTGCTCATCCATTTATCTGTTAATGGACATTTGGCTTATTTCCTTCTTTTGACTATTCTTTGAATTCTTGCTTTTAATTTGTTGGGTATATACCTAGAAGTAGAACTGTGGAATATATGGTAATCTCTGTTTAACTTTTGAGGAACTGCCAAGCTATTTTCTTGCATCATTTTACACTTCTGCCAGCAGTGTATAAGCATTCCAGTTATTTTATATCTTTGCCATCACTTGTTAATTTATTGTATTTTTTATACTAACCTTAATGGCTTATGACAGTTTGATTATAATGTGTCTTGGTATGGGTCTCTGAGTTTATCCTATTTGTGGTTTGTTGAGCTGCTTAGATTGGTAGATTCACATGTTTCATTAAATTTAGGAACTTTTCAGCCATTATTTCTTCAGATAATCATTTTGCTCAATTTTGTTTTTCTTCCAGGACTCCCATAATACATCTATTGCTCTACTTTTTGTGTGTCTCACAAGCCCTTTAGTCTATGTTTACTTTTCTTCATTCTTTTTTTACTCTTCAGGCTATAATTTCAGTTGTCCTATCTTCAAATTACTTGATTCTTTCTTCCTACTCAAATCTGTTGTTCAACCCTTTTGTGATCCCCCCCCCTCCCAATTTCAATTATTGTTTCTTCATGCTCTAGAATTTGGTTCCTTTTAATAATTTTTATCTCTGCGCTGATGTTCTGATTTTGTTAATATGTTATTTTCCTGATTTCCTTTACTTGTGTTCATCTATTCCTTAAGTTCGTCAGGCATATTTAAGACAGTTGTTTTAATGTCTTTGTCTATTAAGTTTGATGACTGGGCTTCCTCAGGGATGGTTTTTGTCTACTTATTAATTTTGATGTTATAAAATCAAACTACTGCTTTATTAAATGCATTATTTTACACAATATGAAAGCAGTTGCATGTGTGTTATCTAAGGTCTGAGACAGTAGGAGAGTCAAGGGTGTCATGAATTCACCAGTTAACAACTTTATGGCTGGACATCAGCCAATTCTGGAGGAAGTTGAGTCTTAGGATGCTCGCTCTCAGCGTGCTGCCTGAAGGTGTAGGGTTTAACATTTGTGTTCTATAGCCAGTTCAGGTATAAAGGCAGCTTTGGCATCAGCCTTTTGGTCATGTTCTTGTTTCTTCTTTTGTCCAGCTTGCTTTTTGTCAGAAAGTTTTCATTTAGTCTTTCCTTTACAAAAAGATCAGTGCTTCTTATGTTCTCTTTTTTAAAAGACTCAGTATCCCATTGTCATGGAGATATAGTCCTTTATGATCTGGTAAAAGCTTTATGGTTTGGACTGTAACATTGAGATGCGCCTTTCTTTAATATTTACATAGTTAACAAATGTAATGCATACCATATGTCATATCGCACACACAGCCTCTCCTGAGCCCTCACCACCGTTCCGGTTGAGTACATCACATCCACTTTATCTTTGCCCTTAAGCTTGCTGCTCTCTTAGTTTTCTGTGTGGCTTTGTGGTTTTCATAGCCTTCTCTGGGGGGCTTTAGAGGGAGGTGGGATCACATTCTAAAATATGTACACTTTTGCTATTTTCTCTTTGTCATCTTCTTGGTTTTTAAATATATTTTATTGATTTTTTACAGAGAGGAAGGGAGAGGGTCCGAGAGTTAGAAACATCAATGAGAGAAATGTCGATCAGCTGCCTCCTGCACACTCCCGACTGGGGATGTGCCCGCCCAAGGTACATGCCCCCGACTGGAATGAAACCTGGGACCTTTCAGTCTGAAGGCCAGTGCTCTGTCCACTGAGCCACACCAGTCAGGGCCTCATCTTCCTTCTTACTAGTAACTGAACATTTCCCCTATTTTCCAAAGAGAATAGTTTCACCTACTCTTAACATTTTCAACTTTTAATTTTGAAATAATTTCAGACTTAAAAAACAACAGTATGAAAAACTCCTGTCCACACTTCACCAATGTTAGCATCTTAGAAACCACAGTGCAGCGATCAAAGTCAGGAAATTAATATCGACACATTACTATTGTAATTTGCAGATGTTCAGTTTCTGACAAATATTCCACTAACGTCCCTTTTCTGACCCAGGATCCAATCCAGGACTGCATGTTTGCATTTGGTTTTCCTGTCTTCCTCCTGTTTGGAACAGTTCTTCAGCTTTTACTGTCTTTCAGCATCTTACCACTTTGGAAGAGTACCAGCAAGTTGTTTTCTAGACTGCCCCTCATTTCGGGTCAGTTTCATGTTTCCTCTTGATTAAATTCAGTTTATGCAGGGGTGTTTTTTTTGTTTTTTTTTTGCAAGAATACCACAGAAATGACATTGTGCCCTTTTCAGTACATCATTTCAGAAGACACCTGATAATAGTTTATGCCAATGCTGGGGATGTTGTCTATCATTTGTTTAAGAGACGTCCAGATTATTGTAAAGTTACTATTTTCCTTTAGTAATTAATAAGTACCCTGCGAGGGAATACTTTGAGACTATATATATCTTGTTTCTCATCATAATTTTGCCCACTAATTTTAGCATACATTGATCATTCTTGCTTGAAATGTTTATTTCTGTGATGTTCGGCAAATGGGGATTTCTACCTCTATTCCTTCTGCATTTATTATCTGGAATTTTACTGTAAGGCAGAACTTTCCCTTATCATGTGTCCTTCTGTCTATCCATCCATCAAAATCAGTATGGACTTGGATTCTAAAGGTAATCATCTATTATTTATTTTGCCCAAATTTTCCCTCAGTGGACTACGAGACACCCCTTCAGATGGGTCTTGCTGTCCTTTTGACATGTCCCCATCATTTTTTGAGCACTTGCTTACTTTGTGGCACTGTAAGATTATCCAGGATCATTTTGTGTTTTTTATATACCAGCCCTAGAACCAGCCATTTCCCTAAGAACCCCTGATGCCTTTTATTTAAGACTAGGGGCCCGGTGCACAAAATTCGTGCACTGGGGGTGGGTGGTCCCTCAACCCAATCTGCCCCCTCTCACACACTGGGAGCCCTCAGGGGATGTCCAACTGATGGCTCACCCCCAGCCTGCCCAAGGCCCGAAGCCTCTAGTGAGGCTGGGGGCTGGGTGCTCGCTGCCACTTATGCTCACAGTGTCCGGGGGCTGGGTGCTCGCTGCTACCCACTGTTTCATCTCCATCCCTGGGGCCCGGTGCTCGTGCTACTTGGCCCCGCTCCCTGCTCCTGATTGGCTGGTAGCATAGCCAATCAGGAGTGAAGGTACGGTCAAATTTGCATGTTTCTCTTTTATTATATAGAATACAGTTTCTACCCTTATAGAACTCATCGTTAAGCAGTTAAAAATACATTTATCCAGCATATTAAAACATGGTGATAAAGGAAGAAAAATAACTCACGGTAGACATACTGTGTATAAACCATTTTTTAATCGTTTTGTCAGGTGTCGCTTGTCACAAAATTGCTGCAATAGCAAACAACCACAGAAACTCAGTTTGTGTTATTGAAGGCATTTATTCACACATTTGGATTTTTAGCTCAGTGGCTCTGCACATGTTGAAGAGCTGGCTGGCCATCAGCTTATCTAGTTAGTATCTGTGGGATGGCTGGGGCAGCTCAGCTCTGCTAAATGCATCCTTTGTTCCTCTGACAGGCTAGCCCAAGCATGTTCTCTTGTTTACAGCAGAGCTGGACAGTAAAAGTGGTAGAAACAAATTTTATTCAGAACTGTTGCAATCAGAGAAAAGAGACCTCGGTACAAATCTGGGCTCAGCTCCAAATACACTGTGGGCAAGGGAAATTTTTAGCCAAGGAGCAGGAGAGGGGTGAGTGGATGGAAAATTACATCAGCAATGAGGGGATCTGGCTGAACTAACCTAACAGGATTATTTGCTGAAGACAGGCTGGGTGACCAGATCAATCTCAAAGCCAATGCCATATATTAGATTTTCATTATACAGCACACCCCACTCCTGGTACCAATTTCTATATCACTTCCCTATTGCCCATGCTGTTTCTTTTGTCTACAATGTCTTTTCTCCATATCTCCTTCCCTTCCAGTAAACACTTTATCTTATCCTTCAAGCACAACCCAAATTCACCCTCTGTGAAGTGTTCTGTTCATGATCGTCCCTCCTCGATGTTCTCACAGAATTTTGTACATAAAGCTGTCATTGTGAAGACATTGCACAATGTCTCTACAGCTTGCTAGGTTGGGACCTCCTTCAGGGTAGAGATCTTATTTCCCCTTTGCAATCATGGGGTTTGCATGATGTGTGTATAATACATGTTTGATGAGCGGATAAGAGTGAATGAATCAGTTAAAATCACATGCAGAAAGAAAAGGAGAAAATTTAGAAGCCAGAGACAGAGCTGGCTTTGCAGTTGGTTACTGTGTAACTCTGGATGAGTAGATATTTTTCAGAAAATGGATGAAAAACTCAAAAGATGAATGTAGATAGCCAAAGTACAGCAGGGAGGACTCGTGCACATTTATTTACCTGCTTGACAGAGTAATTATAGGACCTAAAAGGTCTAGAGAATCAGGCAGGAAGTTCCCTGTGCGAGGGCAGGGACTGGGCCTTTCCAGTGGGGACCTGTAGCTGTGCCCTTTGGAACAGAACTCCCAGGTGCTGCCTGATTTCCTTGGTCCTGGCCCCATAGATGATGGGGTTGATCAGACACGGGAGCAGGAGGAGATAGAAGGCGCTGAGCAAGTTGTGCACGTCCTGGGAGGCAGTGCGGGCCACACGGTAGACGATGGATGAGGACATGGTCGAGGAGTAGACGGTAAAGATGACCAGCAGGTGGGAGCCACAGGTATTCAGGGCCTTGGAACGTGCTCTGCCTGATGAAATTCGGAACGCAGCATGGATGATGCGGGAGTAGGAAGCTCCGAGCAGCAGCATGTCCAGGACTCTGTTGAAGATACGGACGGTGAGCCCCACAGTCTTGTTTAGGGAGATGTCCCCACAGGAGAGCTTCATGAGGGCCATGCGCTCACAGGCAAAGTGGTGGATAACATCTGAGTGGCAGAAGTGTACCCGGGAGGCCAGCCCCACCACTGGAGCAACAATACCTGTGCTCCTGGCAGCTGCCACCCCCACCAGGCAAGCCAGCAACTGACCAGTCACAATTTCGGGGTAGCGGAGTGGGTTGCAGATGGCAACATAGCGGTCCAGGGCCATGACCAGGAGGACGTTGCAGTCAAAGACAATGAGGAAGTAGATGCAAAACATCTGGACCAGGCAGCGCGCCAGGGAGATGCGGTTGAAGCGGGTGGAGAAGCTGAACAGCATGGGGGGCACCACGGTGGTGGCGGCGCAGATGTTGACAGCCAGGAGCAGGGCGATGAGCAGGTACATGGGCTGGTGCAGGCTCCGCTGGGCCACCACCGTGTGGATAACCAGGGCGTTGGTGGAGACAATCACCAGGTAGAGACTGAGGAAGGGCAGCACCAGGAGCGTGCGTGTCTCCCGCAGCCCAGGGAAGCCCATCAGGAGGAAGCTGGTGTAGGACAAGTTGGAGCTGCCATTGCCCCACGCTGACATCTTCCCAGGGGAGCAGGATGGCTCTGGGAAGGTAAGAGGGGCCCGAGGCCTGGTTTCTGTCCCTTAGCCCCTACCAGGGCCTGCCCAGACTTTACCAGGCTTTGAGCTCCATGAGTTACCAATATTCTTAGAGGGAAAATGAGAAGTTAAGGGTCACAATTTAATGAGAAATGTTTCTTTCAACAAATCTTTGCCTGCCTTTCAAATAAATCCCTCGGAGTAGGTTTTGGATGTAGAATTATTGAGTCAAATGACATGAACATTTTTGAGAGTGCCAAGTAGATTTCTAAGAAAGTTGTATCAGTCTTGTCACTGAATCATTGGTGCTGTTATTAAATTGCCATGATTAAAAAATAATTTTAATAATTTAATGGTTGAAAAACATTTTAATTTGAATGTTGTTTGTGAATTTTCTATGCATGTACTTTGGCCCTGTACTACTAGGGACTGTTTCTCTCAGCAATTTAAATATTAAAATCATCATCCATTGAAACAGATCTTCCAAATCTTGTTACTATTTTTATTTTGTTTATGATGTTATTAAGAGCAAGAGTTTTGCCAAGGCCGATTTGGCTCAGTGGATAGAGCGTCGGGCTGCGGACTGAGGGGTCCCGGGTTCGATTTCGGCGAGGGCATGTATCTTGGCTAAGGGCACATCCCCAGTAGGGGGCATGCAAGAGGCGGCTGATTGATGTCTCTCTCTCATCGATGTTTATGACTTTTATCCCTCTCTCTTCCACTCTGTAAAAAATCAATAAAATATATTTTAAAAAAGATAATGCAATCTTTCAAAAAAAAAGAGAGCAAGAGTTTTAAATTTATAAAATTAAATCTATTGACATTTTTTGTGAGTTCTTTTCTTTAAAAAATTTTTTAAATTGATTTCAGAGAGGAAGGGAGAGTGAGAGAGAGAAAAATTAATGCTGAGGATCACTGATACCAGCAATAGAGCCTGCAACCCGGGCATGTGCCCTGACTGAGAATTGAACTATTACTTCCTGGTTCATAGGTCAACACCGAGCCACCTAGCCACAGAGGCCAGGCAAGTTCTTTTCTTGGTTTCAAGCTTAGCAATTCTTTTCTCATTCAAAGATAAAAAAAAAAAAAAAAGATACATGTTATGTTTTGTTCTTTAAAATATGGCCTAATTGCCGAGACCGGTTTGGCTCAGTGGATAGAGCATCGGACTGCGGACTGTGGGGTCCTGGGTTCGATTCCAGCAAGGACATGTACCTTGGCTGCGGGCACATCCCGAGTAGGGGGTGTGCAAGAGGCAGCTGATCGATGTCTCTCATGGATGTTTCTGACTTTCTATCCCTCTCCCTTCTGCTCTGTAAAAAAAATCAATAAAATATATTTTTTAAAAAATAAATAATAAAATAAAATATGGCCTAATTTTTCATGTTAAGATTTGAGCCACATGAAATTCAATTTGATATGTGACATGAGGTGATAACCTAACTTGATATTTACCCCCCAAGTTGCTAAATGATTAAGTTTCATTTTATCCACTGCTTTGTGTTACTATCTTTTTGTTATTGTTAATCCTCACCAGAGGACATACATTTTGTCCCCCATTTATTTTTAGAGAGAGTGGAAAGGAAGGTGGAGAGACAGGGAAACACTGATGTGAGAGAGACACGAGTTGGTTGCCTCCCACACGCACCGCAACTGGAACCAGGATCGAGGTTGCAACTGAGGTGCGTGCCCTCTTCCGCCCTGGCCAATGCTCCGAGCGCGGAGCAAGCGGCCAGCGCTGTGAGGCACTTTCACATACAGTTTCCCCCTTTCCTTAGTAGCCAGAGAGGCTCTATTAGGCAGATATCACAGCTGAGTCTGACGTTAAGAGGTCATCTTTTATGCGTTCATTTATTCAACATATTTTTAAATTTATAACGGACCAGGCACTCTGCTAGGCACTGGGCTTCATAGAACTCGGAGTCCACGAGGGCGAACAGAGTGCCGTGGAGCCCCGGGGTCTCTGACCGCCGCAGGGGTCGCAAAGGCCCCTCAGAGGAGAGGACGTCTAGTCAGCCAGAGGAAGGCAAGAGGGGGTGCAGGTGGTCTAATGGCATCAAGTTGAGAATTAATGGGGGTGGGTGGGATTAGAACTCTAAAGCCAAGATCCCTCTCACTGTCACCACACCTCAAGGCTTGGTACAAGGCCCATGGAAGAAAACAATAAGAAAACACAAGGTGAGAGAGTAGAAATGGGAGGATGAACTAAACGTTTGCTGATTTTCCACTATTGCTGAGGTTCCATTTCCAAAAGGAGGCATATAGGTTAGGTGGAGAAGACCCGTGGCTGGGGAGGCAGGGGCATTGGTGGGACTGGGGGGAGTGGCAGTGGTGGCCAGAGAGGGGATGGCAGACGGGTGGAGGGCCAGTCGCCCTCCTTCCCTGTGCCTGCCCTGCTCATCCCCTCCTCCAGCCATCGCTCCCTGACAAGAGCCTCTCTCCACCCCCCTCCACCCTCTTGGTGGAGCCCCCCCGCCCCCCGCAACCCAGAACTCATACTCACAGGCAGGCAGGACAGAGAGAACAAGAGAGGTTCCCTCAGTGCAGCTAAATGCACCCCTACTCCTCCCCCGGGGAGCCCAGGCTCCGGGTGAGCCAATGGGCAGTGCCTGTGTCTGCTCCGCGGTCTCCTGGGACATCCACAGGACAGCCTGGAGCCCAGTCTCCTGATGTCCGGGCCAGGCCTTCCCACTGGTCTGGGCTGCCCCAGGTCTCTGGTCTGGAGTTAAAGGGGAATCACTCAACACAAACGGACATTCAGACCTCACATCCCAAGCCCAGACGGTATCCCACCGAGGGGTGGCTCTGCCAAAGCAGGGACAGGGAGTGGAGAGCAGGGTGCTGGTCAGTTCAGCGGGCAGACTCCAGATGTCAGGAAAGGAAAAAATGCGTTCCAAGGAGGTGAAGCTTTTATTGAGCATCTACTATGGGGGGATTTTTGAAGAATTGGTGGTACTCATTTAATGTTTATGGGAGAAAGGGGGACCTAGAAGCAGGAGAATGAGGTTATATGATGGCTTGTTGAAGTGAGGATCTTATCACCCCATTTTAGAGGTGGGCCCACTCGGGTTAGAGACTTTAGGTGACTGGTCCTAGGTCACTCAGCGGATCTGAGGCAATGTTGGGAAGGGACATCTGATCCAAATCGGGCTCTCTCCACTTCACCCCGTCTCTGGTCACTGCTTGGCCTGGCAGAGGAGCAGGTGGAGGTCAGGGAAGGCTTCATGGAGGAAGGGACATTTGAGCCAGGTTTGGGAGGTCTAGAAAGAGCCACAGAGGCAGAGGAGGAGGGGGAGCTGAGGCTGAGGCTTGTCATGAGAGGCTGAGGGGGCGATGATGGTGGGCTCGGTGCTGCATGGTTGGTCCTGAAGCCTTGGAGGTGGGAACCAATAAAGATTGTGTGGTTAGGAGCCCAGGACATCCCTGCCCACCCCAGGACGTCTGTTTGGGCTCGTGTCAGCCCTGCTGGGTTGAGGTGGAAGCAGATGGCCAGTAAACAGGGCTGGAGGGTCTCCGAGGTGTCTGGAACTTTCCACACTCTGCTCACTCCCCAAGCTCAGGTGTGAGGTGGGCCAAAGGGAGGGACTTCCTTACCCAAGCTGAGCATATCCCATGTGCCCCCTAACTCCCTGGGCCCCGGGCAGCCCTGGCAACACTGCCCTTCTCACTGGGCCCCTTGACGTCTCCACCTGCTCACGACCCTCCTGCAGGTGGGGCCTGGGCCTGGAGGCAGAAGCCCAGGGCTGGTCCCCCGGGGGCCACATGGCTCTTGCTGGACACAGCATTCGGTCTGCTCACACTGTGGCCAGTGCAGACCTCTGAGGACTATTTGCTAGCTGTTCAGTTTCCTGGGGCTGCCAGACAAACTACCATGAACTGGTGCCTTAAACAACGGGAAGGTTTTGTCCCTCTGTTCTGGAATCCAGGCATCCGCAGGGTCTGACTCCCTCCTAGGGATCTGGGGGCACCCATCTCGCACCTCCCAGCTTCCAATTTCTGCTTCTGTCTCCACATGCTTTCCCTTCTGTCTCTTATAAACTCAGTTGTCATTGGATTTAGGGCACACCTGGCAATCTGGGATAATCTCATATGAAGATTTTTAATTAACTACATCTACAAAGACCCTTTTCCCAAACATGTCACATCCACAGGACCTGGGGGTAGGACCCAGACATTCCTTCTTGGGAGCCACCCCTCAGCCCGCTACAGCCCCCACAGGCGGTGTTCAGAAGAATGAGGGTGGGCAGTGAGGGTGGCCATGGCCTGGGCAGACTCTGGAGCTGGGGGTGGAGGAGGGAGGGGTGTGTGTGTGACATCATGATGGGGGAGGCCGGGGGCTGCCCTCAGGAGCCCATCTGGTCCTCGGCATAAAGTCTTTGGCTCCAGGGTTCACCAGAAGGATGGGGCAGGACCAAGCCAGAAAGGCTTCCTGGGGGAGGTGAGTGTCCAGCCTTGCCTTTGAGAAGAGACCAGCTGAGGGGACAGAGTTAGCAGCACAGGCTGAGGTGTTTACACCCCAGTGTCCTTTTCACAGCCGGAGCTCTCAGCCATGCCTTCCCTCAGCTCCAGGGCATCCAAGGCAGGGAGCCCCAAACCTACCCCCAACACTGGGACACCTCCTGAAGGGGCAGCGTTCAGTGACAGGGTGAGATGTGTCAGCACAGACACGCGGGAGTCCGAGGGCCTTGGGGACGCCTCTGAGGCCTGCAGACCGCCACCAGGACGCCCCATCTGGGAGGAGAGACGTGAGGTGGGCACACGCATCTCAAATGCAACATGGCCACCACTGGCCGCAACATGGCCACCACTGGCCGCACCGCCAGCCCTCCCTCCTACAACAGTCAGTTCCTCACTCAACGCCCTTCCTCAGGAAGTCCAGCCCACGGCCTGAGCCAGCTTACAGGGCATCGCCCTGCACATCCCTCTCCCTAACACTCCTCGTCTCAGGCACCAAGTCCTGCCAATCCTACTTCCAAAGGCGTCTCAGTCCAGCTCCTGAACCTTGGTCCCCGGTCTCCTCTAGGCCTCACGCCGGGCACAGCCCCACCTTTCCCTCTGCTGCCGGAGGATCCTCTAGGAAAGCAGACCTGACCTCCTCTTGCCTCGTAAAACCCCACCAACCCCTCTGCCAACCAGCTCTTATCCCCGCCCCCTCCCTGAGGGGCAGCTGCCCTCCAGCAAGGCCAAGCTGCTTGCACTTTGCCATCCACTCCTCAGCCTAGCCTGTCCTCCCTTCCCTCAGTAACCCTGGCTGCAGCCTGGGCTTGCTCTGGGGCCTCAGGTGCCACCTGCTGTCAGAAGCCCTCTCTGACCGTTCCTGCCCCAGCGCCGCTGAGTTGCTGCAGTGTGAGGAGTCTCAGAGCCCAGATTTCACACTGTGTCCATGTGGAGGGCACTTGGCAGCCCCACTGGCCTGGGGAACCTGGTAGCCTCCCACCCCCATCCCAGGACTCCCAGGTGGTGCCCTTATCCACTGTCACTCCCCCCTTTCCTCCTTCTTGGCCCCATGGCACCTTGCCCTAAACTCTCCTTCCTGGTTTCTCTCCAGGTCAAGGTGATCAGGATGCTCTGCATCAAAATCTGCTCCCTCATGAGATTTGAAGTGCCCTCACACTGACTCGTAAAAGCCTGCCTCCCCCTAGGTCTGGGGCTGTCCCATAAGCAAGTTGTTTGGCTCTGGGGACATTTGATCTCTGAATGAAGCTTTTGTGGCAGCCTGTCCTTTCTTTTTTTCTTTAAAAAAAATTTTTTTTACAGAGAGGAAGAAAAAGGGATAGAGTTAAAAACATCAATCAGTTGCCTCTTGCACACTCCCTACCTTGTAGGTGCTTGCAATCAAGGTACATGCCCTTGACCAGAATCGAACCTGGGACCCTAAGGTCTGCAGGCCGACGCTCTATCCACTGAGCCAAATCAGTTAGGGGAGCCTATCCTTTCTTATTCATGTCTGGGCTGGGGCCTAGACCAGGATCTGTGGACTGACGGCGCTCTAGCGGCAAGATTGACCTTTTCTCCTCATCCTGAGGCTTCCCGGCCAGGCCAGGTGCAGCCTGCATTGCCCACATCAGCCACAAGGTGGCACCCAAGCACCACGTCAGGCAGAGGCTTCCTGGAATCAGGCCTGTGCTGGAGCGGCTGTGCCTGGGGAAAGGGGGCAGCCTGTGCCTGGCTTGGCTACCTAGTTTGAGACTCTTCAACCTCGGATATTCCTGGTGTGGCCCCCACTCCCTTTCAGACCGTGAGCCTGGGTCTGTCAGAACGTGCTGGTGTCAGGGCCCAGGGCGAGAGACCTGGCTCCGTGTGGTCCTGGCAAGTTCCTCTCTTTGAGTCTCAGTGTGCTCCTCTGAAAAATGGGCATGACAACCCCAACCCCATTTTCATTCACTCATTCAGTCAGCACATTTCACTGAGCGCCAGCTGGCTAGGTGTAGTACACAGCTGTGAACAAACAAAGCCTCACAGGGAGGTTGTGAGGACCAAATGAGGTAACATCTGTACCTTACTTAGCAGTTTCTGACACAGTCTATAAACATTAGACTTTCTCTCCCATACTTAAAACAACCCTATGTGGTTGGACTGAGTATTACCCCAATTGTATGGACGACAAAACAGGTGAAGGCCACACACTGGCCCAAGGCCAGGCCGCCAGGAAGCGGCAGAGCTGGGACTTGAACTTGGGCTGTCTGATTCTAATCCCCATTGCTGCTGTTCCCACACTTGATTTATGTGTGTCTCCTCTGAGCCCCCTCCAAATCTTCCGCAGAGGATCTTGGACCAACCAACCCAGTTCATTTCCTCAGACCCCGTCCACATCCTCAGCCTCTGCCCTCCCCAGAGTCCCAGATTCCTCCTGCAGGTGTGGTTATCTCTGGTTATCTAAGGTGGTTACCAATGATTCAGGGGCCCTAAGAAGGTCAAGCCTGCCAGGGAACAGAGGCCAGAGCTAGCTGGCACCGGCCCCATAATCATCGCCCATCACTACTGAGCTCAGACCATCTCCAAAGGGCAGTGAATTTCTCTCTCAGAGAGATTGTGGGCCCCATCTGATTGGACGGGGACTGTGGTCTTGAAGCTGTGTGTCTATAGCAAGCTCTCTGTTTCCGCGTAGACTGTGGGTTTATTTGGGGGCAAAGCAAGCCAAAGAGAGAAGGTCCTGGAGCTCACAGTTTACATGTCTCAGCAGGGAGAGGTGGGAGGCATGTACCCCCACTCCCTCCGCATGCCCCTGGGTGTGTGTCCCTTCTGCATGTGTCTCCCATCTTCTTACTGACTCCCGGTTGTGAGCTCCCTGGGAAGAGGTAGGGCCCGGGTCTCACGCTGGCTGGGTGTGCACCCCAGCGTGTGTCAATGAGGCTGCAGTGAGTGACTGAGGTGGGAGTCGGAGGAAGGCTGTGGGCATTCCCTGGGGCTTGGCCACCACCAGCTGGCAATGACCTTGGCAATGACGGTATGGCTCCAGATTCTCAGCTTCCTTGTCTGTGAGATGGTAGGGTTGTTTCTTATGGCTCTGGAATCGCAGACCACACCTGCCTGCATTGTCACACGTGGTTCTGCCCTGCGGGGCAGATATCGCTCTAGTACTTAACCAAATGTCAGCCGGGGCTTGGAGGGCTGAGGGGCATCTCAGATGGACCCCTGCCCTGTCCTTCCTCCCACGGCTCAGAAGCGCTTCTAACCAACACTGGAAACTCCAGGGCCTGCTATGGAGTCTGGCATGGCTTAGGGAGCCAGCATATTTTTTGAGTTGCTGGCTCCAAATCCTGTGCTTTTTTCCCACAGGCTGTAAGAGTGTATTAACCACAATCATTTAGTGAACATTAACTCTGAACCAGGACTAGGGTAGGCATTTTATTTTTATATATAGTTGTTGTTGCTGAAACCGGTTTGGCTCAGTGGATAGAGCATCGGCCTGCGGACTGAAAGGTCCCAGGTTCAATTTTGGTCAAGGGCATGTACCTTGGTTGCAGGCAAATCCCCAGTGGGGGCTGTGCAAGAGGCAGCTGGTCAGTGTTTCTCTCTCATCGATGTTTCTGACTTTCTATCCCTCTCCCTTCCGCTCTGTAAAAAATCAATAAAATATATTTTTAAAAATATTTTAATTGATTTCAGAGAGGAAGGGAGAGAGATAGAAACATCAATGATGAAAATCATTGATCAGCTGCCTACTGGGTATTGAGCCACAACACGGGCCCTTGACCAGAATCAATCCGAGGACTCAGTCCACCGGCCAACAACTCTATCCACTGAGCCAAACCAGCTAGGGCAAGGGTAGGCCTTTTAGATACACCGTGTTTAACCTCACAACTCAGGAAACGGATGTGGTGACACCCCAATTAACAGATGAAGAAAGACTCAGTGAAGTTAAATGTTGGGCATGGCTCAGCACAGAGAATCAGGTGGCAGCGCTGGGACCCAGATCAGTCTCGTGTCAAAGCTAATGTTCTCTGCGGAGAAAGGCTGTTGGAGGTGGATGAGTGTCAGGCCTCTGGCCTCAGTTTCCTCATCAATGAAGTGGAGGGTAAGGGCTGTCCCTCTTGGGGCTTCTCTAAGGAGTAAACGGGCTGATGCAGAGAAGACCCTGAGTCTGAAGTGATAATAATTTGTTTATTCTTTATGGCTATCATCATCTTTGCATCACCCTCCCTCCCTCCTGTGGCTGCTGTGAGGAAGAAATGGGCTAATGGGGGGGGGGGGGGGCGGGGGGAGGCGGGAGCTGTGAACTTCCCTGGACCCATGGTCAGGTTGACGAGACTTTTCCCCTTCAGGGATGTCGTGCTCGGCCCAGGAATGCCCAGGCCCTGATCCCTGGGTGTGGGGGGGCTGCTGTCCCAGCAACTGTCCCGGGATGGGGTGGGGAGCGGAGGGTAGAGCTAGGCCTCCCTTTGCAGGTTGACAGCACTTGCAGGCTCTAGGGAGCCGAGAGGTGCCTCAGACCTCAGCTATGGCTGAGTGTTGCGCCAGCCCCATCGGGGACAGCAGCGTATGGCTGGTGCACCTGGGCTCCCGCAACCCGGAGAAACCTGGGGCACTGATGGAGAAGCATCGGTGCCTCCGGGGCTGGGAGAATCTGGGCCTCTGCGGAGAAAGTTGTGGCCGCGCGGGAGAAAGTTAAGGAGGCTCAAACTTTTCTCACTCCGAGCTCATCCCTGAGGTCCGCTGAGTGATTTGCCACCGATTAGGCCGTAATGAGCTGGACCTCAGTGGCTCTGAGGCTCCCGGAGGGGGTGGGTGGGGATGAGGGCTCCGCAGGCCCCTGGGGCCCAATTACAGAGCCTGGGCCTGGCACTGGGTCCAGCTGCGGCCCCAGCCCGTGGAGATCCGCCTGCCCCTGGTGCCCACTTTGCTCGCCCGGCCAAACTTTTAATGAGTAGAAATGGCGAGTCCTCTCCTTGACTTTGCCCAGGCCTGCCATCTGGGTCCTGTTAGCTCCCTCCTTAAAGAGCCAGGGCACTTTCTAGCGTATGACTTGCTGTAGTTCCGATTGACCAGCCAACAACAGACAGGTCATGTGGGGTCTGGACACGGACTCACCCTGTGACCCTGGGCAAGCCCCAGGCCACTCGGGGGCCTTATTTCTCGGGGCTGATAATCACAGGGTTGGGGGCAGGCCCAGCTGAGGTGATGCACACTGCAAAGTGCCGGCTGCTTGAGAATGGTCATGATTGCCCCTAATTATTGTCTCACACTAGCCTCGCTGGGGCCTTGCCCCCGACCCCTACTCTTAGCTGAATCAGAGCCAGCTCTGACTCCACAGAGGCAGCGGTGGGGCCTCTCCCTGCTCTGCTGGCCCCTGGCTGGCCCCACCTGTTTCAAGGTTTTTCTTGGCCCAAACTCCCTTTCCCTCCCCCTCGCCACCTCCTAGGTCTGCAGGCAGTTACCACCAGGACTGTCAGAGCTCTGCTATTATCAAGGCCAATCCTTACTTCACAGATGGGGAAACTGAGGCCTGGGAGGAGCAGACCCTGAACCCGGATTCCCTCCTTTTCCGGAACCTAATAACGATAAACTTCTGTGCACACGTGGGGCTCTTAGGATCTTCCGGCCTCAGCAACCCTGCGAGGGTGGGGAGGCAGCCAGCTGTCCCCCTCACTCACCAGGGCTAAGCTCGCAGGCGCCAGCCAGCCGGACCGGGTTCGGATCCTGTATCTGTTACTCACCAAGCACGTCTCGGTGCCTCAGTTTCCTCAAATGGCACTTACCTCACAACAGTAGTACCTACCTCAGATATTTGTTGCATCAAATGAGTTAGAATTCATGTAAAATGTGTGGAACTGGGCAGAGTACACAGTGGACTCTGCATATTATTATCTCTTGTTCGAATTCTATCATCTATTCAGCAAATGTTAACTGGGCTCCCCCTCTGTGTGAGTTTGGTGTGCTAGGCCCTGGGGATAGAGCAGCAACCAAGACCCACCTTCGGAGTGGGTCACAGAGTCGTGACTTCAAGACTGGGGGTGTGGCCGGCTGAAGTGGGGATAAACCAAGGATACAGCGGGGGGCCCTGGCCTGCCCGGGGGTGGGGGAGGCAGTCCGGGAAGGCCTCCCAGAGGAGGCAGGGGAGGTGTTGGGCCACACTTTGAGTGCTCAAGATGGGTTGGGCCTGTGCTAAGTGCTTGGCATCCCCTGTTTCAGTCCGTCCTCACACAGCCTATGAGGCAATTTACTCCCTCTGTTCACTGAAGAGGAAAGTGAGGGTTAAGTTACGTGTCTAAGGTGACCCAGTCAGTAAATAGTGGGCCTGGGGTCCAAATCCAGGGTTGTCTAAGCCCAGATCTTGTCCCCTCTCATCTCCCCCGAGGGTGCTTGGGCAGTACTTACACCGGGCAGAGGGGATGGTCAGGGTAGGGGGAGGTGGCCCCAGGTGGAGAAGAGCTGCTCTCGGGGGATTCGGGCCTTGTTGCCCAGGGCCCAGATCCAGGGGTCGCCCTCCACCTCAGGCCGAGGGGCAGAACGTACACTGGGCGACGGCGTAGGCCCTGCCCCCGGCTGTCCGTGTTCCAATCCACTCACCATCAATGTGATCTAGATGCAATCAGTCTTTCTGTACCTTAGTCCCCTCTTCTGTAAAATGGGGGTAATGGTTCTAGCAAGTACGTAGAGGACTTTTAAGTGCTTTTGTTTAAGAATTTTACATCTATTATCGTTTAATCATCATGAGCCGGCCAGGGGGCAGTGTGGATCCAGCTGACCCTTTGCCTGGCTCTGAGCCATTTTTTTTTTCAGGTGGGGACAACTCCTGAACAGTTGCTATAAGGTACAAATTAGTATACACTTAGCATTTAGAATAGTGCGTGGCACAGGAGAGGTGCTCAGGAAATGTTAGTCTGATTATTCAACACTATAAGTGGCCAGAAGGCCGGGGAGAGGATCCATAAAAAATAATGAACATGATGATGAGAACAATTCTGTAATGAAGAGGGACTATGCTAATTGATTGTCACGCCAACTCAAAGATGGCTGCACACACAACTGAGGTCAAGTTCCCATAAAGAGCCTCAACGAGCAGTCAGCAGGGACCTGAGCTACGCCCTTCCCCACCCCCACCCCCCCCTGTGGGCTTGACAGAAGACTTCTGGCCATGTTCCCCCACCTGGCAGGACTTGACAGGGGACCTCAGGCTGCACCCCCCACCTGGCAGGGCTTGATAGGGGACCTCAGGCCGTGCCCCCCCCCCCCCCCCGCCCCAGTGCCAGGCCAGAGGACCTGAAGCCATGCCTCCCAACAGGTAAGGCTTGACAGGGGACTTCAGGCTGCACCTCCCACCCCAGCACCAGGCTGGGAGACCTCAGACCACACCCCCTGCCCAGCGGGGCTTGATGAGGGACCTCGGGCCGCACTCCCCCCTGCCCCAGCACTGGGCCAGGGGGCCTAAGACTGAGCCCCCCTGCTTGGCTGGGCTTCACAGGGGACCTCAGGCCGTGCCCTCCACCAAGTGGGGCTTGACAGGGGACTTCAAGGTGGACCCCCAGTGCTGGGCTGGGGGAACTCAGGCTGAGCCCCTGCCCAGCAAGTCTTGACAGGGGACTGAGGCTATGCCCCCCTACTGGTGGGACTTGATGGGGGACCTGAGGCTGAGCCCCCCCACCTGGCAGGGCTTGATGGGGGACCTCAGGCCATGCCCCTCACCCAGTGGGGCTTGGTGGGGACCTCAAGGCATACTCCCTGACCTGGTCTTGGCTGGGGCACATCAGGCCATGCTCCTTGTCTTGGTGCTGGACCAGGGGACCTGAGGCTCTGCCCCCTGCCTGGCAGGGCTTGACAAGGGTGGGATCTAGGCGGGAGGGGGGGGGGGTTGTCCAGCCGGGTCTGGATCTCACCTGATTTTGAAGTGCACGTGGGTGGGCAGGGACTTGACTCTGGGTCCCATGGTGGGCCCCAGACTCTGACAGGAGGAAGGTTTTCATATAAGTTTTACTAATTTTCTTTCATCTCTGACACTTCTATTAAAGAGAAAGGGCAAACAGCAATATTAAATTATTTCCTCTAATTAATCTCCTTTTAATGTGCACGAACTTTATGCACCGGGCCACTAGTAGCAATCATAAAAAACTGTGCCTTTATAATTCTAAAGCACTTTTCAGCTTATAGGGACTTCCACATCTGTTCTTTCATTTGAGACTAAGGAGGCAAGTGTGTCCCAAAATGTATTTTGTAGAACTAAGTTCCACGCTAATAACAATGTCTTTTAAAAAGGGGGTTCCCTTTTCAAGCAAGTTTGGGAAACACCGAATTAAACCAAAGTAAACAGGTCCTTGTTTGTTTTTTTGTGTTTGTTTATTTGTTTGTTTTTCTGAGACACTCTAGCTGGCTTAAATGCAGTCAGCCTCTGCAGACTAGAGGGAGACACACTATCCAGTGCTTCCCCAAATCATTGGGCCAGAAACCCCTTGTCCTGATGAGCATCTGTGTGGGTTGTGACTCTTGAAAGACACTTATGAAAACTCTTGAGCAAAGAGCTTTGGCAAGTCACCTGATCCCAGGCCTCAGTTTCCCCATCTGTAGAATGGGAATAATGATGCCCATATGACAAGCCCTGTCAGTGAGTGTTGCGTGAGGACTGAATGAGATTGGTGTAATAACGCACTCAGCGTAATTCCTGGCAAACGGTAAATGGGCGATACCTGTCGGATGATTATCCATTCGACCACCCTGTTATCACCCCCACCCAGATAAGCTGAGCTCACCGGGGTGCGTAGGTGGCTTCGGAGCGAGCGCCCTCACTTGCAGGAGTATCTGGCGCGCACCCACCCAGCCGGCCGGGAGGGGGCGGGGCCCTCTGGTCACGGAGGCCCGCAGGCCCCCCAGCACTGCGGTGGGCAAGCGAGACCCCTCCGACCCAGCGCAGTTCTCGAGGGAGGGCAGCTTTGCAGCGGGGCAGGGCGGGGAGGGGGCTCCCTGTGTAAAGCCAGGGTGGCCGTTAACTCGGGCGGCGGGAGAAGGGCGGCCGCGGGGCCAGGCCAGGCCTGCGGCGGCGGCGCGCGCCCGGTTGCCATGGCCGGGCCTCCAGCCTCAGCGCCCTCGCGGGGCTCGTTAGCTTGGCCTGGCCTGCCGCCGCCGACACGACCCCGGGGAGCCCGGCGACTTCGCCAACAGCGGCTCCGCCGGGCGCTGATGAGGCCCCGGGGAGGAGGGCGGCCTCCTGGGCCGCCGGGTAGACAGCGCAGGGCCTCGGGACGCGGCGCCGGGACTGAGAGCTCCCGAGGCAGGAGCGCTGCCGGCCCGCGGCCGCGCGGGGGCGCCCGAGGCCACGGAATGAGCCGGCGGGGAGGGCAGCGGGGATCCAGCTGGCCCTTTACCGTCAGGGAGCGTGGTGGGACCTGCGGCAGAGGCTGCCCTGCGAGGTCAGGCACCCGTCCTGCTTCGTGCTCACTCAGCTGCCCTCAGAGCAACATCGAAGGACTTTAGTCATGGTCCCAGCTGGTAGAGGGCCTCGTGTGAAGGCTTTTGGATGCCCGATGTGCACTTTTCCACTTGATTGGCCGCAGGCTGTTTTTCTCAATGAGTATTTTCTGTTCTAGCCTTAAACCCAGGCCATCTTTCTCCTCCTTGAACTTGCACTTGTTAGCCATGTCAGTGAGCCTAGCCCTGCCTCAGGCTGCGCAGCAGCTCTCCCAGCAGCTCAACTTTCTGGAAAAACGGGCGCCAGGTCTCCCAGGAGGGTGAGCTCAGGGTTTACTAGGCCAGGGCTGTGCTGTGCTGCTCTGTTTGGCAGCAGGCGTCCAAGGTGGGCCTGGCGCTGTCTTGTCTTTCCTTTTGGCTGTATCATTGAAGTACGGTAGCAATCAACTCAGGTAGAAACCGCTGTTTGGGTTCTGTACTTATTTGTTTGCTAAAACAATAGAGAAGTTATTTTGATTTTCTCAACTTATGTATGCTATCCAATACTCCATTGATGATGGTTTGAACATCCCATTGATTGGGATCTCACTGGTCACCGAAGCTCATTCCTCTGGGAACCAGGACAGGACAATTATCCCAATTGTCTCAGTAGCTACAGATAACTGAGTTTCAGTTGACTCGGTGGTCCCGGAATCAGAACATACCCTAAATTGCCTCAAGTAGCTACAGATAGCGCATTCCTGTTGACTCAGTGATCCCAGGATCTGGACAGCACAATTATTCTAAATTGCCCAGGTGGTCCCAGATAATGTGTTTCTGTTGATTCAGTGATTCTTAGATACTTGCTCAATTTTTGCTTCTGTAAATAAATGCTTTTCGAGAAACAGGTTCCTCATTCCAGACCCAAAGATATAATCTATACCTTTGTGATATTCTGCCAATATAAGCCAGATGTGTCAAGCTGTTTGGGGCTGCAAGAAGGAGCGCTGAATAGCTCCCTCGTATCCATCGGCTTTTAATAAATGACTTCATAATTTGACTTCTTGAGGCCTCCTTTGTAAGCTGAGGGTACACTACAACGTCATTATCCCCGGGGTCCAGAAAGCCACAACGCCACCCCCTCTGCAAAGGGCTAACCTGTCCTTCTACCCAAGTCCTCACCTCCTTACCCCGCGCTGCCTTCACCGCGAGATCGCATCGCAGTGATGACGTCTACATGATGACAACTTGCTGACAGTGTAACATGTGCTGCCTGTTACTCCACCCATTACTCCCCCTGCCCACACTCCTAGTCCCGGGCATGCCTGACTGGAGCTGGGCTGGGAAGATTTGGCTGCTGTGTAGGAAAAGTCAAGACTTCGGTTTAAGAGATCAACCAGAGGACTTGTATGCATGCAGATAAGCCTAACCAGTGGACACAGATAACACGGGGGTGAGGGCATGAGGGGCGGGGGAGGTTTGGGAAGGTAATGGGAGGATGAGGACAAACATGTAATACCTTATCCAATAAAGAAATAAAAATAAAAAAGAAGTCAGTTTAAAAAAGAAAATAATTCTTTATTGTTAACAGTATTACATATGCCCCCCCCCCCCATTTACCCCCTCCAGACTGCCCTGCCCCAGGCCTTCAGCACCCTATTGTCTGTGTCCACGGGTGATGCATAAATGTATACAAGGTCTTTGGCTGATTACTGAAGAATCAGGTTTTGGCTAAAAATGAAATTTGGCCAAGAGGTGACTTCTTCTGGTTCTTCAAAATCCTATAACGTATAGAGTGTTTTCCATTTCCCTTTTCAATGACTCTGTTGGGCCTGCAGGTCTGCCCAAGACGAGCCTCTCTTTAGCCTGCATTGCTTCCCGAGGGGGCAAGTTGGCTGAGTGATTGTTGGGAACCTGCACTTGGCAGGAGCTGAGAAGACAGGGAGGAGGGTTCTTCCTGGGTCTGCAGGCTGTGCTCCCATCTGTGCTACAGGGAAAACCCAGGAGTCAGAGGTTGGCTCTCTGCTCAGTCTCTAGCTCCCCAGGGCCTTGGATTTGAGTCCGTTCTTCACCCTTATCACCATTTTGGGTGGAATAAGAAGTTTTTAAATAGTTTACTTAGAAAGTATCATTGTGTAAACAAATTGTATCACTGATTTTCTTTTATTATAAGACTCGTGATGCAAAGCTTAAGCCACTCAACGAGGATTGCGCCTCTCCGGAAAGTTGGGATTTCCTGTAAGGCAGGGGCTCCTGAGACCCTGCTCTGCTGTCATTGGCCTCAGACAGCCGAAGTGCTCTGTTTTGTGGAAGAAAGAGGCCACCTGTTAACCTGACAAGCTCAGGGAAGGCCTGCGTGGCAGTCCTGCAGACTGAGTGCCACCACCTGCAGGCGAGTTTCAGGATGACCTGTAGGGAGGCCGACGCACATTGAAGATACTTCACAAGAAAGGTGCATTTTTAAGGCATGGGAGGCGGTGGAGCCTCTTGCAAGGAGAGGAACACCGGAGTCTGGGTCCTGCCTGCTTTTATTCAGTTTGGTTACACATGTGCCCTTTAGCATTGCATGCAGGCAAAGCAGATGGAATCAAAGGTCAGTAAAGCTCAGTAAAGCCTTGCCGGTTTGGCTCAGTGGATGGAGCGTTGGCCTGCAGACTCAAAGGTCCCAGGTTCGATACAGGGCAGGGGCAGGAGCCTTTGTTGCAGGCACATACCCAGTGGGGAGTGTGCCAGAGGCAGCTGATAGATGTTTCTAACTCTCTATCCCTCTCCCTTCCTCTCTTTAAAAAAATCAATAAAATGTATTTTTTAAAAAAGCTCAGTAAAGTTTAGTAAACAATGTAAAGATTGGTGGGTCAGGAAATCGCCTCGAGCCATGGCAATCACAGCAGGAGCAATCTGTGCTGGGATCGAGGTCTACTGGCCTTCCAAGTCTCTGGCATTTTCGTGCTAATGCTGCTATGGGTGGTCTTCCGGCATAAAAGACCTACCAAAGCCCTAAAGTAATCACCAAGAATGGTCTGAAATGAAAACTTTAACTAAAAGCAGTTATGGTGAGGCCGAAGCTGGTTTGGCTCAGTGGACAGAGCGTTGGCCTGCTGACTGAAAGGTCCCAGGTTTGATTCTGGTCAAGGGCACAGGCCCATGTTTTGGATTCAGCCCTCAATTGGGGGAGTGCAAGAGGCAGCCAATCAGTGATTCTCTCTCATCATTGATGTTTCTATCTCTATCCCTCTCCCTTATCTCTGAAGATATATATATATATATATATATATATATATATATATATATATTTAATATATTTTATTGATTTTTTTACAGAGAGGAAGGGAGAGAGATAGAAAGTCAGAAACATCGATGAGAGAGAAACATTGATCAGCTGCCTCTTGCATGCCCCCTACTGGGGATGTACCCACAACCAGGGTACATGTCCTTGACCAGAATCGAACCTGGGACCTTTCAGTCCGCAGGCCGATGCTCTATCCACTGAGCCAAACCAGTTTCGGCATTTTTGATCATTTTAATTATCAACAGCAGCAGTACCAAAGAGTTATTGGGGAACTACATTCTGGCCCCTCTCATACTTATTGTCTTCTTGGAATTTACATAACATATCGTTGAAATGTCAAGGTAATTTGTAACTTCCCTTTTCCTCCAGACCTTTCAGGGCACAACCAAATACCTTGGGTGCCAGGACAGATACCACAAATCCCTTCATTGTTGTTGTTATTGTGTTACTTGTTGACTGTTAACTATCCAGTACTCATCTAAATAAAAGAAGTGTGTCTATCATTTTACTTTTATCCAATCCCACAGGTTTCCCTACTTTGTTTCTCCTGCCTGTTAACATAAAAAAACAAACAAAAAAAACCAACACACACACACACACACACACACACTGAAACCTGTAAAGAATTTTTGTGAGTTTATTTGAGCCAAACTGTGGGCATATGCCTGGAAGCAGATCCTCAAGGAATTGAGTTAATACTCCGGAGAATGGCGGGGCCCATCTGTGTTTATACATTGCCATCAAAGGAAAGACATGAAATTCATTGGTGATAGATTAAGGAGGTGGGATAAAGCAAATCTGGGAAAACCCCTGGGATTGGATAAAAAGTGAAATGATGGACACCTACTTAGGTGGGTGCAGGAACAATTAACATGATAATAAAGGAATTTGTGGTATTTGTCCTGGCACCCACCACAGTAGGTTGTGCTCCAGGGACTCCAGAAAAAAGGAAGTTACAAGTTACCCAGACATTTTAAGGGTATGTTATAGATGCAAAAAGACAGACAGGCTCAGTTAAGGTCAAGGTTGGCCTTGTCAGTGAAGATGCCGGCCTAGGATGTAACTACCCACCATCACTGCGTTTAGTTAAAGTTTAATTTCAGACCATCCTTTGTGGTTAGTTTAGGTCTCTGAGTTTGCAAGACCGCCAGGTAGGCCTCCCCCGAGCTTGTCAGGTCAGCATGTGGCCCCTTTTGTCCACATGCCTCTCTAATCTATCACCAATGGATTTCATGTAACCCCTCGTGTCTCCTCCTTTGATTGTAATGTATAAAACAAGGTGGAAAGCTGCCATTTTCTGGAGCATTATCCCAATCCATTGAGATTCTGCTTCCTGGCAATTGCTGACAGGTTAGCTCAAATAAATTCACAAAAAATCCTTTATAGATTTAAATGTTGTTACTTTAACAGTTTCTAATATTCATACCACCAGTTACTTTGTGCCAAATGACTAGCTCCCCTGAGCATGAGAGGTGGGGTGAAGAGTGTTGGACGCAGAGGGACTCTTATGAGAAATAACTTGATGGCAAAGAACATACAGGTGTTGGCAGCAGCAGGAAGGGCGCCAGGTGTTAGACCAGTGGGGTCAGACTGGACCTGGGTTCAGCAACCTCGGCACTTGAGTTCTGGCTAGGAAAGAATTCAGAGCCAAGACCCAGACTGTAAGAGAACATTTATTTAGAAAATCACAGAGGTAGAAGAACTCATTCATAGAAGAAATGGGTTTAAGAAACACGTTATAGAGGTAAGTAGAAGTGAGCTTAGAAGTGAGGAAGGTCAAGGTGACCAGCCAGGCGATGGGGGGGGGGGGGGGGGTGAGGGGAGGGGAGATGGGGAGGGAAAGGTGAGGGCATGCTCCTGGGATGGAGAGCTCACTGGGTCCTGGATCCTAAGAGATTTAAAGGCGGAGGTTTTAGGGGAGCTGCTAGGGGAAGATCTCAATAGAGTTTTCAGCAGCTCTCCAGGTGTGCCCTTTCAGGGTCAGGGTCTCCACTGAGTGATTGGCTGCCGCCACAGCAGAGGGTAGACAATGAAGCTTGTCCTGAGGCAGCCATGGTGTTGTCTGCCAGGTTTTGCTGCTTTTCTGGGCTGGGAGCTGAAATACAACTGAGGCCTAGATGTTAACTCTAGGGAGAAAAGGTCAGGACCTGGATATGCTAGGGGAGGAGGGTGTGAGGTGCCCCCCTACAACTGCCTGTTGCTAGACACCCAGGGCTTTCCACCCTGGTAACCTTCTGTGCCTGGCCCATCGTCCTTGCTCTGCCCATTGTCTGTTTAACTGCCTACCACACAGGTACCGACCTTAAGGGAGCCTAGTCCTACGGTTTGCTTATTTCCACGGGTGATAATATAAAAATTTAATAAGCAGCATGGAATGAACTGTAAGGACACTAGCATTGATGGTAGTGTGGACTACTTCATTGGGCAGAATCCTATTTTTTAAATCCTCACCTGAGGATAATTTTTTTCCATTGCTTTTCCAAGAGAGTGGAAGGGAGGGAGGGTGGGAGAGGGGGAGAGAGAGAAACACCCGAATGAGAGAGACACATTAATTCACACATGTGCCCCAACAAGGAATTGTACTGCAATCCGGGTATATGCCCTTGACTGGGAATTGAACCTGAGACCTCTCAGTATGCTAGCTGATGCTCTAACCACTTAAATACACAGGCCAGAGCACAAGTTGCAACGCAGGCATGTGCCCTAACCGGGAATCGAACTGTGACCTTCTGGTTCATAGGTCGATGCTCAACCACTAAGCCAGGCCAGCCAGGCATGAATTCTCTTTGGATTGTCATGTATACAATAAGGTTTAAAGCTGCCATTCTGTGGAGCAGCATCTCAATCCATTGAGGTTTTGCCTCAGGCAAGTGCTGTCAGTCTGGCTCAAGCAGGCTCACAAACATTCCCTACAGGTTTGATGTTTCTTACAATGATGGACCTAGAGCCCAGAGTAGGATTCCTCACCCAGCTGTGCCCTCCCCGTTCCAGGAGTGACTGTCAAATATTTAACAACTGAGAAAGAAAGTGGCAGTGGAGGCAGAAGTTCCTACAAACTGGCCCTGAGAGTGACTGGCCCCTCCTCAGTCACGGCCTCAGGGCCCTCAGCCCCATCTGAGAGGCCAGTACATTCCCTGGGACACAGTCTTCCCTCGGGGTCCAGTGAACATAGAGAGCAGGGGGGTGGGGGGTTAGGACACTGATGAGCTGCCAGTGTTCGGGCCCATGAGCCAGGAGCCCAGCCCCTGATTGTGCCCACCCAGGGAGCTTGGGGGCCTGTCCATTTCCAAGTGGCAGCTAGTGTTCAATATTTTAGTAACTGGTACTGCCTGTCAACGTAAGAAATGGTCAATCCAGTAGTGAATTTTTGTGGGTATTTTAGGGGCAGAAATAGAATAGTGGGGACAAGCTATAATTATAAGAAATATTAAGCATGCCCTGGCTGAAACCGGTTTGGCTCAGTGGATAGAGCGTCGGCCTGCGGACAGAAAGGTTCCAGGTTTGATTTTGGTCAAGGGCATGTCCCTTGGCTGTGGGCACATCCCCAGTAGGGGGTGTGCAAGAGGCAGCTGATTGATGTTTCTCTCTCATCAGTGTTTCTGACTTTCTTTCCCTCTCCCTTCCTCTCTGTAAAAAAAAAAAATCAATAATATATATATATTTTTAAAAAGCATGCTCTGTTAACCATGATTGTTCTGTTCTGATTATAGAAAGCACATTTTAACCTGGCTGGAAGTTCTATCTATGCCTTAGGGATATGGGAGTTAACCTCGGAATGCAGTCCATCCATTCTCCTTCTAGGGGAACTGCCTATCATCATGGAAAGATGAACAACCTTGTTGCTGAAACAATGGAGTCCTGAAGGTGTACACACACACACACACACACACACACACACCTATTGCCTGTAGCCATTGTACCTGTGGTTATTCCTTTTGCCTACCTCCCATGTAATCTCTGTCCTTCTGTTACCGAGGAGATCTCAGTTCTTGTCCTCTTGAGAGAAAGATTTCAAAATGTATTGACCGCAGCAAAAATATGCTTAGGAGAGTGAAACAAGGAAGAGCAGAGGAGAAGCATCAGGAGAGCCCAGGCTCACTGAGAAGTCAGAGAAAAGGGGGCCTTGGAGACAGGTTCAGGCGTTAGCCCGGGACGAGCTGCCGCTGCCCATTGCTCCACTGGGTGCAAGTGTCATGGGTTCCTTAGAAGTTGGGGTGTGCCGGCCTGTGGGGGAAGGAGAGGAGGAGGGAATGGCACAGGTGTACCCCTTGTAGGGAGAGCATCCACTGGGCCCTTTGTTCTGAGCGTATTTATCTCCTTCTTGCAGGTGGAAATCTTAGGGGTGGTCTCAGGAGAGAGAGATAGAAACATCGATGATGAGAGAGAATTACTGATCAGCCACCTCTTCTATGCTTCCTACTGGTGATCGAGCCCACAACCCAGGCATGTGCCCTGACCAGGAACCAATCAATTATTCTATCTTATCACTGATGTTTCTCTCTCTCTCTCTCTTTCCCTTTCTCTCTGAAATCCATAAAAAATATTTTATATATATATAAGGGAGAGTTTGTAAGTGGTTTACATGAAATGCATTGGTGATAGATTAGGGAGTGGGAGAAAGCAAAGGAGGGGGAAAGCTGTATGGGAAAAGCTATGGGATCGGATAAAAAGTAAAATGATAGACACATGTTTCTTTCACACAGGTGGGTGCAGGGCAGTTAAAAGTCACTAAGTAACGTGATAACAATAACAACGAGTGGATACGTTGTCTCCACAGAGCCAATGCCTGTCTTGGAGGGGTCTGGAAAACTGTAATTACCCTGACATTCCAAAGCTAGGTTTTCGTAGATGCAAGAAGACAATAGCCAGGCTCAGTTAAGGTAAATATTATTAACCTTTGTCAGGGAAGGTACTAGACCTAGGACGTGACTGCCCACCATGATCTCTGCTTTTAGTTACAAAGTTTTAATTTCAGACCCTCCTTTGTAGGTACTTCAGGTCTCTGGGTTTGTAAGTCCGCCAAGCAGGCCTCCCCTGAGATTGTCAGGTTTAGTACGTGGCCCCTTTTCATCCACAGCCTCTCCACTGTGGGGCTGCTGATCCTCAGCTGTGGTGAACAGAGTAGTGGGTGCCAAACCCAGCTCACAGGGGGTCCTAGAGGCGCTTGTACCTCCTCCCCAGGTGGGACCATCAGCTTGCCACTGAAGACCATATTACCTACTCCCTTCTGCCAACCTGTCCTGGGTCCAGCTGCACTCCTGGGAGCTGAGTCCTGCTGGGAGCCAGTGCCTGCCAATGCTGGCAGCGATTTCTGCCTGTACCCTCTGTGGGGGGTTGGCAGGCTGAGTCCCTGCTTTCCTGGGCCACTTTCTGCCACTGCTAATCTCCTCCCTGTGGCCCATTCCTGGCAGTGAGTCCTGCCTGGCATCACAAGCAACACTTGAGGTGTCTTTGCCAGGCAATCCTGCCTCTGTTGCTGGCACTGGCCCATTTCTGTAGAATCCTTCTGCGTGGCACCGTCCCTAGTAGGATTCTCCTGGGATCCTCCCAAGTGCCTCTCTTGCTGGTCTGGCACCTGAGCACCTTCCTGGATTTCCTCCCCTTAAACCTTGCTGGGTGTTTGTGTTATGCCCAGATTTCATGAGCCCCAAAGACCACCAGGGAACTGAGTCCAATGCAAAAGCAAAAGAGCCTTCATTCAAGCCCAGGCTTGGCCCTCTGCCCCCACCATTGCAGCAGCAGGACACAGTGGAAGGGAAATACCCCAAAGCATGGCCATTTGATAGGAAGGTGAGATCAGACACGAACCACTGAGTTGGCCGATTCCAACTGGTTGTATGAGGGCTGGGGCTAGTGATGCAAATAATCCATAACACATGTGACCTGTCCTGTCCTTTGCTCTTGATTGGAGCTCAAGCGCACAGTCTTTTGCAATTGGCTAACTCAAAGGGAGGGGTTGGTCTTTGTGATTTCAAGATGGCAGCCCCTAGGTAAGTTCACATATCATGAGGCCTACATGGTGGCTGCTGAGTCACACAGTCCAAAATGGCAGCTGTCTTTGCCGTCCCACTCTGCCCTTTCATTCCCCCCTTGTCTTGGAACTTATAACTCAATCATAAGACGGACTGCATTTCTACTTCGCCTTCCATTTTTACTCCTGAGTGGTCAACATAAAAACAACATTCCTCCCCTAGGGTTGCACAGAGGCCTCCTTGCTGCACGAATACAGAGGTAGGCCATGACTATTGCCAGGAAAAAGAGTGGACTCCCGACAGTGTGGGTGAAATCGAACAGTTACCGACATCAGGCGGGTCGAATGCACTGTAACTTGAGCTTGCTCCATTGTGTGATGAGGTCCATCCAGACTGCAGAGGGATCAGCTGGGTGGACGTGAGTGAGGTGGACCCAGGTTGCGACGCCGTCTACTTTGAGAGCGGTGGGTGTAGTCAGCACTATGACATAGGGGCCCTTCCAATGCAGCTCAAGGGTCTCCTGGCAGTGCCTCTTGACAAGAACCCAGTCTCCCGGTCTGTAGGCACTGGGGCCAGGCTGGCCTCATCACGGAGGCGTGGCCAAATGTCCTCATGCACCCTCTGGAGCCCTCTTAAGAGACAAATTCAGTCCAAACACGATCTAAAACCCAGGGTGTAGGGAGAGTTCCTCACCCAGTAAAGGGCATACAGGAGAGCCATCCAGCCCCCGCCAGTCTCCATGGTTAATTTGGTAAGGGTCTCTTTTAGAGTTCTATTCATTCTTTCTACCTGCCCTGAAGTTTGGGGCCTATAAGCACAATGTAATTTCCAATATGCCCCTATAGTCCTGGCTACTGCCTGTGTTACCTGTAAAATAAAAGCTGGTCCATTGTCTGACCCTATCATAGCAGGAAATCCATACCTGGGTAGGATGTCTTCTAGCAGTTTCTTGGCCACCATCTGAGCTGTTTCATGCTTCGTTGGATATGCCTCTACCCATCCAGAGAAGGTGTCCTCCTGCTGTACATTTCCTACCTTAGCCAAATTAAATTAATCTGAAAACTTGACTGCTATTTTACTGTCAAATTTAATACTCCAACAACAATCTTAGTTTACCCTGTAAATATTAATGGAAAGGATTGTTTTGCATTCTTGAATAGTCCCTGAGCATCCCTGGTTTAGTTTCTGTTTATTGCCTCAGTCCTGATCTGGGCTGGGCCAAGTCTTTGTTACCTGGGTCCCGATCTGAGCTGGGCGTGGGAAGTGAAGCAGCCATGGGGCAGGAGACCTCCCTCAGAAAGAGCGAGTATTCAAGCCCCTGCAATGCTGGGGGGGTTGAGGTTCTATGCCCCACCTCTGTTGGCCCCCATGATCTCTCCTGATGGCCCCTCTGCAACTGTGCCTGTCTTAGGTTGTTCCTCCCTTGAGGAATCTTACCCATCTTTGACTAACCATCCATCCTCCGGGGCCAAGCAGGGTGATGTGAGATTTATTTCTATCTTCTTGGTAGCCTATGCTCCCATGGCCTCCATGCCCAGTGTCTGCCTTGGGATCCCCTTGCCTGTTGGCAGGGCCCCGGCACTTGATCACATATCTTGGGGAACCCAGGTTTTTTCTCCAGGGAGGGCCCAATTCACACCATTGGGCCACAGACAGATGCATGGTACCAGCCATCACGAGGCTTCAACCTCAGCATGTACAGAAAACTCAGGCAACAACTGTGGGCAATTGGATATAGAGAAGAGGGTCCCTTCTGGGCAAAAGGGCCAATATAGAATGCTCTACTGCCTACGCAAGAGGCCTTCCACACAGTAGAAGGGATTAAATCCTTTTATGTAACTTTTAATTTCTCTTTCATAATCTGAATCAATGACTCCAGGCAGAATAGTTAGTCCTCTTAAGGGTGTCTCCACTCCTCCCTAAAATTAATCCTAAAGTTCCCTGTGGCACAGGTCCACAAAACTTGCTTGAAAAGTGCCTGATCCCACATTCTGACAAGCTCATATCATCTCTGTAATGGAACTATCTTTTCTCAGATGCATCAGGCATTTCCTACATTTAGCATTGGCATTTTCATTTAGCTGAAAACTTTAATTTTAATTTAATTAGAAAAATATTTCTTTTAAGAGAGAACACACTTTTGAAAACATTTCTAAGAATAAATACAAGACATAATCAATTAATAGCTCAATTCTATCCTCTAGGTTTTTTTTTTTTTTTTCCCATGAGGCTTTAATTAAAAAAGCAAAGAAACTTTCACAAGCTGCAAATGTTGCCCTGCCTCTAGCTTAACAATGCAGGCAGCTACCAAATTCAGGCAGTAAATGGTGGCTTCTAAATATAACAAGCCCAGGCTGCTGCTTGACTTTTAAAAAGGCCATAAATTTTTCCTGTGCCTGGGGGAATTGAGTGGCCAGCCTGGAGCTATTCAAATGCAAATTATCAATTCTTTCTTTAAAATGGCTAAATGGGGAGTTCTCTCATGGAGCCACTGGCTCAGAGGTGGACTGCGCCATCTTGAAGGGGAAGAGCCTGAATATTTTACAGATGTGGTACCCCCTGGGCAGCTGAGACCACCCCCCCCCCCCAACATCGGTTCCTAGTTGGTGCAGAAGCGGATTCTGAGTAACCCTGTGCTCTGCCACAGAAAGAGAACAACTCCAAGACCATGTGGGTTCCTGCGACTGTGAGGAACTGATGGATCTGTTTCAGTCACGAGGATGGTCCAGAGATGGGGAACGCTGACAACACCTTGCCATGCTAGCAGCTGGCAGCTGTGCATGGCTGCAGGCAGCCCAGGATCAAACCAGAGAGGATGGATCTTGCATTGCCACGATGTGTCCACCATCTGGATACCATTGCTGACATGTACACATAAAGAACAATTTGACACTGAAACTGGGACACAGAACAGTTGGACATTGAAACTGAGACTGAAACATTTTTTGTTCTTATACATTTATTTCTAGTATGCAGAGGCAAGACATTTTTGAAGAAAAGAAACAGGGGAGAGTGACTGATATAGAGGCAGGGAGGCACTAAGCAGGCTGTCAAGCTACAGGGGGAAGGCTTGGGTGGATGGGAGGTGAATGCCGGGGGAGATCAACCGAAGGACTTGTATACATGCATATGAGGATAACCAATGAATGAAAGACACTGGGACGGGGAGGGGGGTGAGCGGGGACATGTGCTGTGGGGTAGGGGAGGCTAGGGTGAGGTTAATGGGGAGGGGGGAAAGGAAAACATGTACTATTATTATAGTTAATAAAAAAAATGGCTAAATGACAGAAGCCTTCTACCTGTAAACTGGGGGGGGGGGGGGGGGGGGGAAGGGCAACTACCCTTCTTCTTCCATTCCAAATTAGTCAGCTTCCTAGCAGCCATCTGAAGACCCCCCATTAAAGTCTGGCAGTAGACCCGGAGCCTCTCCTTACCTACTGTCATGTTTAAATCCCATTCAGGCCCAGTTAGAGGAAAAGAGGTGTAGGATTCCCGTCTGCATCCTGAGGATCCTAGCTTCCAGGAATGATCTTCTCCCTCTCCTCAGTGGTGAATAGGACCTGCAAAAGCTGCTGAAAAGAACAGAAACCAATGAGCCCCACCGGCTTTTCAGAGCGACGGTGGAGGCTGACTGCTCTCTCTCCGAGCAGCGCAGGCTTAATTCCTCCGCCCTCCACTCTTGGAGCAGGACTGACACAGGGGAGGAAAAATTAGTTCTTCTTCTTCTCCTCCAGCAAAGCAAGAATAGGTCTACTGGCTGTTCCGGACCTCCGCACTGAGGTCGTTGGGTCCTACCCTAATCTCTTCGAAATGATCAATCATAATACTTAAAGGAGTAGTCAAGTCTGTCCCATAATATTCCATCCAGTAAGTCCACAGAATAAAACAGAGATGCACAAACAGACAAACAAAGGGCCCCCCCCCCAAAACAAAACTGTCTTCCAACTTCATGGAAGCAAAACCGAAAGCTAGCTCAGATTTGTGAGGGGATTCCACATCCCTCCAGTCAGAACAGAACACAAACAGACAAACACCTACCGCAGTCAGTAAGGCTCTCCGGGTCAGGGGCCCTCGTGGGTCTTGGGGATCCCAGACAAGCTCCCAAATGTTATGCACAGATTTCATGATCCCCAAAGACCACCAGGGAACCAAGTCCAATGCAAAAGCAAAAGAGCCTTCATTCAAGCCTGGGCTTGGCCCTCTGGCCCCACCATCACAGCAGCAGGAAACCATGGAGGGGAAATATCTAAAAACATGGCCATTTGATAGGGAGGTGGGGCCAGACACGAACCACTGAGTTGGCCGATTCCAATTGGTTGTGTGAGGGCTGAGGCTAGTGAGGCAAATAATCCATAACACACGTGACCTGTCCTGTCCTTTGCTCTTGAATGGAGCTCAAGTGCACAGTCTTTTGCAATTGGCTAACTCAAAGGGAGGGGTTGGTTTTTTTTATTTCAAGATGGCAGCCCCCAGGTAAGTTCACATATCATGAGGCCTACATGGTGGCTGCCGAGTCACACAGTCCAAAATGGCAGCTGTCTTTGCCGTCTCACTCTGCCCTTTCATTTGCAGGGCTCCTTATTGTTTACAAAGCACTTCGGTATTTCATTTCATCAGATGCTCAGAAGCCCCTCAAAGAACAAGTGATTCCCTGGACACTGAGAGCTCTGGGGTGGGCAGACTTCCTGAATGGGTTGCTCTGCCTCTGCCTTTGTGCCCTGGGGCAGGGACTGGGGGGAGGATGCGTCCTGAGGGTCTAGATGGGCAGGGGTGAGGCCAGCTGGCAGGGCCCAGTCCTCTTGCTCTGGGAAGAGCATCTGAGGGTCAGGAAGGTCTGGAGCTAGCTGTGGCTCCCTGCTTGCCCCATCTGGAATGCTTATGGGCAGTAAGACCCACATGAGCAGGGCAAGGACAGTGTGCCAGGTACAGGTCAGCAGGGTGGGAAGTTCTGGATGCCCAGCGAGGGGCAACACGGGGAAAACAAGAATTCCATCATCCCCGGGGAAACCTGCCCTCCCGGAGCTTATCACTGGTTGTGTAGTTTGGACCCTCTGGCTTTTCACATCCCTAGTCATACTGTTTGGACGCCCCTGACCTTTTCTTCCCTAAAGATAACATCTAGGGCTCTGTTGTATTTCAGCTGCAGGCCCAGAAAAGCAGCAAAACCAGACAAGCGACACCATGGCTGCCTCAGGTCCAGCTGCACTCCTGCTCTGGTGCAGACCAATCAATCCATGGAGACCTTGACCTTCCAAAGCACACACCTGGAAAGCTGCTGAATGTTCTATTGAGATCTTCCCCTGAGACCTCCCCTAAAATCTCACCCTTAAACCCCTAGGAGGGAGCACCCAGGTGCTCTCCCTTCAGGGAGCCCGCTCCCACCTTTCCCTCCCCCTCCCTGCTGCCCACTCTCCTCACCTTTACCTTCCTCACTTCTAAATTACAAGGGCCCTTTCTTTGCCTCTATAGCTTGGTTCCTAAGCCCATTTCTTCTATGAATTACATATTTTACTTCTGTGACTTTCTAAATAAACGTTCTTTTATGGTTTGACTCTTGGCTCTGAACTCTTTCCCAGCCAGAACTCAAGTACAAGGTTGCTGAACCCAGGTCTGGTGCTGTTCTTGCTGGCCACAATAGAGGCAAACTGAGGTTTGCAAGAACTGAACTACCCATTCTTTCATGGTGGCTTACAGCAGACTGCTGCCCAGGTATGTTAACCAGGTTCTGTGATAACTCTGAGCTTGCCTCTGCTCCCTCAGTGGGTCTGCCTGGCCTACGACTGAGGAGGGCTTTGCCTGTGGGAGTTCTCCCCTGAAAGAGCTCGGGGAAGGGAGGGAGGATGCCCTTTCACTGCCCTGGGCCTCCTCAGAATGGCAACTTGTGGACTCTGGGAGGCATATTTCTGGGAGTTAGCCTGGCTTCCTCCCAATACCCTTGCTCCTACTCAGGGCCTGGAAGAATTCTTCCTGGGCACACTGACGTTCTTCTCTATCTAGGAGAGGGTAACAGCATCATGTATCTAGGCTTAGCTATCAAGAGGCCAAGCATTTTGGCTTGAAAGGCGTTGGTATCCATTCTGGAAGGATGATGCCCATATCCAAAGGACCCTTAGGAAGGTGATGGGAGCAGGATGGTGGGTGACAGCTCAGGGAGGAAGATGGATTGTAAGATGTAGTTATTTTCCTGAAGACACTTCCTTTTTGCAGTCCGACGCTCTATTCACTGAGCCAAACCAGTTTCAGCTCCCCCCACAATTTTTAAAAGTTCTTGTATGTAAGAGATGTTATACATTCATGTATGGTACATGTTATAGTTTTTCTCAGCTTGTCATTTATTTCAAACTTTTCTTGTTTTCATATAAAGTAATTTTACTTCATATAAATCATTTTATTATTCTTTTATTGCTCGTGGATGAATTTGATTTTTATTAAATCCAGGAATGTTCAATTATAATAAACTTTTTGCTATAAATGAAATATTTGAACTTAAAATAATGTAAATTATAATTACCTACTTTTCCATTTTTAAATATTTTTCCACTTAGAAAAATGTTCTGGAAAATGCAATCATTTAACAATTAAATAAAAACATGTACCGAGGGCACAGGCTCCAATATGGCTCAGCAGTGCAGGGGCCAGAGCCCCATAACCCTTAGCAGCAGTAACAAGGCATAGCCACTGCTCAACAACTATGGCAGCAGCAGTAGCAAAACCGGAGGCAGCTTCAATGGACTTAGTTCTCAGATCTCCACTACACTTCCCTGTGCTGTTCAGACTTCTATAGACAGAAAATTCTCATTTTCCCCTCCTGCCTAATGAACTTTGGTTTCAAGTCACCTCCTGTGATACGCTGTTGCCTTCCCCTCACACAGCAATATGAAAAGCAATTATTCCATATATTGCATAGCTCCAATACTCTAAGCCTGGCCATCCTCCTTCTTTTACCTACTGACAGGGAAATCCATGGAACCCCATGGTTGCTTTCCCTGGTATAAAACTACTCATGCTCCTAGTGGATCTTTTAGATACTCCTTTGTTTGTGGTTGGTTCACACCTGAAAAGAAAAAGTAAAAATTGCCAAGCAGATGATGCTATCAGACATAAATTTGCCTTTAAGCTTCTCACAGAAAATCAGGTTTGAATAGTGTGGGTCCACTCATACATGGATTTTTTTTTCCCCAATAAGTACACAGTCAGTCCTATACCCCAAGGTTTTATATTCATGGATTCAACCAACTGAGGATCAAAACCAGTGTTCTCTGTAGTTGGGGATCTCCAGATGTGGAGGACTGTGGGCACTGTTCTATGCCATCCTATAAAATTAAATAAAACCACAATATGCAAATTGACCAAACAGGGCAAATTCTTAACACAGGAGCTGCCCCCTGGTGATCAGTGTGCTTCCACAGGGGGTGCGACGCTCAGCCAGAAGCTGGACTCACAGCTGGTGAGTGCAGCATGGGTGGTGGGAGCCTCTTCTGCCTCCACTGCAAGTGGACGGGCAGTAAGGAGCTAGAGGTTCTGAACTGCAAGAGCCTCAGATTATGAGAGCGCCAGACTGTGAGAGGGCACAGGCTAGGTTGAGGGACACCCCCTCCCCCGCCCCAATCCTCAGTGCACAAATATCACACACCAGGCCAACCATGGATTTTGGTATCCACTGGGTGGGTGGTCTTGGAACCAATCTCCTGTGGATACCAAGGTACGATTATAGTTAAGCTTTTGGGGAGTCAACAGTTACACTCCAATTTTCCACTATGACAGAATGGGGAGGTTGGTGCCCACAACTGTGCTGCTAATGCAAGCAAGCAGTCCATATTTTTGTATTGATGTACTCTTCCCAATTCTTTTATATTCTGAACAATTATATAATCATTATCTTTAAATGTAGTTTACAATTTGTCTGGTTATTTCTTGAGAATAGATGGATTTGGATTGCTGGGTAAAATGCAAACATATGTGTTTAAGGTTTTAAAAAAATTAAAAAGCTGAACTGTCAGCCAGTGAGAGGTCTTATTAGTTTATGACCCCCAAAAAAAACCCATGTGTCACCTAGCTCACACCCACGCCAAAACCGGGAATTAGCATGCCTTTCCATCTTCACTGGATCAGGATGTGAGCCAAGTGAAAATGTTGTCACATTTCTGTCTTATTAGGGATTCTGGGGTTACTGGTAAAGGAGAACTTTCCTTTTGGATGTCCAGCTCAACTCGTGATGCTGTTTTCTGGAGAGATGGTCTCTGTGCTGCAGGGGGGCTGGTGTGTGAGATGGGGCCTTACCATTGCTGTCCACTCCTACTGCCCCATTCCTCACACAGAAGCCCAGGTCAGGGAAAAGGAGGGCTCTCATGCTTATGCCATGTGGGGACAGTGCAATGAAAAATGGCCACAGGAGAAGAAAAGAGGAACTAGCTCTCATCATACACAGGGAAGAATGGGAAGCTGTTCTAGAGGTAGAAAATTGTTAACTACAAGAGGAGGCTGAAAAGGTCTTGTGTGAGAAATGGACAAGAACACAATTCACACAGCATAGAGACAGAGGGACAGGTACGGAGACACAGAGCAGGATGGTGGTTGACAATGAGGCAGCAGAACTTAAACCCACAAGCTCTGAGCAGCAGTCTTTGTCACTTATTAGCCCTGTGATTTGGGAAAGTCTGGCTCACTCTGCTAAGCCTTAGCTTCCTGTTCTATAAAATGGGGATAACAGAACTAGTCCATCATGGCAATATTGTGGGGACTGAGAGCCGTGTAAACTACTGCCTGACTATATTTACAGTCTCAACAAACTTCATTTCCTAGAAACCCTATCTCGTGGTGAGAGGAGCTCCTCTTCTGTGAAAGATCATCTAGTTACTGCAAATTTCCACTCAGGGCTCTGGCCACATTGCAGTGCTTCCGCTAAACTGACTGTGAACATCAACTTTCAAGCTGGTTCATTTTTCCCTTCCTTTTACTGCCTCATCTTGATAACCTCTGCAGCCCACTGTGATGTCCCAAGAATGACGTATTTCCATGTAGACCTCTAGCCCCATGCATATACTGCCAACTCCTTTCTGACAAGAGAGTCAATAATACACATTTGGGAAAGGATAGTTTGTCTTCAATAAACAGAGCTGGGGAAACTAGATACTAACATTCAAAGGAATGAAATGAGATCCTTATCCGGAGTTAATTGTTGATTTTATCTTTTTTTCCAATGTGAAAAACACTTATTCTACAAAGCAAAAAAGACACAAAATGAGTGAAATTCTAACCTGCATTCTTGTCGTTTCACTGTCCATTTGTTAAAGAAAATTGCCAAAATTCATAGATTTGGCAGAACATTTAACCAAATATAGAGATAGCAAAGGCACATCTGAAAAAAGGCTCACCATAAACCATTAGAAAAAACGCAATCGAAAAATGATATATCAAGATAAATTTACAAAAAAGTAAATCTGACTAAACCAAATCTTTTCTAGGATGTGGAGTAATTAAATTTGTCACACATTGCTGGAAGAATGCAAAAATGTGCAATTGGCTAAAATCACAAGTTTGTAATTTTTTTAAGTTAAACATTCACCTCTCTTATTTGGAATTTGCATTTTGAGTGATTTTTTAAGATAAATGAAACCTATCTCCATTTTAAGAATTACGTACAATCCCTATTAGGCCACTGATTCTGGAGCAATTATGTTTTCCCCTAAACCCTACTGTTCTACACCCACATGACCATCACCCATGAAATTGCAGACATTAGCACACATGGCCCTTTGCAAGATCTTTGAAAGGGATTATCTTCAAATGCATTGGCACATCCTATAAACACTCTGATGACAATCAATGAAAGTGACTGTTTCTGACAAACCACTTTCCACATTCACTGCAATCCGGAGGCCTTTCTCATGTGAACTCTCCGATGACGATGCAAGTATTTCTTCAGAGCAAATGATTTCCCACATTCGCTGCATTCATAATGCCCTACTCCAGTGTGAAGCGTCTGATGACAACGGAGGTACCTCCTACTAGTAAAAGATTTGCCACACTGTCTGCACTCAAAAGGCCTTTCTCCACTGTGAAGTCTCTGATGATAAAGGAGGCCTTCGCTAGTGGTAAAAGATTTCCCACACTGACTGCACTGAAACCTTTCTGCAGTGTGAAGTTTCTGATGATAACGGAGGCTACTCCTAATGGTAAAAGATTTCCCACACTGAGTGCACTCATAAGGCCTTTCTCCAGTGTGAAGTCTCTGATGATAACAAAGGCGTTTGCTAGTGGTAAAAGATTTCCCACACTGACTGCACTCATAAGGCCTTTCTCCACTGTGAAGTCTCTGGTGGCAATGGAGGCTACTACTAACGGTAAAAGATTTCCCACACTGATTACACTGATAAGGGCTTTCTCCAGTGTGAAGTCTCTGATGATAACGGAGGCTATAGCTGGTGGTAAAAGATTTTCCACACTGACTGCACTGAGACCTTTCCCCAGTGTGAAGTCTCTGATGAAAACGGAGGCTACTCCTACCGGTAAAAGATTTCCCACACTGACTACACTGATAAGGGCTTTGTCCAGTGTGAAGTCTCTGATGAAAACGAAGGCATTCCCTGGTGGTAAAAGATTGCCCACACTGACTGCACTCATAAAGCCTTTCCCCAGTGTGAAGTCTCTGATGACCCCGGAGGCTTCTCCTACTGGCAAAAGACTTCCCACACTGACTGCACTTAAAAGTCTTTTCTCCAGTGTGAACTCTCTGGTGATAACGGAGGCCATGACTAGTTGTAAAAGATTTCCCACATTGACTGCACTCATAAGGCCTTTCTCCAGTGTGAAGTCTCTGATGAAAACGGAGGCTACTCCTACCGGTAAAAGATTTCCCACACTGACTGCACTCATAAGGCTTTTCTCCAGTGTGAAGTCTCTGATGATAAAGGAGGCTACTCCTAAACGTAAAAGATTTCTCACACTGATCACATTCATATGGCTTTTCTCCAGTATGAACTCTCTGGTGTTGCATGAGGTATCCCCTTTCGCTAAAGAATTTCCCACACTCGCCACACTGATGACGCTTTTCTTTAGAATGAACTAACTGGTGTTGAATAAGTATGGAGTGTTGTTTATAGCACTTCCCACATTCATTGCACTCGTATGGACTTTCTCCTGTGTGCAATTTCTGATGATAATGGAGATCAGAGATTTTTGTAAAAGATTTTTCACATTTCCGGCACACAAAACACTGTATTCCATTACAGACACTAAGATCCTGAGCAAGCGTCTCCTTGCAGTCAATGGCTTTCTTGCTGAAATAAAACTGCTTTGCACATGCCCCACACCTCAACGGTTTCAGACTGTGTTGTGTTCCCTGCTGCTCAACCAAGTGGAAAATGTCTCTCAGGACAGGCCCACAATGCTCACAAGGGTGGCTCTTCTGGGAGGACAAAGCTACACTGGGGTTCCTTGCCTGTGACACTCTTACAGAATCATGCTGCTCAGAAGGTGCCTCCACATCCTCTGCACCACAGCAGCAACCTAGAGAGGATATGAGTTCATAGTTCTCCAGCATCACTTCGAGAAACAGGTCTCTCTGAGCCTCATCAAGGAGGTGCCATTCCTTCTTAGAGAAGCACACAGCAATATCCTCAAAGGTCACACGAACCTCAGCTGGGGGCCTCTGTGGGTTGAACGTGGTGAGGGTGGCAGGAAAGGAGGTAGCCAGGGACATAGTGGTCACTGTCCCAGTCCCAGCACTGGTCACCTGGGAGGCTGGTTGGTGGGTACTAGGACTCTTGTACCTCCTCATTCTGGAATCTCCACCAAGACCCCGTGCTCAGGATGCTCTGACCCACTTTGGTGATCCTGAGAGAAGAGGAAATGCCCATCACAAGAAGAACTCTTGGAAGTCAACTACTGGCTTTATTTATATAAGGGTATATGCCCTTGACAGGAATCAAAACTGGGAACCTTCAGTCCACAGGCCAACGCTCTTCCACCTGAACCAAACTAGGGAGGGCCAACTGTTGACTTTAAAAACGGCAAACAACTCCACTGTAAAGCTTTCTATAAGAACCTCAAAGAATCTGTATGAGCAAGCGTATCTTAAAAAGAGTCAGTTTACCTATGTCCTAAAGTACACTTGCTGCCTGGGTTTTGAAGTAATTTGGATGAGATAAACAAACTTATTAGTTTAGCCACAGAAATACAAGAGTTGCTATTGATTTTAGATGAAAAGGTGTCTGGAGAAGATGGACCTTCTCACAGAAGTAATTACAGAGAAACATAAAATAACTTTGAGAGAAACATATTTTTTTCTAGGATAAAATTTTTTAAATGGATAAAAAAGAAGCAGTAAGAAAAAAAGACATTAATAACATTAAAAAAAACACTAACTGTAAGGGAAAACCATCTCAGTAATAACGAAAAGTAAATATATCGTATTTATAGTAACAAATGTGAATTTGATGAGGAGTCCAACAGTGGCTAGAATGAGCAGATCTCAGGAAGGCCCATTTGGCCACACGTCACCACTTCCTCCAGCTCTTAGTGCCACATCTCTCAGCTGTCACAGCACTGGCTCACACTAACAAGACTTCTTTGAGTCTCAGCAACAGATGAAGAGGAACAGTTACCATAGCACTGGAGGTAATTTTGTGACCACAGAAAGTCCTGTCCTACCTAAAGACAATAGGCTCTGAGAGAATTCTTGCTCTCTCCCCATCTGCACAGCAGAGAGGCCTATATGAAGAAGTCACTTAATTGAAGGGGTTGTTTCCTCAGGTACCTTCCCACATTTATTGTCAATAACCTCCTTCTAAATGTAGACTTATTGTCTGCACAGAATCATAGTGCTTCATAGGTAAAGTGAAGCCGAAACCAGTTTGGCTCAGTAGATAGAGCATCAGCCTGTGGACTGAAAGGTCCCGGGTTCGATTCCGGTCTAGGGTATGTACCTTGGTTGCAGGCACATCCCCAGTAGGGGGTGTGCAGGAGGCAGCTGATCAATGTTCCTCTCATTGGTATTTCTAACTTTCTATCCCTCTCCCTTCCTGTCTCTAAAAAATCAATAAAATATATTTAAAATATATATATATGTAAAGTGAAACTCTGGAAATTTAATTTGGAAAAAAATACTAATGGATCGGTACACTGGTACACCCATCGGCACATCCTCACCACGAAGGGCAAGAACCTCACATGTGTATGCTGAAACCGGTTTGGCTCAAAGGATAGAGCATTGGCCTGCAGACTGAATGGACCTAGGTTTGATTCTGGTCAAGGGCATGTACCTTGGTTGTGTGCATATCCCCAGTAGGGTGTGTGCAGGAGGAAGATGATCGATGTATCTAATTCTCTATCCCTCTCCTTTCCTCTGTTAATAATCAATAAAATGTATTTAAAAAAAGAAAAAAGAACTCCACATGTGTATTAGGTCAGACTACAAACTCCACTGTTAAGAGAGGGGCCTACTCAACCCAGTTTTCCAGGAGCTACTCTATTGTGCTAGTCTGCCTCCTGGAAAACCTCTCAGTCCTGGGAAATCTCGGACAACTGCCATTGGACCTGCACAGGTCTTAGTGTGGCCCAGGGAAAGTAACTGGGTAAAGTGTAGAAAAGAAAAAAAAAGTAGGTCCAGGCAGTAACTCGGTTTTCCTGGCTCCGGGGAATGGTAATTTGCATTAAACTAAGTGGTGAAAATGACGTGGAGAACCAAGCTTCAGGCAGGGAAATTAAGACCTCATCATGCCCAGGATGTGATTTTCTCAGTAGGGAGGTCATCCTGACAGGTGGGAGGGAGCAGAGGCCACTGTTACATATTCCTCTACTCGGGCCTGCACATACTTTTGAGGCTAAAATCTGAACTATGGACTAGAATTCACCTGAGGAGCATCTCATGAATCTTCTGGCTGGAGCTCAGGTAGCTTGGAAGAAGCACAGAGAAAAATACTAATCTGAATGCTTCTTCCATATTAGATTTAGTATGCAAAAATTATAATGCATAATGTAAAAAGTAAAACTCTGGACATTTAATTTTGAAAAAATATTAATGGATTAGTACACTGGTACACTCATTAGCACATCCACTGTTTCACAAATTTCTCATTTTTGGCCTCAAAGAACTAGGGGAATGTTTTTGTTTCATGAAAATGTTAATTTCTTTGCCCTCTTACTCACTGCAAAAATTTCAACTGTATAATCACTTTGTGACACCTTTTAAAAATTTTAATACTAGTGGCTTTGTGCTCCAAATTCGTGCACATTCAAAGGGAATTAGAGGAAATATTTCAATACTGCTATTTACCCTTTCTCTTTAATAGAAGTGTCAGAGATTAAAGAAAATTAGTAAAATGTATATGAAAATCTTCCTTCTGCTAGTGTACGGGTGTTCCTTGGATCCAGAGTGAAGTCCCCACGAACCTGTGCGAGACCCAGGCCAGGCTGGCCCCACTTGTGTCAAGCCTGACCAGGCGAGGGGGTGCAGCCTCAGGTGAGCAGGCCAAATGGGGGGTGCGTCCTCTGGCCCCCTGATAGATGTCAGGTGGAGGGTGCAGCCTTAGGTCCCCTTGCCTGGGCCAGGGATGTCCCTTCAGGTCCCACATCAAGAACCATGGGCGGAAGGTGTAGCCTGAGGTTCCCTGGTATGGTGCCAGGGCTAGGGTGAGTGGCCTGAGGTCCCCAATCATGTCCTGTGGGCTGAGGGGGCAGTTTCAGTTCTCCCATCAAGACCGTCGCCAGTGGGTGGCCCAGCCTCAGGATTGTGCTGATTGCTTGGTAAGTATCATTACTGGAAATCAGCCTCTGCTTGGGTCCAACCATATTGTGTTACAACCTGTCCCTCCCCTCTGCCAAAGGTGCAGCCATCTTGTTACTGCCAAAGGTGCAGCCATCTTGTTACAGAAGCCCCAAGCCTCTGCTGTTCTGTGCCTCCAAATTTGTGTTTGATAATTTGCATATTCCCTCTTTATTAAATAGGATAGCTGTATTGATTTCAGAGAGTAAGAAAGAGGAAGAGAATTATTCTCATGATGAGAGAGACTCATTGATGGGCTGCCTTATGCACGCCCCACACTGGGGATTGAGCCTGCAACCCAAACATGTGCCCTGACCGACAATCAACCCATGGTCTCCTGGCTCACAGGTCGATGTTCAACCACTGAGCCCCGCTGGCTGGCGGCACGACTGTTTAGCCTTGCAACTGCTGCTTTCAACCTAGGGGCTGGGGATCTTGCCCTGGGCATGTACAGCTTAGGAATTAACAAACACCTCAAGTGGAAACTGCACATTGAATTTTGGCTCATTTCTCTAAGATTTCTGCTAACATTTCAAATCTCAGACTCCATGGTATCTCTGACCTCCAACTTCCTTCTTCCCAGCCAACTGAAATGCCACAAGCCCTGGCCAGCCCTTTCAGCTTGGTCTCTGTTCTTTGCTCCCTGAGTTAGTAAATTTTCTGGGGGAAAGCACAGGGAAATGTGGGGCTTGCCTAGGTGATCCCACAGTCTCTGCAGCAATTTCCTTCAAGTTCTGTCTGACTTGATTTTTCTGTAATACCTTCAGGTGCTCTAAGTATTTTATTCACCTTTTCTAGGATTTAAGCTTCACTATAACCCTCCGATGTGGAGGCTGGAGTTCATACTCACCCACAAATGTCCTAAAGCTCCAAGGTACTGACTGGTTTAGGTTTCATTCACTCCAGATTCCTGACTGTTCTCTTACCCCTTCCTTACCTGTTGGGGAGCACATGAGACTTGGTTGGAAAGTTAGTAAGGAGGACATTCTGATAAAAGGGAAGTGAGTGGGAAGCCGCCTGCCCTGTTTATTGGAATTCCGACTTAGGGGAGTGTTGAAGGTGGCAGCCCTAATTATTTCTTGACCTTTCCAACATTCTGACCCCCAGTGTTTACTGGAATCCTTAAGCTTAATCCCCGATGCCCTTGCCTAGAGGACAGTGTAAACACGTGTCCCCCCAAGGATCTAAACAATTCTAACATATAAAAGCCAAGAGCTTGTTTGGCTTAGAAATTCCAAGGGACTAACTCATTATTTTGGAAGCAGGTAAGCGGACACTATGCACACCTGTCCTCTATAACCTGTTCCCACTGCCAAATCTGAACTCCTCCGGCTTCAGTGTCAGTGGGACAGGACGCACCTACACGCCGCTCTTAGCCGAATCCAAAGCCCTCATTTGGTTCTTCGTGTTCCTCACGGCATCTCAGCGGCTTTTAACCCAGGGGACACTCCGTCTGGCGGAGACTTCTTCCTTGGTCTTTAGACACGTTTTCTCCCGTCCTGCTCTTCGCTCTCTATTCTCTGCGCCCCTGTCCCTCCTTGTCCAGTGCGTCTGCGGGGCGGCCTCCCTCTGTCCCGCCAGACTCACCTGTCACGCTTCAAGTTCGCGTTTCCCTTTGTGTCCCGCAGGGAAAGGCAGCCGGCGCTCCCCGGGCTCTCTCCGGGCCTGGCTCCAGCGGGGGCGGCGGGGCGGGTGGAGGACGGGTCTAGCCCTGAACTTCTGAGGTGTCGGGGCCGCCTGTCCGACAGGGAAAAACAGCCGTGGACTCCCAGCGCCTCCTCCATTCCCTGAGAACGGTCACGTGGTGACCGGAAGCTCCGTCCTGAAGACCCGCCCTCGTGGCGGGACTTCCGCTTACCACAGGGTTACCTGCGAAGCCGCACCCCGCAGTCTGGGCTGATTTAGGGCTCTGCGTGCCCTTGAGACGGGAAGGGAAGCCCCCTTGTGGTCCAATGTCCTCGTGGGCGGTTCTACCCCGTGCTGCCCGGTTCAGGCCAACCACAGGCCCCGTCTGTTCGGTGGGTGCCGGGTCTGGTGCTGTTGTTGGAAATGCTCCTAAAAGGAGCCCCGGGAACGTGAAAATCGCTTGAGGCAAAGTTTCTTCCCCGATAGCGTGCAAGGCCAACAGAAAACCGCCCTGGCAAAGCACCCCGAAGGGGAAGTCCCTTCTCTGTATCTCCTAAGCACGGTGAGCTCCACTCCGATTGGTTTCAGGCTTGGTTTCCCCATCTGGCGGGAATGGCTAATTCCAGGGGCGCCAGAGTTGGTCCAACTGGATACCAGGAAATGGGGCTTAACTAAGTACAAGGAAGTGAAACCGCAACACCAAAGTTGATCCAAAGCTATGTAAGAAGGAAATAAAGTTACTATCTAAACTATTATTACTTTGAGAGAAAAGTCCCTTTGATTCATAAACTGTCACTGCCTCTGGTGGGTCTGAAAGGGCAGAGCAGGACGGCAAAGACAGCTGCCATTTTGAACTGTGTGACTTCGCAGCCACCATGAAGGCCCAGTTACCTGGGGCTGCTATCTTGAAATCACCAAGACCAACCCCTCCCTTTGAGTTAGCCAATCAGGAAGGGCTGTGCGCTTGAGATCAAGAGCAGAGGATAGGAGAGGTCAGGGGTGTTAGGGATTATTTGGGTCACTAGCCCCCCAGCCATCACCCAACCAATCAGAATCGGCCAACTCAGTGGTTCATGGCTGGCCTCACCTTCCTATAAAATCACATGTTTTGAATTTTTTTCTCTCCTTTGCGTCCTGCCATTGGGTTAGTGGGGGCAGAGGGTCAAGCCCAGGCTTGAATGAAGGCTCTTTTGCTTTTGCATTGGACTCGGTTCCCTGGTGGTCTTTGGGGATCTTGAAATCTGGGCATAACAGCTCATCTCCTATCCTTGAGCTTCCTCAGTGTGAGTCCCATGCCTGCTGTCCCAGGAACAAGGAAAGTAACCTTCCCTGACCACCACCCTTTGATGAAACAGGACAGTATGTTTACCTTTGAGGGGGACTAGCTTAGTTAGGTATTAGGTAAAGAAATAGTTACATCTGTTCCATGCACTACAAGGGACTTGTAAAATGAGTGCAAGATGGGATTTTTTTCCTCATTAAATTTTTTAAAAATTGAATTTATTAGGGTGACAATAACTTACAAAACCATACAGGTTTCAAGTATACAACTCAATAAAGCATCATCATGTTAGCATAAAAAACATTGAAACCTTTAAAGAATTTTAAAAAATATATATTTTATTGATTTTTCACAGATAGGAAGGGAGAGGGATAGAAAGTCAGAAACATTGATGGGAGAGAAACATCGATCAGCTGCCTCTTGCACACCTCCAACTGGGGATGTGCCCGCAGCCAAGGTACATGCCCTTGACCAGAATTGAACCTGGGACCTTTCAGTCCGCAGGCCGACGCTCTATCCACTGAGCCAAACCGGTTTGGATAAAGAATTTTTTTTAGTTTACTTGAGCCCAACTGTCCCCAATTGCTCCGAAGCAGAATCCGTATGTATTGGGATAATGCTCCCAAGAATTGCAGGAGACATAGGGGGTTAGATGAAATCCACTGGTGATAGATTAGGGAGGCGGGAGAAAGCAAAATTGGAGAGGAAATCTCTGGGATTGGATAAAAAGTAAGATGACAGACAGTACTCCTTTTACTTAGGTGGGAGCAGTACAGTTAACAGTCAACAATTAACCTGATTACAATGACAATGAAGGAATTTGTGATATCTGTCCTGGGGCCCAGGGCATTAGGTTGTATCCCAAGGGGTCCAGAAATGTGGCAAGTTACAAGTTACCTGACATTTCAGTTTTCTGTTTTATAGATGTAAAAAACAAAACAAAACAAATCAATATACTCAGTTAAGGTAAAGATTGGATGTGATTACCCAACAAAAAAGCTTTTAGTTGAGGTTTGAATAAAAGACTGTCCTTTGTGGTTAATTTAGGTCTTTGAGTTTGCAAGACTGCCATGCAGGCTTTCCCTGAGCTTGTCAGATTAGCATGTGGTCCCTTTCCCCCCACAATCTGCACACTGTGCAGATTTGCTTATTTCCAGAACCAAAGTCTCTTTCCATTGTCATTTCTACCAGCCTTTGCCCACCTCCACCTTCCCTTATCCTCCTTTCCCTCTAGCTATATTTTTCGGGATTATCCTGTCACCTTCTTTGATCCAGTTCCTCCTCCCCTCACCCTGACAGCTGTCACTCTGTTGCAAGTATCCTTGCATCATTTTTCTTTTATTCATTAGATTCCACTATGCCCTCGCACTCTGTCCAGACCAGTTTGGAGGTCAAATGACCCTTTCACAGGGGTCGCCTAAGACATTCAGAAAACACGGATGTTTTCAGTTATGAAGTAGCAATGAAAACAATTTTGTGGTTCGGGGTCACCACAACATGAGGAACTGTATTAAAGGGTCTCTGCAGCGGCCCTGCGTCAGCGGCGGGGGCATCGGTGGAGGCGGCAGCGGCTGCGGTGACTGGCGACTGTGGCGTGGGAGGTGCAGGAGGTGTTGCTGGCCCGAAGCAGGATCCGATTCCAGGGCTGTGTACCCAGGTCTTACTACAAAGATGAAACCTGACGAAACACCTATGTTTGACCCAAGTCTACTCCAAGAAGTGGATTGGAACCAGAATACAGCTACATTTCCTCCAGACATTTCCCCAACACATCCTGGAGAAGGTCTGGTTTTGAGGCCTCTTTGTTACAAGCAAGGATAGAATATAAAAATGTGTCATGAGGATAGAAAAAGAACTCATGGACAACAGGGTGGTGATTGCAAGGGTGGAGAGGGATGGGAGGAGATGGAAGAGGGCATAGAGGGGATAGTGACAGGAAAAAAATTTTTTAATTGTGTCATGAGGAAAATGATGTTCTATATCATTTAGTTAACCAGAGTATGTTTGATTTTCTAAGCCACATTGTTAGTAAACTTGAGTAACAACAAAAACATGTTATTTGACTATATTCACAAATTTGAGCATTGTTTGCTTTTGAAAAAGTATAATGAAATGGAAAGTGTGATTTTTTTTATTGTGCTCCACATACTGTGTGTCTCTATTTGTATATCATTGATTCTAAGATGCATTTTTTGGACATGTTAACATTTTGGAAATCGGTGATTTTATGATCAAGGGCTTGTCATAGTTTATTCAGTAATACTTTGTCTTTTAGTAGCATCTAAAATATTGGTGTAGTAAAAGGCATCTTATATTTGATGAACAATAGTATGTAGATGAACTAAAAGGGGGAAGAGGTACAAAGCAAGAAGTATATATATATATTTTTTAATGGGCTGGAAACTGTGCCTAGAACACCTACCATTTCTGTCAGGCATGAATTTCCTCACTCCCAACTTTAAACTTGATAAATTAAAAATATACTTGAGCTGAAAAAAAAAAGGGGGGGGGGTCTCGGCATTAGGAAGTTTGAGAACCACTGCCCTAGCTGGTTTGGTTCAGTGGATAGAGCGTTGGCATGTGGACTAAAGGATACCGGGTTCAGTTCCGCTCAAGGGCATGATGGGGTGCATGTAGGAGGCAGCGAATTTGTATTTCTCTCTATATTCTTTCCATCTGTCTCCCTCCCTCTCTGTCTAAAAACAGACGTACAAATATCCTTGTGTGAGGATTAACAAAAAAACAAAAGCTTGCACAGGTGAGTGAGATCACATGGTATTGGTCTTTTTTTGACTGACTTATTTCACTTAGCATAGTAATATCCAGGTATATCCGTGCTGTCCCAAAAGGTAAGATTTCCTCCCCCCCCCATGGCCAAACAATATTCCATTGTGTAAATGTACCACTCATCTACTGATGGGCACTTGGACTGTTTCCATATCTTGGCTATTATAAATAATGCTGCAATAAACATAGCGGTGGATATATTCTTTTCAATTGGTGTTTTGGGCTTCTTAGGATATATTCCCAGAAGTGGGATCACTGGGTCAAAAGGCAGTTCTATTTTTAAATTTTTAGGAAACTCCATAACTGTTTGCTACAGTGGCTGCACTAGTCTGCATTCCCACTAACAATACACAAGGGTTCCCTTTTCTCTGCATCCTCACCAACACTTTTTTGATGATAGCCATTCTGGCAGGTGTGAGGTGGTATCTTATTGTGGTTTTAATTTGCATCTCTCTGATGATTAGTGATGTTGAGCATTCTTTCATATGTCTATTAGCCATGTGTATTTCCTCTTTGGAGAAGTGTCTGTACAAGTCCTTTGTCAAAATTTTCATTGGATTGTTTTTCATCCTGGTGTGGAGTTATATAAGTTCTTAATATATTTTGGAAATTAACTCCTTATCAGATGTATCATTGGTGCATATGTTCTCCCATACCATTTTTTTTATCTTTTCTTTTACTGTGGAAAACTTTTTAGTTTGATGCAGTCCCATTTTTTTTCTTTGTTTCCCTTGCCCTAGGAGATATATTGTCAAAAATATTTCTACCAGAGAAGTCTGAGATTTTACTGCCTCTGTTTTCTGGTAGGATTGTTATGGTTTTGTTACTTACATATAAATCTTTTATCCATTATGAGTGTATTAACATGTATGATGTAAATTTCTGGTGTACTTTTATTTCTTTTGTATGTGCTAAGATTGATAAACTTTTAACCACACAACAATTTCAAAACTACAACTTAACAACAGAATGAACATCATCCAGAATCACAAGAAAGCTGGCTGAGTGAAAATTTCACAAATAAAAGTAAAGATAGAACACTGTGACTCAGAGGAGCGGGGGAGGGCAGAGTTGACTGTATGCGTGGAGTCAGAGGTTTGGAGCCATGCTTGTGCGAGCGGATAGGATGGGTGGCTGCAAACCTGGCTGGTTTTCTCGAACGGGGCGGGAGACAATGGCAACCCACTGCACTGATTCTCCAGTTCCGGGCGAGGTTGGGGGAACCCACACTCATAAGGGGTGAAACTGGACAGTAAGAAGGAAGTGCACTGAAACTTGGGCACTGCAGAGGTCTGCGAGCTTGTGGAGAGGGTGCATAAACTTGGGAACAGCAAAAGTGCGTGAATGTGTAGACAGGACTTGTGACTTGCTCTCTCATTCAGGAAACCACTGGACTGCATTGTTTTACAACCCTGGGTGAGACTTTAGGTGTGCAGACTAATTTGGAGAGAGGCTGAATTATCCGGCAGTGGGTAGAGCTTGGTGGCAGCTTTCTCTCAGAGGTGTGGGCAGCCATTACCACAGGCACAGAGACTCAGGTGCAACATAGAGTGGAGCTGATGGGAAATCAAGGCTGCTTGCTCAGCCTGGAAACTCTGCCCATCCAACCTGAGTACAGCTGATCCTCACAGCCAATTGGCCTGGAGGGCAAACCCTCCTAGTGCTAACAACAATAATCTAGGCTTAACTTCAATAAGACTGTGCAACCCATAAAGGGCTGAACCAAGAGTATCCATCTCAGGTAATTGGGGAGGCTGAGCCACTGTCCCTTAGAGAACATCTACCACACAAAGCTAATCGACCAACTCAGGAAAGCAGTCACAATGCAGAGAAATGGAAAAAAATCAGGTGTGAAAGAAATGGAGGAAAAAAAGACGACTAGACATAGAGTTCAAAATCACAGTAATTAGCTTTTTCAAGAAGCTCCTAGAAAAGGCCAATGAACTTAATGAGAACTACGAGGAATGAACAAGACCTATGAGGAAATGAACAAGACATACGAGGATATGAACGAGACCCTCAAGGATATGAAGAAAGACCAACTAGAAATTAAGCATACACTGGCTGAAATAAAAAATATTACACAAAGTCCTAAAAGCAGTCCAGAGGGCTGCAAGACTCAAGTCAAAGATTTGAAATACAAAGAAGCAAAATCCACTCGGTTGGAAAAGCAAGAAACAAAAAGAATCCAGATAATTGAAGATAGTGTAAGGGGCCTCTGGGACAACCTCAAGCATGCCAACATCAGAATTATGGGGGTGCCAGAAAATGAAAGAAAGCAAGATACTGAAAACCTACTTGAAGAAATAGTGACTGAAAACTTCCCCCACCTGGTGAAAGAAACTGACTTAAAAGCCCAAGAAGTACACAGAACCCCAAAATATAGGAATCTAAAAAGGACCACACTAAGACACATCATAATTAAAATGCCAAGAGCAAAAGATAAAGAGAGAATATTAAAAGCAGCAAGAGAAAAACAGTTAGTTACCTATAAGGGAGCACCCATACGATTGTCAGCGAATTGCTCAACAGAAACAATGCAGGCCAGACGGGAGTGGCAAGAAATATTCAAAGTGATGAATAGCAAGAATCTACAACCAAGATTACTTTATCCAGCAAAGCTATCATTCAGAATTGAAGGTCAGATAAAGTGCTTTGCAGATAAGGAAAAGCTAAAGGAGTTCATCACCACCAAATCAATTTTACATGAAATGCTGAAAGATATTCTTTAAGAAGAGGAAGAAGAAAAAGGTAAAAATATAAATTATGAATAACAAATACACATCTATCAACAAATGAATCTAAAAAACAAGTAAATTAATAATCTGGTGAACAGGATTAAACTGGTGAATGTAACAGAATCATGGACATAGAGAGGGAATGAACTGACAATTCTTGGGGAGAAAAGGGTTGTGGGAAGTACAGCAAGAGACTGGACAAAAATCTTGCAACAATGGGAGAGGACAGTGTGTGGGGGGGAGGTGAGTGTGGAGGGTGGGATGGGTACAGGGTGGAGGGGAACTATAGGGAAATAAAAAAGGGGAAACAATGTAATTAATAAACTGAACAATAAAGATAAAAAAATAAAAATAAAGTACTATGGAACAAAAAAAAAAAAAGAGGAAAGGAAAAAAAAACATCCTCAGGCCGAGACCGGTTTGGCTCAGTGGATAGAGCGTCAGACTGCGGACTGAAGGGTCCCTGGTTCCATTCTGGTCAAGGGCATGCACCTTGGCTGCGGGCACATCCCCAGTAGGGGGCGTGCAAGAGGCGGCTGATCGATGTTTCTCTCTCACTGATGTTTCTGACTTACTATCCCTCTTCCTTCCACTCTGTAAAAAAATCAATAAAATATATTTAAAAAATATATTTTTTAAAAAAACAAAGAAAAACATCCTCAGGTGAGAATCAATATATATATATTTAATTTTTTCAGATCTAAAATTTTATTTGGTTCTTTTTAAATTTTATTTTTCATTTACATTTCACATTCATTATCCTAGCCTAAATAATAAGACCCTAATATGTGAATTGACTGAATGGGGGAATGACTGGCTGCTATGCACTGACCACTAGGGGCCAGAATCTGAATATAGGAGCTGCCCCCTGGTGGTCAGTGCACTCCACGTGGGGGCGGTGAGTGCAGTGGAAATGGCAGAACCTCCGTGGAAGCACTAAGGAGCGATGAGCCAAGTAGGAGGGAGCAGCAAGCAGGCGGGCAGTAAGCAGGGAGGGGTCCTGGACTGTGAGATGGCACAGACTGGGCTGAGGGACCCTCCCCGCAACCTCTTATAACTAGAGGCCCGAATTTCTAAACCGGGCCTCTAGTTGTAAAATAATTGTCATGTGATATAATTACAGCATACTTAATAATACTGCATTGCACATTTGAAAGTTGCTAAGAGGGTAGAACTTAAAACTCTTCATTACCTGAAATAAAATGTTTGTATCTATGAATAATGACAAAAGCTTGCTAGACTTACTGTGGTTATCATTTAAAAATATATAAATATGGAACCATTAGGTTGTGCATCTGAAACTGATATAATGAAAAGATTTTTTTGAGAATCACAATTTGTCTGGTGGGTGTGGCCAGCGGTTGAGTACTGACCTGTGAACCAGGAGGTCACGTTCGAATTCCGGTCGGGGCACATGCCCTGGTCGCAGGTTTGATCCCCAGTGTGGGTGTGCAGGAAGCAGCCAATCAGTGATTCTCTCTCATCATTGATGTTTCTATCTCTCTCTCCCTCTCCATCGACTTCCCTTTTAAAATCAATAAAAATATATTTTTTAAAGCCACAATTTACTTCTGTGTTCTCCTCCCCAATTCTCATAACTTGAGTATAATAATGAAAAGAACACTAGAAAGATATCAATTGAGAGATATCTTGTACTGATTAAAACCGTAAGATCCTCAAAAACAAGGAAAATCTGAGGAATGGTTATAGGCAAGTATCCCCAAGTGATTACTAAATACCACCCTAGCCAGGCTGGCTCAGTGGATAGAGCATCAGCCTGGGGACTGGAGGGTTCCAGGTTTGATTCCGGCCAAGGGCACATGCCTGGGTTGTGGGCTCGATCCCCAGTGGGGGGGTGGGGGGGGGTGGGCAGGAGGCAGCCAATCATTGATTCTCATCATTGATGTTTCTATATTTCCTTCTCCCTTCCTCTCTGAAATCAATAAAGAAATATATTAAAAAATATATAATGGGTATCTTGAAGGGATCCTGGAATAGCAAACGGACATCAGGTAAAATTTCAAGAAATCTGAATATGGTATGGATGATAGTTAATATGATGTATTAGTACTAGCTTATTAATTGTAGCAAATGTATTATACTAAGATAACATGTTAACTGCGTTGGTGGTAGCTGTGTACAATGCAGTTTTTCTTTAAAACCTGTTCTAAAAAGTAAATTGATAAGAGATAATTTCACAGTGATTTTCAATTTATATATTTGATTCATGATGAGAGCTATAATCCTCATAATTTTCACAATAGCACCATCATAGGGTCCAGCTCTTCCCACTTCTGGGTATATATCCGAAAGAACTAAAATCAGGCTAAAAGATATTTGCCCATATTCCCTTTCAATGAATTTTGTAGGAAATTGAATAATAGAACTCAATTCTTATTAGTGCTTCTTTTTCAATTGAAATACTCTGATGGGGCAATTTGTTCTAACACCTTGTTATAAAGCTTGGATTTTCAACTTTTTCATCTCATGGCACACGTAAAGTAATTACTAAAATTCTGCCGCACACCAAAATATATATATATATTTTGCCAATCTGACAAAAAATAGGTATCATTTTCATTTATTCACACCAGGCAGCTATTGTGTTGGCTGCTGTCATTTTTTTAATTTGACAATCTAAGGGAAAAGAGGTCAGTGCCCTGGACTAAATAGTCAGGTATTGCCTGTTTTAAAAATTCTTGCAGCACACCAGTTGAAAATTGCTGTTATATAGTTTAGTAATCTCCTCTGCTGACACATTCGCAGTGCCCCCAATTTGAAGCGAGTGAACTGTAACAATTGTCAAATTCATGGAATAAGTTGAAATGCATAGTTACCATAATATGAACTAGTGTGAGGAGACAAATCTCAAAAACTGGGATTTAAGAATTTTCTAGCAAGGGTCTACTGGTCACATGACAGTTATGGCTGTTAATTTAAACTGGGAAGAGGGAGGTGTATTTAACTTTACAAGAAAGTGCAATGCATTTAAAAAATATGTATTTTATTGATTTTTTTTTTTTTTTTTTACAGAGAGGAAGAGAGAGGAATAGAAAGTTAGAATCATCGATGAGAGAGAAACATTGATTAGCTGCCTCCTGCACACTCCCTACTGGGGATGTGCCCGCAACCAAGGTGCATGTCCTTGACCGGAATCAAACCTGGGACCCTTCAGTCTGCAGGCTGACGCTCTATCCACTGAGCCAGACCGGCTTCGGCTGCAATGCATTTTTGATCATTTATTAGTCATTTTGAAATATTATAAATTGATCTTAGAATTTCTAGGAAATATAAAATTTAGCAAATATCACCTATTTGAGTATAAAGTATTATACAAAGCGGAATTGTGTCTTGAAACTGTCATAATAGCTTCTCACAAGTCTGATTACTTCTGAGTTCTGTACATGCTGCTGTCTTAATAGATACTCATTGGACCCCTTAAATATTGATTGTGAGGTGCACAAATGTGCTAATTCTAACCACAAAGACATGCATGAATACTAAAGTGCATTAATTTTATAGAATTACTTAACTAATAAAACTTAATAAGATTTTTAGAAGAGCATAAAGTATAGAAGACTAGCTGATAAAATTTTTCTGTATGTATTTATATTAAGAAACACACTTTTTATTTCGTAAAGGTGGGATTACTTTGTTCTTCCTGTCTTTATTATCTGATTTTTAAGCAATAAATACAAGATTACCTTTATAATCAGAATATAAAGTTATTTCCAAGTTGAAAAAAAAGTTCACATTATAGTTTCAGGATAAGTAAAATCTAGATTAAATACTTACAAAAGAATATAAAGAAAACAGATTTTTTCCCCCCCCCAGCAACCATAAATGCAGAGTTTTGGTGGCCAAATACTAAACAGAATGATACATTAGGCAGGCAAATGAAATGAAAATACGTCACAAATGTCAAGAGTGATTTCTTCTGCATGTTGTGCACAAACATTTCTGTACCCTTAGGAAATAATTAAAACTCCTCATTGCCCTGGCTGGTGTTTTTCAGTGGTTTGAGTGTCGGCCTGTGCACGAAAGGATTGCGGGGTCGATTCGCAGTCAAGTGCATGTAACTGGATTGTGGTTTTGCTTCCTGCCCAGGCAGGGTGCATGAGGGAGGCAGCCAGTAGATGTGTCTCTCTCACATCCATTTTTTTTTTTATTGATTTTTTGCAGTATAATAGTAGTACATGTTTTCCTTTCCCCCATTTTTTTTTTCTTTCCCTCTCTCCCTCCCACTGTCTCTGAAAGCAATGTAAACAAATATCCTCAGGTGAAGATTAACAAAAACTACACCAAAAACCAAAAAACACCCTCATTATTTATGAATATGAATCTTATGACCACTCCAGGGATGAATATAACTACAACATCATCCTTTACATGAAATATGAAAAATTGAAAATTATTTTTACATATTAATTGCATGGATTAATATTAGAGATTGAAAATAACTAATATTAATTTAATTCAGTATAGGTATTAAAACAAGCATGCAGAAAAGCTGGTTTAGATGGGAGAAATTTTCTTGGAGAAAAACATCATAAATGGGAACACTTGGTGTGGGATGGGTTTCAGGACATGTGAGGAGGAGCAGGCGATAAAATAGGAGGAGCTCTAGGGAGGGGAAAAATAGACCTGGAAATAAGGCCATTTGGGAAGAGGGTGAGGCTGTTGGAGCTGTGTCCCTGGGGTCCTGATGTAAGTGCTTCCTTCAAGGGCTCCATGAAAGAGAATAAATAGCTCAACTGCTCGGGCCCCAACAAACTGAATTTCATCTCCAATCTCATGTCTGTTCCTGAAGACTCAGTAAAAGCTGGTGAGTGAAATAGACATCTTTATGGGTAGAATGGTTTCAGGATCAGGGCTGGTCAGCCATACAGGCCAGAGGGGTCAGGACTCTAATGTTATTGATATATATATAGACGCAGACTTATAAAGACGAGAGGTATCTTTCTGGTTGGTTACAGCAGAATTGGAGGGTAAGTTGTGGGAAGGGAGGTTGAGAGTACTAGTATATGGGTAACTGTGGTTAATGAAGGTTGTCAAATAAAGAGAAGTAATCCTATATAATAAAAGGCTAATATGCAAATTGTCCCCTTGGGCAAGAGTTCAACCGGGTGGGAGTTCCACCCGACTATGTGCCTGGCAATTGGCTGGATCAGGGCCCCTATTGGCCTCCCCAACATCCCACAGCCTTTCCCCACACCCCAGGCCCAACCTTGATTTCCTCCCCAACTTGATTGGGGTGGGGGAAGCTGACCAACTGCCCAGGACCCCTTTCTCTGGCCGGCCCCACCTCCAACTGGCCGTGATCTCCAGCCAGGCCCAGGGACCCCACCTGTACATGAATTCGTGCACTAGGCTTCTAGTCCAATATATGACAAGTGTCCTAATAATGAGACAACATGAGAAAACAGAAATTATATTGACTTAGACTGCAGACCCCTCTTGGCAAATATGAGAAGAGCCCTGAGAATGACAAGGATCTGTGCTGGCCTTCCCAAAGCAGAACTTGGGAAGTGAACCAGGACACTTTGGGCTGTTGGGAAAGGGGAATAAATGGGGAAGAGCATTGAGTGGAGCATGTAGACAAACTTGTGTCAGACCAAAGTCACTCTACCTTGGACAGGAGACCAATCAAACAGGCATATCTTTTTACCTTTGAGCTCCCTGGTTTTTCTCTCTGGCTCCAATGAACCAGGAGGTACACCAGGCTCACATCTCTCTGGTACCATCCCACTTTTTTTTTTCTTTTTCTTTTTCCATATAGGAGTTCAGATGAGAGAAATTAAAAAAAAAGTTATCTTTATTGTTCAAAGTATTACAGATGTTCACCTTTTTCCCCCTCTGTTGACTCCCTCCACTCCACACCCATCCCATACAGGCCTTCATCACGCTATTGTCTGTGTCCATGGGCTATGTACATATGCATATAAATTCCCCAGTTAATCTCTCCCCACCCTCCCACCCCCTCTGAGATTTGTCAGTCTGTTCCATGTTTCTATGTTTCTGGATCTGTTTTGTTCATCAGTTTATTTTGTTCATTAGATCCCAGATATGAGTGAGATCATGTGATACTTACCTTTCTCTGACTGGCTTATTTTGCTTAGCATAATACTCTCCATGTCCTTCCATGCTGACTCAAAGGGTAAGAGATCCTTCTGTTTTACAGCTGCATAGTATTCCCTGGTACAAATGTACCACAGCTCTTTTATCCACTCATCTACTGATGGCACTTGGGCTGTTTCCAGATCTTATGTAAAATGCACTGCTATGAACATAAGGGTACACGAGGTGTATATATTCTTTCTGATTGGTGTTTCAGGTTTCTTAGGATATATTCCCAGAAGTGGGATCACTGGGTCAAGTGGCAGTTTCATTTTTAATTTTTAAAGGAAACACCATACTGCTTTCCATAGTGTCTGCACTAGTCTGCATTCTCACCAGCAGTGTATAAGGGTTCCCTTTTCTCCACATCCTCACCAGCACTTGTTGTTTGTTGATTTGGTGATGATAGTCATTCTAACATGGAGAGAACTTTTTCATGAAGCAGCCATATGCTCTGCAGGACACAGTACCATAACTAAGCCAGATGATTGGGCCCTTTTGGTGAGTGACTCTGATAACAGACCATGTTCCTTCAGCACTTGGAGGGTGGTAATTGGTAATTTTCCCCAGAAAGGGAAATTATGGGCATCACATGGGTAACTAGAGTGGAAGAAATAATGTTATTGAGCATGAGCTATAACTTAGCTACGGAGCTAAGTATTTTAAAATACTTTTTTTAAAGGGGGAATTAAAATATGCCTTCAGCTCTTCAACCTATCTGTTTATGTCAAACCATAAGTTCATAGGACTCAGTCAAATTCTCTTCCCCCCACTATATATATCTCCAGTTTATAATATGGTACCCGAAAAACAGTTACTGCTTTCTAAATGACAGAGTTAACAAATGAACAAATGCACACTTAGAATTTCCACCTGAAGAAAAAGCTTTAAAATATCATGCACAACGCCTCCCAGCAAAATGCCTTACTTTCAAATTTTAGTCATTTATAAACTTAGTTCCTTAAGGTGTGAGCATGAGCAGCACCTCACCTCAGGCACACAGGCCCAGTTAATGCTGCGTCTTAAAGTTCCCCTGACTCTCTTCACAGCGAGTAGATTGTATATGGTGAAGTCAGAGAGATTTCAAATCTCATTTCCACAAATTTGCCAGAACAAACATCTACCCTGCTTTTTTCAATATTCCCTATGCACAGCCACCCTGAGCTGAACAGTTTCATGAAGATGCTATACTTTGATTTGAATACTCATATTTTCTTTTGTTGTTTCCCTTTCTTTCTTTTCTTTATGATAAAGTACCCACCACAAAGCTAAGTTCAAGTTCTTCACATTCAAGAAACACTTGCTACAGCTTTTCCAGATACATAGAATAATTCCCTTTTGTCTTTTCATTAGCCTCTGTTTGTAGGAGAAATACATACAACAAAATGTTTTCTTTAATTAGCTGGAAATATGTATACCTTTTAATCAGACTATCATTCATTAAGGCAGAGACTATATTCTATTACCTTATATGTTTCTTTTTATTTGCATGTTCAAAGAAGAAGGAATATGTCAAAAGGTCCTGGTGCCTTCAGAAAGAATAGTAATACTGTGTTTTCCTGGGTCTGTGAATAAGAAGTAATGTCTGTGGTGGTCTCCCCACATGTGACTACCTTAAACCACACTAATGTTAGCCACATGGTGTTCCACTTGCTGGGCATCCCTGGCCTAGAGAACCAGCACATGTGGATTTCCATCCCCTTCTTCATTTCCTATGTCATTGCCCTGCTTGGGAATAGCCTGCTCATCATTGTTATCCTCACCAAGCCCAGCCTCCATGAACCCATGTACCTCTTCCTCTGCATGCTGGCCACAGCAGACATTGTCCTCTCCACGTGCACAGTACCTCAGGCCTTGGCCATCTTCTGGTTCCATGCTGGGGAGATCTCCCTGGATCGCTGCATCACTCAGTTCTTCATCATCCACTGCACTTTCATCTCTGAGTCAGGGATCCTGCTGGTGATGGCATTTGACCGCTACATTGCCATATGCTATCCACTGAGATACACAGCTATTCTTACATATACACTGATTGGGAAAATTGGTGTTACCATCTTTTTGAGAAGTTATTGTACAATTTTCCCCATAATATTTCTTTTGAAAAGGTTGACTTTCTGCCAAAATAATATTATTCCGCATACCTTTTGTGAACACATCGGTTTGGCCAAATATGCTTGTAATGACATTCGAGTGAACATCTGGTATGGACTTTTTGTAATAATAACGACAGTGGTTTTAGATGCCCTGTTAATTTTTGCTTCCTATGTGCTGATTCTCCATGCTGTCTTCCACATGTCTTCTCAAGATGCTCGTCAAAAAGCTTTCAACACATGTGGTTCCCATGTCTGCATCATCATCCTCTTCTATGGGCCTGCCATCTTCACTACTCTTACTCAGCGGTTTGGACGCCACATTCCTCCTCATATTCACATTTTGCTTGCTAATGTCTGCATTCTGGCTCCACCTATGCTGAATCCCATCATATATGGGATCAAGACCAAGCAAATCCGAGAGCAGGCTGTTCATATGTTTTTCCCAAAGCAGGAATAACTTTGGAAGAGGACCAGAGTTTTCAGTATCTATACCTATTCATGGTGTGATCTATTGGAAGTGGTGGGTGGAAATATTAATGGTAAACTGAAACACTAGGAAATAGCTCGAAGATTGTGTTTCTGAAGCAACTTCACCAAGAATGTTATAGGACATGAGTATTCGACTGCCAACTGTGAAGGAAAGGAGCCCTGCGTGGCAGGCTTGCCAACTCAGAGATATAAAACAACCACAAAAAGATGGTTTGAAAAGTAAATATTTAACTACAAACAGCTTATAGTGGGTAGTCATGTCCTAGGCCAGTATTTTCCCTGACAAAGATCAGCTTCTTTGGCGAGCCATCTGCCTTTCTTTTGCCTTTCTCCTTCTAAGATAACAAATCTGTGAGAAGTCTGGTAAATTGTAACTTCTTTTTCTCTGGAGCCAGGTGTGGTGGGTGCCAGGATGCCACAAATTCCTTCATTATCATGTTAATTGTTCCTACATTCACCGAACTGTGTGTCCATCATTTTACTTTATCCAACCCCAGGTGGGATTGCTTATCCCACCTCCTTAATCTATCACCAATGAATTTCTTGTAACTCACCTACATCTCTTTCCTTTGATTGCAATGCATAAATACAGTTGTAACCCGCCATTCTATGGAGCATTATCTCAATTCGTTGAGTTCTGCTTGCCGGCATTAGTCAACAGTTTGGCTCAAAATAAACTCACTAAAATTCTTTACAACAGGTTTCAATGTTTGTTTGTTTTTCGTTAACACAATGAGAGAGAGAGAGAGAGAGAGAGAGAGAGAGAGAGAGAGAGAGAGAAGAAAGAGAGGCCATGGATTGCTTTCTACAATCTTTCTAGTCCTCTTAGTTGCTTTTTCTTACTAATTTAAAAATAACCAACCTTATTTTAAAAACAAAACACTTAAAATTCTTTGTTTTAAAAGTCCTTTTTCCAAGGATATTTTTCCTATTGATTTTAGAGAGAGTGGGAGGTAGGGAAGAAGAGGTAGAGAGATAGAGGGGAGGGGGGGAGGGAGAGAGGTGAGTGAAGTAGCATGAGAGAACTTTGTGGTGTGGTAATCGTGAAACAGAAATTGTAGGGGTAGCTAGGACAGGTTTAGGAGATTTTAGAAATTTTGGAAATTAAGGGGACCTTGGAGGCAAGCACAGGGCTGCAGAGCAGCAGAAGGTATATTTCCATAGACTGAGGAAGCTGGAAAGCTGCAACTGGTATATTTCCATAGAATGAGGAAGCTGGGATAGCAAAAGGTCTATATTTACAAAATAGAGAAGGCATCCCATCATTCAGAGGGAGGAAAGAAAGCACAAAGGTTGTGTGTGTGTGTGAAACAATAAGGAAAGAGGGGGAAGAACATTTGCCAAGGGAGGTTCAAGGTTTGAGCCCAGGAGTTACTATAGTAACCAGTCTAAAGAAATAGTGACCAATCAGAGGGGATATCGGGGTAGCAGGATCTGCAGCCTTTATAAACCACTGGGAAGAGGAACTCAGTGGGACCCTTTCCCTCTTCCTAGTTGGGAGTCCATTCTGTGGGACTCTTCTCTCTCCCCACGTGGGAGTCTGTACTTGTCCTTCAATAAATCTTCACTTTTGCTATACCACTTTCAGTTCGTGGATTCATTCTCGATTCCTGTGGACAAAGAAACTGGGTTCCAGTCTAAAAATTCGGTATCAATAGAACACTTCTCTAAAATGGTTGCAGTGGTACTTACATAGATTTACACATATGGTAATATTGCACAGAACTACACACACACAATAAATGCATTTTAAATTGTTGATATTTAAATAAGATATGTAGATTTTACTAATGTCACTTGGTTGAGATATTGTACGCTAGTTATACAAGATATTACTTTTGGGGGAAATTGAGTGAATGGTACAGGAATCACTCTCTACAATGTTGTTTTTTTTTGTGTGTGTGTGTGTGTTTTACAACCACCTGTGAATCTAACTATTTCAAACTATACTACAAAACTACAGTAAGCAGACAATATGGTACTGGCACAAAAACAGACACATAGATCAATGGAACAGAACACAAGAAGAAGTAAACTTTCACACATATGGTGAACTAATATTCAACAAGGGAACCGAGGATAATTACTGGGGAACGGATAGTCTCTTAAATAAATGCTGTTCATAAAACTGGATAATCACAGAAGAATAAAAGTGGACCCCTCACTTATACCACTCAAAAAATAAAAATAAAAAAAAGAACTGAAAATGCATGAAAAACCCAAACATCAGACCTGAAAGTATAAAACTTCTAAAAGAAAACATAAGAAATGCCTCCTTGACATTGGGTCTGCCAATGATATTTTGGGTGTGACATCAAAAGCACAAGCAACAAAAGCAAAATCAATAAGGAACTACATTAAACAAAAGGGCTTTGCATTGGAAAAGAAATGATCAACATAATAAGAAACCTATGGAGTTAGAGAAAATATTTGCAAAACAGATACCTAACAAGGGGTTAATATGCAAAATATGTTAGGAACTCATACAATGCAAGGGGAAAACACTCATAAAACCTAATTAAAAATGGTCTGAGGATCTGGATAAACAGTTTTCTATTTTTAAAAATGTTTTTATTGATTTTAGAGAGACAGTAAGGGAAAGGTGTAAGGTTCTACGCCGCCGTGAGAGAAACTGCAGGCAGGAGTTCGAATAAGTGAACGAATTAATCAGGCTTTATTGGGGGTCTCCGGGTGGGCTCACAGGCTCGGGGGGAATGGAGCCGGAGAAGCCGCGCCATGAGACTGGGGCCAGAGGAAGAGGAAAAGAGAGAGGGGAGACCCAGCCGGACCTCCTCCCGGACTGCCTGGGAGGACAGTCCGGGAGAAAAGGGTGCCACGTGGCGCACTGAGGCACATTTTAAGGCAGGGGTTGGGCCCAGGGCGGAACGGGAAGGGGTGGGACACAGGGCACTCTGGTATGTGCTTGACTGGTGGCTCAATGTCTCTGTCAATTACATCATAACTCTGCCCACCAGTTGCGGGGGGTACCTATCAAAAGGGAGAGACAGAGAAAAACATTGATTGGCCGGATGCCCCCTTTGACCCTCCCTTCCAGTCCACCCCCATCACCTCTGACAAGGCAGGTGAGTGGTTAGGAGCCATCGGTCCAGGATTGTGAGAGGGATGTCCAACTGCCAGTTTAGGCCTGATGCCTGGAGGGGTTCCAGATTGCAGAGGGTGCAGGCTGGGCTGAGGGGGACTCCTCCATCCCATGTACAAATTTCATGCACTGGGCTTCTATTGTATATCTATATTTAAAAATATATTTGTATTGATTTCAGAGAGGAAGGGAGAGAGAGATAGAAATATCAATGATGAGACATAATCATTGATCGGCTGCCTTTTGCACAGCCCCTACTGGGGATCGAGCCTGCAGTCTGGTCATGTGCCATTGAGTGGAATTGAACCTGGGACCCTTCAGTCTGCAGGACAATGCTCTATCCACTGAGCCAAACCAGCTAGGGTTGAAGTAGCTATATTAATTTGAGACAAAGCATGCTTCAGAAAAGAAAAATTATCAGATTTAAACAGGTGCATTATATAATAAAGAGGTCAATTCTCCAAGAAGACACAACAATTGTGTGTGTGACCCCTAACAACAGAGGGTCAAAATAGGTGAGCCCAAATTATATAGAACTGCATGAAGAAGAGACAAACCCACTCTTATACTTGGAAGCATTATAACTGTTGTGTCAGTAATTAGGTTTCTTTGAATAAATTCCCAAAAGTGGAATTGCTGGTTTCTTCTTTGTCTCTTGTTATAGCCTGTATTTTAAAATGTAATTTGTCTAGTATAAATGTTGCTAGCCCATCTTTTTTTTTCTTTTTCATTTTAATAAATATATTTTTCATCTTTTTTACTTTTAGTCTGTTTATATCTTTTGATCTAAGTGAGTCTTTTGAAGACAGCATATGTAAGGGCCATTCAGCCAATTGCAACATTTAATCAATTTGCTTATCCTATATAATAAAACATGCAAATTTGACAGTACCTTCACTCCTGATTGGCTATGCTAACAGCCAATCAGGAGTGGGGGCAGGGCCAAGTGGCGTGAGCACTGGGCCCCATGCATGGAGATGAAATGGCAGTGGCGGCGCGCGCCCAGCCCCCAGGTGCTGTGAGGGGAAGCAGTGGCAGCAGCAGTGGTGGTGGTGGCGGCAGCAGGGAGCGCTCAGCCCCTGGGCGCTGCGAGTGCCCAGCCCCCAGGGCCGAGTGGTCGCAGGAAGCTGGGACTGAGCTGAGCAGGGTGATGGCTCGGTGCCAATGCCCTAAAGCCTCGCCAGAGGCTTTAGGCCTTGGGAAGGCTGCGGGGTGAGCCATCAGTTGGACACCCCTGAGGGCAGGGCTCCCAGTATGTGAGAGAGGGCAGGTTGGGTTGAGGGACCACCCACCCCAGTCAGTGCATGAATTTCGTGCACCGGGCCCCTAATAAAGCAATAATATATATACACTTATTTCTATTTTATTATTATTATTATTATTATTGGAATGTTTCCATGTTACTTTATTATTTTTTTATTTAATAAATATTTATTGTTCAGATTATTACAATTGTTCCTCTTTTTCCCTGCCATAACTCCCCTCCACCTAGTCCCCACCCCACCCTCTGTCCTTACCCACCTGCCACTTTCCACATCCATTGGGGTACGATTTTTTTTACAGTCTCTTCCCGCAGCCCCCACACCCCTTTCCCCCCCGCCCCGAGTATTGTTAGTCCACTCACTTTCTATACCCCTAATACTGTTATATTCACCAGGTTATTTTGTTCATCTGATTTTTTATTCACTTCATTTTTAGATGCACTTGTTGAAAGATATGTATTTGTTGTTCATAATTTTAATCTTTACCTTTTTCTTCTTCTTCCTCTACTTAAAGAATACCTTTCAGCATTTCATATAATACTGGTTTGGTGGTAAGGAACTCCTTTAGCTTTTTCTTATCTGTGAAGTTCTTTATCTGACCTTCAATTCTGAATGATAGTTTTGCTGGGTAGAGTAATCTTAGTTGCAGGTTCTTGATATTCATCACTCTGAATATTTCTTCCCACTCCCATCTGGCCTGCATAGTTTCTGTTGAGAAACCAGCTGACAATTTTATGGGTGCTCCCTTCTAGGTAACTAATTGTTTTTCTCTTGCTGCTTTTAATATTCTCTGTCTTTTGCTCTTGGCATTTTAATTATGATGTGTCTTGGTGTGGTCCTCTTGGTATGGATTCTTTTCATTTGGGGTTCTGTTTGCTTCTTGGACTTGTAAGTTTATTTCTTTCACCAGGTGGGGGAAGTTTTTGTTATTATTTCTTCAAATAGGTTTTCAGTATCTTGCTCTCTCTCTTCTTCTGGCACCCCCATAATTCGGATGTTGGTATACTTGAAGTTGTCCCAGAGGCCCCTTACCATATGTTCATATTTTTGGATTCTTTTTTCTTTTTTCCTTTCCAGTTGGGTGTTTTTTGCTTCTTTGTGTTTCAATTCTTTGACTTGATTATTGCAATCCCCTAGACTGCTGTTGGATTGTTGTATATTATTTTTTTATTTCAGTCAGTATATGCTTAATTTCTAGTTGGTCCTTTTTCATATTCTCAAGGGATAGATAGTTAGAAACATCAATAAGAGAGAAACATCGATCAGCTGCCTCCTGCACACCCCTACTGGGGATGTGTCTGCAACCAAGGTACATGCCCTTGACCAGAATCGACCCTGGAGGTTCGAAGGCTGACACTCTATCAACTGAGCCAAAACAGTTAGGGTGCATTTCACTTAATTTATTGGCCTTTTCTAGAAATTTTTGAAAAACCTTATAACCATGGTTTTGAACTCTATATCCAGCCATTTGCTTTCCTCCATTTCTTTCATTTGTGACCTGTTTCTTTGTCTCTGCATTTTGGCTTCTTCCCTGAGTTGATACAGTTGGTTTGTGTACTGGGTGTCCTATAGGGCTCAGTGGCTCAGCCTCCCCAGTTACCTGAGGTGGACACTCTTGGTGCACCCCTTTGTGGGCTGTGTGCACAGTCTTGTAGTGAAGCCTTGATTGTTGTAGGTATCACTGGGAGGAACTGACCTCCAGGCCAATTGGCTGTGAGGATCAGCTGTCTCTACGATGGGAAAACTTCTGTGCTGGGGACACCATTATGAAACAAGACTTGCTTCAGTGGGGTTTTGGTGCTCACCAAGTCTGCCTCTGAGTGTGTTCCTTATGGATCTGAGGAGTTGTAATCTGGATGGTCCTACTCTGACCCCTGGGTTCTCTGGCTCTTGGATCTCTAAGGAGGTACTAATTTAGACTCTGCCTGAGGCCACGCAGCAGGAGCTACAGAGAGATCTGCAGATTCTTCTTCTTTGTTTGAGTTTTGGAGGTTCCCACTTGAGGCCCACCTGTGAAGCAATGCAAGTTGCAATGGGGCCTTCTTTTGGATGTTCTGGGTCTCACTGACTCAGCTGAAGTTTGTTTGGTAAGTTTAGAATTCAAAGGACCAGGCCATTCATATGCAAAAGCCTCTGCACTCACCTTGGGTGGGACAGAGTCTCAGGGCAGAGCAATCAGCAATGGCTTTCTGTCAGCTCTGCCCTAGGAGGTTCCTGAGTCTCAGTGTCCCGAGGTAATCACTGCAAGCATCTCTGAGAGAAAGCCATCCTCGAATTTTCTCACTGCCAGAGAGTCCAGTTTTCTTCCGCTATGAGTCTGGGTCTCCAGAGTCTTGCCTGGAACTGGAGTTCAGAGCTGTTTGGGAGCTTTTGTCTCCCTCCTGATTGAGAAAGCCAGCCGCGTACTCAGTTTCCAGCCCTTTCCATGCCCATGCCTCCATACCTCTACTTCCTGCAGCTCCTGTGAGTCTCCGTGTGCTTTTCTCTTTCCTTCTAGTTCTAGAATATTCACTCAGCCAGCCTTCCTGTGGTTCTGGATAATGTCTGTTTTGTCTTTAATTGTTGTTCTGAAATTGTTGTGCAAGGCAGCAGTTCAGGTGTTTACCTATGCCACCATCTTGGTTCCTCCTATTATTGATATTTTTAATCTTCCTTGTCCTTCTTCTCCTTCTCCTCCTCCTCCTCCTCCTTCTCTTTTTTCTTTTCTTCCTTCTTCTCCTTCTTGTGAAAGACCCTTCAACATTTCTTGTAATACTGGCTTGGTGGTAATGACAACGTTTAGCTTTTTTTTGTCTGGGAAACTCTTTATCTATCCTATTTTTAAATGATAGCTTTGTTAGGTAGAGTAATCTTGGTTGTAGGTCCTTGCTTTTCATCACTTTGAATCTTTTGTGCCAGTCCCTTTTGCCCTGAAAAGTTACTGTTGAGAAATCAGCTGAGAGTTTTATGGAAGCTCTCTTGTAGTATCTAACTGCTTTTCTCTTGTTGCTTTTAAGATCCTGTGTCTTTGATCTTTGGCATCTTAATTATGGTGTGTCTTGGTGTGAGCCTCTTTAAATTCTTGTTTGGGACTGTACTTCCTGCATTTTATATCTTTTCATACTTATTTTTGCAAATGTTTTAAATCCCTTGCTCAATCTCTTTTCATTCTAGTATCCACATTATACAAATGTTGGCACACTTGAAGTTGTCCCAGAGGCTCTTTAACATATTCTCATTTTTTTGAAGTTTTTTCTTTTTGGTATCTTTATTACTTTTTTCTCCTTTTTAACCTCTGCTTCATTTATTATACTGTTGATTTCCTGTAAGGCATTTTAATTTTACTTAATGTAATCTTCACTTCTGACTGGTTCCTTTTGGTATTTTGTATTTTCATCTTTATGTTTCTCTATCTCTTTGTTGAAATTCTCACTAAGTTCATCTATTCTTCCCCTAAGTTTATTGAGCATCTTTATAACCATTTTTTAACTCTGCCTATGTTAGATTGCTTGTCTTTGTTTTGTTTAGTTTTTTTCTAGAGATTTTGTTTCTGCTCAACCTGTATACCTTTATTTTATTTAGTTTGTTTAAAAAATAGTTTATTTCTCCACTGATCTATTGAAGGACACTTTACCCACACTCAAGTTTTGGCAATTATAAATACAGCTGCTATAAATTTCATGTGCAGGTATTTGAGTGGATATACATTTTCACTTTACATAAGCTCAACCAAGCATATGATTACTGCATTGCATAGTAAGAGTAAAATTAGTTTTTAAAATCAACAAAATAGAACACAGAGTTTAGAAAACAAACCCACACATGTGGCAAGTTTAATTAATAAAGATACAAAAGCAACAATAGAGAAAGGATATTCTTTTCAACAAATAGTGCTTAAACCTTTAGACATCCATCTGCACAATAATGACCCTCAATTTGTGCTTCAAACTCCCTGCAAATATCAACTCAAAATGAATCACTGAACTAGGTGAAGACCTGAAAGTATAAAACTTCAAAAAGAAGTCAGAACACTTTTGTCACCTAGAATTGTGCATATGAAACTGAGAACACCAAAACATAATGCATAAAATAAAATGAAATATCATCAAAATTAATAATTTGTCTTGCTTGCGAGACACTATTAAGAAAGTGGAAAGAGTGATAGAATGAGGGATATTATGTTCAAACCATAGATCACATAGAGTTTGTATCAAGAATAAAGAACTCATAAAACTTAATAATTAGAGAAGAAACATCAATGAAAAGGGCTGAAATATTTGTACACACATTTTACCAAAGAAGATATATGTATGGCAAATAAGTACTTGAAAACATGCTTAACACTACTAATTATAATAAAAATGTAAATTAAACCACAATGATGAAGCTTTAACAAGCTATTAGAATACTTATATTAAAAAAAAGATAGTATCTGGGGTGGATGGGAGGCGGATGCTGGGGGAGATCAACCAAAGGGCTTGTATGCATGCATATGAGCATAACCAATGAATGAAAAACACTGGGGCGGGGAGGGGAGCAGGTGGGGACATGTGCTGGAGGGTAAGGGAGGCTGGGGGAGGATATTGGGGTAGAAAAAGGAAAACTTATGTACTACTATTAAATATAAGTTATACTGCAAAAAAATATATATATATACACATAAAAAAAAAGATAGTAACAAGTTCTGATGAGGATGTGGAATAATGGCAGCTCATACCTTGCTGGTATAAATTCACAATAGTAGAGGCACTTTAAAAAAGTTGGGCAATTTTTTAGTAAAGTTAAACATATGCCTATAATATACACTTTAAACTAATACAAAAGAATATTAAATGCCAATTGTAATTGGAAAACATTAAAAAATTTTAAAGTAATTTTAGCTGGTTTTAAAAAATATATTTTATTATTGATTTTGTAGAGAAAGGGATAGAGAAAGAGAGAGAGAGAGAGAGCGAGAGAGAGAGAGAGAGAGAGAGAGATCAGTGATGAGAGTCATTGATCAGCTGCCTCCTGCACACCCCCTCCTGGGGATTGGTCCAGCAACCCAGACCTGTGCCCTGATGGGGAGCTGAACTGTGAACTTCTGATCCATGGGTTGATGCTCAACCACTGAGCCAAGTCAGCTGGGCTTAGCTGCTTTTTTAATGTAGCAATTGATAAACTGATCCAGCATTTACATGAATCTGCTAAAGCCCTATTATTGCTATAACCATTTTTAAAATAAAAATAAATTTGGATTACATTGCCTGCCCCCATAACTAAATATGCTTATCCTATGACCTGGCAATCTTATTAGTGTTAGATTGTTAGCCACATGAAGTATAATTTAATTTTCACTTCCAATCAAATATATGAAACATTATTTAAATTTAAATTATTTGCCGAGACCGGTTTGGCTCAGTGGATAGTGTTGGACTGTGGACTGAAGGGTCCCGGGTTCGATTCCGGCAAGGGCATGTACCTTGGCTGCAGGCACATCCCCCCCGGGTAGGGGGCGTGCAAGAGGCAGCTGATCGATGTCTCTCTCACATCGATGTTTCTGACTTTCTATCCCTCTCCCTTCCGCTCTGTAAAAAATCAATAAAATATATTTTAAAAAATTTAAATTATTTATTGTTTAAAGTATTGTATAAGTCTTCTTTTTCCCCTATTGACCTCTCCTCAGCCACTCCCCTCCCACCCGCCCCCCGCCCCCCAGCACAAGCCCTCATCCCACTACTGTCTGTGTCCATAGGTTATCCTCATATGCATGTATACAAGTCCTTTGGTTGATTTCTTTACCCTCCCCCCGCTTCCCACACCCTTCCTTCTGAGGTTGAATGGTCTGTTCGATGCTTTTATGTCTCTGGCTCAATTTTTGTTCATCAGTTTATGTTGTTCATTATGTTCCACAAATAAGTGACATCATGTGATATTTATCTTTCTCCGACTATTTCCCTTAACATATTATTCTCAAAGCTCCATCCATGCTATGGTGAATGGTAAGAGTTTCTTCTTTTCTCATAGCAGTATAGTATTCCATTGTGTAGATCTACCACGGCTTTTTAATCCAGTCATCTGTTGACGGGCACTTAGGCTGTTTCCAAATCTTAGCTATTGTAAATTGTGCTGCTGCTATGAACAAAGGGGTGCATATATCCTTTCTGACTGACATTTCTGATTTCTTGGGATATATTCCTAGAAGTGGGATTATTGGGTCAAATGGGAGTTCCATTTTAAAATATATTTTATTGATTTTATACAGAGCAGAAGGGAGAGGGATAGAAAGTCAGAAACATCGATGAGAGAGAGACATCGATCAGCTGCCTCTTGCACGCCCCCTACTGGGGATGTGCCCGCAGCCAAGGTACATGCCCTTGCCGGAATCGAACCCGGGACCCTTCAGTCCGCAGTCCGACGCTCTATCCACTGAGCCAAACCGGTCTCGGCAAGGGAGTTCCATTTTTAACTTTTTGAGGAAACTCCATACTGTTTTCCACAGTGGATGCACCAATCTGCATTCCCACCAGCAGTGCATGAGGGTTCTTTTTTTTTTTCTGTATCCTCATCAGCACTTTGTCATTTGTTGATTTGTTGATGATAGCCATTCTGACAGGTGTGAGATGGCACCTCATCGTCATTTTGATTTGCATCTTTTGGAAGATTAGTGACTTTGAGCATGTTTTTATGTGTCTCTTGGCCTTCTGTGTGTCCTCTTTCAAAAAGTATCTATTTAGGTCCTTTCCCCATTTTTTGATTGTATTGTTTGTCTTCCTTTTGTTAAGTTGTATGAGTTCTCTGTTAATTTTAAAGATTAGACGCTTGTCGGAAATAACATTGGCAAGTACATTCTCCCGTGCAGTGGGCTTTCTTGTTGTTTTGTTGATGGTTTCTTTTGCTTTGCAGAAGCCTTTTATTTATTTATTTATTTATTTTATATTTTATTGAGTTTTTACAGAGAGGGATAGAAAGTTAGAAACATCGACGAGAGAGAAACATCGATAAGCTGCCTACTGCATACCCCCCACCTGGAATGCGCCCGCAACCAAGGTACATACCCTTGACTGGAATCGAACCCAGGACCCTTCAGTCCGTAGGCCGATGCTCTATCCATTGAGCCAAACAGGTTTTGGCCAGAAGCCTTTTCTTTTGATGTAGTGCTATTTGTTTATTTTCACCTTAGTTTCCATTGTCCTAGGAGCTGTATTGGTATAGTTATTTCTATGACATATGCATAAGATTTTGCTGCCTATGAATTCTTCTATGATTTTTATGATTTCCAAGTCTTATGTTTAAGTCCTTTAGCCATTTTGAGTTTATTTTTGTGTATGGTGTAAATTGGTGATCTAGTTTCATTTTTTTGCATGTGTCTGACCAAATTTCCCAGCACCATTGATTGAAGAGACTGTCTTGATGCTATTGTATGCTCTTGGCCCCTTTGTCAATTATCAATTGAGCATAATGACGGGTTGATTTCTGGGTTCTCTGTTCTGTTCTATTGGTCTATATGTCTGTTCTTGTGCCAGTATCAGGCAGTTTTGACAACAGTGGCTTTGTAATGTAGTTTATATCTGGTATTGTGATTCTTTCAACTTTATTCTTCTTTCCCAGGATTGCTGCTGCTATTTGGGGTCTTTTTTATTTCATATGAATTTTTGGAAAGTTTGTGCTAAGGCTGTGATATATGGTGTTGGCATTTTAACGGGGAGTGCATTGAATCTATAGATTGCTTTGGGTAGTATGGATATTTTAATGATGCTGATTCTACCAATCCATGAACACAGTATATTCTTCCACACAGTTTATATCTTCCTATATCTCTTTTTTCAATGTCCTGTAGTTTTCTGAATACAGGTCTTCTACTTCCCAAATATATGAAATTTTCATAGTTTTACTTTTAATTACAAAAACCTGAAAAAATCCCAAATATCCTTCAAATAGAAAATGGATAAAATTCTATGGTTCATCCATACAAAATGGAATACTGCTGACAATGCAAAGGAATGAGCTACTAATACAAGTACAACATAAATAAAATTTAAATTCATTATGCTAAGTGAAACAACCTAGACCCAAAGGCAACATACAGTATAACTCCATTTGTAAGACATTTTAGAAAAGGCAAAATTGTATGCACAGAAAACAGAAAAAAAGCTATCAGGGCTGGTGGGTGTTGACTAAAAAGTGCACATGAGTTGTTTTTTTTTTGAAGGGTGATGGAACAATTCTATATTTTATTGTGGTAGTTATATGTTTATTGAAATTCAGACACATGAACTAAAAAGAATTAATTTCATTTATTAAGTTGTATGTTTAAAACATAATGATGAAAATGGTACCTTAACTTTGCATATTGCTATTGGATTCCATTCAATTTTTGGAAAACACAAATTTCTCAGAATTTCTAAAAAGGGCATTAAAAAACTTTTTGCACACAAAAAGCACATATTCAGCCTCGGTAGGAATAGTCACTCCTACATAGATGCACTAAAAATTTTCAGCATCTTTCCTATGGTACACTAGAGGAAATATAGCAAATGTGTCTTAATGCTAATGTTCATAACAGGTTTATTTATACTGTCAATTACTTGGACATAAATATTCAACAATAATGCACTCGTTCAACTTAATATTTATGTAATGTTCTGTATGCCAAAAGAAAATACATGTTATACAATATTACATTTAAAAGTTGGGCAAAAATGCTAGCAGTCGGCAGCTGTGCATGGCTGCAGGCAGCCCAGGACCAAACCAGAGAGGATGGATCTTGCATTGCCACGATGTGTCCAACATCTGGATACCATTGCTGACATGTACACATAAACAACTATTTGACATTGAAACTGGGACTCAGAACAGTTGGACATTGAAACTGACACTCAAACATTTTTTGTTTTTATATGTTTGTTTCTAGTATGCAGATGCAAGATATTTTTGAAGAAAAGAAACAGGAGGGAGTGATTGCTATAGAGGCAGGGAGGCATTGAACAGGCTGTCAAGCTACAGGGGGAAGGCTGGGGTGGATGGGAGGCAGATGCTGGGGGAGATCAACCGAAGGACTCGTATGCATACATATGAGCATAACCAATGAATGAAAGACACTGGGGCGGGGAGGGAGGAAGGTGGGGACATGTGCTGGGGGGTAAGGGAGGCTGGGGTGAGGATATTGGGGGCGGGGAAAAGGAAAACATATGTACTACTATTAAATATAAGTTATACTGTAAATAAAAGACATTTAAAAAAAAAGTTGGGCAAAAGCTCACACTCTCTTGACCGCCTTTGGGCAGGAAACAACAACCGTTCCAAATGGGAAGGTCCTGGCCCTGTGTTAATCCCTCCAAAGAAGCTGGATTCTGAGCCTGCTCCCACTAGAATGGATAATGAAGAACATTTTAGACGACCAAGCTCTTTCCACCACAAAATTATTTACTCCCATTTATTCAGCTAGAAACACCAACTTGAAGAGGTACTGGCATATTCCATTTAATAATTTGCTTACAGCAAACAACTATCTTATAATGGAGCATGATGAAGAAAAAAAAAAAAGTTGGGCAAAAAGTAGTTGCCCAAATTATAGTAAGTGAAAATCTTCTTAAATGACAAAACATTTTAGAATTATGAACGATTTAGCTTAATGGGTAAGATTAGTGGTAATTAAAATGCCTCTTTGTTATATTGTCTTTTTATATCAATAGACATTTTTGAAATTATTTAAATTATAAATTAAATAGAAACAAAAATTTAAAATAATGTAATTCATATTTGATTTTGAAGCACTTGTGAGGAACACAAAGGAAACAAAAAAGATTCATAATTTGATTACATAATTTCTAATGACTCATATATAAAAAAGATTAATAAACAGAAAAAAGGAGGAAATGTTTTAATGAACATTATGCTGTAACCGTTATTGCTGTAATCATTTTGAAAATAAATAATAAATGTAGAGGACACTGCCATGCCCCCATAGTCAAATGTGCTTATCCTATGACCTTGCAATCTTAGTCTTAGATTTGTAGCCACATGGAGTGTGAATTTACTAAACAGGCAAAAATCAGGAACTATTGTAATAAACATTATGTTCTTTAACAGCTGAAAACATTGAAATAGACTGCATGTTAGTAAAAATGAAATAGTTAGGTAAATTATGGATCTTGTATAAACTTGTGTGATTTACTGCCAGTTAAATTATGTTTAAAATTATGTAATTAGGTTTGGGTTCAGTTCCCAGGCAAGGCAGATACTTAGGTTGGCAGTTCAACCCCCCGGTTGTGACACATACCAGACGAAACTGATCCATGTTCCTTTCTCACATGAGTGTTTCTCTCTCTACCTTCCTCTCTCTTAAAATTCAACAAACATATTCTCAGGTGAGGCTAAAAAATTATGTTAAAATACTTAGATTATAAATCTATGTAAAAATGTAGTTTTGTGTATGTAAAAATATATAGATTTTACATAGAATATGTATGTAATCTATATGAAAAATAGTTTCAGATATGTAAAAATGTAATTAAAAACAAAGGATAAAGGCAAATCACACTAACAGAAGTAATACATGTTACTTATTTATAAGTTTCATTTTCTCTAATTATTTTAAAATGATAATTTCATAGTTTTATAGTTTACAAAGAAGTGAATATTAAGCAAGTTAATTTAGTGCCTAGTTTTTCAGTGTAATAATGGACACTGGGGAAGTAACATATATAGAACAACTACAAAATAAAATACAGAATTGTTCCATCACCCTTCCAAAAAACACCCATGTGCACCTTTTTAGTCAACTCCCATCAGCCCTGGTAGCCTTTTTCTGGGTAATGAACACAAAATAAGTAATCACATTTACACTTGAGAAATGCTTTCTAAAAAATAATTTTATTTATTTATTTTAATGTAATTTAATATTTTCCCTGCCACTATTTATCCCCTATATGACCTCTTTGATCTCCACAATCCCCCTCCACCTCTGCAATCACCACACTATTATCCATGTACATCAGTTTTCTCTCTCTTTTTGCTTAATAGTCTCTCACCTCACCCAACTGCCCTCCACCCAGAGCTATCTGCTGGCTTTCTATCTATATATCTGTTCTCTATTTTGCTTGTTAGTTAAAAAAAAAACTGCCTATGACCTAGTGATTCCTCTTCTGGAAATTTATCTGAAGAAACTTGAAACATGAGTTTGAAAGAATATATGGACCCTTATGTTCATTACAACACTATTTACAATAGCCAACATGTGGAAGCAAGTCAAGTGTCCATCAGTAAATGAGCAGATAAAAGCCAAGGTACATTTACACAATGGAATACTATTCTGCTATAAAAAGGAAGAAAATTTTACCTTTTGTGACAGCATGGATGGACCTGAAGAACATTATGCTAAGTGAAATAAGCCAGTCAAAGAAAGAGAAATGTTTTTTAAAGATTATGCTTGTCTAAATTATGCTTGTAAATGGCATATCCTTGTATAAATTCAGCAGAGTGGTGTACTCTAGAAGAGTATGTGAAATATAGTTCCGTTAAAAAATTTTTATTTACCTGAACACACAAATACAATAGAAAGTAAATAGTAACCTGTCATAAAATATTAGCAGTAAATATTTTCATTTTTAAAAATGGAGATTTTGTACATAGTTTTTTTCCAAAGCACTTTCTAAAGTGAGATGAGTGATGAATTTCTAGAATGAGAGAATGTTTCACTGTATCAGATGGTGGTGAAGTGTCATGTATGGTGTAGACTTTATTGACCATTGGATTCAGAGTTGTGGCAGATACTGTGACATGCAGTGTCATGGCACAGGAAAACTGTCTGGGTAGAGATGAAGAAAAACAGAGAAAGATATTGAATTGTGAATGTTAGACAGTAATGGAGAGAAAGAAAGAAAGAGAAGTAGACCAGGAAGAGAAAGGAGAGGAGGAGAAGGAGGAGGAAAAGAAAGAGAAGAGGGAGACAGGGGAAAGGGGGAAAGGTGAGGTGCACGGCAGAGGACAAACTACAGGGGAATGTGGATGGCAAAAGTTTTCGCCTGCTTTCCTTTCTCCTCTCCCAACCTCTTTACCACACCATGCCTGAATCAAACAAAGAAAGAATAGTCTAGCAATTACCCATAATATAACTCTTTCAAATATCTGTCTAGAGTTATAGACTAGAAATGAATTTAAAATGTGAAATGGTATATTTCTCAGACTTTGAGTGAGAAAGCTCATGAAGGCACAAAGAAATTCATCTCTATTATTTATCAGAGTCTTCAAAGAGCATGTCTCAACTCTCCTTCACTTATTAGGGCTTCCAAAGCTTACCTCATGTATAAGTGAAAATGTTGAGAAAACAGTAGCTTGGTTCCTTTACCCAAAGTCATATTTTTTTGGGAAGCAAGACATAAGTAATTTGGTCCCTGATCTGTTTGGTCTTGATCCCATAAATGATGGGATTTAGCATGGGAGGTATCAGAATGCAGACACTGGCAAGGAGTACTTTGATGTGGGGTGAAATGTGGTGTCCAAGCCGGTGAGTGAGGGGTGAGAGGATCCCAGGACCATAAAAGAGGATAATGACGCAAACATGGGAACCACAAGTGTTGAGAGCTTTGTGACGAGCATCTTGGGAAGGGATGCGAAAGACAGCACAGAGAATAAGTATATATGAAACACAAATCAGCATAACATCTAAAATCACTGTTGACATTAGGACGAAAAGTCCATACCAGATGTTTATTCGTATGTCATCACAGGAATATTTGGCTAACCCCATGTGCTCACAAACAGTGTGCTGAAGAATGTTAGTTCTGCAAAAAGTCAGTCTTTTCAGAAGAAATATCATGGGGAATATTGTACCATAACTTCTCAGAAAGATAGTTAGACCAATTTTCCCAATCAGCACATGTGTAAGAATGGTGGTGTATCTCAGCGGGTAGCATATGGCAATGTAGCGGTCAAATGCCATCACCAGCAGGATCCCTGACTCAGAGATGAAGGTGGAATGGATGAAGAAGAGTTGAGTGATGCAGCGATCCAGGGAGATCTCACCAGCATGGAACCAGAAGATGGCCAAGGCCTGAGGTACTGTGCACGTGGAGAGGACAAGGTCTGCTGTGGCCAGCATGCAGAGGAAGAGGTACATAGGTTCATGGAGGCTGCTCTTTGTGAGGATAAGGAAGATGAGTAAGCTGTTCCCAAGCAGGGTGATGATGTAGGAAATGAAGAAGGGGATGGAAATCCACATGTGCTGGTCCTCAAGGCCAGGGATGCCCAGCAAGTGAAAGACTGTATAGCTCACACCAGTGTAGTTTAAGGTAGTCATACCTGGAGTATATGACCTGGGACCTCACTTTCTGTTTATAGAGAAATCAACATTTCAGACTGTACTCAAACCTTATGGCACATAACTGATTCTTTTCCATATCCAGTGTTCCAAGAACAACTAGGATAACAAAATGAATAGGGTATTGTCTTCACTTTTTTTTTCAATGAGGTAACAATCTTACAGAGAAATAGATGCTTATATAGCCCATAAAACAATATGCTAAGTGAACATGTTATTGACAAAAAATACTATTATAGGAAACTCAACAGAATGGCTAATTCAATCTACTTGGCTATAGGATGCCAGGTTAAGAATGGAATGAAGTCATTGGCAGTTTAGACTGTTGTTATATTAACATTTAATGCATTTAAAACAGCATGCAATTCTGTGTGGTTGTTTGATTGCATCTATAAGACAATGGTGAAAAGATCCAAAAAAAGTATACTGTCTGATTACAAATTAAGGGGCTTGGATGCTTTCCTAGGAGGAGATAGTCAGTCACCTTGTGCTTTAAATTAGAGAGCATTAGATATTACTCTGCTGACTTAATGTCAGTCAAAGGTCTTAATATTCTCAAGTATTTACCTTAGGCCCCATAGTCCTTTAGTTTCAGTAGTATATTCTCATTTTTACCCCCTATAAGGTTATCCCGCATCAATACATAACTTGTTCACCTGCTTCAAATGTAGTCTTCATTGCCTAGAATGTGGTGAATGTGGAGTGTCAGGCACTGGGACCAGAGCTTTTTATGTGTTTGCCTGAAGACTCCAAGGGTTGCCAGAACCCCAGGGAACTCAGATGTGCTTTCATAAACAATCCCTCTATTGCATACACATGGGTCAAGTCATTATGTCTCTTTATGTCTGCCAACACCACTCCTCCTGTACAACTCCATCCTTGGATTGGGTGTACACATATATTATTTCCAATGAATAACGTGTTAGAGTCATTACATCAAATATTTCTGTTTGTGTTTTAATGATAATTAGTAAATGTTATTCCCATTTGTATCAGCATACATAAATTTACTATGAAATGTAGATTATTTTATTTTATCTATCATCTACCAGTTGTGCTGATTGATAATGTGGATTTTGTAATCAAAGAAAACACAATAATTTCAAGAGAAACATCAAAAGTGTTTTATTCAAAGTAATGTCCATCACTAGCTACACATTTTCGCATCTTTCAGGTAATTTGTGGATACTGTCCTGATAGAACTTTCCTTGTTTTGAGGCAGACCATTCAAAGACCCAATTTTTCTACTTCTTATGTTTTGAAGTGCTGCTCAGAAAGTGCATTGCCATGGATCAGACAAGTGGTAATCGGAAGGAGCAAGATCGATTGAATACAGCTGGTGGGTTAATACTTCCCAGGCAAGATCTTTTAATGTGTCTTTAACTGGTTTGAAGTGTGTGATGATGCGTTATCATGGAGCAAAATTACTTTGCTGGCATATTCTGGTCATTTTAGTATCAAAATGTGATTCAAATTGATTATTTGTTGTTGGAAATGATCAGTATTAACGGTTTCACCTGGTTTTAGAAGCTCATAATGCACCACACTTTCCTGATCCCACCAAATGCAGAACATTGTCTTCTTTCCAAAGCGATTTGGCCTTGCAGTCAATGTTGATGGTTGACCTGGATCAACCCATGATTTTGTGCATTTGGGATTCTCAAAATAAATCCACTTTTCATCGCCAGTCACAATTTGATGCAAAAAAACCCCTTTCTTTCATGCCATTAAAGCAACATTTTACTGATGACTTTTTGGTTTTCCATTTGTCTTTTGTTCAGTTGATGTGACACTCATTTTCCTTCCTTTAAAATCTTTCCCATCGCTTGTAATTGATCAGAAATTGTTTTCTGAGCAACGTTTAATCTTTCTGCAAGTTGTTTTTTAGTTTGACACAAATTTTCATTCAATAATGCTTGTAATTGTTGGTCTTCAAACTTTTTCGTTTGATCTGGACATTCTTTGTCTTTCACATTGAAATCATCACTTTTAAAGTGTTTAAACCAGAGTTTTCAGGTATCTTGAGGTGGAGCACGTTTACCATAAGCTTCCCGAAGTACATGATAACTTTCAGCAGCACTTTTCTTCAAAATAAAGCAATGAATTAAAACTTCCCGCAAATGTTCTTCTTTGGGGGGCAAAATATTTGACAATTTTAAGCGTAAAAATATCTCTTACATTAAAACCTTAAGCAAATTTGACATACGAAATTTTGAAGCTTGTTGTCAATACAACAAAATAGCATACATATCAAACCACATATATATCAACATATGTGTAACTCCATCTATTGAAAAAAATCTGCATTAACTGGTACACCTAGCTTCTATCTATCTATCTATCTATCTACCTATTATTATTATTATTATTATTATTATTATTATTATTTAGGTTTAAACAAAGTCGACATTATTTTTCTCTGAGTCAAGAATCCCTGGAAAGGAAGCCCAGAATTGGTATAGCAGCTCTGGTGTAACTCAGAATGATAGATTGCTTTAGCTCTTTACTCTATTACTAGAGGCCCAGTGCACAAAATTTGTGCACTTGGAGGAGTCCCTCTGTTGTAATGTACCCCCATCTTACAAAGGACGCCTCAAAAAGTCGAATTATGGAGTCATTTATTAAAGGCCAGTGGCATACGAGGTCTGGAGGAAAAGCACTCCAAACCTCGCAGCCCCAAACAGCTTGACACATCTGGCTTATATTGGCAGAATATCACTAAGATATTGATTACTTCTTTGGGTCTGGAATGAGGAATCTGTTTCACGAAAAGCATTTTTTTTACAGAAGCAAAAATTGAGCAAGTTAGTTACTTAAAGTATCTAAGAATCACTGAATCAACAGAAACACATCACCTGGGCAATTTGGAATAATTGTGCTGTCCAAATTCTGGGATCACTGAGTCAACAGGAATGCACTATCTGTAGCTACTGAGGCAATTTAGGGTTTGTTCTGATTCCGGGACAACTGAGTCAACCGAAACTCAGTTATCTGTAGCTACTGAGACAATTTAGGATAATTGTCCTGTCCTGGTTCCCAGAGGAATGAGCTTCGGTGACCAGTGAGATCACAATCAATGGGATATTCAAACCATCATCAATGGAGTATTTGGATAGCATACATCTGTTCAGAAAATCAAAATAACTTTCTATTGTTCTAGCAAACAAATGAGCACGGAACCCAAACAGCAGTTTCTACCTGAGATGATTGCTACCGTACTTCAACTCAGCCTGGCCTGCACCCTCTTGCAGTCTGAGAGCCCTTGGGGTATGTCCAACTGACGGCTTAGGCCTGCTTCCCTTTGGGAGCAGTCTAAGCTGTCAGTTGGACATCCTTAGCACTGTCTCGGAGGTGGGAGAGGCTCTTGCCACCAATGCTGTGCTCGCCAGCCGTGAGCCCAGCTTCTGGCTGAGTGGTACTCCCCTGTGGGAGTGCCCTGACTACCAAGGGGCATCTCCTGCATTAAGCATCTGCCCCCTGGTGGTTAGTGTGCATCATAGCTACCAGTCATTCTGTCCTTTAGTTAATTTGCACGTTAGTCTTTTATTATATAGGACTAGAGACCCAGTGCATGAATTTGTGCATGGGTGGTGTCCTTCTAAGTGGCCTGTAGGGATCTGGCTGAAACCTGCAGTTCAATGCCACCTGTAGCTCCTGCCTTCTGCTCCCATTTATTCCAGCCCCACTGTGCCTGCCACGGACTTGCACCCAATCAGTCTCATCAGGAGAAGCTCGTGTTGCCACAGTAGCACTCACCAGCGATGAGCCCTGCATCTGGCACCCTCCCAAGAGGAGTGGCCTGTACCTGGGCTGAAATCGGCTCTCCAACATCCCCTGAGGGGTCCGGGATTGTGAGAGGATGCAGGCCAAGCTGAGGGTCCCCACTGGTGCACAATAGGGCTGGGGAGGGACTGCAGGAGGGCTCTAGGGCATGTCCAGCCCATCTCATACAGTCCTGATTGGCTGGACCCCAGCAGCAAGCTAACCTACTGGTCAGAGCATCTGCCCCCTGGTGGTCAGTGCACATCATAGCAACTGGTTGACCAGTTGACTGTCTACCCCCTGGTGGTCACTGCTTGTCATAATGAGTGGTTGAGAAGCCTTAGCATATCATTAGCATATTACACATTGATTGGTTATTTGGTTGTTCTGTTCTTCATTTTATTTGCATGTTACTCTTTTATATAGCACTAGAGGCCCAGTGCATGAAATTCATGCATGAGGGTGGGGGAGTGTCCCTCAGCCCAGCCTACACCCTCTCCAATCTGGGACCCCTCGAGGGATGTCTGACTGCCCGTTTAGGATCAGGCCTAAATGGGTAGTCAGACATCCTTCTCACAATCCAGGACTGCTAGCGCTAAACTGCTTGCCTGCCTGCCTCCCTGATTGCTCATAACTGCTTCTGCCTGCCAGCCTGATCACCCCCTAACCACTACCCTGTCAGCCTAATTGATGTCTAACTGCTCCCCTGCCAGCCTGTTTGCCCCCAACTTCCCTCCTTTGCCGGCCCAGTCACCCCTAACTGCCCTCCCCTGCAGGCTTGATCACCCCCAACTGCCTGCACTTGCAGGTCTGGTCCCTCCCAACTGCCCTCCCCTACTGGCTTGATGGCCCACAACTGCAAGCCTGGAACCTCCCACTGTCCTCCCCTGATGGCCATCTTGTGGTGGCCATCTTGTGTCCACATGGGGGCAGGATCTTTGACCACATGGGGGCAGCCCTCTTGTGTGTTAGAGTGAAGGTCAATCTGCACATTGCTCTTTTATTAGATAGGATACCTGTTATGGCTTTACTCTTGTCATCTAAGTTAGAAACATGTAGATTATTTTAAAAACATTTATTCTGCAAGCTTTTCATTGTGATTCTGATAACATGAAATGTGTACCTTATTTTTCATATCATTTAATAATACATTTTAATTTTTTTCTTTTAGAAATATAGTTTTACTTATTAAAAATAACTTCACATATCACTTTGTAGCTCTACTCTGCACAAGAAATTTATGGTAACATGTTTAATATGTTATCTCTGTTTTGAACTATTCAGAACATTAAAGATATATAGCTATAATAGAGACCATTTTGCATCAATTTATTTTTTGTTTTAATTTTATCTTGCCCTAGTGGTGTAGGCAGTTGCTTGGAGTGATGTCCCATGCACCAAAAGATGGTAGATTCAATTTCCAGTCAGGGTACATACCCATAGTTGGGGATTTGATCCCCATTTGGGGAGCCTGCAGGAGGCAACTGATTGATGTTTCTCTCTCCCTCCTTTTCTCTCTCTAAAAACAATCAATAAAAATTTAAAAACTTTTACTATAAAAATCTGGCATTTATTTAAAATTACATATGTGTTTTATTTTTTAAATTCCATATATAAGTAAAATCATATGTATTTGCTTTTTTTGTCAGACTTATTTCACTAAGCACAATACCCTTTAAGTCCATTTATGTTGCAGCAAATGGCATAATTTTATTTTTTTATGGTTGAGTCATATTCCATAGTACATATGTACCACTTCTTCTTTATCCATTCATCTATTGATGGACACATAGGTTGCTTCCATATCTTGGCTATTGTAAATAACAATGGAATTAATACATGAATGTATATGTCTTTTCTTTTTTAAAAAAGCATATTTTTTATTGATTTCAGAGGGGAAGGGAGAGGGAGAGATAGAAACATCAATGATGAAAGAGAATCATTGATTGGCTGCCCCCTGTACACCTTCTACTGGGGGGTCAAACCTGCAACCTGGGCATTTTTCTTTTTAAAAAAATATATTTTATTATTTTTTTACATCAATCAGCTATCTCCTGCACACTTCCTACTGGGGATGTGCTCACAACCAAGGTATATGCCCTTGACTGGAACTGAACACTTCAGTCCACAGGTGACACTCTATCCATTGAGCCAAACCAGCTAAGGCAGTATATGTCTTTTCAACGTAGTGTTTTGGGTTTCTTTGGAAAAATAACCTAATGTGGAATTGGTGGCTCCTTCTTTGGCTCTTTTATATAGCCTTTGTTTTAAAGCATATTTTGTGTGGTATAAGTATTGCTATCCCAGCTTTTTTGTGTTTGTTTCTCTTCATTTTCATGAAATATCTTTTCCTATCTCTTTCAATCTGTGTCTTTTGATCTGAAATGAGTGGACCAGCCCATTCAGCACACTTTGCCTCTTCTTCCAGTCTCGATGTGGCTGCTTGTTGACATCCTTAGTTATAGGACTTCTGCTCAGTTAGATGTCAAGTGGTTGTTCTACAAAGTAGTTGTAATTGTAATGTGTTTGTGGGAGGGGACAAGTAATATATGTACCTACACCACTATCTTGACCAGAAGCCACCTAATTTTATATAAATTATAGAGATGTTCCACCCTCAAGGAAGTGGAGCATAACTCCTCACCTCTTAAGTGTGAGATGCACATAGTGACTTTTTTCTAAAGAGTGTATTCTGGAAAGAGAAAAAAGAGTAACTTACAGTGTAGAAGCCCAAAAGACACTCAGTCACATGAGTACTAGTATAGTCAACATCAACAGTGATAAACCATGTTGGGGTTCCAAATGGCAATTTTTCTCTGTAGTCCTCCTCCCCAAATCCTATAACCTCAGTCTTGTTATGAAAAGAGCACCAGGTAAATCTCCAAAGATCATTAGAACTTTAAAGCTCATCAAAAATAATGAAAGTCTGGGAAACTGTGACAGCCAGGAGCAGCCTAAAGAGAAATGACTTCTATGTGCAATCCTGAATCTGATCCTGGAAGAGAAAAAGGACATCGGGTACAAATTATGTAGTCTAAATACAGTATGGATGTTAGTTAATAGCAATACATCAGTATTAGTTAATTTTAACATATGTACCATACTAATGTACCATGTTAGCATGGCATTTGTGTACTATGTAGTTTTTCTTTAAGTATAAAGCTTTAAAAGTAAAATTATATAATATAATTTGTATATTGATTTTCAAGTTATACATATTGATTAGGAAAGGAATTAATATTTATTAATTTCCCTTAAAATGGAATCAGAGATATTTCGCATAGTAACATTGGATTGAAAACAAAACTGTGCATCTGTTATGTAAGGATGGGTCCTGGAGGACTGAGTGGTGTGGGGGTGTCATTGCAGAACCATAACGACTTGACACGTGTGTATTAAGTCTGAGATCCCTTGTGCATTAGCCTATTCTGCAGTCCTTAGGCAAATGCATAAAATCTCTGCTTTCTGACGCCCATCTCTTAGAGTCCTCCTGTGATGCACCCCATTCTAGCCCATGAGGACCGCACATGAAGCAGGTGAGTGGCTATTTTAATGTTGTAAAATAAACTTAAAAATATTTTTATTGATTTCAGAGATAAAGGGAGAGGGAGAGGGAGAGAGAGAGAAACGTTAATGATGAGAAAGAATTATTGATTGGCTGCCTCCTATATGCCCCCTCCTGGGGACTGAGCCAGCAACCCAGGCCTGTGCCCTAACAGGGAATCGAACTATTACTCGAATTTTGAGCTCCTGGTTCATAGGTCAATTGTCAACCATTGAGCCACTGCGGCCAGGCTGAAATCAAATTTTAAGAGGAATACTAGGAGTTATGAGCATAAAGTAGATGGTTGAAAATATTAGGACCCTGGTCTGGAGTTAATTGGAGAGAATGAGAACAATGACTGCAGTAGTGTTTGTAAGAGTCAATTATGTACATTTCTTGCTAAATCTACATATAGTGGCATTATGTAGGTAGTTTGAAACTGAGTAACACAGACGGATTTTAACCCTAGGAATTGGCAAACACCATAGAAAGGGGCTTTCCTTGCCCTAGCCAGTTTGGATCAGTAGATAGAGTGCCAGCCCATGGATGGAAGGGTTGTAGGTTCAGTTCCGGTCAAGGGCATGTACCTGGGTTGATGTTTCTGTCTCTCCCTCTCCCTTCCACTCTCTCTAAAAGTCACTGAAAAAGCTATCCTTAGGTGAGGATTAACAACAACAAAAAATAATAAAAGGGCCTTTCTCCCTGCTCCCCCCCACCCCATTACCACCCCAAGAGCTGTTTCATCAGCAGACCACTGGACCAGACTTACACATATTGATGTTTAAGTAGAATGGATACTGCAGCCTGGAGGGGCAGGTGGGCCTGAGCCCACAATTTAGCTCTCAGTGTGCCAAGGAGCCTGAACTTCTCTACAGAAAGTTCCACCTTGTCACCAGATTCTCATTGTAAACATTTTAGGTGCTAGAAAGGACACACTGTCCTGGCTATTTATACCTCCGATCCATTAGTTATCATTATTGAGGAATTACCTTGTGCATCAGTGTGCTGAGAGCACCCATTTTTTAACAAGACAATTCCCAAACCTCAGAAAGTTTACAATCAAGTGGGAAACAGTGACAATACGCTACTACCCCTGAATAGGTGCTCTGATTATTAGACTCTTGTGAAACCAGAGGGACAGGAGTGATCTGTGGAAAGATGTCACGCAAGTACCTTTCTGATGTGGCAGACTGTGAGAGTGCCCTGAGTTGGGGCAGGCTGCTCTATAGAACAAATCAGACAGCGAAATGCATCTTGTCTAGGGGACTGAAGGTGCCTGGATCAAGGCTGCAGAAGCATTTGAGAAGGTTTTTAAAAATGACCTTGAGTTATACAAGGAGCCACTCTAGTTCATAAAACTTCACCCGAAGACCAGCCCACAATTGGCAAGCTCCTTAGCATGTATTCTCTTCAACCTTAAAGAAAAGTCCTTTATGCTGCTCCCAAAGTATCCCAGATTTATCAATATGTGAAAGCAGGTTCTGTTTAGCTTTCCTCTTTAGTTACTTATTTGCTTGATCACCACCTTCCCCTGCCATTACTTTGTCAACAGAGTCACAGTTGTCCATGACCCCCAATGGCATTATCATATCTATTCAGATTTCTTCCATCTCCAGGAGGATGGTTTTCCTTAGGGCCATTTATATTGTCATGATGGTTGTGTGACCACAGAGCGACCTGGTGGTAGTTGCTGACTGCAGCAGGCACATTCACAAGCATTTACTGGGCTCCATTCAAGTGATTTTATTTTCAGTACAATTTTAGTTGTTTCTTAGGGATAGCATGAAAATAAAAGCAGGGGCACATCTTCCTGCTCTGGAAATTAAATTTAAAAGTGAGGAGAATAAAATCTGGAGGATGAGGGAACAAATGATTTTATTACTTACTATGTGCTAGGTGCAAATCAGGCACTGTGTAATGCAAAGTTGCTAACAATAGCTTACCTCAGCTTCTTCATTCCTGGAATCTCTGAACTTCTCATTATCTGTGTTCTGCACTAAGCTCAAATCCTGCAAATTGATATCAAGTTAGACAATCACCTGCAGAGGTGTGCAGAGTTTAGGAACTAGAGCTTTGCCCTGAAAGTGAAATTATTCTGGTTTTTTATTTTTATTTTAATTACTTTTTTTTTTTTAAGCAGGAGAGAGAGAGAGGGAGAGAGAGAGAAAAATATATAGAGAGAAACACTGATCAGTTCCCTCCTATACATACCCCAACTGGGGATCGAAACCCACAACCTAGGTATGTGTCCTGACCAGGAATCAACCCACAACTTACTGGTGTACACTATTGTATGGGACATTACTCCAACCAACTGAGCCACATGACCAGTGCTGAAATCATTCTTTCCACAAATAATTGTGCTTGCTTCTGTCCACTCAACCACCTGCACTTCTAGAATCTGAAACAGTTTAACCTTTTCTTTTTTCTGTGTTCTTCCCCAGTTTTTGTAGTTTGGCCCACTTGCCTTCTCTCCAGGTTAGCACCTGTTTTTTCAGTCTGTACAACACTGGACAACAGAGGCATTTCTCAAGGTGTCAGCCTTCTCCTGCCTTGGGTACAGGATGCACAGTACTTTTCATCCTTATCCAAAATTTACAACCTCCCACCTTTTTAGAGACAATACCAAGGAAGCAAATATCAAAAGCTGGTGAAGTTTCAATTATAACTATAAAACCTTTGTGGTATTTTTCCTGCTCTTCATTCTATGGTAAAGGGAGTCTCATAGAGCTACCTACTGAGGGACATCCTTCCCTAGGTCAGGAGGGCATCTCAATTTCATTCGTTTAGAAAGGTCTCTTTTACTCAACCTATTTCTAAGATGAAGAAATTGTGCCAGTAAATGTAGAAAAGCTTCAAATTCCAGCTCTGTTCTTTGAGTTATGACAATGTTCTTGAGCCTGAAATTCCTATTTTGAAAAGTGGATGATAATGTCTACTGCCAATGTTGGCAGAAGAAATGAATTGTGTTTCACAAGTAACATGTTCATATCAGTCCCTAAAATTGAGAAGTTGCTTTAAAACGATACTTTCCTGACCTTACTTCAATGTGACAGTAATGCATCAATACATCAATTTCTATTAATAGAGCAAACGTCATTATTTTAGTCTTTGCTCTCCTTTTCCATCCTTTCTATCTATCCCGTAGTTGCCAGATTATATTAGGGGCCAATCTACCTTTGTTGTGATATTCCCCCCCCCCCAATTAATTCAAATTTTCACCATCACAAGCTCTCAGAGCTAAAACCTGCTTTGAATATTTTGCATTTATGTGTCAAACTTTTTTTTATTAAACTCCCAAACAACGTCACTCCATTCATTATTTGTACTTCCTCAATCTGATGATGTCCTACTTTATTTTCAAGGCAAGGTTCAAATAAGAAGTAATTATTTAAAACTACTAGAAATATGAACAATAAGTAATACTGTGTTTCAATATTACATACTAGAGGTCTGAGTAGGGTCCCTAGGCCTGACTGGTGATTAGGGCCCATCAGAGCCTTCTGTCTGCAGGCTGAGGCCTTCCTTTGTTCTGCGCCACCCCTGGTGGCCAGCGCATGTCATAGCGAGTGATTGAACTTACAGTCTCCTGGTGGAACTCCCGGGGGACACTTTGCATTTTTGCCTTTATATATATATATACATTTTATATAATGTGTTGACTTAATCATTAGTTAGTTATATAAATGTTATCTTATTTAGGAGCTTAAGATCTCATTCAGAAAAGAAGCCATATTTTATTCACTTTAAAATATTTTTTATTAATTTCAGAAAGGAAGGGAAAGGGAGAGAGATAGAAACAATGAGAGAGAATCATTGATATGCTTCCTCCTGCACAGTCTCCACAGGGAATCAAGCCCACAACCCTGTCATGTGCCCTTTACCAGAATCAAACCTGGGACCCATAGTCCACGGGCCTGGTGCTCTATACACTGAGCCGAATTGGCTAGGGCCATGAACGGCAAACTGCGCCTCTCAAGCCACATGTGGCTCTTTGGCCTCTTGAGTGTGGCTCTTCCACAAAATATCACGGCCTGGGCAAGTCTACTTTGAAGAAGTGGCGTTAGGAGAAGTTTAAGTTTAAAAAATTCGGCTCTCAAAAGAAATTTCAATCGTTGTACTGTTGATATTTGGCTCTGTTGACTAATGAGTTTGCTGACCACTGGGCTAGGGCTATTCACCTTTAATATCATAGTCCCTGGCACCCTCAGAATAGAATTAGGTATATGTGAACAGTCTGGTTTTGGTAAGAAAATCTTTTGAGTATAATCTTCTTTTTCTTTTTGGCCTCTGAATGGGAAGTGAGGTGCCACGTCATTTGATTCAGATATGTCTACCTCAAATTACACAGGTGTTAGCCACACAGTCTTCCACTTGCTGGGCATCCCTGGCTTAGAGAACAAGCACATGTGGATTTCCATCCCCTTCTTCATTTCCTATGTCAGCGCTTTGCTTGGGAACAGCCTGCTTATCTTCATTATCCTCACAAAGAGCAGCCTCCATGAACCCATGTACCTCTTCCTCTGCATGCTGGCCACAGCAGACATTGTCCTCTCCACGTGCACAGTACCTCAGGCCTTGGCCATCTTCTGGTTCCATGCTGGGAGGATCTCCCTGGATTGCTGCATCACTCAACTCTTCTTCATCCATTCCACCTTCATCTCCGAGTCTGGGATCTTGCTGGTGATGGCATTTGACCGCTACATTGCCATTTGCTACCCACTGAGATACACCACCATTCTTACACAAACACTGATTGGAAAAATTGGTGTGGCAATATTTCTGAGAAGTTATGGTATAATGTCCCCCATAATATTTCTTCTGAAAAGACTGACCTTCTGCAAAAGTGATATCCTCCCAAACACTGCTTGTAAGCACATTGTTTTGGCCCATGTTTCCTGTGATGACATACGAGTAAATATTTGGTATGGGTTTTTTGTCCTAATGTCAACAGTGATCTTAGATGTTGTGCTAATTTGTATTTCCTATGTGTTGATTATTCGAGCTGTTTTCCACATCCCATCCCAGCATGCTCGCCACAAAGCTCTCAATACTTGTGGCTCCCATATCTGTGTCATCGTCCTCTTCTATGGGCCTGGGATCTTTACAACCCTTATTCAGCGGTTTGGACACCACATCTCCTCCCATGTCCATGTGTTGGTGGCTGATATTTGCATTCTGGCTCCTCCCATGCTGAACCCCATCATTTATGGGATAAAGACGAAGCAAATCAGGGACCAGGTGGTCCAGCTGTTGTTTACAAAGCATGAATAACTTTCTCTGTTGGAAGCTGACTCTTTTGTGCAGCCATTGTATCCATGTATTGCTGGAAGCCAATTCCAGCATGTCAGCAGGGCTGAATTATCTGGAGATGGCTGAAGGCATTTCCCCAAACCTGAAAAAGATGCATAAAGAATTACTTGCTGCCAGACAGCCGAGGGCATCCTAATCTACATGTTATTGCCTTCAACTGGCCAAACAACTGAACAGCCATAGGCAATTCTTCCAATCTGACAATGGATTCTGTGTACTAACCCTGGCCTTTCGGACAGTTTGTGTTAATAAAAAGCAAGGGGTCCTGAGACAAGGGAGAACTTGGTTTCTTTAGCCAGGCTCCTCTGGCCCCTCAAATGCCTTCCAAAATTATGCTTTTTCTCTGGACTCTTGATTTATTTACACACAGCTCCTTCTTCAGATTCCTGAACCCTCCCTGATGCTGAGAAACAAACACCGCCATTAATGTACGATGTGATACTTAGCACCAGTATACTGCAGCAGGTGAGATAGTACTTTCCAAATGAATCCAGAAGTTGGTGTTTCTAGTGCAATTGTATCAGTGAGGTTTTGATGCAACTTTCTTCCAAAGCCTCTAATTAGTCATGAAGTATCTGTCTTGGGGGCCTCAATTAGCTTTCTCATCCATAGTATTAAGAACTACAGCAGGCCATCTCTCTAAGTCATACTTACCTCAATAGCTGTGGACTGAGGAATTTAATGAGTTAAACCTTTGACAGTGTTTTTTCCTAAAAATTGTTGAACTATTCTTCTCAAGGTGTTCTGTGTTTTGAATGGCTTTGCTCTCATCAAACTTAGGACATTTCCCCAATCATTTCTTTCTCTGTCCTTGTCATTTTGAACTTTTTTTTCTTTATTGGAATCATTCTCATCTTTTTGTTGTTAATCCTCACCCAAGGATTTCCATTGATTTTTAGAAAGAGTGGCAAGAAGGGATTGAAGGGGGTGGGTGGGAAAGAGAGAGAGAAAGTGAGGGGGGAGAGAGAAACAGTGATGTGAGAGAGACATATTGATCTGTTGCCTCCCATTAAGGCCCTACATAGGGTGCAGGACTTAACCTGCAACCCTGGCACTTGCCCTTGGTGGGGAATCAAATCCACAACCCCTCGGTGCCCAGGCTGACACTCTCGTCACTGAGCAACACCTGCCAGGGTCATTCACATCTTTTGATATCACTTTTTTCTTCAATGTAAAAATATACCAAAACAAAAATAAATTTGAACCATTCCCTCCCCAATCTTCATTCACCTACATCTACTACTTCATTTCTCTTCTCCAGCATAGAGAGATGTACCTAGTGTCCACTGGCAGTCTCAAATCCCCAAATTTTTCTCTTGACCCCACTCCATTTTCTCATTTGCTCACACAAGCTCATTTAAATGTTAAAATCATAATGATCCCCACATTTCTAAATCAATAATCAAAACGTGTTCTCATCTTAGTTCATATTCCTTAGTCCACAGTGCTAGCAGAATTTCTATGTTGCAGTCTGAATTTCTATGTTTCCATCTTCCTTGGGGACCTCAGCCTTTGCTTTTAAGACCTCAACTGATTGGATGAAGCGTACTCACATTATGGAGAGTTATCTATTTCACTTTAAAGTCTAATGATTTAAATATTATTTATATTTAAAAATATTTTCACAGCAACATATAGACTGGTGCTTGACCAAAGAAGTGGGCACCATCGTTTAGTGAAAAGGACACACAAAATTAATTATTATACAATATCCCAGTATAGTCCAACAAATTTCCAGAGAAGGCTAGTTTCTACTTTGTCGCATTCTAACTTCTAGTCTAGATGTAGACAGGTAAATGGATCTTATTCTGAATTCAGGATGACAACACTGAGATCCCAAAGCACTGATATCTAATGACCATTCTATTTAATATCAGAATCCCTGTGACACCTCACTACTGACAATGTAGGCCCTTTGCATATGTTATTTTTCTCTATAATACATGCTGCTGCTGCTGGTGGTGGTTTTAATAGCAAAACATTACATAGAGTTGACTGTATGCCAGCTTTGCTTTTATTTTGTTTATTTTCATATTCTTTTAAGTAAGTAAAAGTTTGATGATGAAAATACTTTTGTGTGATGTTTGCACGGCTGTATCTGTAGCGTCTAACAGCAGCTCTTAGCACATTTCAGGACCTCATTAAATATTTGTTGAATGAATAAATAATAAGAGGATGAATGAGAGGACAGAGCAATGAATTATATGATAGTAACTGTTGGTGGAAACTCTTGAGAAGCTGGGTATCCTATTGTCTAGTGATTTCCATGTAGTCAAATCACTGGTCTGCCCCTTGGATTATTCTTTTATTTTTCCCTCAGTTTTTTTCATTTTAAGATACATCCATTACATACTATTTATTAAAATTTTATTTGTTCTGGAGTTTAAATTTTGTATTTAACACCTCAAGAGTATCTATTTGTTTAAAACCACATAATGAAAAAACATTATAATAATCACAATTATTTCATCCATGACACATAATCATGAATATTTAGAAAATATTTTGTTCGTTAAGCATATTTTCACACATTGATATATGACATAATGATTTTTATGAATTCCATTTTTATTTAGGGTGATATGAAAAGAATTTTCTCTGGCACACAAAGAAATATTTCATAAGTATGTTTTTCCTTTTGTGCAAGGGAAACAAAGGAAAAAATTAAAAAATGAATATATATCAAACTAAAAAGCTTTTGAATAGCAAAAGAAAACATCAACACAATGCAAAGGCAACACTGAATGGGAGAACATATTTGCTAATAATACATCTGATAAGGGATTAATTTCCAAAATATATAATGAACTGTACAACTCAACACAAAGAAAACAAACAAATTAAGAAATGGGCAATGGATCTGAATAGACACTTGTCCAACGAAGACATACAGATGGTCAATAGATATATGAAAAGATGCTAAATGTCACTAATCATCAGAAAGATGCAAATTAAAACCACAATGAGATATTATCTGATGCATATCAGAATGGCTATCATCAATAAATCAACAAACAACAGTGCTGGTGAGGATGTGGAGAAAAGGGAACCTGCGTGTACTGCTGGTGGGAATGAAGTTTGATGCAACCACTGTGAAAAACAGTATAAAGTTTCCTCAAAAATTAAAAATGAGTCCTAGCTGATTAGGCTCAGTTGATAGGATGTCAGCCTGTAGACTGAAGGATCCTGGGTTTGATTCTGGTCAAGGGCACATGCTCTGGTTGCAGGCTCAATCCCCCAGTGGGGGTTCTGCAGGAGGCAGCCGATCAATGATTCTTTCTCATCATTGATATTTCTATCTCTCTTTTCCCTCTCTCTTCCTCTTTAAAATCAATAAAAATATATTTTAAAAAATTAAAAGTGAAACTGCCATTTGACCCAGTGATCCTACTTCTGGGAATATATCTGAAGAAATGTGAAACAATACGTCAAAACAATATATACAATTCTATGTTTACTGCAGCATTATTTATAACTAGAGACCCAGTGCATGAAATTTGTGCACAAGGAGGGGGTTTCCCTCAGCCCAACCTGCATCCTCTCCAATCTAAGACCCCTAAATGGGTGGTCAGAGATCCCTCTCACAACCCAGGACTGCTGGCTTCCTACTGCTCTCCATAGCTGGCTTGGTTCCCCCCAACTGCCTTCCCCTGCAGGCCTGGGTCTCCCCCCCGCCACCTGTCCTCTCTTGCAGGCCTTTCCCCCCAACTGCCCTCCACTGCAGGCGGGTCTCCCCTCAACTGCTTTCCCTTGCTGCCCACCCAACTGCCCTCCCTTGCTGGCTTGGTCTCCCCCAACTGACCTCCTCCGCTGGCCTGGCCACCCCTAACTTCCCACAATTGCCCTCCCCTGCAGGCCATATTGTGGTGGCCATCCTGTGTCCACATGGGGACAGCCATCTTTTACCACATGGGGCTGGCCATCTTGTGTCTTTTTTTTTTTTTTCCAAAATATATTTTATTGATTTTTTACAGAGAGGAAGGAAGAGGGATAGAAAGTCAGAAACATCGATGAGAGAGAAACATCGATCAGCTGCCTCTTGCACACCCCCTACTGGGGATGTGCCCGCAGCCACGGTACATGCCCTTGACCGGAATCGAACCCGGGACCCTTCAGTCCGCAGTCCGACGCTCTATCCACTGAGCCAAACCAGTCTCGGCGCCATCTTGTGTCTTGATGTGACAGTCAATTTGAATATCACTGTTTTATTAGATAGGATAGCCAAGATCTGGAAATAGCCCAAGTGCCCCTCAGTAGATGAGTGCATAAAAAAGCTGTGGTACGTTTACACAATTTACTCCTCTGAGAAAAGAAAAAGGAAAATTTTACATTTTGTGATAGCATGGATGGACTTGGAGAATATTATGCCAAGTGAAATAAGTCAGTCAGAGAAGGACAAATATCATATGATCTTACTTATATGTGAAATATAGCAAACAAAATAAACTGACAAATAAGATAAAACAGAGGACATGGATTTGTGGAACGGATTGGCAGCTGTCAGATGGGAGGAAGTTTGGGGGTCTGGGTGAAAGAAGGTGCAGGGATTAAGCAAAAAACCACATATATATATAACACATAGATACAGACAGAAATGTGGTGATAGTTGGAAGGAAAGATGGGTGGGGTAGGTGGAGGTAGGCAAAAGGGGGATAAATGGGGAGGGGAGGAAACTTTGCTTTGGGCAATGAGTTTAGAATGTATTGTGTAGAGGATGTTGAGTTGTACACTTGAGACCTGTATTTTTGTGAACCAATTGTATACCCAAAAATTCAACAAAAATATTTCTCATATATTAAGCTTAATTTCATAATATATGTGTGTGTGTATGTGTGTGTGTGTGTGTGTGTGTGTATATATATATATATATATATATACATATATATATATACATATATATATATACATATATATATATATATATATATATGTATATATATTCTTTAAGAAGAGGAAGAAGAAGAAAAAGATCTTTCTTTGGGGCCATGCCACCAGGTCTCTTTTTTTTGAACTTTTTAAAAAATTTAATTAATCTTTATTGTTCAGATTTTACAATTTTTCCTCTTCCTCCTTCTCCCTTCCCCCCAGCTCCACTCCACCAGGTTCCCATGCCACCCGCTACCCTTACCCTCCCACATACACTCTCCTCTTCTATACGTATACTAGTGGCCCGGTGCACAAAATTCGTGCACATTAAAAGGGTATTAATTAGAGGAAATATTTTAATAGTGCTATTTGCCCTTTCTCTACAATAAAAGTGTGAGAGCCAAGACTGGTTTGGCTCAGTGGATAGAGCGTCGGCCTGCGGACTGAGGGGTCCCGGGTTCGATTCCGGTCAAGGGCATGTACCGTGGCTGCGGGCACATCCCCAGTAGGGGGTGTGCAAGAGGCAGCTGATCGATGTCTCTCTCTCATCGATGTTTCTGACTTTCTATCCCTCTCCCTTCTGCTCTGTAAAAAATCAATAAAATATTTTTTTAAAGTGTGAGAGATAAAAGGTAATGAGTACAATGTATATGAAAATAATACATAATTTCATTAATAAATAAATAATAACAAAATGATATAACAACAATTCGAATCCACAATAAACTGTTGAGTTAATTTTTCTGCATTTAGAATAGGATTGAATGTGTCCCTCACAGAGAGATGAAATCCATAATACTGCATTTGGGTGACTCATGTTCTTACATTTTGTCTAGTATTATTGTTGAGTACACTGTTGTCTCTGAGTCTTAATGCAATATCTGTTCCCCAACCTTTTTCACCATGTGGAAAAAGAATAGGATATGTCATTGCATCTAATGTAGGAAACAGGATACTGATTCATTTCACTTTAGTGGCATTTGGATTATTGGGATGTGGTTTACAATGAATGAGCAAGTCCCTTTCAAAAGGAGGTTCTCCACCGAGACCGGTTTGGCTCAGTGGATAGAGTGTCGGACTTCGGACTGAAGGGTCCCAGGTTCGATTCCAGTCAAGGGCATGTACCTTGGCTGCGGGCACATCCCCAGTAGGGGGCGTGCAAGAGGCAGCTGATCGATGTCTCTCTCTCATCGATGTTTCTGACTTTCTATCCCTCTCCCTTCTGCTCTGTAAAAAAATCAATAAAATATATTAAAACAAACAAACAAACACACAAAAAAACAAAAGGAGGTTCTCCATCTTTGTTTCTGAATATGACAGCAACCTCGGTTACATGGGGAGAATTATACCTACCTGGGTCACTATTATGATCATATTTAATTGCTATAGTTACTTTCGTGGGAGCTATACCTTTTGCTGCTGCTTCAGATTGGGTTTCCTTTTCTACCTCATGTAGCATCTTGTACAATTTTGTTAATTCATTTATTTCATGCATGAGGTTTTTGATGTTGATCATAAGTCTTTCTGAGCAGGCCTGGTTTGCTGGGATTGCTAATATTTTACATGTAGCTTTGGCTGTACCCAAAATATAGAGATGAGCAAACTTCTAAGAAACACCATCAGAAGAATGTAAAGTTCCAGTACAATGATAAACTTGTCCGTGTATTCTAAAACAGTATGGCCCATACCCTGATAGCAATGCAACATTTGCACCCATGGAAGCAAAAGCAAAAGAACTATTTATAGATCGAATGTTTTCCATGAAATTTTTACTGTCAGAATCTTCGTTTGTCATTAATCTTTTTAAATATGGCAGGTAATCTGGAAAAATGTATATCATTTGGACAGACTTTTCCTTTGCTACAACATTGAGTAAATTTCCCATCAGATGATTTTTCATCAGAGAAATTTAGTGATAGGCAAAATTCACATCTAACAGTCATTTCACCACAACTATGTTCAAATGTTGCATCCTCATGTAATCCAGTTTCGCTGAGAAGGCAGTTCTTAACACTATTGCTAGTACATGTTGATGACTGTTCTTTAGACATATTCTGTCTTCGCCACTGCCTTCTTTCAACTTCAAAGGCACGTTGTTCTTTAGACATTTCCTGTCGAAGATGCCGGTGTTTTTCAGCTTCGGAGCGATGTTTTTCCAATAGCTGCTCTTCGGGTACATTCTGTTGCAGGCGTTGCCTTCTTTCAAGATCAGACACACATCGCTCTTCAGACATTTTCTGTCTATAAGGTTGGCACCTTTCTGCTACACAGCTCCATTGTATCAACAGTTTTTCTTTGGACATAGTCCCACCTCTCTATTGCCACGTTCTGAGATAGAGGAGAATGACAGTCTTGACAGTCAGGCCTTTCAGCAGTGTGACCAATGGCTGATTTGGACAGATTCTGTGGGGGGTGGGACTTCCTCATATTGTCAGTTTCCATAGCCGAGATGCTGAAGCTGGGACTCAGGGGCCTTCCATTTTTGCTTGCATACAGCTGAAGCTACACGTAAAACATTAGCAATGTCAGGGGCCTCAATTAGATGCAGATGTGGTGAATTCTCACTGCCGCCACTGCCGCCGCCTCGTTCTCTGTGCCTGGGGACCTCAGTTAGACGCAGCTGTGGTTCGCTGCACTGCCACTATTTGGTCTCCGCGCATGGGGCTGGGCACTTGATGTCTTCACCACTTCGTCTCCACTCCTGGGGCCTGGGACCCATGCCTCTCGACCCCGCCCCTTGCTCTGATTGGCTGGTAGCATAGCCAATCAGGAGCCAAGGTATGGTCACATTTGCATGTTACTCTTTTATTAGATAGGATGATTTTTGTCCATTCTCTTCCCGTAACCCCCACACTCCTTCCCTTCCAAGAATTATTGGTTCACTCTCTTTCTATGTCCCTGATTCTATTATATTCACCTGTTTATTCTGTTCATCAAAATTTTTTATTCACTTGATTTTCAGATTCACTTGCTGATAGATATGTATTTCTTGTTCATAATTTTTATCTTTACCTTTTTCTTCTTCTTCCTCTTCTTAAATAATACTTTCCAGCATTTTATATAATACTGATTTGGTGGTGGTGAACTCATTTAGCTTTTTCTTATCTGCGAAGCACTTTATCTGACCTTCAATTCTCAAGATAGCTTTGCTAGGTAGAGTAATCTTGGTTGTAGGTTCTTGCTATTCATCACTTTGAATATTTCTTGCCACTCCCATCTGGCCTGCATAGTTTCTGTTGAGAAATCAGCTGACAGTCGTATGGGTGCTCCCTTGTAGGTAACTAACTGGGGAGGCTGCTTTTAATATTCTTGTTGTTTTAAATTTCTATCTTTTTCTTTTGCTGATTTTAATGTTCTCTCTTTGTCTTTTGCTCTTGGCATTTTAATTATGATGTGTCTTGGTGTGGTCCTCTTTGGATTCCTTTTGTTTGGGGTTCTGTGTGCTTCCTGGATGTGTAAGTCTATTTCTTACACTAGGTGGGGGAAGTTTTCTATTATTATTTCTTCAAATAGGTTTTCAGTTTCTTGCTCTCCCTCTTCATCTGGCACCCCCATAATTCTGATATTGGTATGCTTGAAGTTGTCCCAGACGCTCCTTACACTAGCTTCCTATTTTTAGATTCTTTTTTCTCCTTGCTTTTCTGGTTGTTTATTGCTTCTTTGTATTTTAAATCTTTGACTTGATTCTTGTGTTCCTCTAGTCTATTAGAACTCTATATAATATTTTTTATTTTAGTCATTGTATACTTAATTTCTAATTTGTCTGTTTGCATATCCTTGAGCGTCTGGCTAAAATTTTCAGCCTTTTCTAGAAAGTTCTTGAAAAACCTTATAACCATGGTTTTGAACTCTATATCCAGTTGTTTGCTTTCCTCTATTTCTTTTATTTGTGATCTGTTTCTTTGTCTCCCCATTTTGGCTGCTTATCTGATTTGATAGAGCGGCTTTGTGTGCTAGGTGTCCTAAAGGGCTCAGTGGCTCAGTCTCCCCAATTACCTGGGGTCGACACTCTTGGTGTACCTCTTTATGGACTGTGTGCAAAGCCTTGTTGTAGTTAAGCCTTAACTGTTGTTGGTATCATTGGGAGGAATTGACCTCCAGGCAAATTGGCAGTGAGGACCAACTGTGTCTACACTGGGAGAATTTCTGTGCTGGAGACACTTTTATGGGAGGAGACTTGCAAAAGCCTCTGTGCTCACCTTGAATGGGGCAGAGTCTCTGGGTAGAGCAGGCAGCATTGGTTTTCAGTCAGTCCTGCCCTAATAGGCCCCTGAGAGAAAAGCCGCCCTTGATTTCCGCCCACTGCCAGACAGACCAGTTTCTCCCCAAATGAGTCTGGGTCCCCAGAATCTTGCCCTGAACTAGAGTTCAGCGCAGTTGGGAGCTTTTGTCTCCCTCCCACTTGAGAAAGCCAGCTGCACACTCAGTTGCCAGTCCTCTCCATGTGCGCATCTCAGTACCTCTGCCTCCTGCAGCTCCTCTGAGTCTCAGTGTGCTTTTCTCTTTCCTTCTAGTTGTAGAATTTTCACTCATACAGCATTCCTGTGGTTTTGGATGATGTCTGTTTTGTCTTTTAGTTGTAGTTTTGAAATTGTTGTGCCTTCACTCTATGTGAGCTCTTGGTGAATTCCTGAGAGCAAGTTCCTGTGCATTGACCCATTAGGACAGTACCTGGTATTCTGGCAGACCCTCTCCTCTTCCTATGGAGTCCCTAACAATTTTCACTGCCTGATGTTATGCCTGCTCCTCTTCCTAGTCCTAGTGCTCTCAGTGGGGGTGGGAGGGTCCTACCATGGGGTTGAGTCCCTATGGTCCTCAGGTAGTACTTTTATAGCCAAGATATTCCTCTGGCTCCTCAGTCATCACACATGGATTCAGGGGCCAGCCCTCTTCACATCACTGTCCTTCTCACCAGTCTCTATGCAGCTTCTTTGATAAATCCTTGCATGTAATGGTCCTATTCAGCTGTCCTTCAGTCATTCATTCAAGTTCACTGCTCTATAATTTTGCTGTAAATCTGGTTTGGCACCTGGATGTGGTGAGAGTAGCTTTCACCTACTCTGTAGCCATCTTGAAATCTCCACAATGATACATTTTTATGTGAACAATGTATTTCAATCTATTTCAAATTATGACTGTCTTTTTAAATAGTCCATTAGTGGATTCTTTCAAATGGTTCCCAATGTCAATAAAATTGTTATAAACATAATAATTCATGAGTCTTTGTGATCTATTATACTTATTTTTTTATATAGGAAAGATTATTGAAATTTAAAAAATTATACTTAACTTGTTCCTGATCAGGTTTAATATGTACAAAGTGTTAACAAAATACACATTATATATGCTAGGATTGTATATATTTTTAAATTAAAAATTACTTGATCTGGAAAGAGATATGACCTTATAATCAATGATCAAAAGTTAAAACAGAAACAAGAAGACTAATTAATAACCCAACTGTTGGAAATATCAGGCAAGATTTATAGAATTTTGTTAAAAATAAGTAAAATAGAGTTAAGATTGAATGTTTAGCGAGATAATAGGAATTAGGATCTTGAAAGTATTCAAATGTTATTATACAACAAAAAGCATTATTACCTAAAAAGGTGCACTTAATGGATGGGTTTAAACATTGAATTTTAAAAAGATAGGATTAGGAACTGGGAGATAGATTAATACAAAAGACAGAAACTGAAGTGAAAGGAAGAAAAAGAGAATTTAAAAAATAAGCATAAGACAAATGATAGACACATGCAAAGAATAATAATTGTAGTACCAACCAGTGAGAAGAGAGAAACTGGGGAAAAGAATAATAAAAAAAATAATAATAACAGAAACCATTCCAAATGAATGAGATGGTATAAATTCACAAGTTCAAGAAGGTCAGAAAAACTCCAAGAAGACTTATGCAAACTATCCACAGATGAATCCTATCTAATAAAAGAGAAACATGCAAATTACCGTACCTTCGCCAATTAGGAGCAGGGGGCAGGGCCGAGTGGCTGGAGGTCAACCATCCAGGCCCCAGCCTCAAACAGAGGTGATCGTCCCTGCTGGGGGAGCATCAGCCACAGAGTAGGGCAATCGTATGTGCTGGGGGTTCCTCGCCCAGGGCCCAAGCCTCAAACAGAGGCTTGGGGCTTTGGCCGGGGGCGGAGCAGGGCAATCACGCATGCTGGGGGTCAACCGCCCAGGGCCCCATCCTGGGAGCAGAGCGATCAAGTGCGCTGGGGGTCCCCTGCCCTAGACCTGAGCCTCGGATCCTTGGCCAGAGGCTTGGGGCTTTGGCCGGGGTGGAGCAGGGCAATCACAGCTAACTGGGGGTCCCCCGCCCACGGCCAGAGGCTTTAGGCTTGGCAGGGGTGGAGCCAGAGATCAGAGGAGATAGATGTGAACTGTAGAGGAAACACCTTTTCTGACTGCTCATTGGCTAAGCTCTCTGTACACCACTGGTAATATTCTTAGTAACTTGAGTATAAGAATCCTAAAAAGTAATCTAGGGTTCTTCCACCACACTCCTGGAGAAAAAAACAAAGGTCTGCTGCTGGAGGGCTAAGAAATATTATATCCATTGCTTAGGCAGTTTGGCTCAGTGGATAATGCCTAGGTTTGCCAACTACAGGGTCTGGGTTATATTCTGATCAAGGGCATGTACCTAGGTTGCAGGCTCCTCCCTGGCTAGGGCCCAGGTCAGGGCTCATGCCGGAGGTAACCAATCAAAGTGTTCCTCTCACTTTGATGTTTCTCTCTATCTTTCCCTTTCTCTTCCACACATTCTAAAAATCAATGGAAACATATTCTCAGTTGAGGATAAAAAGAAAAACAAAGAAATGTTATATGCTATAAAAGACACATCTTGAAAATGCCTAAAGAAAGTTATCATTTTTTTCATGGTGAAGGTACGGGAGTCTGGATTGATGAAAACACCTTGGTGGCTGCGGTGACTGGCAGTGGCTGCAGCAGTGGGGTGATGGGGCTCATGCCTTTTCCTGATCAGCCCAGTCGCCTCCCACAAAGGGAAGCCAGACTAATAGGGAGCGGGCCTAAGCCATCAGTAGGACATCCCCTGAGGGCTCCCAGTATGTGAGAGGGGGTAGGCTGGGCTGAGGGGACCCCTCTCCCCAAGTGCAAGAATTTCATGCACCAGGCCTGTAGTATATTATAAATATTCTTTAAAAAAAAACCATAAACGACAAAAAAGCCAGATATAAAAGGTACATTACATTCATAGGAGCAAGAGTAAAACTTTCAAGTCAGTTCTTAATAGAAAAGATAGAATTAAAAAGTAATTGAGAGAAGGAACCAAGATGGCAGCATAGGTAAACACCTATCTTGCTGCCCCACACAATAATTTCAAAACCACAGAACAAATATCATCCAGAATAACAGGAGAGCTGGCTAAGTGAAAATTCCACAAATAAAAGTAAAGATAGGACACTGTGACTCCGAAGAGCAGCAGAGGGCAGAGTTGAGGATACACACAAAGTCAGAGGTTTGGAGCTGTGTGTGCGTGAGCGGATAGGGTGGGCGACTGCAAACCTGGCTGGCTTTCTCAAATGGGGAGGGAGACAAAGACGTCCCACTGCACTGATTCCCCAGTTCCAGGAGAAGTCCGGGGAACCCACAATCATACGGGGTGAAACTGGACAGTAAGAAGGAAGCACGCTGAAACTCGAGCGCTGCAGAGGTCTGCGAGTTTGTGGAGAGGGCGTGTAAACTTGGGAACAGCAGAAGCGCATGAGCATGCAGAGAGAACTCATGACTTGCTCTCTCGTTCAGGAAACAACCGGATGCGTTGTTTTACAACCTTGGGTGAGACTTTGAGTGTGCAGACTAATTGGGGAGAGGCTGAATTGTCCGGCAGCGGGTAGAGCTTGGCGGGGAAAAGCCAGTTAGCTTTCTCTCAGAGGTGCTTGCAGCCATTACCACCAGGCACAGAGATCCAGGTGCCGCATAGGGTGGAGCTGACGGGAAATGAAGGCTGCCTGCTCAGCCTGGAGATTCCACCCATCCAACCTGAGCACAGCTGATTCTCACAGCCAATTGGCCTGAAGGTCAAACCCTCCTAGTGCTAACAATAATCTGGGCTTAACTTAAACAAGACGGTGCAACCCATAAATGGCTGCTGGAAGAGTATCCACCTCAGGTAATTGGGAAGGCTGAGCCACTGTACCTTAGAGGACATCTACCACACAAAGCTAATCAACCAACTCAGGTAAGCAGCCACAATGCAGAGACATGGAAAGAAATCAGATGTGAAAGAAATGCAGGGGGAAAAAAAACAACTGGACACAGAGTTCAAAACCATGATTATAAGGCTTTTCAAGAGGCTCCTAGAAAAGGCCGATGAACTTAATTAGACCTTCGAGGAAATTAACGGGACCCTCGAGGATATGAAAAAGTACCTACTAGAAATTAAGCATAAACTGACTGAAATAAAAAATATTATACAAAGACCTAAAAGCAGTCTAGAGGAACATAAGAACCAAGTTAAAGATTTGAAATACAAAGAAGCAAAATCCACTCAGCCAGATAAGCAAGAAGCCAAAAGAATCCACAAAATTGAAGATAGTGTAAGGGGCCTCTGGGACAACCTCAAGCATACCAACATCTGAATTATAGGGGTGCCAGAAAAAGAGAGAGAGCAAGATAATGAAAACCTATTTGAAGAAATAGTGACTGAAAAATTCCCCCACCTGGTGAAAGAAATTGACTTAAAAGTCTAAGAAGCACACAGAACCCCAAACTATAGGAATGCAAAGAGGACCACACCAAGACACATCATAATTAAAATGCCAAGAGAAAAGACAAAGAGAGAATACTAAAAGCAGCAAGAGAAAAACAGTTAGTTACCTATAAAGGAGCACCCATACAATTGTCAGCAGATTTCTCAACAGAAACGATGCAGGCCAGACGGGAGTGGCAAGAAATATTCAAAGTGATGAATAGCAAGAATCTACAACCAAGATTACTCTACCCAGCAAAGCTATCATTCAGAATTGAAGGTCAGATAAAGTGCTTCGCACATAAGAAAAAGCTAAAGGAGTTCATCACCACCAAAGCAATATTATATGAAATGCTGAAAGATATTCTTTAAGGAATAGGAAGAAGAAAAAGATAAAAATTAAATTATGAACAAGAAATACGTATCTATCAACAAATGAATCTAAAAATCAAGTGAATTAAAAATCTGATGAACAGGATAAACTGGTGAATATAAGAGAATCATGGGCATAGAGAGGGAATGGACTGACAATTCTTGGGGAGATAAAGGGTGTGGGAGGTACAGCAAGAGACTGGACAAAAATCATACACCTATGAAAGAGGACAGTGTGGGGGAGGTAAGGGCAGAGGGTGGGATGAATACCGGGTGGAGGGGAGCTATAGGGGAAAAAAGGGGGAACAATGTAATTAATAAACTAAACAATAAAGATTAAAAAACATATATATATATGTAATTGATGAAAGCCAAGACCAGTTTGGCTCAGTGGATAGAACGTCAGACTGCGGACTGAAGGGTCCCAGGATCGATTCCAGCAAGGGCATGTACCTTGGCTGTGGGCACATCCCTAGTGGGGGGTATGCAAGAGGCAGCTGATCCATGTCTCTCTCTCATCAATGTTTCTGACTTTCTATCCCTCTCCCTTCGGCTCTGTAAAAAATCAATAAAATATATTTTTAAAAATTTTTTAAAGTAATTGATGAAAAATTTTGAAGTTCTAAAAACTCCTGTCAAATTAAAATTCTATACCAGTTATCCATTTCAAAATTAAGACTAATAAAATAAAAATGTTTCCATACAATCAAAAGCTGAGATAATTAATCTCTTGCATTCCTATACTAAAGAAAATATTGATCAGTGTGAACATGTTTTTTAAAAAAGTAAAAAAATCTTTAACTTATTCTCCTTTATGCTCACTGTATTATAAGTACTAGAAAATTCAGACTAAATTTATAAAAATTACCTATATCTTATAACCCAAATATAGTCACCTATTCATACAATTTTAGCATAGATTGATGTGTGATGGTTAGTTAAACATATTATTTAAAAATTCCATCATATTTAACTGACTGATCTGGGACATACTTGTCTCACAAATATAATGTGAATATATTTCCACCAGCAAACATATAGACCCCTATTATTACCTCTCACTACTCTTTTATATTGTAAATTACACTAGTAGATGTGCCATGGTTGATTTAACCTAGTATACACTTTTGTTAACCTAGATAACATTTGTTACACAGTAGTGTATTTTCTGTTTAATACGTGTTCAGTATACTTTTGTGTGTACTTTATTTGGTCTCATGTTGAAGATTTTCTTCTAAAAATTAACAACATAAATACAGCCCTGACCGATGTGGCTCAGTGGATAGAGCGTCGGTCTGCGGACCGAAGGGCATGTACCTTGGCTGGGGCACATCCCCAGTGGGGGGTGTGCAGGAGGCAGCTGATGGATGTTTCTCTCTCATCGATGTTTCTGACTCTGTCCCTCTCCCTTCCTCTCCGTAAAAAATTAATAAAATATATATTTTAAAAAATTTTTACAAACATAAGCATTAATGAACTGTTTAGTATTTTAAAAGTGAGAAGGAAAATGTAATTACATGAGCACTCATATATGTATACTAATGGAAAACAGAATATATATAACATTTGTAATATATACATTTCATAATAATCTGTTAAAAGAAAAAATATAAGGATATGATATAGGGGTGAATGGCTGGAAAAATGTTCTAATGAGAGCACTAACACAAGCACTGACATTCAGGCATAGAATGCCTCAATATAGTTCAATAATTTTCCATGGAAGGCCAGTCTCCACTTCACTGCATTCTAACCTCTCCTCTAGGAGTAGAGAGGTAAACTGATCTGAATGCTATGAGAACGCTAACTAAGACCCCAAAGAAACTGATATCTAATGACCAATTCAAGGCTTTGCAAGAAATACCCACCAATATATTTCTCATACAATTGCTCTAAGACAACTTGACACAGAGACATTTGACTAGTATATCTACTGGACCTCTCCACATCCTGATACAATGTCATCTCAAGCCTGGTGAGAATTACTGCAAAAAGTACAAGGTTAGTTTCTTTTATTAAAGTCATTTCTGTTTTGAAAAGAACAAATCACCAGGTCCCGAATCTGCTTAGTCTTAATGCCATAAATGATGGGATTTAACATAGGTGGAAGGAGAGTATAGACAATGGCCAGCAGAACGTGAATGGGTACCTCACTGGTGCACGATTCCATGGAACTGGTCGGTTTTGGCCCAATCCCAACAGGCCATGCCAAGGGACCACATTAGTGCACAAATTCATGCGTTGGGGCTCTAGTATGCATATAAGATCTTTGGTTAATCTCGTCCTGCTCTCCCCCCTCTCCCCTTCCCTCTGAGATTCAGGAGTTGTTCTTTATTTCCATGCCTGTGCATTGAGTGTCTGCCCCCTGGTGCTCAGTGCACATTACAGTTACTGCTTGATTGGTTGGAGTGTTGCTTAGGCTTTTATATATATAGATAATGAACTGTAAGAAAGAAGTTAAAAAAAACAATCCCATTTGCTATTGCAACAACAAAAAAATAAGGCACTTAGGCATAAATTTAACCAAGGAAGTTAAAAGACCTGTGCTCTGAAAATTGTAGGACTTTGAAACCAAAAATTGAGAAAGATACAAATGAATGGAAGCATATACTATGTTCATGGATTGGAAGAATTAACATCATTAAAATGTCCATTCTGCTCAAACAATTTATAGTTTAAGTGCAACTCCTATTAAAATACCAATAGCACATTTCACAGATTTAGAACATATTTTCCAAATATTTATATGGAACCCCAAAAGATCCCAAATTTCTTCAGCATTTAAAAAATTTTAATAAATCTTTATTGTTCAGATTATTACAATGTTGCTCTTTTCCCCACCCCATATCTCCTCTCCCCCGGTATCCATACCATCCTCTGCCCTTGCCTCCCTGCACTGTCCTCATCCATAAGTGTACGCTTTTTGTCCAGTCTCTTCCCACATCCCCCACAACCCTTTCCCCCTGAAAATTGTTAGTCCACTCCCTTTCTGTGCCCCTGATTCTGTTATATTCACCAGTTTATTCTGTTCATCAGATTTTTTATTCACTTGATTTTTAGATACACTTGTTGATAGATGTGTGTTTGTTGTTCATAATTTTTATCTTTACCTTTTTCTTCCTCTTCCTTTCTTAAAGAATATCTTTCAGCATTTCATATAATACTGGTTTGGTGTTGATGAACTCCTTTAGCTTTTCTTAATCTGCGAAGCACTTTATCTGACCTTCAAGTCTGAATGATAGTTTCACTGGGTAATCTTGGTTGTAGGTTCTTGTTATTCATCACTTTGAATATTTCTTGCCATTTCTGTCTGGCCTGCATATTTTCTGTTGAAAAATCAGCTGACAATCACATGGGTGCTCCCTTGTGGGAAACTGTTTTTCTCTTGCTGCTTTTAGTATTCTCTCTTTATCTTTTCCTCTTGGCATTTTAATTATGATGTGTCTTGCTGTGGTTCTCTTTGGATTCCTTTTGTTTGGGATTCTGTGTGCTTCCTAGACTTTTAAGTCTATTTCTTTTACCAGGTGGGGGAATTTTTCAGTCACTATTTCTTCATATAGGTTTTCAGTAGCTTGCTCTCTTTCATTTTCTGGCACTCCTATAATTCGGATGTTGGTATGCTTGATGTTGTCCCAGAGGCTCTTTACACTATCTTCAATTTTTTGGATTTTTTTTTTTCTTCTTGCTTTTTCAGTTGAGTGATTTTTGCTTCTTTGTATTTCCAATCTTTGACTTGATTCTTGTGTTCCTCTAGTCTGCTTTTAGGTCTCTGTATAATATTTTTTATTTCAGTCAATGTATGCTTAATTTCTAGTTGGTCCTTTTTCATATCCTCCAGAGTCTCATTCATATCCTCAAGGGTCTCGTTCATATCCTCAGGGGTCTCGTTAAGTTTATCAGCCTTTTCTAGGAGCCTCTTGAAAAACCTTATAACCATGGTTTTGAATTCTATGTCCAGTCCTTTTTTTCCCTCCATTTCTTTCACATGTGATCTGTTACCTTGTCTTTGCATTTTGGCTGCTTTCTAGAGTTGGTCCAGTAGGTTTGTGTGTTAGGTGTCCTCTAGGGGACAGTGGCTCAGCCTCCCCAGTTACCTGAAGTGGATACTCTTGGATACACCCCTTTATGGGCAGCACTGTCTTGTTGTAGTTAAGCCTAGATTGTTGTTGGTATTGCTGGGAGGGGTTGACCTCCAGCCAGTTGGCTGTGAGGATCACCTGTGTATACACTGGGAGAGCATCTGTGCTCAGCCTGGATGGGGTGGAGTTTCCAGGCTCAGCAGGCAGCCTTGGTTTTTCGTCAGCCCAGCCTTAAACAAGTGCTTTTTCTGGCCAAAGAGCCACAAAGGGAGAGCTGCCTCCCAGGGTTACTGCACAGCATCCAGGCCTGGCGAGGTGCGGAGAGGTTGACCTACCCTGAGTTCACACAGCTGCTATAGTTGAAGTCGCCTTCAAAGGAGCAGCGAAGGTAGCAGGGATCAGAGTCAGCCATGTCAGCAATGGAACCCCAGTTCCCCAAAGAATGACTAGAGCACAAGGACCTCAACAGTCCTTGGTCACTTCCCGAGCAGCAGTTAGCCTGGACTGGCAATTAAACCTGAAACCTAAGTAGGTGCCCTGACAGAATGGAACCCAAACCTTTGCTGTGGCATAGGAGCTCTGGCCTACAGCAGGGGCCAGGGTACGCCAGAGGGGTTTTGTTGAGGGGCCCTGACAGGTGGCTCGCAGTGCAGTGGGTTAGAAGCTCCTCCTGATACAGCAAGGTTATGGGTTGTATCCCTGGTCATGGCACAGACAGGAAGCAACCAAAGAGTGCATAATAAGTGGAACAACACACTGGTGTTTCTCTCGCCCCCTTCCTCTCTCTAAAATAATCAATCCATAAAAATTAAAATAAAAAATAAACCCTCTGGACCTAACTGGTTTGGCTCAGTGGATAGAGCGTCAGCCTGTGGACTGAGAGGTTTTGAGTTTGATTCTGGTCAAGGGCATGTACCTTGGTTGCGGGCACATCTCCAGTTGTGGGTGTGCAGGAGGCAGCTGATTGATGTTTCTAACTCTCTATCCCTCTGCCTTCCTCTCTGTAAAAAAAAAAAATCAATGAAATATATTAAAAAAAATAAACCCTCTGGCTTGCAGAGTTGCTAAAACAGAAATTGAAGTCCCATCCTTTCCCATTCATTCAACAAATAATTCATATGCTCCTTCAATAATCACACTGGGAATAAGTGGGTATATGTTTGTTTGTTTATTCTGGTTAATCCTCACGTGAGGACATTTTTGTTTTATTTTTTTTTTTTTTTTTTTTTACAGAGAGTGGGAAGGAGGGAGAAAGACAGACACTAATGTGAGAGATGTCAATTGGCTGCCTCTTGCTGAATCCCCGACCAGAGCCCTGGATTAAGCCTGCAACCCAGGTACATGCCCTTGATCAATATCCAATCCGGTATCCTTCAGTCAGCCTGCAGAAGCACTGAACCAAACCAGCATTTTGTTTCTTTTTAAGTCCTCCCCTAAGGATATGTTCTTTTTCATTGATTCTAGAGAGAGAGGAAGGGAGAGGGAAAGAGAAAGAGAAACATCCATCAGTTGCCCAAGCAATCTGACAGGGATGGAACCATAACCTGTGTATGTTCCCTCACCTGGAATCGAACCCATGACCCTTTGGTGCATGAAAGACACTCTAACTACTGATTCACACTGACCAGGGCCTGGAGGTACATTAAAAAAATTTTTTTTGAGATCTGAAAAAAATTAAATATATATATATATATATTTAATTCTCACCTGAGGATGTTTTAAAAATTGATTTGTAGAGAGAGAAACATCCATATGACAGAGAAACACCAGTAGGCTGCCTCTGCACCTGCTGGCCCAGCGGAATCTAACCTAAACCTTAGTATGTGTCCTAACCTAGAATCCAACAATAAATCCTTGTTGGAGTGATGATAATTTACACTTCACATTCAATATCTTTGCCTAAATAATAAAACCCTAATATGCAAATTGACTGAATGGGGCAATGACTGTTTGCTATGAACTGACCACCAGGGGCCAGATGCTGAATGTAAGAGCAGTAAGCAGGCGGGCAGTAAGCAGCGAGGGGTCCTGGACTGTAAGATGGCACAGGCTGGGCTGAGGGACCCTCCTCCCAGCCCCTAAACTGGGCCTCTAGTCCTATCTAATAAAAGAGTAATATGCGAATTTGACAATACCTTTGCTACTCCCACCAGCCATGCCCACCAGCAACGCCCACCAGCCAATCAGAAGTGTGAGGGTGTGACCGAGGCATCATGGGCCAAGGGGCATGGCCCCGGGGGCCTAGGTTGTTGGGGGGGGCGTGGCTGAGGCGGCTGGGGCTTGTGGGGTGGCCTGACGAGGCGTATCTGAGGCAGCCCAGGTTGCAGAGGGCTTCTTTGTGTTTCAAATCTTTGACTTGATTCTTGCAATCCCCTAGTCTACTGTTGGATCTCTGTATATTATTTTTTATTTCAGTAAGTATATGCTTAATTTCTAGTTGGTCCTTTTCATATTCTCAAGGATCTCACTAAATTTTTTTAAATTTAATTTTATTGATTTTTTACCGAGTGAAAAGGAGAGGGATATATAGTTAGAAACATCGATGAGAGAGAAATATCCATCAGCTGCCTCCTGCACACCCTCTACTGGGGATGGGTCCACAACCAAGGTACATGCCCTTGACTACTAATCGAACCTGGAACACTACAGTCTGAAGGCTTACACCCTATCCACTGAGCCAAACTGGTTAGGGTGGGTCTCACTTAATTTACTGGCCTTTTCTAGAAAATTTTGAAAAACCTTATAACTATGGTTTTGAAGTCTATATCCAGTCACATGCTTTCCTCCATTTCTTTCATTTGTGACCTGTTTCTTTGTCTCTGCATTTTGGCTTCTTCCCTGAGTTGATATAGTGGGTTTGTGTACTGGGTATCCTATAGGGCTCAGTGGCTCAGCCTCCCCAGTTACCTGAGGTGGACACTCTTGGTGCACCCCGTTGTTGGCTATATGCACAGTCTTGGTGTAGTTAAGCCTTGATTGTTGTTGGTATCACTGGGAGGAATTGACCTCCAGGCCAATTGGCTGTGAGGATCAGCTGTCTCTACGATGGGAAAACTTCTGTGCTGGGGACACCATTATGAAACAAGACTTGCTTCAGTAGGGTTTTGTTGCTCACTGAGTCTGCCCCATGAGTGTGTTCCTTATGGATCTGAGGAGTTGTAATCTGGATGGTCCTACTCTGACCCCTGGGTTCACTGGCTCTTGGATCTCCAAGGAGGTACTAATTTAGCCTCTACCTGATGCCACGAAGCAGGAGCTACAGAGAGATCTGCAGATTCTTCTTCTTTGTTTGGGTTTTGGAGGTGCCCACATGAGGCCCACCTGTGAAGCAATGCAAGTTGCAATGGGGCCTTCTTTTGGATGTGCTGGGTCTCACTGACTCAGCTGAAGTTTGTTTGGTAAGTTTAGAATTCAAAGGACCAGGCCATTCATATGCAAAAGCCTCTGCACTCACCGTGGGTGAAGCAGAGTCTCAGGGCAGAGCAATCAGCAATGGCTTTCTGTCAGCCCCACTCTAGGAGGTTCCTGAGTCTCAGTGTCCCGAGGTAATCACTGCAAGCATCTGAGAGAAAGCCACCCTCAAATTTCTCTCACTACCAGAGAGTCCATTTTCTCCCTCTATGAGTCTGGGTCTCCAGAGTCTTGCCTGAAACTGGCATTCAGAGCTGTTTGGGAGCTTTTGTCTCCCTCCTGATTGAGAAAGCCAGCCGCGTACTCAGTTTCCAGCCCTTTCCATGCCCATGCCTCCATACCTCTACTTCCTGCAGCTCCTGTGAGTCTCCGTGTGCTTTTCTCTTTCCTTCTAGTTCTAGAATATTCACTCAGCCAGCCTTCCTGTGGTTCTGGATAATGTCTGTTTTGTCTTTAATTGTTGTTCTGAAATTGTTGTGCAAGGCAGCAGTTCAGGTGCTTACCTATGCCACCATCTTGGTTTCTCCTATTATTGATATTTTTAATCTTTCTCTTCCTCCTCCCCCTCCTCCTCCTTCCCCTCTTTCCCCCCCCCTCTTCTTTCCTCATCCTCCTCTTCTTCCTCCTCTTCCTTCTTCTGAAAGACCCTTCCACATTTCTTGTAATACTGGTTTGGTGGTGATGACAACCTTTAGCATTTTTTTCTGGGAAGCTCTTTATCTATCCTTTTTTAAATGATAGCTTTGTTAGATAGAATATTCTTGCTTGTAGCTCCTTGCTTTTCATCACTTTGAATCTTATGTGCCAGTCCCTTCTGCCCTGAAAAGTTACTGTTGAGAAATCAGATGAGAGTTTTATGGAAGCTTTCCTGTAGGTAACTAACTGCTTTTCTCTTGCTGCTTGTAAAATTCTCTGTCTTTGATCTTTGACATTTTAATTATGGTGTGTCTTGGTGTGAGCCTCTTTAAATTCTTGTTTGGGGCTGCACTTATTGAACTTGTACATCTTTTCATAATTATTTTTTTCAAATGTTTTAAATCCCTTGCTCAATCTCTTTTCATTCTAGTACCCACATTATACAAATGTTGGCACACTTGAAGTTGTCCCAGAGGCTCTTTAACATATTCTCATTTTTTTGAAGTTTTTTTTTTTGTGTGTGTCTTTATTATTTTTTTCTCCTTCTTAAACCTCTGCTTCATTTATTCTACTGTTGATTTCCTGTAAGGTATTTTGATTTTAGTTAATGTTATCTGCACTTCTGACTGGTTCCTTTTGATATTTTGTATTTTCATTTTTATGTTTCTCTATCTCTTTGTTGAAATTCTCACTAAGTTCATCTATTCTTCCCCTAAGTTTATTGAGCATCTTTATAACCATTTTTTTTAACTCTGCCTATGTTAGATTGCTTGTCTATGTTTTGTTTAGTTTTTTTTTTTTCCTCTGGAGATTTTGTTTCTGCTCAACCTGTATACCTTTATTTTATTTAGTTTGTTTAAAAAGTAGTGTATTTCTCCATTGACCTACTGAAGGACACTTTACCCACACTCAAGTTTTGGCAATTATAAATACAGCTGCTATAAATTTCATGTGCAGGTGTTTGAGTGGATGGATATACATTTTCACTTTACGTAAGCTAATACCAAGCATATGATTTCTGCTTTGCGTAGTAAGAGTAAAATTAGTTTTTAAAATCAACAAAATAGAACACAGAGTTTAGACATAAATCCACACATGTAACAAGTTTAATTAACAAAGGTACAAAAACAACAATAGAGAAAGGATATTCTTTTCAACAAATAGTGCTTAAACCTTTAGACATCCATTTGCACAATAATGACCCTCAATTCGTGCTTCAAACTCCCTGCAAATATCAACTCAAAATGAATCACTGAACTAGGTGAAGACCTGAAAGTATAAAACTTCGAAAAGAAGTCAGAACACTTTTGTCACCTAGAATTGTACATATGAAACTGAGAACACCAAAACATAATGTATAAAATAAAATGAAATGTCATCAAAATTAATAATTTATCTTGCTTGTGAGACACTATTAAGAAAGTGGAAAGAGTCATAGAATGAGGGATATTATGTTCAAATCATAGGTCACAGAGGGCTTGTATCCAGAATAAAGAACTCATAAAACTTAATAATTAGAGAAAAAATGTCAATAAAAAGGGCTGAAATATTTGTACACACATTTGACCAAAGAAGATGTACATATGGCAAATAAGTACTTGAAAACATGCTTAACACTACTAATCATAATGAAAATGTAAATTAAATGGCAATGATGAAGCTTTAACAAGCTATTAGAATACTTATATTAAAAAAAGATAGTAACAGGTTCTGATGAGGATGTGGAATAATGGCAGCTCATACCTTGCTGGTGTGAATTCACAATAGTAGAGGCACTTTAAAAAAGTTGGGCAATTTTTTTTAGTAAAGTTAAACCTATGCCTATAATGTACACCTGAAACTAATACAAAAGAATATTGAATGCCAATTGTAATTGGAAAATATTTAAAGTAATTTTAGCTGGCTTTAAAAAATATATTTTCTTATTGATTTCAGAGGGAAAGGGAGAGAGAGAGGGGGAGAGAGAGAGAGAGAGAGAGAGAGAGAGAGAGAGAGAGAGAGAGAGATCAGTGATGAGAGTCATTGATCAGCTGCCTCCTGCACACCCCCTACTGGGGATTGGTCCAGCAACCCAGACATGTGCCCTGATGGGGAGCTGAACTGTGAACTTCTGATCCATGGGTTGATGCTCAACCACTGAGCCACATCAGCTGGGCTTAGCTGCTTTTTTAATGTAGCAATAGATAAATTGATCCAGCATTTACATGAATATACTAAAGCCCTATTATTGCTATAACCATTTTGAAAATAAAAATAAATTTGGAGAACACTGCTCACCCCCATAACCAAATATGCTTATCCTATGACCTGGCAATCTTATTAGTGTTATATTTTTAGCCACATGAAGTGTAATTTAATTTTCACTTCCAATCAAATATGTGAAAAATTATTTAAATTTAAATTATTTATTGTTTAAAGTATTGCATAAGTTTTCTTTTTCTCCCATTTACCTCTCCTCAGCCATTCCCACCCTTTAGCACATGCCCTCACCCCACTACTATCTGTGTCCATAGGTTATACTCATATGCTGAAAACAGCAGCACCCCAATGCCCGCTGCCAGCCGGGTTCGCGTAACTTCATACCTTAGCTTTTCAGTGCGTGTGCATATCTCAATGCTCTTTTCTCTTCCTGTCTAGTTGCATAACTTCCACTCAGCCAGATTTTCTGTGGTTCTGGGTGATAGACATTTTGTCTTTTAGTTGCAGTTTTGAAATTGTTGCACAAGGCAGAAGTTTAGGTGTTTGCCTATGCTGCCATCTTGGCTTCTCAAAGCCCTAAAAATTCTCAGGGTTTGCAGCTCCTCTGATACTCCATGTGTGTTTCTCTTTCCTTCTATTTGTAGAATTTCTAGTCAGCCAGCTTTTCTGTGGTTTTGGATGATGTCCATTTTGTCTTTTAGTTGTATCTTTGAAATTGTTGTGCGAGGCAGCAGTTTAGGTGTTTACCTATGCTGCCATCTTGGTTCTCTCTGAACATACGTTTTAAAAAAAATAAAAAACCTTTAACTTATTTTTCATTATGCTCACTGTATAAGTATTAGAAAAATCAGACTAAAATTATAAAAATCACCTATACCTTATGCCCCAAATATAGTCACCCATTCATACAATTTTAGCATAGATAGATGTGTGATGGTTAGTTAAACATGTTATTTAAAAATTCTGTCATATTTAACTGACTGATCTGGGACATACTTGTCTCACAAATATAATGTGGATATATTTCCATCAGCAAACATATAGACCCCTATTATTACCTCTCACTACTCTTTTATATTGTAAATTACACTAGTAGATGTGCCATGGTTGATTTAATCTAGTATACACTTTTGTTATCCTAGATAACATTTGTTACACAGTAGTGTATTTTCTGTTTAATACTTCTTTAGTATACTTTTTTGGTCTCATGTTGAATATTTTCTTCTAAAAATTAACAATATAAATAAAAATTTCATAAACATAAGCATTAATGAGCTGTTTAGTATTTTAAAAGGGAGAAGGAAAATGTAATTACATGAGCACTCATTTATACTAAAAGTATATTAATGGTGAATTGAATATATATGACATTTGTAATATATACATTTCATAATAATCTGTTAAAAGAAAAAATATAAGGATATGATATAGGGGTGAATGGCTGGAAAAATGTTCTAATGAGAGCACTAACACAAGCACTGACATTCAAGCATAGAATGCCTCAATATAGTTCAATAATTTTCCATGGAAGGCCAGTCTCCACTTCACTGCATTCTAACCTCTCCTCTAGGAGTAGAGAGGTAAACTGATCTGAATGCTATGAGAACACTAACTAAGACCCCAAAGAAACTGATATCTAATGACCAATTCAAGGCTTTGCAAGAAACATCCACAAACATACTTCTCATACAATTGCTCTAAGACAACTTGACATAGAGACATTTGACTAGTATATCTACTGGACCTCTCCACATCCTGATACATAATGTCATCTCAAGCCTGGTGAGAATTACTGCGAAAAGTACAAGGTTAGTTTCTTTTATTAAAGTCCTTTCTGTTTTGGAAACAACAAATCACCAGGTCCCGAATATGCTTGGTCTTAATGCCATAGATGATGGGATTTAACATAGGTGGAATGAGAGTATAGACACTGGCCAGCAGAACGTGAATGTGGAGTGCGATGTGGCGTCCAAAGCGCTGAGTGAGAACTGAGAAGATCCCAGGCCCATAAAAGAGGATGATGACACAGGCGTGGGAGCCACACGTGTTGAGAGCTTTGTGGTGAGCATCTCGGGATGGGATGTGGAAGACAGCACGGAGAATAAGCATATATGAAACAAAAATTAGCACATCTAAGACCAAGGTGGACATTAGGACAAAAAAACCATACCAGATGTTTACTCATATGCCATTACAGGAAATTTTGGCCAAGACAATGTGCTTACAAGTGGCATTTGGGATGATGTTGCTTTTGCAGAAAGTCAGTCTTTTTAGAGGAAATGTAACAGGGAAAACTGTTCCATAATTTCTCAGGGACATTGATTTTTCCAATCAGAGCCTGTGTAAGAATAGCTGTGCATCTCAGCGGGTAGCATATGGCAATGTAGCGGTCAAATGCCATCACCAGCAGGATCCCTGACTCAGACATGAAAGTGGAAGTGAGGAAGAATATCTGAGAGATGCAACGATTCAGGGAGATCTTCCCAGCATGGAACCAGAAGATGGTCAAGGCCTGAGGTACTGTGCACATGGAGAGAACAATATCTGTTCCGGCCAGCATGCAGAGGAAGAGATACATGGCAACTGCAGTTTTTTGAGAATAATCAAGATGAGCAAGCTATTCCCAAGCAGAGCGATAATGTAGGAAATGAAGAAGGGGATGGAAATCCACATGTGCTGGTCCTCAAGGCCAAGGATGCCCAGCAAGGGGAAGACTGTGTGGCTAATACCAGTGTGATTTAATGCAGTCATGCTCATGAAAATCTTTTAAGATTTCATCACCTATTTACAGAGATAGAGAAAAATTTTATTATTTGTATATTTTTCTTTGATACTTCCAGGTGCTTTTAGTGCCTATATGGCCCTGTTCTTAAGGATGTTAGGACTTCAATGCATATCCTATATAATAAAAGAGAAACATGCAAATTTGACCATACCTTTGCTCCTGATTGGCTATGTTACCAGCCAATCAGGAGCAGAGGCGGGGCCAAGTGGCATGAGCGCTGGGCAAGGGGGTGGAAATGAAACAGCAGTGGCAGCGAGCACCCAGCCCCCGGGGCCAGGTGGTCACAGGATGCCAGGGCTGAGCTGAGCAGGGCGATATTGTGATGGCTCCCAACCATAAAATTCTTTTCGTTGCTACTTCATAACTGTAATTTTGCTTCTGTTATGAATCATAATATATTTATCTGATATGCAGGATGTCTTAGGTGACCCTTGTGAAAGGGTCATTAGACCCCCAAAGGGGTTGCGACCCACAGGTTGAGAATCACTGCCCTAATGGGATGCTAACCTCTTTGCCATCATCCCTTCTCATCTGGAAGCAGTTAAGAGCAGTCGTCGTCATCCATGTTCCCCATAATATCCTGTAGTCGTTGTATCACAAGGCTAATAGAAGCCTGTGGGTCGGGAGGTGGGATGGGAGGTGGGGGGCAGAATGAAGTTAAAAAGGGCTAATTCCAATGTAACCCTGATATTTGGGAGATAGTGATCTGAATCCCTGCCAGCAAGCTTAGTGTATATTCTTGATAATCTATAATTAAATCACTACCTCCTTCCCAGATACTGGTCTTGCAGAACCTGTTACTGTGAACAGTGCACTGTCCTGGAGGGAGGGTTATTAACTCTGGCACCAGGCCAGACCAGCAGATATAGCCTGGAGACCCCCAACAGCTGGGGGCCTTTTTGCAAGGCCTGAGAAAAGGACTGGAAGCATAATCCATAGTTACAGATCAAAGGGAGATATAAAGAAAAGCCCCATATGTGTTCCTTCACTCAGATTTGCAAGGCTGTGTAGAGGGCCCCCAGGGAAGACACCTCAGCATTTTTAAAATCAGTGTCAGCTGAATCTGAGGCGTTAGGCAGAGCCACATCTTGGAAACGCATACACCAAAAAGGCTGGATGCATTATCAGTACTGACTTTTAACTTGCTTCATGTGTGGGGGGAGGGAGGGCCCTTGAAATGCAGATTGAGGTTAACCCCTTCCAACCATTTTCTTGATATTATGGCACTTGTCAGCTGCCAGGTAAGTATGGCTGCAGCAGAAACTTACTGGTCTTATGTTCTAACCCTCCTATTGTCAACCCAACCATTTGAACTGGAGATTCAGTGCCAGTATTTACTAACAACACTAACTAATATGGTCGGGGGTAGCTCTGACAAGCATATAACTCCTTTTTCCGAAGGTGATAATAGCACCACTACTGAGTTGGGAGTTTTTTCTCAATGGTAAGATTGTGCCAATCTTGTACCAGTAAGACCTAATATTTTTGTATGTATTGGGTTGGTTCCACACGTTTGATGTTAAATATCTCTATCGTGAGCCTATGTCAGTAGGAGGTTTTGTAGGTAATGCTTCCTATTAATATAACAGAAAAATGGTATCATGATATGGGCTTCTGAGCACTGCAGGAATTATATAATCAGCTGTCCCGGGAAGGGTGTGCTTTGGGACTTACTATTTTTGGTATCATTACCCTAGTTACTATTATTGCATTTGCTGTAACTGCTTCTTTTGCATTATCTCAAAGCATCTAGAATGCAAACTTTGTCAATGAATTAGTTCAGAAAACCTAAATTACATTTTACAATCAAGAAGATATAGACAAAAAGCCAGAAACAAAGCTAAAAATGCTAGGACTAGGTAATCAATTAGAAAATATCAAGATAAGACAACAGCTGCAATACCATATTTCCTTTACATATATTTGTGTGACTTTAGCCCACTATAACAGTTCTCTGTGGGACTGGAATAAAATCACCTACAGGGAATATGGCATCATGGTGCTACACAAACACGTGCAAGCCTTTCAGAGTAGTCACGATGAAGTTATCTCTCCAACAAAACTTGCAAAAGAATTGCTGGATGATTTAAAAGAATTTGGTCCATGGAATATGTTAAACACCGCCTCATACCTAATTGGATTTCATTGTGTACTACCATCTTATCCTGCTCTTTTTTCAGTCATCAGCAAGTTCCTGCGATCTCAAGTTTGAAGGCTCCAACTAGATGTCCACAGATTATATTTAAAAATGAAAAACAGGGGAGATGTAGAGGGGCCCCAGGGAAGACACTTGAGCAGTTTTCTGAATCAGTGTCAGCTGAAGCAAAGGTGCCAGGCAGAGCTACATTTTGGAAACGCATACACCAAAAAGGCTGGATTTGTTCTCAGCACTGACTTTTTACTTGCTTCAGGTGTTGGGGGGAAGAAGGGGCAGGCCCTTGAAATGTAGATTCAGCTGAGCCCAGGGAAAGAGGGAATGAATGGGGCCTGGGCCCATTTAAACTCCTTTAAGTTTTTTCATGTGAGACCCCTTTCTATTTTATAAATAAACATGCTGTGTTTGGGTTGGGATTCCTATCTTGCCATCAGAGAGAACAGAGATTCCACCCAGCCCCAGCTTTTATTTCTACTTCTGTGTCCTCTATTCTTTCTATTATATCTCAATCCCCAGCTCCTCTACTCAATCACTGGACCTCTTCTTATTTTCATGCTGGATGTGGAAAGGAAAGAACCGCACCCCCTCCCAGGCTGTTCTTTGAGTCTGCTGTGTACTAAACAGTGTCCCTCCTCTTCTTTGAAGCATCCTTGGTTTTCTTCTGCAACACAATTGCTTGTTGCTAGACACCCAGGGCTTTCTACCCTGGTAACTTTCTGTGCCTGGCCCATCATCCTTGCTCTGCTCTTCTCTGTTTAACTGCCTACCACACAGGTACCGACCTTAAGGGAACCTAGTCCTAAGGTTTGCTTATTTCCAAGGATAATGGGGAAAATGTTTAATAAGCAGCATGGCATGAATTGTAAGGACATTAGAATTGATGGTATTGTGGGCTACTTCACTGGGCACAATTCTATTTTTAAATCCTTACCCCAGGATATTTTTTCCCCCATTGCTTTTCTGAGTGGAAGGGAAGGGAGGGTGGGAGAGGGGGAGAGAGAGAAACATTGGTGTGAGATACATTGACTCACACATGTGCCCCAACAAGGGTAGGAATCCTACCGCAACCCAGGTATATGCTCTTGACTGGTAATTGAACCTGAGACCTCTCAGTATGCTACTCTGTTTCCCCAAAAATAAGACAGTGTCGCCGAAACCGGTTTGGCTCAGTGGATAGAGTGTCGGCCTGAGAACTGAAAGGTCCCGGGTTCGATTCTGGTCAAGGGCATGTACCTTGGCTGCGGGCACATCCCCAGTAGGGGGTGTGCAAGAGGCAGCTGATTGATGTTTCTCTCTCATCGATGTTTTGACTTTCTAACCCTCTCCCTTCCTCTAAGAAATGAATAAAATATATTTAAAAAAAAGAAAATAAGACAGTGTCTTATATTAATTTTTGCTCCCAAAGATGCACTAGATCTTATTTTCGGGGGGGGGGGGGTGGATGCCTTATATTACAGCGAGTAGGTCTTATTTTCGGGGGATGTCTTACTTTCAGGGAAATAGGGTAGCTGATTAACCACTTAGACACACAGGCCAGGGCACCAGTTTGATTCCTGGTCAGGGCACATGCCTGGGTTGTGGGCTTGATCTCCAGTAGGAAATGTAGAAGAGATTGCTGGTCAATAATTCTCTCATCATCAATGTTTCTATCTCTCTCTCTTGAGACCACCCCTAAGATTTCCACCTGCAAGAAGGAGATAAATACGCTCAGAACAAAGGGCCCAGTGGATGCTCTCCCTACAAGGGGTACACCTGTGCCATTCCCTCCTCCTCTCCTTCCCCCACAGGCCGGCACACCCCAACTTCTAAGGAACCCATGACACTTGCACCCAGTGGAGCAATGGGCAGCGGCAGCTCGTCCCGGGCTAACGCCTGAGCCTGTCTCCAAGGCCCCCTTTTCTCTGACTTCTCAGTGAGCCTGGGCTCTCCTGATGCTTCTTCTCTGCTCTTCCTTGTTTCACTCTCCTAAGCATATTTTTGCTGCAGTCAATACATTTTGAAATCTTTCTCTCAAGAGGACAAGAACTGAGATCTCCTCGGTAACAGAAGGACAGAGATTACATGGGAGGTAGGCAAAAGGAATAACCACAGGTACAATGGCTACAGGCAACACACGCAAAGGGACTCCACTGTTTCAGCAACAAGGTTGTTCATCTTTCCATGATGATCGGCAGTTCCCATAAAAGAATGGATGGACTACATTCCGAGGTTTACTCCATGTCCCCGAGCCGTAGAACTCCCAGCCAGGTTAGAATGTGCATTCTCCTATCAGAGCAAAGCAATTATGATTAACAGAGCATGCTTAATATTTCTTATAATTATAGCTCGCCCCCACTATTCGATTTCTGCCCCGGAAATAGCCACAAAAAATCTCTACTAGTTTGAACATTTCTTATGTTGACAGGCAGTACCAGTTACTAAAATATTGAACACTAGATGCCACTTGGAAATGGACAGGCCCCCAAGCTCCCTGGGTGGGCACAATCAGGGGCTGGGCTCCTGGCTCATTGGCCCGAACACTGGCAGCTCATCAGTGTCCTGCCCCCTCCCCGCCTGCTCTCTATGTTCACTGGACCCCGAGGGAAGACTGTGTCCCAGGGAATGTACTGGCCTCTCAGATGGGGCTGAGGCCCCGGAGGCTGTGACTGAGGAGGGGCCAGTCACTCTCAGGGCCAGTTTGTAGGAACTTTTGCCTCCATTGCCACTTTCTTTCTCAGTTGTTAAATATTTGACAGTCACTCCTGGAACGGGGAGGGCACAGCTGGGTGAGGAATCCTGCTCTGGGCTCTAGGTCCATCATTGTCAGAAACATTCAAATCTGTAGGGAATGTTTATGAACCTGCTTGAGCCAGACTGACAGCACTTGCACAAAGCAAAACCTCAATGGATTGAGATGCTGCTCCACAGAATGGCAGCTTTAAACCTTATTGTATACATGACAATCCAAAGAGAATTCATGCCTGGCTGGTCTGGCTCAGTAGTTGAGCATCGACCTATGAACCAGAAGGTCACGGTTCGATTCCTGGTTAGGGCACATGCCCGCGTTGCAGGCTCAACCCCCAGTGTGGAGCATGCCAATCAATTATTCTGTCTCATCACTGATGTTTCTATCTCTCCCTTCCTCTCTGAAATTGTAAGTTGTTTACATGAAATGCATTGGTGATAGATTAGGGAGAAAGCAAAGGAGAGGGAAAGCTGTATGGGGAAAGCTGTGGGGTCCGATAAAAAGTAAAATGATAGACACATGTTTCTTTCACACAGGTGGGTGCAGGGTAGTTAAAAGTCAATAACTAACGTGATAACAACCTCAACGAGTGGATACGTTGTCTCCACAGAGCCAATGCCTGTCTTGGAGGGGTCTGGAAAACAGAAATTACCCTGACATTCCAAAGCTAGGTTTTCGTAGATGCAAGAAGACAATAGCCAGGCTCAGTTAAGGTAAATATCATTAACCTTTGTCAGGGAAGGTACTAGGCCTAGGAGTGACTGTCTGCCATGATCTCTGCTTTTAGTTACAAAGTTTTAATTTCAGACCCTCCTTTGTAGGTACTTCAGGTCTCTGGGTTTGTAAGTCCGCCAAGCAGGCCTCCCCTGAGCTTGTCAGGTTTAGTATGTGGCCCCTTTTCATCCACAGCCTCTCCACTGTGGGGCTGCTGATCCTCAGCTGTGGTGAACAGAGTAGTGGGTGCCAAACCCAGCACACAGGGGGTCCTAGAGGCGCTTGTACCTCTTCCCCAGGTGGGACCATCAGCTTGCCACTGAAGACCACATTCCCTACTCCCTTCTGCCAACCTGTCCTGGGTCCAGCTGCACTCCTGGGAGCTGAGTCCTGCTGGGAGCCAGTGCCTGCCAATGCTGGCAGCGATTTCTGCCTGTACCCTCTGTAGAGGCTTGGCAGGCTGAGGCCCCGCTTTCCTGGGCCACTTCCTGCCACTGCTAATCTCCTCCCTGTGGCCCATTCCTGGCAGTGAGTCCTGCCTGGCACCACAGGCTGCACTCAAGGTGTCTTTACCAGGCAATCCTGCCTCTGTTGCTGGCACTGGCCTATTTCCGTGGAATCCTTCTGGGTAGCACTGTTGCAAGCAGGATTCTCCTGGGATCCTCCCAAGTGCCTCTCTTGCTGGTCTGGCACCTGAGCACCTTCCTGGATTTCCTCCCCTTAAACCCTGCTGGGCGCTTGCAGAGTGCTTTAGTGTTTGCAAACCACTTTGGTATTTCATTTCATCAGATGCTCAGAAGCCCCTCGAAGAACAAGTGATTCCCTGGACACTGAGAGCTCTGGGGTGGGCAGATTTCTTGAATGTGTTGTGTAAGGTTCTACGCCACCGTGAGAGAAACTGCAAGCAGGGAATCCGAATAAGTGAACGAATTGATCAGGCTTTATTGGGGGTCTCCAGGTGGGTTCACAGGCTCGGGGGGGAATGGAGCTGGGGAAGCCGCACCCTGTGACTGGGGCCAGTGGAAAGGGAAAAGAAGGGACCCAGCTGGACCACCTTCCGGACTGCCTGGGAGAACAGTCCAGGAGAAAAGGGTGCCACGTGGCGCACCGAGACACTTTTTAAGGGGCCGGAATAGGCAGGGGTTGGGCCCAGGACAGAATGGGAAGGGGTGGGACACAGGGCACTCTAGTATGTGCTTGATTGGTGGCTCAATGTCTCTGTCAATTACATCATAACTCCGCCCACCAGTTGGGGGGGTACCTATCAGGTTGCTCTGCCTCTGCCTTTGTGCCCTGGGGCAGGGACTCGGGGGAGGATGCATCCTGAGGGTCTAGATGGGCAGGGGTGAGGCCAGTTGGCAGGGGCCCAGTCCTCTTGCTCTGGGAAGGGCATCCAAGGGTCAGGAGGGTCTGGAGCCAGCTGTGGCTCCCTGCTTGCCCCATCTGGAATGCTTATGGGCAGTAAGACCCACATGAGCAGGGCAAGGACAGTGTGTCAGGTACAGGTCAGCAGGGTGGGAAGTTCTGGATGCCCAGCAAGGGGCAACACGGGGAAAACAAGAATTCCATCATCCCCGGGGAAACCTGCCCTCCCGGAGCTTATCACTGGTTGTGTAGTTTGGACCCTCTGGCTTTTCACATCCCTAGTCATACTGTTTGGACGCCCCTGACCTTTTCTTCCCTAAAGATAACAGCTAGGGCTCTGTTGTATTTCAGCTGCAGGCCCAGAAAAACAGTAAAACCAGACAAGCGACACCATGGCTGCCTCAGGTCCAGCTGAGTGGAAATTCTATAACTAGAAGGAAAGAGAAAAGCACACTGAGTGCAGAGAGGTACAGAGGCGCACTTGGAAAGGGCTGGCAACTGAGTACATGGTTATCCTTCTCAATCAGGAGGGAGACTCAAGCTCCTGAATGCTCTCATCTCCAGTTCCAGGCAAGACTCTGGGGACCTAGACTGATACAGCGAGAAAGTAGACTGTCTGGCAGCGGGCGGAACTCGAGGGCAGCTTTCTCTGAGGTGCTTACAGCGATCCCTGCAGAACACTGAGACCCAGGGCCTCTTAGAGCAGCGATCGGGACCAGCGATTGCTGTTTGCTCCGCCATGTGGATTCTCTGTTACACTGCCCCACCCAAGCTGTGCACAGAGGCTTTAGCATATGAATGCCTTGGCCCTTTGCAATCTAAAATTACCTAACAGCCCTGACCAGTTTAGCTCAGTGAATAGAATGTTGGCTTGTGGATTTAAAGGTCCCAGATTTGATTCCAGTCAAGGGCATATACCTTGGTTTCAGGCACATCCCCTGTAGGATGTGTGCAGAGGAGGCAGCTGATTGGTGTTTCTGTCTCATTGATGTTTCTAACTCTCTATCCTTATTTCCCCCCCAGGCTTGCCAACAGAATATGTTGATGTACTTTTAAATTTTTGCTAATCTGATATGTGAGAAACACCTCAGTGTTATTTTAATATGCATTTTTCTTATAAAACAGTTGGATAGTTTTTCATATGCTTAAGAAACATTTTTTATTCTTTTTTTTGTGTGTGTGTGTGAATCATCTGTTCATGTCTTTGAATCACGCATATTTCTGGAACTTTCCCCCCTCAATTTTTAAAAGTTCTTGTACGTTAGAGATGTAATACATTCACATATGTCACATGTTATAGTGTCTCTCAGCTTATCACTTATTTTACTTTTCTTGTTTTCTTACAATAAAATAATTTTATTTTCATATAAAAATTTATTACTCTTTCATTGCTCCTATATGAATTTGCTTTTTATTAAACTTAGGAATGTTCAATTATAATAAACTATTTTAGGCATAAATAAAATATTTGAGCTTAAAATAATGTGAATTATAATAACCTACTTTTCCATTTTTGAATATTTTTTCCACTTAATGTTCTGGAAAAAAGCAATCATCTAACAAATAAATAAAAACATGTACCTAAGGGCACAAGCCCCAATATGGCTCAGCAGTGCACTGGCCAGAGGCCCATAACCCTTAGCAGCAGTAACAAGGCATAGCCACTGCTCAACAACTATGGCAGCAGCAGCAGCAAAGCTGGAGGAAGCTTCAATGGATTTAGTTCTCAGATCTCCACTACACTTCCCTGTGCTGTACAGACTTCTATAGACAGAAAATTCTCATTCTCTCCTCCTGCCTAATGAACTTTGGTTTCAAGTCACCACCTCCTGTGATACGCTATTGCCTTCACCCTCTCACAGCAATGTGAAAAGCATTTATTCCATATATTGCATAGCTCCAATACTCTAAGCATGGCCATCCTCCTTCTTTACCTACTGATGGAGAACCCCATGGTTGATTTCCCTGGTATAAAAGTATTCATGCTCCTAGGGGATCTTTTATTTTTTTTTAATTTTTATTATTTTTTATATTTTATTTTTTATAGAGAGGAAGGGAGTGGAATAGAAATTTAGAAACATCGATCAGCTGCCTCCTGCACACCCGCCACTGGGGATGTGCCTGCAGCCAAGGTACAAGCCCTAGACTGGAATCGAACCTGGGAACTTTCAGTCCGTAGGCTGATGCTCTATCCACGGAGCCAGACTGGACTTGGCTCCTAGGAGATCTTTTAGATACTCCTTTGTTTGTAGTTGGTTCATACCTAAAAAGAAAAAGTAAAAATTCCAAGCAGGTGATGTTATCACAGAATGAATTTACCTTTAAGTTTCTCACAGAAAATCAGGTTTGAATAGTGTGGGTCCATTCATATGTGGATTTTTTTCAGTAAGTATAGTCAGTCTTATACTCCCAGGTTTTACATTCATGGATTCAACCAACTGAATATGAAAACTGGTGTTTCCTCTGCGGTTGGGGATCTGCAGATGTGAAGGGCTGACTTTAGGCACTGCTATGCCATTGTATAACAAAATATGAACATGTAAATTGACTGAACAGCAGAATGAGCGGTTGCTATGAAGTACACTGACCACTGGGGGCAGATGCTTAACATAGGAGCTGCCACCTGGTGGCCAGTGCACCCCCACAAGAGGAGCTCTGCTCATTCATAAGCTAGGCTCACAGCTGGCAAGCACAGGGGAGGTGGTGGCAGCCTGACCTGCCTCCATTGCAGATGGGCAGTAAGGAGTGAGTGGTCTGAGACTGCAAGAGCCTCAGCAGGAGAGCCCTGGACTCAAAGAGGGCCAGGACAGGCTGAGGGACACTCCCCCCCCTCCATTCCCAGTGCACAAATATTATGCAATAGGCCTCTAGTTGCTTTTTAAAAAAAATATTTTATTGATGTTTTACAGAGAGAAAGGGAAAGCCAGAAAAATGGAGAAACATCGATTAGCTGGCTCCTGCACACACCCCAATGGGGATGTGCCCACAACCATGATATATGTTCTTGACTGGAATTGAACCCGGGACCTGAGTCCACAGGCCAATGTTCTATCCACTGAGCGAAACTGGTTTCAGTAGACCTCTAGTTTTTTATAAAGGACTTAAACATCCATGGATTTGGTATTCACTGGGTAGTCCTGGAACCAATCCCATGTGGATACCAAGGTATTATTGTAGTTAACCTTTGGGGAGTCAACAGTAACACTCAAACTTCCACTATGGCAGATTGGGGCTTTGATGCCCTAACCCCTAGTTGCTCAAGGTTCAACTGTGTTGCTAATGCCAGCGAGCAGTTCATTACATGGATGTACCCAAACTAATTTATCCACTTTTGAAAATATTTCCGTATTGATGCGCTCTTCCCAATTCTTTTGTATTCTGAACAATTATATAATCATTATCTTTTAATGTAGTTTACAATTTGTCTGGTTATTTCTTAATAGCTGGATTTGGATTGATGGGTAAATTGCAAATATATGTTTAAGGTTTTAAAAAAATTTAAAAGCTGAACTGTCAGCCAGTAAGTTATTAGTTTATGATCCCCAAGAAAACCCATGTGTGACCTGGCTCACACCCATGCCAACAACAGAAATTAGCATGCCTTTCCATCTTTGCTGGATCAGAAGGTGAACCAGCGAGAATGGTGTCACATTTCTGTCTTGTTAGAAATTCTGGGGTTACTGGTAAAAGTGAACTTGCCTTTTGTATGTCCACCTGGACTCTTGATGCTATTTTCTGGAGAGATGGTCTCTGAGCTGCAGGAGGCCCGTCTGTGAGAAGATGGGGCCTTACCATTGCCATCCTCTCCTACTGCCGCATACATCAGACAGAGACCCACGTCAGGGGGAAGGAGGCTCTCATGCTTATACAATGTGGGGACAATGCAATGAAAAATGGCCATAGGAGAAGAAAACAGGAACTTGTTCTCATCATACACAGTGAAGAATGGAAGCCGTTCTAGAGGCAGAAAACTGTTAATCACAAGAGGAGGCTAAATAAAAAATGGCAGCTGAGTATACAGACATGTGCCGACACTTGTCCCGGAGCAGATAGAACAGCTGAAGGTCACACAGGAAGTGTTGGTGATTTAAGGGACAGCCATAGTCCAGAAGGTTGGGGACTGTTGGACAGGGCTCCTCTGATTGGGCAGATGCCTCTGCAGCTGGGTTGCATCCCGGAGTCACCGACGAAGATGCAGAGACTGCACCATCTTGAAGGGTAGATATTATCGGAAGCCAGAAAATCTGCAACTGCAGCACCCACTGAACTGCTGCGAACCCAGAGACCCGGCCTCGAATTGGCACGAACACATAAATTCAGAGCTTTGCACTCCTCCATGGAAAGGGCAGATTTGGCCTGGGATAAGGTGAGTTCTCTGGTCCCGAGAGGGTGGAGAGGTGTGAGCACTGCGTGAGCTGGAGGACTGGGTGGGGAAGTCTGTACCCAGAACAATCTGCAGCTGTTGGGGCTGGCATGATCCATGAATGTGGAAGGGGGTCCTCAGAGCTCATAACAGAGGGGATGTCTAGAAAGCAGCCCATTTTGATCTGATGCAAAAGGACAGGCTAAAAATTCTGGAAATGTGCGGGCTGGTTGCACACAAGGGGGAAGGACGGACTGTGTAGACTTGCGTGGTGCCTGAGTTGGCACACTTGCGTGTTTCCTCTTTAAATCCTTGCTCCCGATTGCTGAGCCTAGTGCATGGGATCACCCATTTGGGGGCACCCTAGGAGCCTGCAAGGGAAGGTAGTTTTTCTGGAGCCTGGGGATCAGAGCAGGGAGTGACCATCAGAGAACCAGCTTTGGGGCAGCCCGCACCCACAAACCAGTACTGAGTGCCACGGGGAAAGCAGAATCTAAGCACTGGCTAGAAAGGACCTACAGACCCAGAAGTTAATCCAGAAAAACTGCCACCCAGGGTTTCAATCACAAATTGACTCTGGTGTAATCACAAATAAAGGAATATTAGAAATTACAACACAATGTCTGCTTAATTAGGGCTGGTTTACAATAGTGAGGAGCATTGGAACGCAGGGAAATACAATATTGTCCTAACTGGGAAACAGGCAAGCCAAACAGAACAATGGAGAAAGAGAATGACCTTCACCACTGTACATTTTATTCATTTATTTTTTCATCTTTTACTTAAAAAACTACTCTTTTTTTCATCACTTGATTTTACATTTTTAATTACTTTTACTTTCAATCAGTATCTTTACTATTTTACCTATTTGTTTAAAAAAGGGACATCTTCTCTTTCAGAGATTAGTGTTCTACATTCTATTTTCATCTTTCATTTAACATGATTCTACTCTATCTCAACTCTACCTTTACGCCATCATTTTCCTAACTTTTCCCCTTTTGCTGTCCTGTTATTCTTACCCTTTCCCTACTTTACATTTTCCCATTTCGTTCTTTTTACCCTGTTAAAATCCCCCCCTACGGATATATCAAATCTCCAAATCCCTTGCCCCGAGTCCATACACACCTCTCTGTTCACTAACTTCAAAATCCAAAAAATTGTTTCTGTCCTTTTGAAGGTGTTTGCTTGAAGGTTGATTATATATAATTTTTATGCTTGTTTGTGAGATTGTTTTGATTTTCCTTTTTTTGTTCTCCTTTTTTGTTTGCTTTGTTTTGTTTTGGTTTTTTTGCTTCGGTTTTCCCTCACCTTGCATGGTATTAGTTCTTGTTTGTAGTTTATATTCATCTCCAAGTACTTGTTGCTGGAATTAGTGGCTGTTCTATTGGAGTTTTTCCCCCATATATATACTTTGTTGCCCTTTTTTTCTTATTCTTTTCTTTCTTACTGTATTTTCCCTTTTGCCAATTTCATTTTTGCATTCCTTTCTTTCTTTTTCTTTTTTTCTCTTCTTCCTCTCCTATCCCCTGTATTATCTTTCTCTGGTGGTCACCTTTATGTGGGGTTATTAAAATAGTGAATACATTCCTGTTCAGTACCTTGTGAGTTGTATCTGGTTGTGTTGTATTTTGTGCCTATAAATCAACGCAGGAGAGAACTACATAACCAGACACCAAGAAAAGAGAAACCATAGGGAGACAAGAAACAGCCTGCATACGAAAGAAAAGCAGGCATCACCAGAAAAGGAAGTACGTGAAAGAGAGGCAAGCAAACTGCCAGAGAGAGAATTCAGAGAAATGGTCATAAGGTGGCTCAAAAGAATGGAAGACAAATTCGACAATATGAGTAAAACAAAGGAAACGAAGAACCAAAAAGAAATGAAAAATGAGATCTCTGCTGTAAAGAACTCAATAGAAAGCATCAAGAGTAGGCTAGAAGAGAAGGAACCAAGATGGCGGCATAGGTAAGCACCTATTGTGCTACCCCGCGCAACAATTCTAAAACTACAACATAACAAAACAAACATCATCCAGAATCACCAGAACGCTGGCTGAGTGAAAATTCCACAAATAAAAGTAAAGATAGGACACTGTGACTCAGAGGAGCGGCGGAGCACAGCCTTAAAGATACGCCCAGAGAGAGGTTCGGAGCTGGGCGGGCACCCGCGAGCTGTAGGGCGTAGGGCAGGCAGCAGAAATCCCAGCTGGATTTCTCCAACGAGGAGGGCAGAGGCGCCCCATTGCACTGATCCCCCACTTCCAGGCGAGGTCCGAGGTCCAGGGCAGGCATGCTAAAAGCTGGGCGCTGCAGAGGTCTGCGAGTTTGAGGAAAGTGCACTAAACTTTGAATAACAGTTTGCGCGTAAACTTGGGGCAGAACTTCGTGACCATGCACAGAGGACTCGTGACTTGCTCCCTAGTTTGGGAGACCACCGGACTGCTTTGTTTTACAACTCTGGGAGAGACTTTGGGTGTGCAGACTCATTTGGGGAGAGGCAGAGATGTCTGGCAACAGGTGGGGACCAGCGGCGGCTTTCTCTCGGAGGTGTGCAGCCATTATCACCTGGCACAGAGACCCACGTGCCGCATAGGGTGGAGCTGACGCTGTGTGCTCAGCCTGGAAACGCCGCCCATCCAACCTCAACACAGCTCACCCTCACACCCAATTGACCTGGAGGTCAAACCCTCCTAGTGCTAACAACAATTAGCTGGGCTTAACTCCAACAATACAACCAATAAAGGATTGCAGTAAGAGTATCCACCTCAGGTAACTGGGGAGGCTGAGACACTATCCCTTAGAGGACATCTACCAAACAAAGCTAATTGACCAACTCAGGAAAGCAGCCACAATTCAGAGAAATGGAAAGAAATCAGGTGTGAAAGAAATGGAGAAAAAAATACGACTAGACATAGAGTTCAAAACCACAGTAATAAGGTTTTTCAAGAGGCTCCGAGAAAAGGTCGATGAACTTAATGAGAACTACGAGGAAATGAACGAGATCTATGAGGAAATGAACAAGACCTACAAGGATATGAAAAAGGACCAACTAGAAATTAAGCATACACTGACTGAAATAAAAAATATTACACAGTCCTAAAAGCAGTCCAGGGGACCGCAAGAACCAAGTCAAATAATTGAAATACAAAGAAGCAAAATCCACTCGACTGGAAAAGCAGGAAGCAAAAAGAAACCAGATAATTTAAGATAGTGTAAGAGGCCTCTGAGACAACCTCAAGCATGCCAACATCCGACTTATGGGGGTGCCAGAAAAAGAGAGAGAGGAAGGTAATGAAAACCTACTTGAAGAAATAGTGACTGAAAAATTCCCCCACCTGGTGAAAGAAATTGACTTAAAAGCCCAAGAAGTGCACAGAACCCCAAACTATAGGAATCCAAAGAGAACCACACCAAGACACATCATAATTAAAATGCCAAGAGCAAAAGATAAAGAGAGAATATTAAAAGCAACAAGAGAAAAACAGTTAGTTACCTATAAGGGAGCACCCATATGATTGTCAGCAGATTTCTCAACAGAAACTATGCAGGCCAACTGGGAGTGGCAAGAAATATTCAAAGTGATGAATAGCAAGAATCTACAACCAAGATTACTCTACCCAGAAAAGCTATCATGCAGAATTAAAGGTCAGCTAAAGTGCTTTGCAGATAAGAAAAAGCTAAAGGAGTTCATCACCACCAAACCAATATTATATGAAATGCTGAAAGATATTCTTTAAGAAGAGGAAGAAGAAAAAGGTAAAAATATAAATTATAAACAACAAATACACATCTATCAACAAACGAATCTAAAAATCAAGTGAATTAAAAATCTGATGAACAGGAGAACCTGGTGAATATAACAGAATCATGGACATAGAGAGGGAATGGACTGACAATTCTTGGGGAGAAAAGGGGTGTGGGAAGTGCAGCAAGAGACTGAACAAAAATCATGCAACAATGGGGAGAGGACGGGGGCGGGAGGAGGTAAGGGCAGAGGATGGATGGGTTCCGGGTGGAGGGGAGCTATAAGAGGAATAAAAAAGGGGGAACAATGTAATTAATAAACTGAATAATAAAGATTAAAAAAAAAAAAAAAGAGTAGGCTAGAAGAAGCAGAGGACCACATCAGTGAGCTAGAATACAAGGTAGGAAAAAATACCTAAATAGAGCAGCTTCTAAAAAAAGCAGGAGAGCCTAAGGGAACTTTGGGACAGCACAAAACAAAATAAATTCCGCATAGGAAACTGAGCAAGGAATAGAAAACCTGTTTGAAGAAATAATGACAGAAAACTTCTTTAATATAGGGAGGAAAAAACCCACATAAATCCAAGATCACAGAGTCCCAAGCAAAATGAACACCAAAAGATTGATGCCAAGGAACTCTGTAATTAAAGTGGCAAACTCCAACAACAAAATAAGAATGTTAAAAATGGCCAGAGAGAGACAGAAAGTTACCTACAAAGAAACCCCCATCAGACTAGCAACTGATTTCTCAACAGAAACTCATCAGGCCATAGGGAAGAAAATGAAATATACAAAGTCATGCAAAGGAAGCATCTGAATCCAGGAATACAGTACCCAGAAAGGCCATCAATCAAAATTGAAGGTGAAATCAGTAGCTTCACAGACAAAAAAGGATTAAGGTAATTTATTACCACCAAACCTGCAATGCAAGAAATGCTAAAGGGCCTGCTGTAAAAAAAAAAAAAAAAGAAAGAAAGAAAGAAATACGAAGTGAAGAAAGAACACAGGGGAATCCGAAACCGGTTTGGCTCAGTGGATAGAGTATGGGCCTGTGAACCGAAAGGTCCCAGGTTCGAATCTGGTCAAGGGCATGTACCTTGGTTATAGGCACATCCCCAGTAGGGTTGTGCAGGAGGCAGCTGATCGATCCTTCTCTCTCATAGATGTTTCTAGCTTTCTATTCCTCTCCCTTCCCCACTGTAAAAAAAAATCAATAATTTTTTTTTTAAAAGAAGAAGAACACAGGGGTAAAGAATAAAAATGGTGGCAAATAAGTACCAATCAATAATAACTTTAAATGTAAATGGATTAAATGCACCAATCAAAAGACACAGGGTAACGGATTGGATAAGAAAACATGACCCATATATCTGTTGTATACAAGAATCCCACCTCAGAAAAAAAGACGCACACAGACTGAAGATGAAGGGATGGAAAAAGGTTTTTCAGATGAATGGAAATGAAAAAGAAACCTGGGGTAGCAATACTTATATCTCACAAATTAGATCTCAAAGTGAAGGACATAAGAAGAAATAAGGAAGGCCGCTTCATAATACTAAAGAGAGCAATCCAACAAGAAGAAATAACTCTGGTAAAAATATACGCATCGAATACAGGAGTACCCAAACACATAAAAACACTTCTGGAAGATATCAAGGGAGAGATTGACAACAATACAATCATACTAGGATACTTTAATACCCCACTATCACCATTGGACAAATCCTCTAAACAAACAAACAAAAAAAATCAGCAAAGAAACGTCATATCTGATATGACTCATTAGACCACATGAAACTGACATCTTCAGAACATTTCACACCAAAGCCACAGAATATACATTCTTCTCAAGTGCACATGGGTCATTTGCAAAAATGAACCATATGTTTGGTCATAGGCAAACTCTCTTCAAATTGAAGTAGATAGAAATCATATCAAGCATCTTCTCAGATCACAGTGGCATAAAACTGGAAGTCACTATAATAAAAATAACCCCCAAAATAAAAGACATGGACACTGAACAGCATGATATTAAACAATGACTGGGTTATCAGAGATCAAAGAAGAAATAAAAAACATCATGGCAACAAATGACAATGAAAATACAACAATCCAAAATCTATGGGACACAGCAAAAGCAGTTTTGAGTGGGAAGTTCATAGCTCTAGAAGCCTACTGGAAAAAACAAGAAACAATGGAAATAAAGGACCTACCCCTACAACTCAAAGAGTTAGAAAGAGAGCAGGAAAAGCACAGTGTAAGCAGAAGGAAGGAAATAATAAAGATCAGAGTGGAGATAAATGACATTGAGCCCAAATTAAAAAAAAACATACACAAGATCAACAAAAACAAGAGCTGGTTCTTTGAAAGGATAAACAAGATGGACCTCTAGATTAACCTCTAGCCAGACTCACCAAGAAGCAAAGAGAGCTAAAACCGGTTTGGCTCAGTGGATAGAGCGTCAGCCTGCGGACTGACAGGTCCCAGGTTTGATTCCGGTCAAGGGCATGTACCTTGGCTGCGGGCACATTCCCAGTGGGGGGTGTGCAAGAGGAAGCTGATCAATGTTTCTCTCATTGATGTTTCTGACTTTCTATCCCTCTCCCTTCCCCTCTGTAAAAAAAAATCAATAAAATATATCTTAAAAAAAAAAAAAAAAGTGAAGACAGCGGACCCAAATAAACAAAATCCAAAATGAAAGAGGTGAAATAACAGACCCCACTGAAATATAAAGGTTGTTAGAAAATATTATGAACAACTCTATTCCAACAAAGTGGACAACCTGGAGGAAATGGACATATGCTAGAAAATTATAACGTTCCAAAACTCAATCAGCAAGAATCTAAACATCTAAACATCTCAATAAACCAATAATTATGAAAGAAATAGAAGAAGTCATCAAAAAGCTTCCAGCAAACAAAAGGCCGAGGCCAGATGACCTCACAGGGGAGTTTTACCAAGCATTCAAGGAAGAATTAAAATCTATCCTCCTCAGACTATTCAAAAACGTTCAAGAGGAAGGAACACTTCCAAGCTCCTTCTATGAAGCCAGCATCACCCTAATACCAAAACCAGATAAATACAATACAATGAAAGAGAATTACAGGCCAATATCCCTCATGACCATAGATGCTAAAATCCTCAACAAAATTCTTGCAAATCGAATCCAGCAGTACTTCAGAAAGATCATAAACCATGACCAAGTAAGATTTATCCCAGGAATGCAAGGATTGTATATTACTTGCAAATCGATAAACGTCATCTATCACATAAACAAATTGAGAGATAAAAATCAGTCATATCACATGAACCAGAAAAAGCATTTGACAAAATCCAACACCCTTTCTTCACAAAAACTCTCAACAAAGTGGGAGTAGAAGGATCATACCTAGATATAATAAAAGCTATATATGATAAACCCATAGCCAACATCATAATCAATGGGCAAAAACTAAAGCCATTTCCCATAAGAACAGGAACAAGACAGAGACACCCACTCTCACCACTCCTGTTCGACATAGTACTGGAAGTAGTAGCCATTGCAATTAGACAAGAAGAAATAAAAGGCATCCCAATTGGGAAAGAAGAAGTAGAATTGTCCTTATTTGGAGATGACATGATTTTGTACATAAAAACCCCAAAAGACTCCATCAGAAAACTAACAGGCTTAACACACGAATTGGGCAATGTAGCACAATACAAAGTTATGCCATGAAACCTATGGCATTTCTATACACCAATAGTGAACTTACAGAGAGACTAATAACACAATCTCATTTACCATCACACCAAAGAAATTAAGATACCTAGTAATAAACTTAACCCAGGAGGTAAAAGACCTATATGTGGAAAACTACAGGACACTGGAAAAAGAGATAGAGGAAGATATAAACTGATGGAAGAAGATAACATGTTCATGGATTGGGAGAATCAACATCATTAAAATGTCCACAACATCCAAAGCAATCTATAGATTCAATGCATTCCCCATTAAAATACCAACGGCATATTTCACAGACCTAGAAAGAACTCTCCAAAAATTCATCTGGAATAAAAAATGGCCAAGAATAGCTACAGCAAGCATGAGAAAGAACAAAGTAGATGGGATATCAATACTAGATTTCAAGCTCTATTACAAAGGCACTGTTCTGAAAACTGCCTGGTACTGGCACAGGAACAGATATATAGATAAATGAGGAACCCAAAATTCGACCCAAGTCACTATGCTCAATTAATATTTGACAAAGGAGGCATGAACATACAATGGAATCAAGACATTCTCTTCAATTAATGGGAAAACTGGACATTTACATGCAAAAAAATGAAATCACACCAACTTTTACCATACCCAACAATAAACTCAAAATGGATCAAAGACTTAAACATACAACAACAAAGCATAAAATTTCTAGAGGAATCCACAGGCAGAACCATCATTGCTGACATATGCTGAATCAATTTCTTTACTGATACTGCCCCTAGGGCAATGGAAACTAAGGAGAAAATAAACAAATGGGACTATATCAAAATAAAAAGCTTTTGCACAGCAAAGGAGACCATCAATAAAAAAACAAGCCCACTACAAGGGAGAACATATTTGCCAATGATATCAACAATAAAGGTTAAATCTCCAACATTTATAGGGAACTCATGCAGCTTAATAAAAAGAAGATAAACAACCCAATCAAAAAATGGGCAACTGATTTAAATAGATACTTCTTGAAAGAAGACAGAAGGAAATGCAAGAGACATATGAAAGCCTGCTCAAAGTCACAAATCATCAAAGAGATGCAAATCAACACAACAATGTGGTACCATCTCACATCTGTCAATGGTTTTCATCAACAAATCAACAAATGACAAGTGCTGGTGGGGATGTGAAAAAAAAGGAACCCTCGTGCACTGCTGGTGGGAATGCACACTGGTGCAGCCATTGTAGAGAACCAGTTGGAGTTTCCTCAAAAAACTAAAAATGGAACTCTGATGGATGCAGTGATCCCCCTTCTAAAAATATATCCCAAGAAACTAGAAAACGAATCAGAAGGAATATATGTTCCCCTATGTTCAAAACAGCACAATACACTATAGCTAAGATCTGGAAACTACCTAAGTGTCCATCAGCAGATGAGTGGATTAAACAACTGTGGGACATCTACGCAATGGAATGCTATGCTGCGGTAGAGAAGGAGTTCTTACCATTTGCTACAACATGGATGGAGTTGGAGAGCATTATGCTAAGTGAAATAAGCCAAGCAGAGAAAGATGTCACATGACCTCACTATTTTGTGGAATATAATGAACAACATAAACTATTGAACAAAAATAGATACAGAGAGACACTTCAATGAGAACATCAAATCTCAGGGAAGGAGGGAGGATAGGGGCAGAGATCAACCAAAGATTTTATATGCATGCATATAAGCCTAAGCAATGGACACAAAAAACAGTGGGGAGGGGGCATGAATAGAAGGTGGAAAGTAATGGGGGAATAAGGACATATATGTAATACCTTAATCAATAAAGAAAAAATAAATGAATAAAAGAGGAAACTGGTTTGGCTCAGTGGATAGAGTGTCGCTTGCAGCCTGAAGGGTCCCAGGTTCGATTCAGGCCAAGGCCAAGTATGAAACACACTTAACCTACAAAGCAAAGAAGACACAAAATGAGTGAAATTCTAATCAGCATTTTTGTTGTTTCACCACCCACTTGTTAGAGAAAATTGCCAAAATTCATAGATTTGGCAGAACATATGCCAGACATTTAACCAAATACAGAGATTAGCAAATGCACATCTGAAAAAAGGCTCACCATAGTCCACTGGAAAAAATTCAATCGAAAAAGAATATAGCAAGATAAAGTTACAAAAAAGTTTATAAAGGACTGACCATACCAAACCTTTTCTAGGATGTGGAGGAATTAAATCTGTCAGACACTGCTGGAAGAATGCAAAAATGTGCAATTGGATTAAATCACAACTTCCTAATTTCTTTAAGTTAAACATTCACCTCTATTTTTAGTTAGAATTTGTAATTTGAGTTCAAGACAAATGAAACCTTTCTCCACAGTCCTTATTAGGCCAGGGATTCTGTAGCAATTATGCTTTCCCCTAAATCCTACCGTCCTAAACCCAAGTGACTATCACGCATTTTAGACATTAGGACACATGGCCCTTTGCAAGATCTTTGAAAGTAACTCCCTTCAAATGTATCAGCAAACCTGTGAACACTCTGATGACAATGAAAGTAACTGTTTCTGACAAAATATTTTCCACATTCACTGCAATTCTGAAGCCTTTCTCATGTGAACTCTCTGATGACGAAGCAAATACTTGTTCTGGGCAAATGATTTCCCACATTCGCTGCATTCATAATGCCCTTGTCCACTGTGAAGTGACTGATGACACCGGAGGCTCCTTCGACTAATAAAAGATTTCCCGCACTGACTGCACTCATAAGGCCTTTCTCCAGTGTGACGTCTCTGATGGCAACAGAGGCCTTCGCTAGTGGTAAAAGATTTCCCACACAGACTGCACTCAAAAGGCCTTTCTCCAGTGTGAAGTCTCTGATGATCACGGAGGCTCCTCCTACTGATAAAGGATTTCTCGCACTCACTGCACTCATAAGGTCTTTCTCCAGTGTGAAGTCTCAGATGACAACGGAGACCTTCACTAGTGGTAAAAGATTTCCCACATTGACTGCACTGAGACCTTTCTCCACTGTGAAGTCTCTGATGATGGCGCAGGCTACTCCTAATTGTAAACGATTTCCCACACTGAGTGCACTCATAAGGTCTTTCTCCAGTGTGAAGTCTCTGATGATAACAGAGGCCTTCGCTAGTGGTAAAAGATTTCCCACACTGACTGCACTCAAAAGGCCTTTCTCCACTGTGAAGTCTCTGATGACAACGGAGGTTACTCCTACTGTTAAAAGATTTCCCACACTGACTGCACTCATAAGGCCTTTCTCCAGTGTGAAGTCTCTGATGACAATGGAGGCTACTCCTAGCTGTAAAAGATTTACCACACTGATTACACTCATAAGGCCTTTCCCCACTATGAACTCTCTGATGATAACGGAGACCATAGCTTGTGGTAAAGGATTTCCCACACTGACTGCATTCATAAGGCCTTTCTCCACTGTGCAGTCTCTGATGATAACGGAGGCCATCACTAGCGGTAAAAGATTTCCCACATTGAGTGCACTCATAAGGCCTTTCTCCAGTGTGAAGTCTCTGATGATAACGGAGGCCGTCACTAGCAATAAAAGATTTTCCACACTCACTGCACTCATAAGGCCTTTCTCCAGTGTGAAGTCTCTGATGACAACGAAGGTTCCCCCTATTGGTAAAAGATTTCCCACATTCACTGCACTCATATGGCCTTTCTCCACTGTGAAGTCTCTGATGATAACGGAGGCCATCGCTAGCGGTAAAAGATTTCCCACATTCACTGCACTCATAAGGCCTTTCTCCAGTGTGAAGTCTCTGATGACAACGGAGGCTACTCCTAGCGGTAAAAGATTTCCCACACTGACTGCACACATAAGACCTTTCCCCAGTGTGAAGACTCTGATGAAGATAGAGGCTACTCCTACTGGTAAAAGATTTCCCACACTGAGTGCACTCATAAGGCCTTTCTCCAGTGTGAAGTCTCTGATGATCACGGAGGCTACTACTAGCAGTAAAAGATTTCCCACATTGACTGCACTCATAAGGCCTTTCCCCAGTGTGAAGTCTCTGATGATAACGCAGGCCACTGCTTGTGGTAAAAGATTTCCCACACTGACTGCACTCATAAGACCTTTCTCCAGTATGAAGTCTTTGATGAACACGGAGGCTACTGCTAGTGGTAAAAGACTTTCCACATTGACTACACTCATAAGTCTTTTCTCCAGTGTGAACTCTCTGGTGATGAAGGAGGCTATTCATAAATGTAAAAGATTTTCCACACTTATCACATTCATATGGCTTTTCTCCAGTATGAACTCTCTGGTGTTGCATGAGGGATCCCCTTTGGCTAAAGAATTTTCCACATTCACCACAGTGATGATGCTTTTCTTTAGAATGACCTTGCTGGTGTTGAATAAGTATGGAGTGTTGTTTATAGCATTTCCCACATTCACTGCACTCGTATGGACTTTCTCCTGTGTGCAATTTCTGATGATAATGGAGATCAGAGACTTTTGTAAAAGGTTTTTCACACTTACGGCACACAAAACACTGTATTCCATTACAGACACTAGGATCCTGAGCAAGCGTCTGCTTGCAGTCAATGGTTTTCTTGCTGAAATAAAACTGCTTTGCACATGCCCCACACCTCAATGGTTTCAGGCTGTGTTGTGTTCCCTGCTGATCAACCAAGTAGAAAATGTCTCTCAGGACAGGCCCACAATGCTCACAAGGGTGGCTCTTCTGGGAGGACAAAGCTACACTGGGGTTCCTTGCCTGTGACACTCTTACAGAATCATGCTGCTCAGAAGGTGCCTCCATATCCTCTGCACCACAGCAGCAACCTAGAGAGGATATGAGTTCATAGTTCTCCAGCATCACTTTGAGGAACAGGTCTCTCTGAGCCTCATCAAGGAGGCTCCATTCCTTCTTAGAGAAGCGCACAGCAATATCCTCAAAGGTCACACCAACCTCAGCTGGGCATCTATGTAGATTGAACATGGTGAGGGTGGGAGGAGAGGAGGCAGCCAGGGACATAGTGGTCGCTGTCCCAGGCCCAGCACTGGTCACCTGGGAGGCTGGTTGATGCACACCCGGACTCTTGTACCTTCTCATTCTGGCATCTTCACCAAGAGCCCGTGCTCAAGATACTCTGACCCATTTTGGTGACCCTGAGAGAGGAGGAAATGCCCATCAGAAGGAGAACACTTGAAGTCCACTATTGATTTTATAAATATCTATGTATATGCCCTTGATAGGAATCAAACCTGGGAATCTTCAGTTCACAGGGCAGCGCTCTTCCATTGAGCCAAAGAAGCGAGGGCCAACTGTTGACTTTAAAAAGGGGAAACAACTGCACTTGCAAAGCTTTTTATAAGAACCTCAAATAATCTGTATGAGCAAGCGTATCTTAAAAAGAGTCAGTTTACCTATGTCCTAAAGTACACTTGTCGCCCGGGTTTTGAAGTAATTTGGATGAAATAAACAAACTTATGAGTTTGGTCACAGAAACACAAAAGTTGCTATTGATTTTAGATGAAAAGGTGTCTGAAGAAGATGGACCTTCTCACAGAAGTAATTACAGAGAGACATAAAGTAACTTTGAGAGAAACATATTTTTTCTAGAATAAAAATTTTTAAATGGATAGAAAAGCAGTAAGAACAAAGACATTAATAATATTAAAAAAAACCACTAACTGTAAGGGAAAACCATCTCAATAATAACAAAAATTAAATATATTGTGTTTAGCTAACAGTAACAAATGTGAATTTGATGAGGAGTTTAACAGGGCTAGAATGAGCAGATCTCAGGAAGGCCCATGTAGCCACGTCACCACTTCCTCTAGCTTTTAGTGCCACATCTCTCAGCTGTCACAGCACTGGCTCACACTAACAAGACTTCTTTGAGTCTCAGCAACAGACGAAGAGGAATAGTTACCATGGCACTGGAGATAAATTTGTGACCACACAAAGTTGTGTCCTACCTAGAGAAGGTAAGACTTGAAAGGTATCTTCAGAGCAGAGAGGCCTATATGAAGCAGTCACTTAATTGAAGGGGTTGTTTCCTCAGGTACCTTCCCACATTTATTGTCCACAGCCTCCTTTTATTTTATTTTTTAAAAAATATATTTTATTGATTTTTTACAGAGCAGAAGGGAGAGGGATAGAAAGTCAGAAACATCGATGAGAGAGAGACATCGATCAGCTGCCTCTTGCACGCCCCCTACTGGGGATGTGCCCGCAGCCAAGGTACATGCCCTTGCCGGAATCGAACCCGGGACCCTTCAGTCCACAGTCCGACGCTCTATCCACTGAGCCAAACCGGTCTCGGCCACAGCCTCCTTTTAAATGTAGACCTATGGTCTGTACAAAACGATGGTGCTTAATATGGAAAGCGAAACTCTTGAAATTTAATTTAGAAATAAATACTAATGGATCTGTACACTGCTACACCCATCGGCACATCCTCACCACGTGGGATGAGAACTTCTCATGTGCATGCTGAAACGAGTTTGGCTTGGTGGATAGAGCATCGGCCTGCAGACTAAAGAGACCTAGGTTCGATTCTGGTCAAGGGCATGTATGTTCGTGGGGGCACATCCACCAGAGGGTGTGTTCAGGAGGCAGCTGATCGATGTATCTACCTCTCTATCCCTCTCCTTTTCTGTCTGTGAAAAATCAATAAAATATATATATATTTTTTTAAAAAAGAACTTCAGATGTGCCCAAGCCCAGACTACAAACTCCACTGTTAAGAGAGGGACTGACTCGGGAGGAGGAACCAAGATGGCGGCATAGGTATACACCTATACTGCTGCCCTGCACAACAATTTTAAAACTACAAGTAGAAGACAAAACGAACATCATCCAGAACTACCGGAAAGCTGGCTGAATGGAAATTCTAAAGGAAAGTTAAAAGGACACAGACTCAGAGCAGCTGCAGAGTGCAGAGCTGAGGAAACACGAAAACAGAGGTGCAGAGACTCGCACAAGCAGAAAGGGCGGGCGACAGAATACTTGGCTGGTTTTCTTGAACGGGGAGGGAGACAAAGGCTCCCCATTGCACTGATCCTCAGCTCAGGATGATTCTCGTGGAACCTAGACTCGTATGGGGTGAAACTGGACTGTCAGGACACTGAAACTCAGGAGCTGCAGAGCTCCACAAGCTCTCAGAGCGGGCGTGTGGCTGGCTCTCTCGTTCAGGGGGACTAAAACAAAAACAAAAACAAAAACAAAAACAAAAACCTCCAGAATGCATTGTTTTCCTATTCCAGGTGAGACTGTGGGTATCATTTGGGGAGAAACTGGACTATCTGGCAGTGCACAAAACTCAAGGGCAGCTTTCCCTCAGAGGTGTGTGCAGCCATTGCCACAGGACACAGAGACCCAGGTTAGGGCGGGGCTGACCGGAAACCAAGGCTGACTGCTCAGCCCTGAGACTCCGCCCCTTCCAAACTGAGCACAGACGCTCCCCCAGAGTAGACACAGCTGATCCTCACAGCCAATTGGCCTGAAGGTCAATCCCGCCCAATGATACCAACAAAATTTTAGGCTTAACTATAACCAGACTGCGCAGCCCATAAAGGGATGTACCAAGAGTATCCATCTCAGATAACTGGGGAGGCTGAACCACTATCCCCTAGAAGACTTCTACCACAGAAAGCTAATCGACCAACTCAGGGAAGCATCCAAAATGCGAAGACAAGTGAACAGATCACATATGAAAGAAATGGAGGGAAAAAAATGACAGGATATAAAGTTCAAAACTATGGTTATAAGGTTTTTCAAGAGGTTTCTAGAAAAAGCTGATAAATTTAATGAGACGCTCCAGTATATGAAAAAGGACCAACTAGAAATTAAGCATACACTGACAGAAATAGAAAATATTATAAAGAGACCTAAAAATAGACTAGAGGATTCCAAGAATCAAGTCAAAGATTTGAAATACAATGAAGAAAAACCACTCAGCCGGAAAAGCAAAAAGAATCCAAAAAATTGAAGATAGTGTAAGGAGCCCCTGCAATAACCTCAGGCATACCAGCATCCGAATTATGAGGGTGCCAGAAAAAGAAAGCAAGATACTGGAAACCTATTTGAAGAAATAGTGACAGAAAACTTCCCCACCTGGTGAAAGCAATAGACTTACAAGTCCAGGAAGCACACAGAACCCCAAACAAAAGGAATCCAAAGAGGATCACACCAAGACACTTCATAATTAAAATGCCAAGAAGAAAAGACAAAGAGAGAATATTAAAAGCAACAAGAGAAAAACAGCTACCTACAAGGGCGCATCCATACGACTGTCAGCTGATTTCTCAACATAAACTATGCAGGCCAGATGGGAGTGGCAAGAAACATTCCAAGTGATGAATAGCAAGAACCTACAACCAAGATTATTGTACCCAGCAAAGCTATCATTCAGAATCGAAAGTCAGATAAAGTGCTTCGCCGATAAAGAAAAAACTAAAGGAGTTCATCAGCGCCAAACTAGTAATACATGAAATGCTGAAAAGTATTCTTTAAGAGGAGGAAGAAAAAAGTAAAGATAAAAATTACAAACAACAAATATATATCTATCAGCAAGTGAATCTAAAAATCAAATGAATTAATCTGATAAACAGAACTGGTGAATATAATTGAATCAGGGACACAGAAAGAGAATGGACTGACAATTCTTGGGGTGAAAGTGATGTGACAGGTGTAGGAAGAGACTGGATAAAATCTGTAAACCTATGGATGAGGACAGTTGGGGAGAGGTAAAGGCAGAGGGTGAGATGGATACCGGGTGGAAGGGAGCTATGGGAGGTGGGGAGGGGGAGAAGGAGGAACATTGTAATAATCTGAATAAAGGTGTATTAAATTAAAAAAAAGAGAGAGAAAGGGACTGACTCAACCCAGTTTTCCAGGGGCTGCTCTGTCATGCTATTCTGCCTCCTAGGAAACCTCTCAGACCAGGGAAATCTCAGACAACTGCTGTTGGACCTGCACAGGTCTTAGTGAGGCCCAGGGAAAGTAACTGGTAAACTGTAGGAAAAAAAAAAATGTAGGTTCAGGCAGTAACTTGGTTTTCCTGGCTCCAAGGGATGGCAATTTCCATTAAATTAAGTGATGAGATGACAGAAATTTGAAAATGATGGGGAGAGCCCAGCTAGAGAGAACTGAGCTTCAGGCAGGAAAATCGAGACCTCATTATGCCCAGGATGTGATTTTCTCAGGAGGAAGGACATCCTGACAGGTGGAAGGGAGCAGTGGCCACTGTTCCATACTCCTCTATCAGGCCTGGACATATTTCTGAGGCTAAAATCTGAACTATGGACTAGAACTCACCTGAGGAGTGTCTCAGGAATCTTCGTGGAGAGGAATAGTAGTTAGAGATCATATAGCTTGGAGGAAGCACAGGGAAAAATATTAACCTGAATACTTCTTCCATATTAGTTTTATTGTATGCAAAAATAATAGTGCATACTATAAACAGTAAAACTCTGGAAATTTAATTTTGAAAAAATATTAATGTACACTGTTACACTCCTTGGCAAATCCATTGTTTCACAAATTTCTCATTTTTGGCCTCAAAGAACTGTGGAAATGTTTTTATTGCATGAAAATGTTGATTTCTTTGTCCTGTTACTGCAGGAATTTCAACTGTATACTCACTTTGTGACAGCTTTTTAAAAATTTTAATACTAGTAGCCTGGTGCTTGAAATTTGTGCACATTCAAAGGGAATTAGAGGAAATATTTTAATACTGCTATTTACCCTTTCTCTATAATAGGAGTGTCAGAAATTAAATAAAGTTAGTAAAATGTATATGAAAATCTCCCAGCTGCCAGGGTATGGAGTGTTCGTTGGACCCAGAGTCAAGACCAGGAGGGAGAGGGGCGGCGCTGGGAGCCTCAGCTCACCTAGCCAAATGGGGAGTGAAGCCTCATGTCCCCCACACATGCCAGGTGGGGAATGCAGCCTTAGGTCCCCTGGCCTGGGCCAGGGATGTCTCTTCAGGTCCACCATCAAGACTCACTGTGTGGAGGGGCATGACCTGATGTTCCTTGGCCTGGTGGCAGGGCTAGGGTGAGTGGCCTGAGGTCTCTGATCAATTCCCGCAGGGCTGCAGACACAGCCTCAGCTCCCTGCTGATTGCTCAGTAAGTCTCATTACTGGAAATCTGCCTCTGCTGTGGGTGCAGCCCTCTTGTTACAGAAGCCCCCAGCCTCCAACTTTGTGTTTGTTAATTTGCATATTTCCTCTTTATTAAATAGGATTATTAACTAGGATATCTGTATTGATTTCCGAGAGGAAGGGACAGGGAGTGAGAGAAAGATTCTCATGATGAGAGAGAATCATTGATTGGCTGCCTTATACACCCCCCCCCCCCCTTCGGATTGAGCCTACAACCAGGCATGGCTTTGACTGAGGATCAAGCTCTGATCTCCTGGTTCACTGGTCGATGCTCAACCACTGAGCCCCGCTGGCTGGCGGCACAACTGTTTAGCCTTGCAACTGCTGCTTTCAACCTAGGGGCTGGGGATCTTGCCCTGGGCATGTACAGCTTAGGAACTGACAAACACCTCAAGTGGAAACTGCACATTGAATTTTGGGCTCATTTCTCTAAGGTTCCCGATTCCATTTCAAACCTCAGACTCCATGGTATCTCTGACCTCCAACTTCCTTCTTCCCAGCCAACTGAAATGCCACAAGCCCTTTCAGCTTGTTCTCTCTCCTTTGCTCCCTGAGTTAGTAAATGTCCTGGAGGAAAGCACAGGGAAATGTGGGGCTTGCCTAGGTGCCCCCACAGTCTCTGCAGCAATTTCCTTCAAGTTCTGTCTGACTTGATTTTCCTCTAATACCTTCAGGTGCTCTAAGTATTTTATTCACCTTTTCTAGGATTTAAGCTACACCATAACCCTCCGATGTGGAGGCTGGATGGAGTTCATGCTCACCCACAAATGTCCTAAAGCTCCAAGGTACTGACTGGTTTAGGTTTCATTCACTCCAGATTCCTAACTGTTCTCTTACCCCTTCCTTACCTGTTGGGGAGCACATGAGACTTGGTTGGAAAGTTAGTAAGGAGGACATTCTGATAAAAGGGAAGTGAGTGGGAAGCCGCCTGCCCTGTTTATTGGAATTCTGACTTAGGGGAGTGTTGAAGGTGGCAGCCCTAATTATTTCTTGACCTTTCCAAACGAGTCTGTGCATATGCTGACCCTCAGTGTTTACTGGAATCCTTATGCTTAATCCCCGATGCCCTTGCCTAGAGGACAGTGTAAACACGTGTCCCCCCAAAGATCTAAACAATTCTAACATATAAAAGCCAAGAGCTTGTTTGGTTTAGAAATTCCAAGGGACTAACTCATTATTTTGGAAGCAGGTAAGCGGACACTATGCACACCTGTCCTCTATAACTGTTCCCACTGCCAAATCTGAACTCCTCCGGCTTTGGTGCCAGTGGGACAGGAGGCACCTACACGCCGCTCTTAGCCGAATCCAAAGCCCTCGTTTGGTTCTTCGTGTTCCTCACGGCATCTCAGCGGCTTTTAACCCAGGGGACACTCCGTCTGGCGGAGACTTCTTCCTTGGTCTTCAGACACGTTTTCTCCCGTCCTGCTCTTCGCCCTCTATTCTCTGCCCCCCTGTCCCTCCTTGCCCAGTGCCGTCTGCGGGGCGGCCTCCCTCTGCCCCGCCAGACTCACCTGTCACGCTTCAAGTTCGCGTTTCCCTTTGTGTCCCGCAGGGAAAGGCAGCCGGCGCTTCCCGGGCTCTCTCCGGGCCTGGTTCCAGCGGGGGCTGCGGGGCGCGTGGGGGACGGGTCTAGCCCTGAACTTCTGAGGTGTCCGGGCCGCCTCTCTACCAGGGAAAAGCGGCCGTGTGCACCCAGCGCCTCCTCCATTCCCTGAGAACGGTCACGTGGTGACCGGAAGCTCCGTCTGGAGACCCGCCCTCGTGGGCGGGGCCACCTCTTCCCGCCGCGTCACCTGCGAAGCCGCACCCCGCAGTCTGGGCTGATTTAGGGCTCTGGGTACCCTTGAGACGGGCAGGGAAGCCCCCTTGTGGTCAGATGTCCTCGTGGGCAGTGCTACCCCGTGCTGCCCGGTTCAGGCCAACCACAGGCCCCGTCTGTTCGGTGGGTGCCGGGTCTGGGTGCTGTTGTTGGAAATGCTCCTAAAAGGAGCCTCGGGAACGTGAAAATCGCTCGAGGAAAAGTTACTTCCCCCGGAACGTGCGAGGCCAACAGAAAACCGCCCGGGGAAAGCACCCCGAAGGGGAAGTCCCTTCTCTGTATCTCCTAAGCTTGTTGAGCTCTGCTCAGATAGGTTTAAGGGCGTTGTTTCACAACTGGCGGGAATGGCTAATTCCAGAGGCGCCAGAGTTGGTCCAACTGAATACCAGGAAATGGGGCTTAACTAAGTACAAGGAAGTGAAATCGCAACAACGTTGACCCAAGGCTATATAAGAAGGAAATAAAGTTAATATCTAAACTATTATTATTTTGAGAGAAAGGACCCTTTGATTCGTGCACTGTCACTGCATCTGGTGGCTCAACTCCTCCAACCCTGAGCTTCCTCAGTGTGGGTCCCCCTAGTGCTGTCCCAGAAACAAGGAAAGGAACCTTCCCTGGCCACCCTTCAATGAAACAGGACAGTATGTGTATCTTTGAGGGGGACTAGCTTAGTTAGGTATTAGGTAAAGGAATAGTTATTTCTGTTCCATGCACTACAAGGGAGTTGTAAAATAAGAGTGCAGGAGGGAATTTTTTTCATTAAAATTTAAAAAAAATTGAATTTATTAGAGAGATATTGATTTACAAAACCATACAGGTTTCAAGTGTACAACTCAATAAAGCATCATCTTGTTAGCATGAAAAACATTCAAACCTTTAAAGAATTTTTGTGAGTTTACTTGAGTGTAAGTGCCCAAAACTGCTGGGAAGCAGAATATGTATGTACTGGGATAATGCTCCCAAGAATGGCAGGAGACATAGTGAGTTAGTTGAAATCCACTGGTGATAGATTAGGGAGGTGGGAGAAAGCAGAGTTGGAGGGCAAACCTCTGGGATTGAATAAAAAGTAAGATGATAGATGGGAAGTCCTTTTACTTAGGTGGGAGCAGGACAGTTATAGTCAACAATGAACATGATTACAGTAACAGTGAGGGAATTTGTGATAGCTGTCCTGGGCCCAGAGCATTTGGTTGTTCCCTGAAGGGTGCAGAAAAAGGGCAGTTACAAGTTACCTGACATTGCAGTTATCTGTTTTATAGATGTAAAAAACAAAAATCCGTAGAGTCAATTAAGGTAAAGATTGACCTTGCCAGGGAAGATACCAGCCTAGAGACGTGATTACCCTACATAAATGATTTTAGTTGAGGTTTGAATTTCACACTGTCCTTTGTGGTTACTTTGTGGTTACTTTGCAAGACTGCCATGCAGGATTTTCCTGATTTTGTCATATTAGCATGTGGCCTGGCCCCTTTTCCCTCACAATCTGCACACTGCATTGTGTGCCTATTTCCCGAAGCAAAGTCTTCATTGCCATTTCTACCACCCTTTGCCCACCTCCACCTCCCCTTATGCTCCTTTTCCTCTAGTTTGTTTTTTGGATAATCATGTCACCTCCTTTGATCCAGTTCCTCCTCTCCTCCCCTGACAGCTGTCAGTCTGTTGCATGTATCCATGCCTCTATTTTTCTTTTATTCATTAGATTCCACTTATGCCCCAGCTGGTTTTTCTCGGTGGATAGAGCATTGTCATGTGGATTAAAGGATCCTGGGTTCAGTTTTGCTCAAGGGCATGTTGGGGTGCAGTTGGGAGGCAGCCAATCGATGTTTCTCTCTCATATTGATGTTTCTTCCCATCTCTCCCCCTCCCAATCACTCTGAAAATCCTTGGGAAAATATCCTTTGGTGATTATTAACAAAAACAAAACAAAACAAAACAAAAAGCTTGCACATGTGAGTGAGATCACATGGTATTGGTCTTTCTTTGACTAACTTTTTTCACGTAGCATAATAATATCCAGGTCTATCCATGCTGTCCCAAAAGGTAAGATTTCCTTCCCCCCTCCCATGGCCAAATAATATTCCATTGTGTAAATGTTCCACTCATCTACTGATCGGCACTTGGACTGTTTCCGTATCTCGGCTATCCTACCTAATAAAAGAGTAAGTTCCAAGACAAGGGGGGAATGAAAGGGCAGATCAGGACTGCAAACAACAATTTAGACAGTTGCCATTTTGGACTGTGTGACTTGGCAGCCACCATGTTGGCTGTGTGATATGTAAACTTATCTGGGGGCTGCCATCTTGAAATCACAAAGACCAACCCCTCCCTTTGAATTAGCCAATCGCAAAAGACTGTGTGCTTGAGCTCCACTCAAGAGTAAAGGACAGGACAGGTCACGTGCATTAGGGATTATTTGCGTCACTAGCCCCAGCCATCACCCAACCAATTGGAATCAGCCAACTCATCTGTTCGTGTCTGGCCCCACCTCCCTATAAAATCGTCATGCTCGGGAAATTCGCGCTCTTTTGTTTCCTGCAGCCATAGCAGCACGGGCAGAGGGGCATGCCCAGGCTTGTAATAAAGGCTCTATACTATTGCAAAAATATAAACAAACAAACAAACAAACAAATGGGTAATATGCAAATTGGACTGTACCCATGCAACACCCACAAACCACAGCCACGTCCACCAGCCAATCAGGAGCATATTATGCAAATAAACCTCAGCTAAAATGGCTGCCACTACTGAGAGCAGGAGAAAGGCTTCGGTTTCACCAGCAACAGAAGAAGCCAAGCTTTTCGCCTGCCTAGGCCTCCACTCAATGTTACAAAGTTTCAATTATAAAAGATACAGAAATGCCGGCAGCCACTGAGCTGGAGAGAAAAGAGGCTTGAGTTTCTCTGGCAATGGAGGAAGCCAAGCTTTCAGCCTAGACCTCCACTATAGGCTACAAAGTTTCAAAAGGAAATGGCTGCTGCCCCAGAGCAAGCAGAAGGCTTGGCTCCGCTCCAGGCTACAAAGTTTCAATTGTAGACATAGATTAATCCCAGATACCAGGGCCTCCACTTGGGTTGCTGGGGGGCATGGCCAGCCTGCAAACCTCCACAGGCTTCTCACCCAGGCTGCCCCTCACCCCAAGGGAACCCTCACCCTGATTTGAGACACTCTTCAAGGCAAACCAGCTGGCCCCCACCCATGTGCCAGGCCTCTATCCTATCTAATAAAAGAGTAATTTGCAGATTGACCATCACTCCAACACACAAGAGGGCTGCCTCCAAGTGGTCAAAGATCCTGCCCCCATGTGGACACAAGATGGCCACCACAAGATGGCCAGCAGGGGAGGGCAGTTAGGGGCAAACAAGCCTGCAGGGGAGGGCAATTAGGGGTGATCAGGCTGGCAGAGGAGGGAAGTTGGGGGCAAACAGGCTGGCAGGGGAGCACTTAGACATCAATTAGGCTGGCAGGGTAGTGGTTAGGGGATGATCAGGCTGGCAGGCAGAAGTGGTTAGGGGCAATCAGGGAGGCAGGCAGGTGAGCAGTTTGGAGCCATCAGTCCTGGATTATGAGAAGGATGTCCAATTGCCTGTTTAGACGGGCAGTTGGAAATGCCTCAAGGGGTCCCAGATTGGAGAGGGTGCAGGCTGGGCTAAGGGACATCCCCTGCCCCCTGCACATAAATTTCATGCACTGGGCTCTAGTCCTATATAATAAAAGGCTAATACGCAAATGGACTGAATGGTGGAACAATCAGTCACTATTATGCACACTGATTACCATGGGGCAGACACTCAATGCAGAATCTGCCTTCATGTTGTCAGTGCACTCCTACAGGTGGAGTGCTGCTCAGCCAGAAGCCCTGAGCTGGGCTCATGGCTGGCTACCATAGCAGTGGCAGCACTCCAGCTCTGTAGCAGTGGATGTCTGACTGCTGGCTTGCTTAGACCTGCTGAGGGGAGCAGGTTTAAGCCGGCACTCAGACATCCCCCAAGGGCTTCCGGACTGTGAGAGAGCACAGGCCGTGCTGAGGGACCCCCACAAGTGCACAAATTTTGTGCACCAGGCCTGTAGTTATAAATAATGCTGCAATAAACATAGGGGTGGATATATTCTTTTGAATTGGTGTTTTGGGCTTCTTAGGATATATTCCCAGAGATGGGATCACTGGGAGAAAAGCCAGTTCTATTTCTAATATTTTAGGAAACTCCATAACTGTTTTCTGCAGTGACTGCACTAATCTGCATTCCCACTAACAATGCACAAGGGTTCCCTTTTCTCCACATCCTCAGTAACACTTGTTTGTTGAATTTCTCATCTGCTGAGAAAGAAGCAATCTCCACCTTCTCACTGACATTGGCATTTTACGCATACTGTCGCAAAATATAGCAATGTAGTTTACCATTGTTATATTAAGACTGTTATCCATGCCATACCATGCTTCAAGACAACATTTCATTTATTCCTAATTAGAAATAAATATTTCATAATATATAATTATATATTGTTTTTGTGATTAATTGATATGCTTTAATTATGTTCAATTTGTAATAATGAAAATACATCCTGCATATCAAATATTTATATTACTATTCATTACTGTAGCAAAATCATAGTTATGAAGTAGCAACGAAAATAGTTTTATGGTTGGGGGTCATCACAACATGATGAATTGTATTAAAGGGTCTTGGCATTAGGAAGGTTGAGAACCACTGAACTAATAGGTAATCCCATTAAAGAAATTCAAGGCGGGAGAAGGGAAAAAAACCCACTTTCTGAGGCCATAACATGATTTGTCTTAAAAAATAGTTTAGTAGATGAACTGAAGGAAGAGATTTTTATTTGACAGCTAAAATAGATTTGAGAAATATCTCCAAAAAGCATCAAAACTGTAAAGATAAATCAAGAACAACAGAGTCATAGTCAGTTTGACTCGGTGGATAGAGCACGCCTCACATACTGAAAGTTCCTGGGTTCAATTCCAGTCAAGGGCATGTACCTAGGTTTGCAGGTTTGATCCCGGCCCAGGTCAGGGCGTGCGCTGCATGTAACTAACTGATGTGTCTCTTTCTCATTGACGTTTCTCTCTTCTGGCTCTCCCCCTTGCTTCCACTCTCCCTAAAAATAAATAGAAAAATATCCTCAGGTGAGGATTAACAACAACAACAACAACAAATAACAAAGTGTAAATTACTAGAATTCTACAAGGAATAAAAGACATTAATGGATGAGAGACAATAATTAAACAAATAGTCTGTTTCTTGTGCTGTAATAAAAGGCTCACTGTGTTTCAGGCTGGACCAGGCTTCCTCAACAGGGGTGATAATACCTCCAAGGAGGCAAAAATGGTTCTTGAGGCAGATATAGCAAAAAATGTTATTCTTTTTATGTTTAAAGCACAGACACAATATATCAACAGCAATACAGGTTATCTGTGCTATTAAAATGTCATAGTGGGCAGTTAAGGAAAAATGTCTTAAAGTTCCCATAAGTGGGTGATAATGAATAAAAGATTGAGAAACACTGATGAGAAAGAAGAAACACCAAGTTATATGCTGGTAAAACTTTTGAACTCTGAGGAGAAAAAGAGAAACCTTACAACATTCAGCTAAAAAGAACATGTTGTGTACAAAAGAGGAATCATGCTGGAGTGAGATTTTTTAAAAATCACGAATGCTGGAACTGAGACAGTGGAATGGCAATAAAGGAGTACACCTAGCCCATACAAAGCAATTGGGAGAGTTCCCCACTGAGAAAAATACTTGAGAGAAGATTTTGAAGATTATCTCTATGTGAACCAGAACACAAATTTTGGAGGAATGTAAAGAAAGCAAACACTGTGGCTTGGACTAAATCTATATATATAAATGCTAAGTGTCCCTCCAACTGTCTGACTGGTAGCTATGATGCACACTGACCACCAAGGGGCAGACGCTCAATGCAGAAGCTGCCATGATGCCCACTAGTTGGCACCAATGGATCTCACACTGACAAACCAACACTCGGCTTCCCCCAAGTGGGACACTGGCCCTGCCACCACCCCGAAGCAACACTGTACCAAAGTGCAGCCAGCACTGCTGAGATCCCATGGCGTAAAATGCAGACTACAGCCCAGCCCACTCTGGAAATGGTCGCTGTGGATGCCATTAATGATGTCACATAGTAATCCCGGCTTCATTTCCCTAGTGACTAACCTCCTTGGAGTTTTTTCAGCCCAGGAACATGACTTGCTTTATAGCCCGGTGCAAACATTTTACAGTTAAAACAAATGTCTGTGAAGCGTTTCCATTTGCCTCATCTCATTTGATCCTCACAGAAGTCCTGGAATAGGTAGATAGGAGACTTCCTAAAATTCTATTTTCTTTTCATTAACTGGGAAACGGACATTCAGAAAGTTTAGAAACTTGACCCGACTGAAAAGAAGTAAGAAATGGTGGAACTTGAAAATGACTTCAGGTTTTCTCACTGCACAGAATATAGTCAAACACTGCTACAGTTAAATATTTCCCCCTTTGTTCTTCCTGTGGGATCTACAATAATAATCTGCTTCAGGTTGATATTCACTGCTAATTTGCTGACAGTTACCTGAAAGAGAAGTTGGGATGCTTCACTGGGCTGGAAAAAGTTTAGCTAAATCAGTAAGCAGGTATAATTAAGCAAGTTTATCTACATATATAAAGCTCTCGCTGGTGTCAATCACACACGTGTGTTTCTATCCGTCATGGTTGATCCTAAATTTGGTTGACACTTGTATTATAGAAAAAGGGCAAACAGCGATATTAAAATATTTCTTCTAATTAATTTCTTGTCAATGTGCACAGATTGGTGCACTGGGCCTCTAGTATTTAGATAATTTATTGTAAAGTGTAATAGAAAAAGGTGGGACCAGGCAAATAAAATAGAAATGTGGCTGAGGTAATCAAGACTCACATGTCTCCTACTAATTGTTAAGTTTGTACAATTCTATACCCTTAGACATCAGAGTTGAACATTATTAATTACTCTGGAATTGGAAACTATGTGAGTTTTTATGTAATTCTTTACACAAAAATAAACCTTTAAAAACCATGAGTCCATATTAAATGTAATCACTTGTATTCCCACTAGAGGCCCAGTGCACAAAATTTGTGCACCAGGGTATGTGTGCGTCCCTCAGGACAGCCTGCCCCCTCTTCAATTTGGGACCCCTCTAGGGATCAAACCTAAACAGGGAGTCAGACATTCCTCTCACAGTCCAGGACTGCTGGCTCCCAACTGCTTACCTGCCTGCCTGCCTGATTACCCCTAACTAACCCCATCTGCTTGCCATCCTAATCATCCCCTAACCACTCCCCCTGCCAGCCTGATTAACACCTAACTGGTCCCCTGCTGACTGATTGCCCCCAACTGTCCTTCCCTTCAGGGCTGGTAGCCCCCACACCCCCTCTCCTCCCAGCCTGGTCACCCCTAACTTCCCTCCATTACCAGTGTGGTCACCCTACCTTCCTTCCTTTGCCAACCTGGTCACCCCTAACCGCCCTTCCCTGCAGGCTGGTCTTCCCGAACTGCCATCTCCTACTGGCCTGGTTGTCCCAAACGCCCTCCCCTATTGGCCTAGTTACCCCTAACTCCCTTCCTCTGCCAGCCTGGTCATCCTGAACTGTCCTCCCCTGCAGGCCTGGGTCTCTCCCAACTGCTCTCCCCTGCAGGCCTGGTCATCCCCAACTGCCTTTCTCTGCTGGCCTGGTCACCTACAATTGCCCTCCCTTTCAGGCCTGGTCTCTCCCAACTGCCCTCACCTGCTGGCCTGATTGCCCAAAACTGCCCTACCGTGCCAGCCATCTTGTGATGGCCATCTTATGTCCACACGGGGCTTGGCCATCTTTGACAACGTGGGGACAGCCATCTTGTGTGTTGGGATGATGGTAAATTTGCATATTAACACTTTATTATATAGGATTGTAAGAAAATAGTCCTGTAGCTAGGCTAGCTTAGTTGGTAGGTGACTTTTTTTTATTTTTTTTATAGGATCCTCTGGAGAGAAGCAAGAGAGAAATTGACAGGAAGATGTAAAGGTATTGGGAAATGGTATTAGCAAACAGGTCCATTAGGGATAGTGATGAGGCTGGTGGTGACAGCTGTCTCTGGAGCCCCAGTGTAAGTGCTTCCCTCAAGGGATTTTGTGACAGAGGATAAACAAACCACTCCTGGGATGCAACAAGCTGAATTTCATCCCCAATTTAATGTCTGTTTCTGAACCTTAATCTAAGGCTGGTGAGTGAATTAGACATCTGTGACTGGGGTGCTTCTATGATCAAGGAAAGGGCTGAGTTGATATTTATCCCAGAGATACAGGACTCTGAAAGATACTGATATATGAGGGTGCTGATTAAAAGACTAGATACACAAATCTGGTTGGTTACAGGAGAAGTGAAGGTTGAGGTGTGGGATAGGAGTTTCCTGATGTTATTGAAAGTATATAAGTAAAGTGATACCATCCAAAAAATAACAGGTCCCCAAATAGTTTGGCTGTGTCTGAAAAAAACCCACACAAGTCTGAATACATATCTTGGAAAATATGAGAAGAGCCTTGATAATGACTGAGATTTGTGCCAGGCTTCCTAAAGCAGGGTGTGGGAAGGGCTTTGAGGAGGCAGCCAGACCATTTCGGGCAGGTGTGAGAAGAATGTATGGAGGAGGAGTCATTTGAAAAGGGATTTCTAGGATAAACATGTTAGAGGAAAATTGTTCCAACAGGAGACCAATCAGGCAACCTCTTAGTTCTCTGGCTTTGGTCATTGGCTGAAATTAATAAAAATTCTGTGCTACAGCATTTCTTCAATAACTTGGCACCATTCGCATCTATAATCTTTCCTCACCTGAAGCTTTACTCTTTGTTGAATTGTGTGTTCCCTGGTCTCTTCCTCCCACAGAGCAGCCATGTGCTCTGCAGAGATAGTTCCCTTCTCCAGGCCGTGACTGGGCTGTCTTGGCCAGTAACTCTAATGGCAGAACAATTTCTGTCATGACTTATGTAAGGTTTGTAATGCAGGAAACAAAACACACAGTCCAGGCAATTTCGCTCCTGGGCGAAGGAAAATTCGAGGCTGGGGAATTCGGCCAGGGAAATTCTTGTCAAAAGGGGGCATCGAATTTCTTTTACACAGCAGTTTAGTGTGGGGAGGGTGGAGGGCATGAGAGGTGTGGAATTTTTGCCTCAGGCCACAGGGTCTTAGGAAGGCTAGTAAGGCGCCAGCTATGTCTGTGTCTCTGTCACCAACTACCTTGCAGATGCATTCATCTGCTCTGGACTTCCCCCCTCCCCCTGCTGCCTAGACCTAACAGCTTGTAGGACAGTAATAGGAGCTGCTTTTCTTCTCCAGAAAGAAGAAAACAGTAGCACCGAAAGGGGGGACCTGGAGTGGAAGAAATAATCATAATATGCATAAAACAGCTACTGTGATATTTAGAGATAACCGTAAATCAGAGTGAATTAACACTGGTCGCAGTTCTCCAAAACTACCCGTTTACAAATTTGTTCCACCCTCAAACTGTAAACCCCTAGGAACCTGGATGTTTTTCATTTTTTTGATAGTCTCAGTTTGTAATTTGGTACTTGAAAAATGGTAACATTTAAAATACACTTGCTAAATGACTGAGTTAATGAGTGGATGTACACTTCCAAACATGTGATACAATTTTCACTTCAGAAGAGCCTATCGAATATCTTGGTGTTGCGTGCTCAGCAACCATGACTTTCTTTTTCCCATTTCAGCTATTTCTAAACTTAGTTCTCCAAGGTCTGAGCACAAGGAGTGCCTCAGGTGAGGTACATATTCCCTGTGAATGTTGCCTCTTGTAGGTCTTTTGATTCTCTTCTTAAATGAGTGAGAAAATTGTATGTAATAATTTCAGAAATTATTATTATTTTGTTGTTAATCTTCACCCGAGGATATTTTTCCATTGTTTTTAGGGAGAGTAGAAGAGAGAGAGAAACACATCAATTGGTGTGGACTAGGGTCCGGGCTGGGGAGGAGCTTGCAAGCAAGGTATGTGCCCTTAACCAGAACCAATCCCTGGACCCTTTGGTCCGCAGACTGACTATCCAGTGAACAAAACTGGCTAGGGTTGGTAAATTACTGTATTGATGAATCTCTACGGGTAATATTTCCAAGGTAGAATAATTGTTCTAAACTTTTGGCTTCAAGATATCTGATTATGCTCCCTGATAGTAGAAAGAATGAAGTCTTACTGTGAAGTTGGGATCAAAGCCCTTTATAATCAGGAAACATCTGCCTGTGCGAATTTTCACAGCCCTGCCCAGCACTTCTATGCATCAGCTACCTGGGTTAAAAATGTTTCAAGACTACAAACATTTTCTCATGGTGATACCCTATTCTTCACCTTATGTTCACTGCTTAATCTCAAGTTCAAGAATCATTTTGTCACTGCCTTCCCAGACACACACAATGGTTTCTTCTCTACCCTGTTTCCCCGAAAATAAGACAGTGTCTTATATTAATTTTTGCTCCCAAAGATGCGCTAGGTCTTATTTTCAGGGGATGTCTTATTTTTCCATGAAGAAGAATACGGTACACATTTATTGTTGAACAAAAAAAAAAAAAAGAGGAAATTTATCACCTGTATACGGTACGGTAGTAGTTGTCATCACAAACCAGCATAACCAGACAAACTGTGAATACTACGGTATCAAGAATTTCTTGTTACTACCATTATTTCCATGTACAACAATCTATGGTACATTTACTGATACTGATATTTACTGGTATGAACACAAAGTAAGATTTATTCAATGACAGTCATGTCATCATCTTCTGGAACATCATCATAACAATCCAAACCCGGAATTTCCTGGTGAATTTCTTGTGACTCCATTTCTTTCAGAATCAGTGGACCAAATCTCTCATGTTTAGCAATAGCACTGTCCTTAAATGAGTACTTCTTATTAAGGTAGTCTGCTGGTAGTGCATTTGCAATGCAACTGTCAGTGATTTTCTCCCATGAATTCTTCACCCAAGTCACAACCTCTTGCAGTTTAGGTTTCACAAAATTTCCACCCTGATTTCTCTCCATTCTATTTTCAACGTAGTCATTAATTTCCATGCGCAAATTGTCCTTGAATGGCTTGTTTATTGCAATATCAAGAGTCTGGAGATAGGCTGTCATTCCTGTGGGAATCATTATTTGACCTATTTTTCTTTCATGAAGAAATTTCTTCATGTCTTTAGCGCAGTGAGTGCTGGCTGCATCCCAGTCTAGCAGAGCTCTTTGGCTCCCTGGCATAACAAGTGGCAGCATTAAACCGACCCACTTCCTTATAACTGCTTGTGTGGCCCAGGCTTTTTCAGTTTCAGAATAAAAATATTATCAGGGAGGTCTTATTTTCGGGTGGATGCCTTATATTACAGCGAGAGACAAAACTGGAAGTAGGTCTTATTTTGGGGGGATGTCTTACTTTCGGGGAAATGGTACATTGATAACCACCTGTTTTGTAGGAAAGAACATCCTATATAATAAAAGAGAAACATGCAAATTTGACCGTACCTTTGCTCCTGATTGGCTATGCTACCAGCCAATCAGGAGCGGGGGCAGGGCCAAGTGGCACGAGCGCCCAGCCCCTGGAGCCGGGTGGTCGCAGGCAGTGGGGCTGAGCTGAGCAGGGCAATGGCTTGGTGCCCAAGGCCTAATGCTGGGGCTGAGCCATCAGCTGGATATCCCCTGAGGGCTCCCAGTATGTGAGAGGAGGCAGGTTGGGTTGAGGGACCACCCACCCCCAGTGCACAAATTTTGCACCGGGCCCCTAGTCCTAAAAGGCTAATATGCAAATCAACCAAATGGTGGAGCAAGCAGTCATTATGATGCACACTGGCCACCAGGGGACAGACGCTCAATGCAGGAGCTGCCCCCTGGTTGTCAGTGTGCTACCACAGGGGGAGCACTGCTCAGCCAGGAGCCGGGCTCATGGCAGTTGGACATCCCTGAGGGCTCACAGACTGCAAGAGGGCACAGGCCAGGATTTGGGATCTCTTTCTCCTGAGTGCATGAATTTTGTGCACTGGGCCTTTAGTACAATTATATTTTTACTTTAATTGTTTGGAAACGTGTATCTTTTCATGAGAACGTCACACATTAAGGGCAGAGCACATACCTTTTACACAATTGTTTGTGTCTTATTATTTGTACGTTCAAAGAAGATGGAAGTGAGGAATATGTTGAAATTCATGGTATCTTCACAAATTATATTCCAGGAAAATCTGCATTTTATTCTGTCTCTGTGAATGAGAAGTGATGTCTCTGGTGGTCTTCCCAGGTATGACTACCTCAAACCACACTAGTATTAGTCACACAGTCTTCTACTTGCTGGGCATCCCTGGCCTTGAGGATCAACACATGTGGATTTCCATCCCCTTCTTCATTTCCTATGTCATGGCCCTGCTTGGGAAGTCTGCTCATCTTCATTATCCTTACCAAGCCCAGCCTCCACAAACCCATGTACCTCTTCCTCAGCATGCTGGCTGGAACAGATGTTGTCCTCTCCATGTGCACAGTACCTCAGGCCTGGCCATCTTTTGGTTCCATGCTGGGAAGATCTCCCTGAATTGCTGTATCTCTCAGGTATTCTTTGTTACTACCACTTTCATGTCTGAGTCAGGGATCTTGCTGGTGATGGCATTTGACTGCTACATTGCCATATGCTACCTGCTGAGATACACAGCTATGCCTACATATTCACTGATTGGGAAAATTGGTCTGAGTATCTTTCTGGGAAGTTTTGCTATAGTATTTCCCATAATATTTCTTCTGAAAAGACTGTCTTTTTGCAAAGCACATTAGGTCGGTCAAATAATTCTGTGAGGACATACGAGTGTATGGACTCTTCCTTCTAATGTCAACAATAGCTTTAGATGTTTTTCTAATTTTTGTTTCATATATGCTTATTCTCCATGCTGTCTTTCACATCCCTTCCCAAGATGCTTGCCACAAAGCTCTCAACAGGTGTGGCTCCCACATCTGTCATCATCCTATTTTATGGGTCTGGGATCTTCTCAGTTCTCACTCAGCGTTTTGGATGCCACATTTCATCCCATATCCATATCCGGCTAGCCAATGTCTGCATTCTGGCTCCTCCTATGCTGAATCCCATCATTTATGGAATTAAGACCAAATAGATATATACCAGGTGACTTATATTTTATTTTCAAAACTGACATGACTTTGGGAATGGAAACTAGATTAGTTTCTTCAACATTTCAAGTCATACATTGAAGTAAGATTTAGAAGCTTCTAGTAGGTGGGGGATAGCTAAGACTACATGTCTATGTAGTCTATAGACTACCTCACTGAGTATATGTTTCTGAAGCAAGTCCACAGGGGAGCTTGGGACATGCTTTTCAAAGTGTCAGATCAATACTAAGAAATCAATTTCTTTGTGGCTCAGTGAACTTTCTCACTCATAGTCTAAATAAAGTAAATCACTCCTAGTCTATAGCCCTAGATAGGTATTTGGAAAGAGATGGATTGTTGATAATTACTGGACTATTCTTTCTTGGTTTGTTTTATCCCATTCGTTTTATCTACATTGGGAGGTTGCTTTAACTAAATATTATTCCCTTTGCCCTCTCTATCATAAAATTTTATTTTTACAGGATCACCTCCATCTGTATACATTCCATTATTTGTTCTGAAATTTAAAGAAAGGAAAAGAGGGAAGCAGGCACAAACCTTTTGCACCCACATTCTCCTATAGCCTTTCCTCTGTTTTTCCTTTTCTTCTTTTTTACTTTCTTCCTGTACCATTTTATACTTCTGCCCCTCAGCTTTCTATTCCATCACATCTTCCTCGTTCTAGTGTTCTTTTTCCTCACCACTGATCATTAGGGAGTGGGAGAAAGCAAAGGAGGTGTGGGGGAAAGCTGTGGGATCTGATAAAAAGTAAAATGATAGACACATGTTTCTTTCACACAGGTGGGTGCAGAGTAGTTAACAGTCAATAATTAACATCATAACAGTAACAACTAGTGGATTCGTTGTCTCCATAGAGCCAATGCCTGTCTTGGAGGGGTCTGGAAAACAGAAATTACCCTGACATTCCAAAGCTAGGTTTTTGTAGATGCAAGAAGACAATAGCCAGGCTCAGGTAAGGTAAAGATTATTAACCTTTGTCAGAGAAGGTACTAGGCCTAGGACGTGACTGCCCGCCATGAGTTCTGCTTTTAGTTAAAATGTTTTAATTTCAGACCATCCTCTGTAGGTACTTCAGGCTTCTGAGTTTGTAAGGCCGCCAAGCAGGCCTCCCCTGAGCTTGTCAGGTTTAGTATGTGGCCCCTTTTCATCCACAGCCTCTCCACTGTGGGGCTGCTGATCCTCAGCAGTGGTGAACAGAGTTCTGGGTGCCAAACTCAGCCCGCAGGGGTTCCTAGAGGCACTTGTACCTCCTCCCCAGGTGGGACCATCAGCTTGCCATTGCAGACCACACTACCTACTCCCTCCTGCCAATCAGGCCTGGGCACTGCTACACTTCTGGGAGCTGAGTCCTGCTGGGAGCCAGTGCCTGCCAATGCTGGCAGCGATTTCTGCCTGTACCCTCTGTAGAGGCTTGGCAGGCTGAGGCCCCGCTTTCCTGGGCCACTTCCTGCCATCTCTAATCTCCTCCCTGTGGCCCATTCCTGGCAGTGAGTCCTGCCTGGCACCACAGGCTGCACTCAAGGTGTCTTTGCCAGGCAATCCTGCCTCTGTTGCTGGCACTGGACCATTTCCATGGAATCCTTCTGGGTGGCACTGTTGCAAGCAGGATTCTCCTGGGATCCTCCCAAGTGCCTCTTGCTGGTCTGGCACCTGAGCACCTTCCTGGATTTCCTCCCCTTAAACCCTGCTGGGCGCTTACAGAGTGCTTTACTGTTTGCAAATCACTTTGGTATTTCATTTCATCAGATGCTCAGAGGCCCCTCGAAGAACAAGTGATTCCCTGGACACTGAGAGCTCTGGGGTGGGCAGGCTTCCTGAATGGGTTACTCTGCCTCTGCCTTTGTGCCCTGGGGCAGGGACTGGGGGGAGGATGCGTCCTGAGGGTCTAGATGGGCAGGGGTGAGGCCAGCTGGCAGGGGCCCAGTCCTTTTGCTCTGGGAAGAGCATCTGAGGGTCAGGAGGGTCTGGAGCCAGCTGTGGCTCCCTGCTTGCCCCATCTGGAATGCTTATGGGCAGTAAGACCCACATGAGCAGGGCAAGGACAGTGTGCCAGGTACAGGTCAGCAGGGTGGGAAGTTCTGGATGCCCAGCAAGGGGCAACACGGGGAAAACAAGAATCCCGTCATCCCCAGGGAAACCTGCCCTCCCGGAGCTTATCACTGGTCGTGCAGTTTGGACCCTCTGGCTTTTCACATCCCTAGTCATACTGTTTGGACGCCCCTGACCTTTTCTTCCCTAAAGATAACATCTAGGGCTCTGTTGTATTTCAGCTGCAGGCCCAGAAAAGCAGCAAAACCAGACAAGCGACACCATGGCTGCCTCAGGTCCAGCTGCACCCCTGCTCTGGTGCAGACCAATCAATCCATGGAGACCTTGACCTTCCAAAGCACACACCTGGAAAGCTGCTGAATGTTCTATTGAGATCTTCCCCTGAGACCTCCCCTAAAATCTCACCCTTAAACCTTTAGGAGGGAGCACCCAGGTGCTCTCCCTTCAGGGAGCCCGCCCCCACTTTTCCCTCCCCCTCCCTGCTGCCCACTCTCCTCACCTTTACCTTCCTCACTTCTAAATTACAAGGGCCCTTTCTTTGCCTCTATAACTTGTTTCCTAAGCCCATTTCTTCTATGAATTACATATTTTACTTCTGTGACTTTCTAAATAAATGTTCTCTTATGGTTTGACTCTTGGCTCTGAACTCTTCCCAGCCAGAACTCAAGTACAAGGTTGCTGAACCCAGGTCTGGTGCTGTTCTTGCTGGCCACAATAGAGGCAAACTGAGGTTTGCAAGAACTGAACTAGCCATTCTTTCATGGTGGCTTACAGCAGTCTGCTGCCCAGGTATGTTAACCAGGTTCTGTGATAACACTGAGCTTGCCTCTGCTCTCTCAGTGGGTCTGCCTGGCCTCGGCTGAGGAGGGCTTTGCAGTGTGGAGTTCTCCCCTGAAAGAGGGGAGGGAGGGGGGGTTGGGAGGGATTCCCTTGTGCACTCTGGGAGGCATATTTCTGGGAGGTAACCTGGCTTCCTCCTATGACCCCTGCTCCTACTCAGGACCTGGAAGAATTCTTCTTGAGCACACTGATGATCTTTTCTATCTAGGAGAGGGTAACAGCATCACTGGTCTAGTCTTAGCTGCCAAGAGGCCAAGCAGTTGGCTCCGTAGTATCCAGGCTGGGAGGATGATGCCCACCCTTAGGAGGGTGATGGGAGCAGGGCAGTGGGTGACAGCTCAGGATGGAATATGGATTGTCAGGTGCAGTTCTTTGCTTAAGACACTTCCTTTCCATGCAGGTGGTGCTCTTCGTGGGAAGAATCCAGCCCTTCCCCCACAAAGAGGTCACCTGAGTACCCACCTTTCTGACCTCTGGTGGATTCTCTCTTCCTTGTGAGGAATCCTGAACCTGCTTTTGCTTGGCCGATTCTTGTCAAGAGTTGTCCTCACTTTGTAGCTGCTGCACTCCCATAGTCACTGGCTGCCCCTCAGCACCAGCTCTTCCTGGTGTGTGTGTGTGTGTGTGTGTGTGTGTGTGTGTGTGTGTGTGTATGTGAGCTTTGGGGTAGGCCTCTACCCATGGCTATAGGATCGATGAGGTTGTTGGCTTCATTCTGGTCTTGCCAGTGTTTCTGTTTGTATGGAAAGCCAGAAATTTTCTAGGAGAGGTGAGATCTCTAAGTCGGAGTGGTTGGGCAGGTCTTTGTGGTGACAAGGAGGCGTGGGACCTGAATTGGGGCATGGGGACACCATGTTGTGGTCTTGGCACCATGGAGACTTGGCTGCTCTCGATCTAAGGCCTCGCTAGGAAGGTGAGAGCCAACCCTGGTAGAACTGGTGATTTCTCTGCTGCCAAATATGTGCCCTATTGTAGCTGGAAAAAGGGGTGTAATTAAAACTCTGCCTTACCAGGACCTGATGTGTGTGCACGGCCTTTACCATATGCTTTAAATATATACACGAATGTATGTGCCGGAAGCCAATTCCAGCATGTCATAATTAGAAGAGTTTTATCAAAAGGTTGATGGAACTTGGTGGCTTAACAAGGGCTGAGTCACATATGTAATCACATATGTTGGAATGGCTAATAGGCACTTCCCACAAACCTGAATAGGATTATTATTAACTGCCAAACAGTTCAGGGCATCTTAATCTACATGCTACTGCCTCCTGTTGGCCAACACCTAAACAGCTGTAGGCTATTCCCCAATCTGACAATGTTTCTGTAAACCCTACCCTTTGAAACCCTACCCTTTGAAGTGTATGCCTCCATCTTGTCTTAGGACAATTTGTGTTGATAAAAAGCACAGGGTCCTGAGACAAGAAGGAAGAAGAACTAATAACCTGGAGTGTTTACCGCTTTTATTTTTTATTTTTAAAATATAACTAAAGAACATTTATTTGTTTTTCACTAAGACTTTATCTTAGCACACAATTAAACTGTGTCACTACCCTTCACCCCAACTTGAAGAAGGGTAAGTACAGTGAATGTTATAAAGCAGATATGAAGGATTGGAATCAACATTAACTGACAAAGAAAAACTTCCTTCTAAGTCATCATAACAATGTTTTAAGTAAAAAAAGAGAAAAAGGGGGTGATGGGAGTTCAGATTGAACAAGATTCTCACATATCATCTAACACATTCAATCCTGGCTAGAGTGTACCAAAATGGAAACAGGATTACTATAATACAAAACTTCACTACAGATAGCTGTACACACCTGTGTTCCAAGCCCACCCCCAACCCCCAAATGCTTCCAACACAACTATTTCCCGGCCTGTTGGGCCTGTCAACGAAGGAGCACGTAGATCTTCTCTTTAATCAATCTTTGTTATAAGGCTGGTATGTCTGGGTATCAGCTCGGTAAACAAGACAGCTGAGGTCGGCCAGGTCATCAATAAAATCAAACAACTGGCTGATATCATATGTGACAGAGGGGCTGTTGGGATTTATTCTCTTCAGATGTTCTTCATACATTTTACAAACGCCTTCCATGCACTCATTCACTGATTCATAATCAGCATAAGTTCTGCCTTCTGGTCTCTTGGTAGGCTGTACCAGCAAAATGGTGTGAGACATCGCGCCAAACTCTTCCGCTGCAGCCGCCGCCGCCGACACCACCACATGCGAGCTGAACCACAACTAACAGCCAACCCCGCGAGAGAAGCTCTGGAGTGTTTACCTCTTTTAGCTGAATTTTCTCTGACCCCCCAATGCCTTCCAAAATTATCTTTCGTCTTTGGACTCCTACTTAATCTATGCACAGTCTTTCTCGAGATTCCTGAACTCTTTGTAATGCTGAGACAAGAACCCTGGCATGTATGTGTACAGTATGTATATATACAGTGTATATATACATGTGAGTGTATATTGAAATATATTTATACATTTATAATATGTACATACATGTGTATATAGTCTATCTAATAAAAGAGTAATATGCAAATTGACCACACCTTCGCTACACCAATCAGCCATGTCCACCAGCCACGCCCACCAGACAATCAGGAGCAAATTATGCAAATAAACCCCAACCAAGATGGCTGCTGCCACTGAAAGCAGGAGGGAGGCTTAGGTTTCCCCGGCAATGGAGGACGTCAGCTCCTGCTATTGTCAGCTTAGGCCTCCACTCAATGCTACAAAGTTTCAATTATAAAAGATACATAAACCAAACAGAAATGGCAGCAACCACGAAGCTGGAGAGAACAGAGGCTAGGGTTGCCGGAACGATGGAGGAAGCCAAACTTCTGCAGCCCAAGCCTAGGCCTCCACTCTAGGCTACAATGTTTCAAACAGAAATGGCTGTGGCCATGGAGGGAGCAGAAGGCTTGGCTCCGCTCTAGGCTACAAAGTTTCAAATGTAAAACATAAATTAATCCCAGATCCCAGGGCCTCCACTTGGGTCGCTGGGGGGGCGTGGCTGACCTGCAAACCACCATAAGCCCCTCACCAGGCTGCCCCACACCCCAAGGGAACCGCCACCCTGATCCAGGACACCCTTCAGGTCAAACCAGCCAGTCCCCACCCATGCATCAGGCCTTTGTCCTATCTAATAAAAGAGTAATATGCGGATTGACCATCACTCCAACACACAAGAGGGCTGCCCCATGTGGTCAAAGATCCTGCCCCCATGTGGACACAAGATGGCCACCACAAGATGGCCAGCTGGGGAGGGCCGTTGGGAGGTTCCAGGCCTGCAAGGGAGGGCAGTTGGGGGCCAGCAGGCCAGCAGGAGAGGGCAGTTGGGAGGGACCAGGCCTGCAAGGGAAGGCAGTTGGGGGCAATCAAGCCTGCAGGGGAGGGCAATTAGGGGTGACCAGGCAGGCAGAGAAGGGAAGTTGGGGGCAAACAGTCTGGCAGGGGAGCAGTTAGGCTGGCAGGGTAGTGGTTAGGAGGTGATCAGGCTGGCAGGCAGAAGCAGTTAGAGGCAATTACGGAGGCAGGAAGGGGAGCAGTTTAGAGCCAGCAGTCCTGAATTGTGAGAAGGATGTCTGACTGCCAGTAGGATCGGGCCTAAATGGGCAATTGGACATCCCTCGAGGGGTCTCCTACTGGAGAGGGTACAGGCTGGGCTGAGGGACAATCCCCGACCCCTGTGCACAAATTTTGTGCACTGGGCCTCTAGTATGTGTGTGTGTGTGTGTATATATATATATATATACACACACACACACACACACACACACACATATGTATCTAGCATAAATATCACACACATCTATCAGCCTCCTATTCATTTTCCTATGTATCTCCTGTTAGTATAAAAACATTCAAGCCTGTAAAGAATTTTTGTGAGTTTATTTGAGCCAAACTATTGCTGGGAAACTACTAGTATCTCAATGGATAGTGCTCCAGAGGATGGTAGGATACTTAGATGGGTATAGGATAGTTAACAGTCAACAAATACTGTGATAAAAATAATAAGGAAGGAATTTGTGTATTTGTCCAGGGGCTCAGGCTCATTAGGTTGTGCCCCAAGGAGTTTGGAAAAAGGGAAGTTAAAAGTTACCCAGACAACTCAAGGATTTGTTATTATAGATGCAAAAAGACAGATAGGCTCAGTTAAGGTAAAGGTTGACCTTGTCAGTGAAGATACTGGCCTAGGATGTAACTACCCACCATAACTGCTTTTAGTTAAAGTTTAATTTCAGACCATCCTTTGTGGTCTGAGTTTGCAAGACCGCCATGCCGGCCTCCCCTGAGCTGGTCAGGTCAGCATGGGGCCCACTGCGTCCACACTCCCTATCTATACATCTTAAAAACCAAGAGGTCATAGGACACCTCCAGGTCTAATCAAACATCTTAGGTTCATTTCAACCCCTTCCCTTTCTTCCTTTTCTTTAAAAAAAAAAAAAAAAGATAAGCCTAGATGACGGCATAGGTAAACACCTGAACTTGCTGCCTCGAACGACCACTTCAAAACGACAACCAAAAGACAAAACGAACATCATCCAGAACCACAGAAAGCTGGCTGAGTGGAAATTCTACAACTAGAAGGGAACAGAAAAGCACACCGAGACTCAGAGGAAATACGGAAGTAAAGTGCAGAAGTACAGAGGCGCACTCGGAAAGGGCTGGCAACTGAGTATGCGGTTATCCTTCTCACACAGGAGGGAGATTCAAGCTCCTGAAGGCTCTCAACTTCAGTTCCATGCAAGGCTCTGGGGACCCAGACTCATACGGAGAGAAAGTAGAGTGTCTGGCAGCAGGCAGAACTTGAGGGCAGCTTTTTCTCAGAGGTGCTTGCAGCAATTCCTGCAGAACACTGAGACCCAGGGCCTCTTAGAGCAGGGATGAGGATCAGCCATTGCTGTTTGCTCCACTTTGTAAATTCCCTGTGACCCCGCCCCACTCAAGCTGTGCACAGAGGCTTTAGAATATGATTCTCTTGGCCCTTTGAAATCTAAAATTACCTAACAGCTCTGACCAGTTCGGCTCAGTGAATAGAGTGTTAATTTGTGGATTTAAAGGCCGCAGGTTTGATTCCAGTCAAGGGCATGTACCTTGGTTGCAGGCACATCCTCAGTAGGAGGTGTGCAGGAGGCAGCTGATCGATGTTTCTCTCTCATCGATGTTTCTAAATTTTATCCGTCTCTCTTCCTTGCTGTAAAAAAACCCAAATATATATATATATATATATATATATAAAATGAAATAAAATAAAATTACCTAACAAACTACAGCTTGGTCAGTAAGACCCAGAACATCCAAAAGAAGGCCCAAGGCCCCAAAGCAGCTTGCATTGTTTCACAGCTGGACCTCATTTGGGCACTTCCAAACCCCTACCAAAAAAGAGGAATCTGCAGATCTCTCCAGAGCACCTGCTGCATGGGCTCAGGCAGAGGCTAAATTAGCACCTTTTTGAGATCCAAGAGCCAGTGTAACCAATGGTCAGAGTGGGACCATCCAGATTACAACTCCTCAGATCCATAAGAGACACACTCAGGGGGCAGACTCAGTGAGCACCAAAGCCCCACTGAAGCAAATATTGTCTCATAAGAGTGTCTCCAGCACAGAAGTTCTCCCATCGTAGACACAGCAGATTCTCAGTCAATTGGCCTGGAGGTCAATTCCTCCTAGTGATATCAACAACAATCGAGGCTTAACTAAAACAATACTGTGCACACAAGAGAGTCCACCTCAGGTAACTGGGAGGATGAGCCACTGGGCTCTACAGGACACCTAGCACAAAAAACCACTCTATCAACATAGGGAAGCAGCTAAAATGTGGAAACAAAGAAATAGGTCAAAAATGAAAGAAAGGGAGGAAAGCAAAATACTGGATGTAGAGTTCAAAACTGTGGTTATAAGGGTTTTCAAGAATTTTCTCGAAACTGCTGATAAATTTAGGGAGACCCTAGAGGATATGAAAAAGGACTGACCAGAAATTAAGCACTCAATGAAATAAAAAATAATATAGAGACCCAACAGCAGACTAAAGGATCACAAGAATCAAGTCAAATATTTGAAATACAAATAAGCAAAAACAACAACAACAACAACAAATAAAACCCAACTGGAAAAGCAAAAAAAAAAAGAGTCCAAAAATATGAAATAGTGTAAGGAACCTCTGGGACAATTTCAAGTATACCAACAATGGAGGTGCCAGAAGAAGAGAGAAAGCAAGATACTGAAACCCATTTGAAGAAATAATGACAGAAAACTTCCCTCACCTGGTAAAAGAAATAGACTTACAAGCTCACAGAACCCCAAACAAAAGGAATCAAAAGAGGACCATACCAAGACACCTCGTAATTAAAATGCCAAGGGCAAAAGACAAAGAGAGAATATTAAAAGCAGCAAGATAAAAACAGTTAGCTACCTTTAAGGTAACACCCATAAGATTGTCAAATGATTTCTCTAAAGAAACTATGCAGGCCAGAAGTGTGGCAAGAGATATTCAAAGTGATGAACAGCAAGAACCTACAATCAAGATTACTCTACCCAAGAAAGCTATCATTCAGACTTGAAGGTCAGATAAAGAGCTTCACAGATAAGAAAAGCTAAAGGAGTTCAACACTGTCAAACCAGTATTATATGAAATGCTGAAACGTATTCTTTAAGAAGATGAAGAAGAAAAAGGTAAAAATTTATGAACAACAAATATATATCTATCTATCAACAATTGAATTTAAAAATCAAGTGGTTAAATAATTTGAAGAACAGAATAAACTTGAAAATATAATAGAATCAGGGGCATAGAAAGGAAGTGTACTGACAATTCTCTGGGAGAAAGGAGTGTGGGTGGTGCGGGAAGAGAGTGGACAAAAATCGTACACCTATGGATGAGTACAGTGAGGGCGGCGGGGGGGAGGGGGCAAGGGCAGAGGGTGGGGTGGGAACCAGGAGGAGGGGAGCTATAGGAGGAAAAAAGAGAACCAGCTGTAATAATCTGAACAATAAATATTTACATAAAAATATTTTTCTTTGATTTGGGAGAGAGGAAAGGAAAGGAGGAATAGTGTAAGGAACCTCTGGGACAATTTCAAGCATACCAACAATGGAGGTGCCAGAAGAAGAGAGAAAGCAAGACACTGAAAACCCATTTGAAGAAATAATGACAGAATCATTGATTGGCCGCCTCCTGCATGCCCTCTACATTGGGATGGAGCCCGCATCCGGGGCATGGGCCCTTGATCAGAATCAATCCCAGGACCCTCCCTTTCCATATGGAATTTCCTTCTCTGAAAGTGAAAAACCAGCCTTCAATTATCTACAATATATTTACTTATTTGATTAATCCTATAATACATGGAATATAGTTGCATAATTGCTAAGTCTTCTGTGGAAAACAAATTTATTACATAGAATTCAATATTCTTTAGAACCTGAGAGTATGGAGGCAAAATACTGGTTCAAAACATACTCCAGTTTTCACCGTGTCTGACATTCATTTCAGGTTAATTCTCTCAATTGTATTCTGTTAGAGTTTTCTCCTTTCATTCTTGATTTTATTCATTAATAAGTTTGGGTATGTCAAATGTTAACGTGGTTCTAAAAGTCAGAACTGCACAAAAACGTAAGTTCTACCCAGTCTCACTGTTGCCATTTTTCTACCCTGTTTCCACCATATTATTTTCACCCCTTTTCTACCCAATCCCTGAATATAACTAATCTCATTGGTTTCTGGGTTACCTTTTCCAAGTTTCTTTTTGTATAATCGTACAGATGATATATATTTTTTCTTATTTCTCTTTTCTTTTGCAAAAGGTGCCATACTTTCTCAGATTTTGCTCTATCATTTAACAATATATTTTCAAAGCCATTCCATATTAGTTTATAGATATTATTCTCTTTTTATTGCTGTATAGTATTCCCATGGATGGATCTACTGCTGTCCAGTCAGCCATTCTGTCATGTCATTATTTAGGTTGTTTCTAGGATTTTGCAAGTATAATGCTAAAATGAATTACATTGGGCATAGATATTCTTGTACAACTGGAGATGTTTAACCAGGGTGTACTGGAAAAAGCATGTGTCATTTTCTTAGATACTGCCTGCTTTCCCAAAATTAGCATACCAATTTGCATTCCGACCAGCAATGTCTAACAGTCCCTATTTCCCTCCTGGCCGGCCAACAGAATGTGTTGGTGTACTTTTAAAGTATTGCTAATCTGCTAAATGAGAAATATCTGTGTTATTTTAATGTGCATTTTTCTTATTAAACGGTTGGATAGTTTTTCATATGCTTAAGAAACATTTTTTATTCTTTTTTTGTGTGTGAATCATCTGTTCATGTCTTTGACTCACACATCATATTTCTGGAACTTTCCTCCCTCAATTTTTAAAAGTTCTTGTATTTACAGATGTTATATATTCATGAATGTTACATGTTATCCTTTCAGCTTGTCATTTATTTTACATTACTTTTTTTCATACAATAAAATTTCTTTTCATATAAAAATTTATTACTCTTTTATTGCTCCTGGATGAATTTGCTTTTCACTAAACCCAGGAATGTTCAATTATAATAAACTATTTTTGGTACAAATAAAATATTTGACTCAAAATAATGTGAATTATAATAACCTTCTTTTCCATTTTAAAATATTTTTCCACTTAAAAAATATTCTGGAAAAAAGCAATCATTTAACAAATAAATAAAAACATGTACCTAAGAACACAGGCCCCAATATAGCTCAGCAGAGCACTGGCCAGAGGCCCATAACCCTTAGCAGCAGTAACAAGGCATAGCCACTGCTCAACAACTATGGTAGCATCAGCAGCAAAGCTGGAGGAAGCTTCAATGGACTTAGTTCTCAGATCTCCACTACACTTCCTTGTGCTGTACAGACTTCTATAGAAAGAAAATTCTCATTTTCCCCTCCTGTCTAATGAACTTTGGTTTCAAGTCACCTCCTGTGATACACTGCAATATGAAAAGCATTTATTCCATATATTGCATAGCTCCAATACTCTAAGCATGGCCATCCTCCTTCTTTGCCTACTGACGAAGAACCCCATGGTTGCTTTCCCTGGTATAAAACTATTCATGCTCCTAGTGGATCTTTTACATACTCCTTTGTTTGTTTGTGGTTGGTTCATACCTAAAAAGAAAAAGTAAAAATTCCAAGCAGGTAATGTTATCACACAATGAATTTACCTTTAAGCTTCTCACAGAAAATCAGGTTTGAATAGTGTGGGTCCATTCATACGTGGATTTTTTTCAGTAAGTATAGTCAGTCTTATATCCCGAGGTTTTACATTCATGGATTCAACCAACTGAAGATGAAAACTGGTGTTTTCTCTGTGGTTGGGGATCTGCAGATGTGAAGAGCTGACTTTAGGCACTGTGCTATGCCATCCTATTTAATAAAAGAGTAATATGCAAATTTGACCAAACCTTCACCACACCCACAAGCCATGCCTACAGCCACACCCATCAGCCAATCAGTAGCAGATTATGCAAATAAACCCCAACCAAGATGGCTGCCGCCACTGAGAGCAGGAGGAAGGCTTGGGGTTCCCCAGCAACAGAGGAAGCCAAGCTTTCCGCCTGCCTTTTCCTGCATAGGCCTCCACTCAATGTTACAAAGTTTCAGTTATAAAATATACAGAAATGGTGGTAGCCACTGAGCTGAAGAGAACAGAGGTTTGGGTTTCCCTGGCAACGGGTTTCCCTAGGTCTCCACTCTAGTCTACAAAGTTTCAAGCAGAAATGGCTGCCACCATGGATGGAGCAGAAGGCTTTGCTCAGCTCCAGGCTACAATGTTTCAATTTTAGACATAGATTAATCCCAGATACCAGGGCTTCTGCTTGGGTAGCTGGGGGGCATGGCCGGCCTTCAAACATCCACAGGCCCCTAGTCCAGGCCGCCCCACACCCCAAGGGAACCCCCACCCTGATCTGAAACACTCTTCAGGGCAAACCAGCTGGCCCCCACCCATGTACCAGGCCTCTATCCTAACTAATAAGTGTAATTTTCAGATTGACCATCATTCCAACCCACAAGAGGGCTGCCCCCATGTGGTCAAAGATCCTGGCCCCATGTGGACACAAGATGGCCACAAGATGGCCAGCAGGGGAGGGCGGTTGGGAGGTTCCAGGCTCTGCAAGGGAGGGCACTTGTGGGTGATCAGGCCAGCGGGGGAGGACAGTTGGGAGGGACCAGGCCTGCAAGGGAGGAAAGTTGGGAGCAATCAAGCCTGCAGGGGAGGGCAGTTAGGGGTGACCAGGCAGGCAGAGAAGGGAAGGTGGGGGCAAACAGGCCGGCAGGGGAGCAGTTAGACATCAATTAGGCTGGCAGGGTAGTGGTTAGGGGGTGATCAGGCTGGCAGGCAGAAGTGGTTAGGGGCAATCAGGGAGGCAGGCAGGTGAGCAGTTTAGAGCCAGCAGTCCTGGATTGTGAGGATGTCCGACTGCCCGTTTAGGCTCAATCCTACTGCCCGTTTAGGCCCGATCTTACTGGGATCGGGCCTAAACAGGCAATCGGACATCCTTCCAGGGGTCCCAGATTGGAGAGGGTGAAGGCTGGGCTTAGGGACATCCCCCGCTCCCTGTGCATGAATTTCGTGCACTGGGCCTCTAGTTATATAAACATGTAAATTGACCGAACAGCAGAATGAGCAGTTGCTATGAAGTGCACTGACCACTGGGGTCAGATGCTTAACATAAGAGCTGTCTCTTTGTGTCCAGTGCACCCCCACAAAAAGAGCGCCACTCATTCATAAGCTAGGCTCACAGCTGGCAAGCACAGGGATGGTGGTGGCAGCCTGTCCTGCCTCCATTGCAGGTGGGCCGTAAGGAGCAAGTGGTCTGAGACTGCAAGAGCCTCAGCAGGAGAGCTCTGGACTCAAAGAGGGCCAGGACAGGCTGAGGGACACTCCCCTCCTCCATTCCCAGTGCACAAATATTATGCAATAGGCCTCTACTTGTTTTTTAAAAATATATTTTATTGATGTTTTACAGAGAGGAAGAGAAAGCCAGAAAAATGGAGAAACATCGATTAGCTGGCTCCTGCACACACCCCAATGGGGATGTGCCCGCAACCAAGATATATGTCCTTGACTGGAATCGAACCCGGGATCCGAGTCCACAAGCCAATGCTCTATCCACTGAGCCAAACCGGTTTCAGTAGGCCTCTAGTTCTTTATAAAGGACTTAAAACATCTATGGATTTGGTATTCACTGGGTAGTCCTGGAACCAATCCCATGTAGATTCCAGGGTATTGTAGTTTAGGGGAGTCAACAGTAACACTCAAACTTCCACTATGGCAGATTGGGGTGTTGATGCCCTAACCCCTAGTTGCTTAAGGTTCAACCGTGTTGCTAATGCAAGCGAGCAGTCCATTACATGGATGTACCCAAACTAATTTATCCACTTTTGAAAATATTTCCGTATTGATGCGCTCTTCCCAATTCTTTTGTATTCTGAACAATTATATAATCATTATCTTTTAATGTAGTTTACAATTTGTCTGGTTATTTCTTAATAGCTGGATTTGGATTGATGGGTAAATTACAAACATATTGTGTTTAAGGTTTTAAAAAAATTTAAAAGCTGAACTGTCAGCCAGTAAGTTATTAGTTTATGATCCCCAAGAAAACCCATGTGTGATCTGGCTCACACCCATGCCAACACTGGAAATTAGCATGCCTTTCCATCTTTGCTGGATCAGAAGGTGAGCCAAGCAAAAATGGTGTCACATTTCTGTCTTGCTAGAAATTCTGGGGTTACTGGTAAAAGTGAACTTTCCTTTTGTATGTCCACCTGGACTCTTGATGCTATTTTCTGGAGAGATGGTCTCTGAGCTGCAGGAGGCCCGTCTGTGAGAAGATGGGGCCTTACCATTGCCATCCTCTCCTACTGCCGCATACATCACACAGAGACCCACGTCAGGGGGAAGGAGGCTCTCATGCTTATAGAATGTGGGGACAATGCAATGAAAAATGGCCATAGGAGAAGAAAACAGGAACTTGTTCTCATCATTCACAGTGAAGAATGGAAGCCGTTCTAGAGGCAGAAAACTGTTAACTACAAGAAGAGGCTGGGGGAAAAAAGGCAGTTAAGTGTACAGCTGTGTCCTGAAGCAGATAGAAGGAACAGCTGAAGGTCACACAGGAAGTGTCTGTAAGGGACAGCCATAGTCCAGAAGGTTGGGGACTGCTGGACAGGGCTCTCCTGACCAAGCAGACACCACTACAGCTGGGTTCCTTCCTGGAGCCACCGACGGAGATGCAGAGACCACGCCATCTTGAAGGGTAGATATTATCGGTGGAAAATCTACAATTGCAGCACCCACTGAACTGCTGCGAACCCCAGAGACCCGGCCGCGAATTGGCACGAACACATAAATTCAGAGGAGCTCTGCACTCCTCCATGGAAAGGGCAGATTTGGCCTGGGATAAGGTGAGTTCTCTGGTCCCGAGACGGTGGAGAGGTGTGAGCACTGCGTGAGCTGGAGGACTGGGTGGGGAAGTCTGTACCCAGAACAATCCGCAGCTGTTGGGGCTGGCATGATCCATGAATGTGGAAGGGGGTCCTCAATGCTCATAACAGAGGGGATGTCTAGAAAGCAGCCCATTTTGATCTGATGCAAAAGGACAGGCTAAACATTCTTGAAGTGTGCGGGCTGGTTGGACACAAGGGGGAAGGAAGGACTGTGTAGACTTGCGTGGTGCCTGAGTTGGCACACTTGCGTGTTTCCTCTTTAAATCCTTGCTCCCGATTGCTGAGCCTAGTGCATGGGGTCACCCATTTGAGGACACCCAAGGAGCCTGCAAGGGAAGGTAGTTTTTCTGGAGCCTGGGGATCAGAGCAGGGAGTGACCATCAGAGAACCAGCTTTGGGGCAGCCCGCACCCACAAACCAGTACTGAGTGCCATGGGGAAAGCAGAATCTAAGCACTGGCTAGAAAGGACCTACAGACCCAGAAGTTAATCCAGAAAAACTGCCACCCAGGGTTTCAATCACAAATTGACTCTGGTGTAATCACAAATAAAGGAATACAAGGACTTAAGACACAATGTCTGCTTAAAAATCAGGGCTGGTTTACAACAGTGAGGAGCACTGGAACGCAGGGAAATACAATACTGTCCTGACTGGGAACAGGTGAGCCAAACAGAACAATAGAGGAAGTAAATGACCTTCACCACTACACATTTTATTCATTTATTTTTTCATCTTTTACTTAAAAAACTACTTTCTTTTTTCATCACTTGATTTTACATTTTTAATTATTTTTATTTTCAATTACTATGTTTACTACTACTATTTTACCTATTTGTTTTAAAAAGTGTCATTTTATTTTCCCTTTATTTCAGAGATTAGTGTTCTATTTTCATCTTTCCTTTAACATGATTATACTCTATCTCAACTCTACCCTTACACCATCACTCTCTTCTTAACTTTTCCACTTTTGTTGTCCTGTTACTCTTACCCTTTTCCTGCTTTAGATTTTCTCTATTCTTTCTTTTTACCATGTTAAAATCCCCCCCATGTATATATCAAATCTCCAATCCCCTGCCCAGAGTCCATACACACCTCTCTGTTCTCTATCTTCACAATCCAAAAAATTGTTTTTCTCTTGTCCTTTTGAAGTTGTTTGCTTAAAGGTTGATTATATTGACTTTTTATGCTTGTTTGTGAAATTATTTTGCTTTTTCTTTTTTTAATCTGCTTGTTTGCTTTGTTTTGGTTTGTTTTTTGCTTCGGTTTTCCCTCACCTTGCATGGTATTAGTTCTTATTTGTAGTTTATATTCATCTCCAAGTACTTGTTGCTGGAATTAGTGGCTGTTCTATTGGACTTTTCCCCCCATATGTATAGTTTATTGCCTTTTTTTTCTTTTCTCTCTTACTTTTTTTCCCCTTTTACCAATTTCATTTTTGCATTACTTTCTTTCTTTTTGTTTTTTTCTCTTCTTCTTCCTCTCCTATCCCCTATATTATCTTTCTCTGGTGGTCACCTTTATGTGGGGTTATTAAAATAGTGAATACATTCCTGTTCAGTACCTTGTGAGTTGTATCTGGTTGTGTTGTATTTTGTGCCTATAAATCAATGCAGGGGAGAACTACATAACCAGACACCAAGAAAAGAGAGAACATAGGGAGACAAGAAACAGCCCGCATATGAAAGAAAAGCAGGCATCACCAGAAAATGAAGTATGCGAAAGGGAGGCAAGCAAACTGCCAGAGAAAGAATTCAGAGAAATGGTCATAAGGTGGCTCAAAAGAATGGAATACAAATTCGACAATATGAGTAAGAACAAAGAGGAAATGAAGAACCAAGAAGAAATGAAAAATGACATCTCTGCTATAAAGAACTCAATAGAAAACATCAAGAGTAGACTAGAAGAAGCAAGCAGAGGACCACATCAGTGAGCTAGAAGACAAGGTAGGACAAAATACCTAAATACAGCAGCTTCTAAAACTGAACAAGGAATAGAAAACCTGTTTGAAGAAATAATGACAGAAAACTTCTTTGATATAGGGAGGAAAAAATCCACATAAATCCAAGAAACTCACAGAATCTCAAGCAAAAGACCGATGCCAAGGAACTCTGTAATTAAAGTGGGAAACTCCAACCACAAAGTAAGAATTTTAAAAGTGGCCAGAGAGAGACAGAAAGTTACCTACAAAGAAACCCCCATCAGACTAGCAACTGATTTCTCAACAGAAACTCATCAGGCCATAAGGGAAGGGAATGAAATATACAAAGTCATGCAAAGGAAGCATCTGAATCTAGGAATACAGTACCCAGAAAGGCCATCAATCAAAATTGAAGGTGAAATCAGGAGCTTCACAGACAAAAAAGGATTAAGGTAATTTATTACCACCAAACCAGCAATTCAAGAAATGCTAAAGGGCCTGCTGTAAAAAGAAGAAATAGGAAGCAAAGAAAGAACACAGGGGTATTCCCAAAACAGGTTTAGCTCAGTGGATAGAGCATCGGCCTGTGGACTGAAAGGTCCCAGGTTTGAATCTGGTGAAGGGTATGTGCCTTGGTTACAGGCACATCCCCAGTAGAGGGTGTGCAGGAGGCAGCTGATCGATGTTTCTCATCGATGTTTCTAGCTTTCTATCCCTCTCCTTTCCTTGCTGTAAAAAATTGATAAAATTTATTTTTAAAAAAGAAGAAAGAACACAGGGGTAAAGAATAAAAATGGTGACAAATAAGTACCAATCAATAACTTTAAATGTAAATGGATTAAATGCCCCCATCAAAAGACACAGGGTAATGGACTGGATAAGAAAACACGACCCATATATCTGTTTTATACAAACCCACCTCAGAAAAAAAGACGCACACAGTCTGAGGGCGAAGAGATGGAAAAAGGTTTTTCAGGCGAATGAAAATGAAAAAAAAAACCTAGGGTAGCAATACTTATATCTGACAAATTAGATCTCAAAGTGAAGGACATAAGAAGAAATAAGGAAGGCTGCTTCATAATATTAAAGAGAGCAATCCAACAAGAAGAAGCACCCAATACAGCAGCACCCAAACACATAAAAAAACTCCTGGAAGATATCAAGGGAGAGATTGACAGCAATACAATCATAATAGGAGACTTTAATAACCCACTATCACCACTGGACAAATCAGCTAAACAAAAAATATCAGCAAAAAAACATCAATCCAAAATGACTCACAAGACCAGATGAAATTAATTGACATCTTCAAAACATTTCACCCCAAAGCCACAGAATATACATTCTTCTCAAGTGCACATGGGTCATTTGCAAAGATAGACTATATGTTTGGTCATAGGCAAACTCTCTTCAAATTGAAGAAAATAGAAATCATATCAAGCATCTTCTCAGATCACAGTGGCATAAAACTGGAAGTCAACTATAATAAAAATAACCCCCAAAATAAAAAAACATGGAGACTGAAGAGCATGCTATTAAACAATGACTGGGTTATCAGAGATCAAAGAAGAAATAAAAAACATCATGGCAACAAATGACAATGAAAACACAGCAATCCAAAATCTATGGGACACAGCAAAAGCAGTTTTGAGAGGGAAGTTCATAGCTCTAGAAGCCTACTAGGAAAAACAAGAAACAGTAGAAATAAAGGACCTAACCCCTACAACTCAAAGAATTAGAAAGAGAGGAGGAAAAGCCTAGTGTAGCAGAAGAAAGGAAATAATAAAGATCAGAGTGGAGATAAATGACATTGAGCCCAAATTAAACACAAACACACACACACACACACACACACACACACACACACACACAATAAAGAAGATCAACAAAAACAAGAGCTGGTTTTTTGAAAGAATAAACAAGACTGATGAACATCTAGCCAGACTCACCAAGAAACAAAGAGAGAGGATCCAAATAAACAAAATCCAAAATGCAAGAAGTAAAATAATAGACCTCACTGAAATTCAAAGATTGTTAGAAAATATTATGAACACCTCTGGACAACCTAGAGGAAATGCACATATTCCTAGAAAATTATAACCTTCCAAAACTCAATCAGCAAGAATCTAAACATCTCAATAGACCAATAAGTATGGAAGAAATTGAAGAAGTCATAAAAAAGCTTCCAGCAAACAAAAGCCCCGGGCCAGATGGCCTCATAGGGGAGTTTTACCAAGTATACAAGGAAAAACTAAAACCTATCCTCCTCAGACTATTCAAAAAAATTCAAAAGGAAAGAGCACTTCCAAGCTCCTTCTATGAAGCCAGCATCACCCTAATACCAAAACCAGATAAAGACAACACAATGAAAGAGAATTACAGGCCAATATCCCTCATGAACACAGATGCCAAAATCCTCAACAAAATTCTCGCAAACCGAATCCAGCAGTACTTCAGAAAGATCATACACCACGATCGAGTAAGATTTATCCCAGGAATGCAAGGATTGTACATTATTTGCAAATTGATAAATGTCATCCATCACGTAAACAAATTGAGAGATAAAAATCAGTCATATCACTTGAACCAGAAAAAGCATTTGACAAAATCCAACACCCTTTCTTCACAAAAACTCTCAACAAAGTGGGAGTAGAAGGATCATACCTAGATATAATAAAAGCTATATATGATAAACCCACAGCCAACATCATAATCAATGGGCAAAAACTAAAGCCATTTCACATAAGAACAGGAACAAGACAGAGACACCCACTCTCACCACTCCTGTTCCAGATATTACTGAAAGTAGTAGCCATTGCAATTAGACAAGAAGAAGAAATAAAAGGCATCCAAATTGGAAAACAAGAAGTAAAATTGTCCTTATTTGGAGATGACATGATTTTGTACATAAAAACCCCAAAAGACTCCATCAGAAAACTAACAGGCTTAACACACGAATTGGACAAGGTAGCACAATACAAAATTACGCCATGAAACCTATGGCATTTCTATACACCAATAGTGAACTTACAGAGAGACTAATAACGCAATCTCATTTACCATCACACCAAAGAAATTAAGATACCTAGTAATAAACTTAACCCAGGAGGTAAAAGACCTATATGTGAAAAACTACAGGACACTGGAAAAAGAGATAGAGGAAGATATAAACTGATGGAAGAACATGTTTATGGATTGGGAAAATCAACATCATTAAAATGTCCACACCATCCAAAGCAATCTATAGATTCAATGCACTCCCCATTAAAATACCAATGGCATATTTCACAGACCTAGAAAGAACTCTCCAAAAATTCATCTGGAATAAAAATGGCCAAGAATAGCTACAGCAAGCATGAGAAAGAACAAAGTAGATGGGATATCAATACTAGATTTCAAGCTCTATTACAAAGGCACTGTTCTGAAAACTGCCTGGTACTGGCACAGGAATAGACATAAAGATAAATGGAGAACCCAAAATTCGACCCAAGTCACTATGCTCATTTAATATTTGACAAAGGAGGCATGAACATACAATGGAATCAAGACATTCTCTTCAATTAATGGTGTTGGGAAACTGGACAGATACATGCAAAAAAATGAAATTAGACCACCAACTTATACCATACCCAAAAATAAATTAAAAATGGATCAAGGACTTAAACATATGACAGTAAACAATAAAATTTCTAGAGGAATCCACAGGCAGAACCATCTCTGACATATGCTAAAGCAATTTCTTTACTGATACTGCCCATAGGGCAATGGAAACTAAGAGAAAATAAACAAATGGGACTATATCAAAATAAAAAGCTTTTGCATAGCAAAGGAGACCATCAAGAAAACAACAAGAAAGCTCACTGCAAGGGAGAACATATTTGCCAATGATATCAACAATAAAGGTTAAATCTCCAACATTTATAGGGAACTCATGCAGCTTAGCAAATAGAAGATAGAACAACCCAATCCAAAAATGGGCAACTGATCTAAATACACACTTCTTGAAAGAAGACAGAAGGAAATGCAAGACATATGAAAGCCTGCTCAAAGTCAATATTCATCAAAGAGATGGAAATCAACACAACAATGTGGTACCATCTCACATCCGTCAATAGCTTTTATCAACAAATCAACAAATGACAAGTGCTGGTGCGGATGTAGAGAAAAAGGAACCCTCATGCACTGCTGGTGGGAATGCACACTGGTGCAGCCATTGTAGAGAATCATATGGAGTTTCCTCAAAAAACTAAAAATGGAACTCCCATTTGATACAGTGATCCCACTTCTAGGAATATATCCAAAAAACTAGAAACACGAATCAGAAGGAATACATGTGTTGAATACAGCACAATACACCATAGCTAAGATCTGGAAACAACCTAAGTGTCCATCAGCAGATGAGTGGATTAAACAACTGTGGGGCATCTACGCAATGGAATACTACGCTGCGGTAGAGAAGGAGGAGTTCTTACCATTTGCCACACAACATGGATGGAGTTGGAGAGCATTATGCTAAGTGAAATAAGCCAGGCAGAGGAAGATAAATGTCACATGACCTCACTATTTTGTGGAATATAATGAACTACATAAACTATTGAACAAAAATAGATACAGAGACAGAGACACTTCAATCAGAACGTCAAATCTCAAGCCTAATCAATGGACACAGACAACATTGGGGAGGGGTCATGAATAGGAGGAGGCAGGTAATGGGGGAATAAGGACATATATGTAATATCTTAATCAATAAAATAAATAAATAGATAAATAAAAGGAGGCTGAGCCAAAACTGGTTTGGCTCAGTGGATAGAGTGTGAGCCTGCAGACTAAAGGGTCCCAGGTTCGACTCAGGTCAAGGCCATGTATGAAAAACACTTAACCTACAAAGCAAAAAAGACACAAAAATGAGTGAAATTCTAACCAGCATTTTTGTTGTTTCACTACCCATATGTTAAAGAAAATTGCCAAAATTCATAGATTTGGCAGAACATATGCCAGACCTTTAACCAAATATTGATAGCAAATGCACATCTGAAAACAGGCTCACCATAGACCATTAGAAAAAATGCAATTGAGAAATGATATAGCAAGATAATGTTACAAAAAGTTTAAATAAAGGACTGACCATACCAAACTTTTTCTAGGATGTGGAGGAATTAAATCTGTCATACACTGCTGGAAGAATGCAAAAATGTGAAATTGGATTAAATCACAACTTTCTAATTTCTTTTAAGTTAAACATTCACCTCTCCTCTTACTTGGAATTTGCAATTTGAGTTGTTGATGAAGACAAATGAAACCTATCTCCATTTTAAGAATTATGCACAGTCCTTACTAGGGCAGGGATTCTGTAGCAATTATGCTTTCCCCTAAATCCTACCGTCCTAAACTCAAGTGACCATCACACATGGAATTTTAGACATTAGGACACATGGCCCTTTGCAAGATCTTTGAGAGTAACTCCCTTCAAAAGTATCGGCAAACCTGTGAACACTCTGATGACAATGAAAGTGACTATTTTTGACAAAATATTTTCCACATTCACTGCAATTCTGAGGCCTTTCTCATGTGAACTTTCTGATGACGAAGCAAGTATTTGTTCTGGGCAAATGATTTCCCACATTCGCTGCATTCATAATGCCCTTCTCCAGTGTGAAGTGTCTGATGACAACGGAGGCTCATCCGACTAATAAAAGATTTCCCGCACTGACTGCACTCATAAGGCCTTTCTCCAGTGTGATGTCTCTGATGACAACAGAGGCCTTCGCTAGTGGTAAAAGATTTCCCACACTGACTGCATTCAAAAGGCCTTTCTCCAGTGTGAAGTCTCTGATGATTACGGAGGCTCCTCCTACTGATATAAGATTTCCCGCACTGACTGCATTCATAAGGCCTTTCTCCAGTGTGAAGTCTCTGATGACAACGGAGGACTTTGCTAGTGGTAAAAGATTTCCCACATTGACTGCACTCATGTTTTTCTCCAGTGTGAAGTCTCTGATGGTGACGAAGACCATCACTAGTGGCAAAAGATTTCTTGCAATTACTGCACTCATAAGGCCTTTCTCCAGTGTGAAGTCTCTGATGACAACAGAGGCCTTCCCTAGTGGTAAAAGATTTGCCACACTGACTGCATTCAAAAGGCCTTTCTACACTGTGAAGTCTCTGATGATTACGGAGGCTCCTCCTACTGATATAAGATTTCCCGCACTGACTGCACTCATAAGGCCTTTCTCCAGTGTGAAGTCTCTGATGACAATGGAGGCCTTCACTAGTGGTAAAAGATTTCCCACACTGACTGCACTCATGTTTTTCTCCAGTGTGAAGTCTCTGATGACAACGGAGGCCTTCGCTACTGGTAAAAGATTTCCTACAATTACTGCATTCATAGGGCCTTTCTCCAGTGTGAAGTCTCTGATGACAACGGAGGCTACTCCTAGTGGTAAAAGATTTACCACACTGATTACACTCATAAGGTCTTTCCCCAGTGTGAAGTCTCTGATGATAACGGAGGCCACTGCTTGTGGTAAAAGATTTCTCGCACTGACTGCATTCATAAGCCCTTTCTCCAGTATGACGTCTCTGATGACAACAGAGGCCTGCACCAATGGTAAAAGATTTCCCACATTGACTGCACTGAGACCTTTCTCCAGTGTGAAGTCTTTGATGATGATGGAGGCCTTCACTACTGGTAAAAGATTCCCCACACTGAGTGCACTCATGTTTTTCTCTAGTGTGAATTCTCTGATGGTAACAAAGGCCATCACTAGTTGCAAAAGATTTCCTACAATTACTGCACTCATAAGGCCTTTCTCCAGTGTGAAGTCTCTGATGAAAACGGAGGCTACTCTTAGCGGTAAAAGATTTACCACACTGATTACACTCATAAGGTCTTTCTCCAGTGTGAAGTCTCTGATGATCATGGAGGCTTCTCCTAGCATTAAAAGATTTCCCACACTGACTGCACTCATAAGGCTTTTCCCCTGTGTGAAGTCTCTGATGATAACGGAGGCTACTGCTTGTTGTAAAAGATTTCCCACACTCAGTGCACTCATAAGGCCATTCCCCAGTGTGAAGTCTCTGATGATAACGGAGGCCACTGCTTGTGGTAAAAGATTTCCCACACTCAGTGCACTCATAAGGCCTTTCCCCAGTGTGAAGTCTCTGATGATAACGGAGGCCACTTCTTGTGGTAAAAGATTTCCCACACTGACTGCACTCAAGAGGCCTTTCTCCAGTGTGAAGTCTCTGATGATCTCGGAGGCTCCTCCTACTGATAAAAGATTTCCCGCACTGAGTGCACTCATAAGGCCTTTCTCCAGTATGAAGTCTCTGATGAACACGGAGACTACTCCTAGTGGTAAAAGACTTTCCACACTGACTACACTCATAAGTCTTTTCTCCAGTGTGAACTCTCTGGTGATGAAGGAGGCTATTCATAAACGTAAAAGATTTCCCACACTTATCACATTCATATGGCTTTTCTCCAGTGTGAACTCTCTGGTGTTGCATGAGGGATGCCCTTTGGCTAAAGAATTTTCCACATTCACCACAGTGATGACGTTTATTTTCTTTAGAATGACCTTGCTGGTGTTGAATAAGTATGGAGAGTTGTGTATAGCATTTCCCACATTCAGGACATTGGTATGGACTTTCTCCTGTGTGCAATTTCTGATGATAATGGAGATCAGAGATTTCTGTAAAAGATTTTTCACATTCACGACACACAAAACACTGTATTCCATTATGGATACTATGATCCTGAGCAAGCGTCTGCTTGCAGTCAATGGCTTTCTTGCTGAAATAAAACTCCTTTGCACATGCCCCACACCTCAACGGTTTCAGGCTGTGTTGTGTTCCCTGCTGATCAACCAAGTAGAAAATGTCTCTCAGGATAGACCCACAACGCTCACAAGGGTGGCTCTTCTGGGAGGACAAAGCTACCCTGCGGTTCCTTGCCTGTGACACTCTTACAGAATCATGCTGCTCAGACGGTGCCTCCACATCCTCTGTACCACAGCAGCAACCTAGAGAGGATATGAGTTCATAGTTCTCCAGCATCACTTCGAGGAACAAGTCTCTCTGAGCCTCATCCAGGAGGCACCATTCCTTCTTAGAGAAGCGCACAGTAATATCCTCAAAGGTCACACCAACCTCAGCTGGGCGACTCTGTAGGTTGAATACGATGAGGGTGGGAGGAGAGGAGGCAGCCAGGGACCCAGTGGTCGCTGTCCCAGTCCCAGCACTGGTCACCTTGGAGGCTGGTTGATGCACAGCAGGACTCTTGGACTTTCTCATTCTGGCATCTCCACCAAGACCCCGTGCTCAGGATGCTTTGACCCACTTAGATGATCCTGAGAGAAGAGGTAATGCCCATCAGAACACTTGACGTCAACTATTGACTTTATACATATCTAGATATATGCCCTTGATAGGAATCAAATCTGGGAACCTTCAGTCCACAGGGCAATGCTCTTCCATTGAGCCAAAGTAGCGAGGGCCAACTGTTGACTTTTAAAAAAAGGGGAAACAACTGCACTTGCAAAGCTTTCTATAAGAACCTCAAATAATCTGTATGAGCAAGCATAGCTTAAAAAGAGTCAGTTTACCTATGTCCTAAAGTACACTTGTCGCCTGGATTTTGAAGTAATTTTGATGAAATAAACAAACTTATGAGTTTGGTCACAGAAACACAAGAGTTGCTATTGATTTTAGATGAAAAGGTGTCAGGAGAACATGGACCTTCTCACAGAAGTAATTACAGAGAGACACAAAGTAACTTTGAGAAAAACATTTTTTTTCTAGGATAAAAATTTTGAAAGGGATAAAAAAGAAGCAGCAAGAAAAAAGACATTAATAACATTTAAAAAACATTAACTGTAAGGGAAAACCATCTCAGTAATAACTAAAATGAAATATATCATGTTTAGCTAACAGTAACAAATGTGAATTTGATGAGTTCAACAGTGGCTAGAATGAGCAGATCTCAGGAAGGCCCATTTGGCCACACGTCACCACTTCCTCTAGCTCTTAGTTCCACATCTCTCAGCTGTCACAGCACTGGCTCACACTAACAAGACTTCTTTGAGTCTCTACAACAGACGAAGAGGAATAGTTACCATGGCACTGGAGATAATTTTGTGCCCAAAATTGTGTCCTACATAAAGAAGATAAGGCTCTGAAAGATATCTTGCTCTAGATGCTTCCTATCTTCAGAGCAGAGGCCTATATGAAGCAGTCACTTAATTGAAGGGGTTTTTTCAGGTACCTTCCCACATTTATTGTTAATAGCCTCCTTCTAAATGTCGATCTATTGTCTGCACAAAATGATAGTACTTAATATGGAAAGCGAAACTCTTGAAAGAAATACTAATGGATTGGTACACTGGTACACCCATTTGGTACATCCTCACCACGAAGGACAAGAACTTCCCATGTGCACGCCGAAACCAGTTTGGCTTGGTGGATAGAGCATCGGCCTGCAGACTAAAGGGACCCAGGTTTGATTCTGGTCAAGGGCATGTACGTTGGTGGTGGGCACATCCCCCAGAGGGTGTGTACAGGAGGCAGCTGATCTATGTATCTACCTCTCTATCCCTCCTCTTTCCTCTCTGTGATAAATCAATATATTAAAAAAATAAAGAAAGAGAGAACACATGTGCCCTAGCTCAGACTACAAACTCCACTGTTAAGAGAGGGGCAGACTTGGGAGGAGAAACCAAGATGGCGGCATAGGTAAATACTTATACTGCTGCTCTGCACAACAATTTTAAAACTACAAGTAGAAGACAAAACGAACATCATCCAGAACTACCGGAAAGCTGGCTGAACGGAAATTCTAAAGGAAAGTTAAAAGGACACTGAGACTCAGAGCAGCTGCAGAGTGCAGAATCATATAAACACACACAAGCAAAAAAGGCGGGTGACTGAATACCTGGCTGGTTTTCTCCAACAGGAAGAGAGACAAAGGCTCCCCACTGCACTGATCCTCAGTTCTGGGTGAGTCTTGGGGAACCCAGACTCATATGGGGTGAAAGTCGAATCTCAGAAGGAAGCACACTGAAACTCAGGAGCTGCAGAGCTCCACGAACTCTTGGAGAGGGAGTGTGGCTGGGTCTCTCTTTCAGGAGGGGGAAAAAACAAAACAAAACTTCGGACTGCATTGTTTTCCAGTTCTGGGTGAGACTGTGGGTATCCAGACTCATTTGGGGAGAAAGTGGACTGTCTGGCAGTGCAGGAAACTGAAGGACAGCTTTCTCTGAGAGGTGTGTGCAGCCACTGTCATGGTACACAGAGACCCAGGCGCCGGTTAGGGTAGGGCTTAGGAAAAACTGAGGCTGACTGCTCAAAACTGAGACTCCGCCCTATCCAAGCGGAGCACAGATGCTTCCCCAGAGTAGACACAGCTGATCCTCACAGCCAATTGGCCTGAAGATCAATCCCTGCCAATGATACCAACAAAATTTTAGGCTTAACTACAACCAGACTGCGCAGCCCATAAAGGGGTGTACCAAGAGTATCCACCTCAGATACCTGGGGAGGCTGAGCCACTATCCCCTAGAAGACTCCTACCACAGAAAGCTAATCAACCAACTCTGGGAAGCAGCCAAAATGCAAAGACAAGTGAACAGATAACATTTGAAAGAAATGGAGGAAAAAAAACAACTGAATATAGAGTTCAAAACCATGGTTATATGGTTTTTCAAGAGGTTCCTAGAAAAGGCTGATAAATTTAGCGAGACCCTCCAGGATATGAAAAAGGACCAACTAGAAATTAAGAATACACTGACTGAAATAGAAAATATTATACAGAGACGTAAAAGCAGACTAGAGGATTCCAAGAATCAAGTTAAAGATTTAAAATACAAAGAAGCAAAAACCACTCAACTGGAAAAGCAAAAAGAATCCAAAAAATTGAAGAAAGTGTAAGGAACCCCTGAGACAACCTCGAGCATACCAGCATCTGAATTATGGGGGTGTCAGAAAAAGAAAGCAAGATACTGAAAACCTATTTGAAGAAATAGTGACAGAAAATTTCCCCCACCTGGTGAAAGAAATAGACTTACAAGTCCAGGAAGCACAGAACCCCAAACAAAAGGAATCCAAAGAGGGCCACAGCAAGACACATCATAATTAAAATGCCAAGAAGAAAAGACAAAGAGAGAATATTAAAAGCAGCAAGAGAGCCAAAACCAGTTTTGCTCAGTGGCTAGAGCATTGGACTTAAGGGTCCCAGGTTCGAATCCAGGTCAAGGGCATGTACCGTGGCTGTGGGCACACCCCCAATGGGGGGCGTGCAAGAGGCAGCTGATCGATGTTTCTCTCTCATTGAGATGTTTCTGACTTTCTATCCCTCTTCCTTCCTCTCTGTAAAAAGATCAATAAAATATATTTTAAAAAATATATTATATATATAAAAAAAAAGCAGCAAGAGGAAAAGTTAGCTACCTACAAGGGAGCACCCATACAATTCTTAGCTGATTTCTCAACATAAACTATGCAGGCCAGATATGAATGGCAAGAAACATTCCAAGTGATGAACAGCAAAATCTTACAAGCAAGATTATTCTACCCAGCAAACCTATCATTTAAAATTGAAGGTCAGATAAAGTGCTTCCCACATAAGAAAAAACTAAAGGAGTTCATCATTGCCAAACCAGTAGTACATGAAATGCTGAAAGGTATTCTTTAAGAAGAAGAAAAAGTTAAAGATAAAAATTATAAATAACAAATACATATTTATCAACAAGTGAATCAAAAGTCTGATAAACAAAACAAACTGGTGGATATAATAGAATCAGGGGCATAGAAAGAGAATGGACTGACAATTCTTGGGGGGAAAGGGATGTGGGAGGTGCAGGAAGAGAGTGGACAAAAACTGTAAACCTATGGATGAGGACGTAACCCTATGGGTACCTGGTGGAAGGGAGCTATTGTTGGGGGTGGGGAGGGGAACATTGTAATAATCTGAACAATAAAGGTTTATTAATAAAAATAAAAAAAAGAGAATGAGAGAGACCGACTCAACCCAGTTTTCCAGGGGCTGCTCTGTTGTGCTAGTCTGCCGCCTAGGAAACCTCTCAGATCTGGGAAATCTCAGACAACTGCCGTTGGACCTGCACAGGTCTTAGTGAGGCCCAGGGAAAGTAACTGGTAAACTGTAGAAAAAAAAAATGTAGGTTCAGGCAGTAACTTGGTTTTCCTGGCTCCAAGGGATGGCAATTTCCATTAAATTAAGTGATGAGATGACAGAAATTTGAAAATGAAGGGGAGAGCCCAGCTAGAGAGAACTGAGCTTCAGGCAGGAAAATCGAGACCTCATCATGCCCAGGATGTGATTTTCTCAGGAGGGAGGACATCCTGACAGGTGGGAGGGAGTAGAGTCCACTGTTCCATATTCCTCTATCAGGCCTGGACATATTTCTGAGACTAAAATCTGAACTATGGACTAGAACTCACCTGAGGAGTGTCTCAGGAATCTTCTTGGAGAAGAATAGTAGTTAGAGCTCAGGTAGCTTGAAGGATGCACAGGGAAAAATATTAACTGAATACTTATTCCATATTAGTTTTATGCAAAAATAATAGTGCATACTATAAACAGTAAAACTCTGGAAATTTAATTTTGAAAAAATATTAATGTACACTGTTACACTCACTGGAACATCCACTGTTTCACAAATTTCTCAATTTTGGCCTCAAAGAACTGTGGAAATGTTTTTATTGCATGAAAATGTTGATTTCTTTGTCCTGTTACTCACTGCAGGAATTTCAACTGTATACTTACTTTGTGACAGCTTTTAAAAAATTTTAAATGCTAGTGGCATGGTGCTTGAAATTTGTGCACATTCAAAGGGAATTAGAGGAAATATTTTAATACTGCTATTTACCCTTTCTCTATGATAGAAGTGTCAGAGATGAAATAAAGTTAGTAAAATGTGTATGAAAATCTCCCTCCGGCCAGGGTATTCGGTGTTCCTTGGATCCAGAGTCAAGTCCCCACCCACACAGACAAGGCTGGCCATCACTGGCATCAAGCCTGACCAGGTGGGGGAGGGGCGGGGCTCGGAGCCTCAGGTCACCTGGCCAAATCGGGGGTGGGGGAGAGGTTTGAAGCCTCAGGTCCACAATTAAGCGCCACCAGGCAGGAGGGGCAGTCTCATGCCCCCGCACAAGCCAGGTGGGGGGTGCTGCCTTAGGTCCCCTGGCCTGGGCCAGGGATGTCCCTTCAGGTCCACCATCAACACCCACCAGGTGGGGGGGGGGGCGCATAACCTGGTCTTCCTCGGCCTGGTGAGGTCCCTGATCAATTCCCGCAGGGCTGAGGGAACAGCCTCAGTTCCCTGCTGATTGCTCAGTAAGTCTCATTACTGGAAATCTGCCTCTGCTGTGGGTGCAGCCCTCTTGTTACAGAAGCCCCCAGCTCTGCTGTGGGAGCCTCCAACTTTGTGATTGTTAATTTGCATATTTCCTCTTTATTAAATAGGATTATTAACTAGGATATCTGTATTGATTTCAGAGAGGAAGGGACAGGGAGTGAGAGAAAGATTCTCATGATGAGAGAGAATCATTGATCGCCTGCCTTATGCACTCCCCACACTTCGGATTGAGCCTACAACCAGGCATGTGCTTTCACTGAGGATCAAGCTCTGATCTCCTGGTACATAGCTCCATGATCAACCACTGAGCCCCGCAGGCTGGCGGCACGACTGTTTAGCCTTGCAATTGCTGCTTTCAACCTAGGGGCTGGGGATCTTGCCCTGGGCATGTACAGCTTAGGAACTGACAAACACCTCAAGTGGAAACTGCACATTAAATTTTGGGCTCATTTCTCTAAGGTTCCCGATTCCATTTCAAATCTCAGACTCCATGGTATCTCTGACCTCCAACTTCCTTCTTCCCAGCCAACTGAAATGCCACAAGCCCTTTCAGCTTGTTCTCTCTTCTTTGCTCCCTGAGTTAGTAAATGTTCTGGGGGAAAGCACAGAGAAATGTGGGGCTTGCCTAGGTGCCCCCACAGTCTCTGCAGCAATTTCCTTCAAGTTCTGTCTGACTTGATTTTCCTCTAATACCTTCAGGTGCTCTAAGTATTTTATTCACCTTTTCTAGGATTTAAGCTACACCATAACCCTCCGATGTGGAGGCTGGATGGAGTTCATGCTCACCCACAAATGTCCTAAAGCTCCAAGGTACTGACTGGTTTAGGTTTCATTCACTCCAGATTCCTGACTGTTCTCTTACCCCTTCCTTACCTGTTGGGGAGCACATGAGACTTGGTTGGAAAGTTAGTAAGGAGGACATTCTGATAAAAGGGAAGTGAGTGGGAAGCCGCCTGCCCTGTTTATTGGAATTCTGACTTAGGGGAGTGTTGAAGGTGGCAGCCCTAATTATTTCTTGACCTTTCCAAACGAGTCTGTGCATATGCTGACCCCCAGTGTTTACTGGAATCCTTATGCTTAATCCCCGATGCCCTTGCCTAGAGGACAGTGTAAACACGTGTCCCCCCCCCCCCCCCCAAGGATCTAAACTAATCTAACATATAAAAGCCAAGAGCTTGTTTGGTTTAGAAATTCCAAGGCACTAATTCATTATTTTGGAAGCAGGTAAGCGGACACTATGCACACCTGTCCTCTATAACCTGTTCCCACTGCCAAATCTGAACTCCTCCGGCTTCAGTGTCAGTGGGACAGGACGCACCTACACGCCGCTCTTAGCCGAATCCAAAACCCTCATTTGGTTCTTCGTGTTCCTCACGGCATCTCAGCGGCTTTTAACCCAGGGGACACTCCGTCTGGCGGAGACTTCTTCCTTGGTCTTCAGACACGTTTTCTCCCGTCCTGCTCTTCGCCCTCTATTCTCTGCGCCCCTGTCCCTCCTTGTCCAGTGCGTCTGCGGGGCGGCCTCCCTCTGCCCCGCCAGACTCACCTGTCACGCTTCAAGTTCGCGTTTCCCTTTGTGTCCCGCAGGGAAAGGCAGCCGGCGCTCCCCGGGCTCTCTCCGGGCCTGGCTCCAGCGGGGGCTGCGGGGCGGGTGGGGGACGGGTCTAGCCCTGAACTTCTGAGGTGTCCGGGCCGCCTCTCCGACAGGGAAAAACAGCTGGGCATGTCCAGCGCCTCCTCCATTCCCTGAGAACGGTCACGTGGTGACAGGAAGCTCCGTCCTGGAGACCCGCCCTCGTGGGCGGGACTTCCGCTTTTCACAGGGTTACCTGCAAAGCCGCACCCCGCAGTCTGGGCTGATTTAGGGCTCTGCGTGCCCTTGAGATGGGAAGGGAAGCTCCCTTGTGGTCCAATGTCCTCGTGGGCGGTGCTACCCCGTCCTGGAAGGAATGGCTAATTCCAGGGGCGCCAGAGTTGGGGTTGGTACTTCAGGTCCAACTGAATACCAGGAAATGGGGCTTAACTAAGTACAAGGAAGTGAAACCGCAACAACAAAGTTGATCCAAAGCTATATAAGAAGGAAATAAAGTTAATATCTAAACTATTATTATTTTGAGAAAAAAGACCCTTTGATTCGTGCACTGTCACTGCATCTGGTGGCTCAACTCCTCCAACCCTGAGCTTCCTCAGTGTGGGTCCCCCTCGTGCTGTCCCAGGAACAAGGAAAGGAACCTTCCCTGGCCACTCTTCAATGAAACAGGACAGTATGTGTATCTTTGAGGGGGACTAGCTTAGTTAGGTATTAGGTAAAGAAATAGTTACATCTGTTCCATGCACTGCAAGGGAGTTGTAAAATAAGAGTGCAGGAGGGAATTTTTTTCATTAAAATGTTTTAAAAATTGAATTTTATTAGAGTGACATTGACTTACAAAACCATACAGGTTTCAAGTGTACAACTCAATAAAGCATCATTTTGTTAGCATAAAAAAACATTCAAACCTTTAAAGAATTTTTGTGAGGTTACTTGAGTGTAAATGCCCAAAACTGCTGGGAAGCCGAATCTGTATGTATTGGGATAATGCTCCCAAGAATGGCAGGAGACATAGGGGTTAGATGATATGATGGGTGGGGAGAAAGCAAAGTTGAGGGGAAGCCTCTGGGATTGGATAAAGGTAAGATGATAGATGTGAAGTCCTTTTACTTAGGTGGGAGCAGGACAGTTAACAATCAACAATGAACATGATTACAATAACAGTGAGGGAATTTGTGATAGCTGTCCTGGGCCCAGAGCATTTGGTTGTTCCCTGAAGGGTGCAGAAAAAGGGCAGTTACAAGTTACCTGACATTGCAGTTTTCTGTTTTATAGATGTAAAAAACAAACAAACAAACAAACAAAAAAACTGTAGAGTCCATTAAGGTAAAGGTTGACCTTGCCAGGGAAGATACCAGCCTAGAGACGTGATTACCCCACATAAATGATTTTAGTTGAAGTTTGAATTTCACACTGTCCTTTGTGGTTACTTTAGGTCTTTGAGTTTGCAAGACTGCCATGCAGGATTTTCCTGATTTTTTCACATTAGCATGTGGCCCCCTTTTCTCCACAATCTGCACACTGCATTGTGTTCCTATCTCCCGAAGCAAAGTCTCTATTCCCATTTCTACCACCCTTTGCCCACCTCCACCTCCCCTTATCCTCCTTTCCCTCTAGTTTGTTTTTTGGATAATCATGTCACCTCCTTTGATCCAGTTCCTCCTCCCCTCCTGCTGACAGCTGTCAGTCTGTTGCATGTATCCATGCCTCTATTTTTCTTTTATTCTAGATTCTACTTATGCCCCAGCTGGTTTTTCTCAGTGGATAGAGCATTGTCATGTGGACTAAAAGATCCTGGGTTCAGTTTCGCTCAAGAGCATGTTGGGGTGCAGTTGGGAGGTAGCCAACCGATGTTTCTCTCTCATATTGATGTTTCTTCCCATCTCTCCCCCTCCCAATTGCTCTAAAAATCAGTGGGAAAATATCCTTTGGTGATATTAAAACAAAAACAAAAACAAAAACAAAAACAAAAAACTCTTGGACATGTGAGTGAGATCACATGGTATTGGTCTTTCTTTGACTAACTTTTTTCACGTAGCATAATAATATGCAGGTCTATCCATGCTGTCTCAAAGGGTAAGATTTCCTCCCCCCCACCCAAGGCCAAACAATATTCCATTGTGTAAATGTTCCACTCATCTACTTACTGATGGGCACTTGGACTGTTTTCATATCTTGGCTATTATAAATAATGCTGCAATAAACATAGTGGTGGATATATTCTTCTGAATTGGTGTTTTGGGCTTCTTAGGATATATTCCCAGAGATGGGATCACTGGGTGACAAGCCAGTTCTATTTTTAATTTTTTTAGGAAACTCCGTAACTGTTTTCTACAGTGGCTGCACTACTCTGCATTCTCACTAACAATGCACAAGGGTTCCCTTTTCTCTGCATCCTCAGTAACACTTGTTTGTTGAATTTCTCATCTGCTGAGAAAGAAGCAATCTCCACCTTCTCACTGACATTGGCATTTTACGCATACTGTCGCAAAATATAGCAATGTAGTTTACCATTGTTATATTAAGACTGTTATCCATGCCATACCATGCTTCAAGACAAAATTTCATTTATTCCTAATTAGAAATAAATATTTCATAATATATAATTACATATAGTTTTTGTGATAAATTGCTATGCTTTAATTATGTTCAATTTGTAATAATGAAAATACATCCTGCATATCAAATATTTACATTACTATTCATTACTGTAGCAAAATCACAGTTATGAAGTAGCAACGAAAATAATTTTATGGTTGGGGGTCATCACAACATGATGAATTGTATTAAAGGGTCTTGGCATTAGGAAGGTTGAGAACCACTGAATTAGTAGGTAATCCCATTAAAGAAATTCAAGGCGGGAGAAGGGAAAAAAACCCACTTTCTGAGGCTATAACATGATTTGTCTTAAAAAATAGTTTAGTAGATGAATTGAAGGAAGAGATTTTTATTTGACAGCCAAAATAGATTTGAGAAATATCTCCAAAAAGCAGCAAAACTGTAAAGATAAATCAAGAATAACAGAGTCGTAGTCAGTTTGACTCAGTGGATAGAGCACGCCTCACATACTGAAAGTTCCTGGGTTCAATTCCAGTCCAGGGCATGTACCTAGGTTTGCAGGTTTGATCCCGGCCCAGGTCAGGGCGTGCGCTGCATGTAACTAACTGATGTGTCTCTTTCTCATTGACGTTTCTCTCTTCTGGCTCTCCCCCTTGCTTCCACTCTCCCTAAAAATAAATAGAAAAATATCCTCAGGTGAGGATTAACAACAACAACAACAAATAACAAAGTGTAAATTACTAGAATTCTAGAAGGAATAAAAGACATTAATGGATGAGAGACAATAATTAAACAAATAGTCTGTTTCTTGTGCTGTAATAAAAGGCTCACTGTGTTTCAGGCTGGACCAGGCTTCCTCAACAGGGGTGATAATACCTCCAAGGAGGCAAAAATGATTCTTGAGGCAGATATAGCAAAAAATGTTATTCTTTTTATGTTTAAAGCACAGACACAATATATCAACAGCAATACAGGTTATCTGTGCTATTAAAATGTCATAGTGGGCAGTTAAGGAAAAATGTCTTAAAGTTCCCTTAAGTGGGTGATAATGAATAAAAGATTAAGAAACACTGATGAGAAAGAAGAAACACCAAGTTATATGCTGGTAAAACTTTTGAACTCTGAGGAGAAAAAGAGAAACCTTACAACATTCAGCTAAAAAGAACATGTTGTGTACAAAAGAGGAATCATGCTGGAGTGAGATTTTTTAAAAATCACGAATGCTGGAACTGAGACAGTGGAATGGCAATAAAGGAGTACACCTAGCCCATACAAAGCAATTGGGAGAGTTCCTCACTGAGAAAAATACTTGAGAGAAGACTTTGAAGATTATCTCTATGTGAACCAGAACACAAATTTTGGAGGAATGTAAAGAAAGCAAACACTGTGGCTTGGACTAATATATATATATATATATATATATATATATATATATATATATATATATAAATGCTAAGTGTCCCTCCAACTGTTAGCATGGTAGCTATGATGCACACTGACCTCCAGGGGGCAGATGCTCAATGCAGAAGCTGCCATGATGTGCACTGATTGGCACCATGGATCTAGCCCTGGCAAACCAACACTTGGCTTCCCCCAAGTGGTACACAGGCTCTGCCATCACCCCAGAGCGTCACTCCACTGAATTGCAGCCAAAGTTGCCAAGACTTGATGGTGCAAAATGGCGACCTCAGCCCAGCCCAGCCTGTAAACAGTTGCTGGGGGTGCTTGGTAATGATGTTACCTATTAATGTCCAGCTTCATTTCCCTAGTGACTAACCTTCTTGGAGTTTTTTCAGCCCAGGAACACGACCTGCTTTATAGTCTGGCACAGATATTTTACAGTTAAAACAAATGTCAATGAAGTGTTTCCATGTGCTTCATCTCATTTGATCTGCAGGGAAATCCTGGAGTAGATAGAAAGGAGACTTGGTAGAATCCTATTTTCTTTTCATTAGCTGGGAAACGGAGATTTAGAAAGTTTAGAAACTTGATCCGACTGAAAAGAAGTAAGAAATGGTGGAACTTGAAAATGACTTCAGAATGAAAATGACTTTCTCACTGAATATAGTCAAACACTGCTACAGTAAAATATTTCACCCTTTGTTCTCCCTGTGTGATCTACAATAATAGTCTGCATCAGGTGGATATTTACTGCTGTGTTGTTGACAGTTACCTGAAAGAGAAGTTGGGGTGCTTCACTGGGCTGGAAAAAGTTTAGCTAAACCAGAAAGCAGGTCTAATTAAGCAAGTTTGTCTATATCTTTATCTATCTATGCGTATTTATAGCTATCTATCTTTATAAATATATGTGTGTATATTTGTGTACCAGGGGACCAGTGCACAAAATTTGTGCACTGGGGGGGGGGGGGTTTGTGATCCCTCAGCCCAACCTGCCCTCTCTCACATACTGGGAGCCCTTAGGGGATGGCTCAACTGATGGCTCACCCCCTTGAGAACCAGTACATTTGGATTTCCATCCCCTTTTTCATTTCCTATGTCATGGCCCTGCTTGGGAACAGTCTGCTCATCTTCATTATCCTCACCAAGCCCAGCCTCCAAGAACTCACGTACCTCTTCCCCAGTATGCTGGCTGGAGCAGAAGTTGTCCTCTCCACGTGCACAGTACTTCAGGCCTTGGCCATCTTTTGATTTCATGCTGGGGAGATCTCTCTGAAGTTCTGTATTGCTCAGATATTCCTTGTTACTTCCACTTTCATGTCTAAGTCAGGGATCTTGCTAGTGATGGCATTTTACCGCTACATTGCCATATGCTACCCGCTGAGATACATAGCTATTCTTACATATGCACTGATTGGGAAAATTGGTCTAACTATCTTTCTGAGAAGATAGATACAGTATTTCCCATAATATTTCTTCTGAAAAGACTGACTTTTTGCAAAAGTAACATTCTTCCACACACTCTTTGTGAGTACAAGGGGTTGGCCAAAATATTCCTGTGATGACATATGAGTAAACATCTGGTATGGACTTTTTATAATAATAGTGACAGTGGTTTTAGATGCACTTTTAATTTCTGTTTCCTATGTGCTGATTCTCCATTCTGTCTTCCACATGTCTTCCCAAGGTGCTTGTCAGAAAGCTCTCAACACATGTGGTTCCCATGTGCATCATCATCCTCTTTTATGGGCCTGCCATCTTCATACTCTTACTCAGTGGTTTGGACGCCACATTCCTCCTCATATTGTTGTAGAGTACCCCCAACTTACAAAGGATGCCTCAAACAGTTGAATTATGGAGTCATTTATTAAAGGCAGGTGACATATGAGGTCTGGAGCAAAAGCACTCCAAATCTTGCAGCCCCGAACAGCTTGACACATCTGGCTTATATTGGCAGAATATCACAAAGTATCAATTACATCAGAGATGGGCAACCTTTTGAGCTTGGAGTGTCAAAATTCGCCAAAAAACAGAGCATAACTTGGGTGGTGTGTCACTTCGAGAAAAAAACCATAATTTCGTGATATTTATACTTTAAATAACAAAAATGTATAATTGTAATATATAATTGTATTTAATAATCCAAAAACTAATTATTTAACTTACCTGCTTAGTGACTTCTTTGTTCATTTGTCAGTCAGTTTCTTTTGTTGGCCTTGATATTATTTAACTTGTGTGGGGTGCCATGAACTAAGGTAAGTGAGGGGGTAGGGGAATTCTTTAACCTGCCTATTAGTGTCTTTTTTGTTGCTGAATTTCATTGGCTAAACATTTAATTGAAGGTTGGTATTTTGTACTCTTCAAGCCCAAGAAAGCACTGCTAACTTCAACTGTCAATCTGCTTCTTTTGATATTATCTAATGCTGAGAATAAGGTCTCACAAAAGTACATAGAGGGAAAAATTGTGAGTAAAGCCATTGCTATATTTTTCAGAATGCTAAAAATGTCTGGTAATCAGTTCCAGGCACTCCAAATTTCCTGTTCATAGTGGCACTCCTCTTGATTCTCCAAGCTGCACCTTTAGAGATTCTCAAGCTTTGACCTCAAGTCGACAAACACCTGAGCCCAGATGCTGTCTTGAAATTCTGCAAGTTGCATCTCCAAATCATCAATTTGCATTCATTGCAAACCATTTAATTCCAAACTACTACATACTACATCAGGATACTTAATTATTTTTATAGTCTGTTCTAGACTTCTAAATTAATTAAACCTATCACTGAACTGGTCAAGTAATGAGTCTAAAACATGCTGACATTTTATATGCAAGGGTTCCATTTCATTTTGTACAGCTGCACTGGCCTTCTCAAAATACTTTGTTACTAGAGGAAAATACTAAAATAAATAAGTTTTAGTTTCTACATCTCGCTGGAAGATTTTAAGTTTACTTTCAAAAGCTTTTATGTACCCAAAAATAAGGTCAATACTTTTGCCAAAACCTTGTAACTTTAAGTTCAGTTAATTAATATGAACAGAGAGATCTGTAAAAAATATCAGGGTGTTGACCCACTTATCATCATTGAACTGAGAAAAGTTTCCCAGATCCTTATCCTCAAGAAATATCTTAATTTCTTCAAAGCACTTCACAAAGCGCTCAAGAACTTTGCCTTGGCTCAACCGTCTTGCATTATTGTACATTAGCAGTCCACTGTAGGTGGAATCAACCTCCAGTAAAAGTGCAGAATATTCTCACTTGTGAAGGGGGGAAGCAGCTATTAAATTAACTATTTTTGTAACTACTGACATTAAGTCATTTAAGTTGGTGAATCCTGCCTTGGCACATAAAGCCTCCTGATGGATAATAGAATGAAAAGGTACAATTGGATGTCCAATAGCTTCTGTAAACAATTTGACAAATCCGACTTTTTTCTTCACCATGTTTGGTGTCCAATCTGTTGTCACTGACACAACTTTAGAGATATCAATGCTTAGGTCACAGAATGTTTGTATAACAACCTTACATATTTTGCTTCCTGATGTACTTGTTGGCACTGATACTAACTTTATCAACTCTTCTCTCATTGTGAGACCATCAGAATATCAACCAATAATGGCCAACTGAACATGTGATGTGACATCAGTAGTTCCATCAAGAGAGATTGAAAAATATTTACAATTACTTATGTCTCTCTTTAATTGATGTTGTATGTTTGTTCAACATACAACATTATATGCAAGGGTTCCATTTCATTTTGTACTGCTCATTATTCAGTCTTTTATGATATTTCTACTGAGTGGTAACTCAGATATTCTCTTAATAATTGCATCTTTTTTCTGTATATTGTGATGTATAACTGGTGCACATCTTAGGAGAGTTTCTTTAATAAATTCTCCCTCTCTGAGTGCTTTTCCATGCTGAACTATGGAGTGAGCAATACTCAAACTTGCAGATGTTAAATTTGTATAGCCTTTTATAAATTTAAAGATTGAATTAGATTAGCTCTTATAAAGGTGTAGCTGCCTGGAAATGTATTCCTTCCTTTCATCCTCACTTTTTTTTCAAGAGCTGGGAATGATTAGTTTCAAAATGTCTATTTATATTCCATGTTCTTCTTACTACCGTTTCATTACATATAATGCAAAATGATCTGCCATTTTTTTTCTATAATGCCATACATCATGGTCCATGTCTCTTGAAATGGTCGGCTACTGCTACTACCACTACCTTTACTTAACCTTGATTTTTTATTGTTTGGGTTCTCTATCGGGGGCAATGACAGAAGATAGAATTATAGATAGCCTGTTAGCCCTGCAGGTAATTAAGAGTTAACTAGCCTAACTGACCACAAGATGGCAAATGTAACTGTCCTTTAAGAAAGGGCAGTGTTAATAAGCAGAAATAGGGGTTAATAAGGATGCACAACAGTAATAATGGTGAAATGGAGTCTGCACTATGCTGCAAAATGATGTTCCTTATGTAAATTAAGATTTCTAAGGATGGGAAATGTCCCCATAGCACAGGCCCCCGCCTATCCCAGCCTTCCCCTCACTTATCTCAATAATGATGGCCAATTGGAAATCCACGACACCCCAGAACAGTAGATTGGATTATAGTTGCTGTGGTTATGTGGTTGCTGGTAATGGTGATCACAGGGCCCCCAGAGATGTATCCCCCACGGCATTCCGCTGCTCCCTGCTCCGCTGGCCAGAAGTGAGGTAAAAAATCCCCTAATGGCCTAACCGGAAGTTCCAGAACTAGACGGTGTGTGCTGGAGTTCTGTTGTTTTGGCCTACAGACCTCTTGCACAGACACTACACTACAACAAATGTTTCATCCTCAACTACTGCATTTGGCCCTGCAGTATGAAATAAGGTCATAAAAACATTTAGAGTAAAACTGCTGTTTGAAACTTTGGCCTCAGTCCACCCCTGCTTGCTTCAAACAAAAGAATTATTGCTTTAGTTCCTAGCTTGTGACCTTAAAGACTAGAGGAGTAACCTTGGCACCAATTATGTAGATCCTATCTTTGTTTTTACAAAGATAGGATCACATTTCCATGTTTAGCAGAAAACATAGTTAGAATATAAAGAGCGAGCAATAGGGTCATTCATAATCTTTTGGCACCTTTTCCCCAGATGCGGCCTTGAGGGCTGTTTGCCAAACGAAGGGCAATAACATTCATGTTTCAGACCCCTTTAAAAGGCCTGCCTGCACGTGGGGCAGTGCGGCCGTGGGTGTTTGCATGGTGCCCCTGAGACCGTCCTGGCCAGTATTCAATAAATCCTTGCCTGCTTATTATCAACTTAACCGCCTCCGAGGTCATTTGCAACTGGTCGTGGAAGTCACCCCACAACAGTAGCCGAGGATGAAATGTCCTTCTCGACATGAGGCTCCATACTTCTCTATGGGAACTCATGCGGCCGCATGTCATACGTTCGCCATCACGGGATTACATCTTTGGGTCTGGAATGAGGAACCTGCTTCACAAAAAGCATTTTTTTTGGAAGCAAAAATTAAGAAAGTTACTACCTGAGAATCACTAAATCAATAGAAATACATTATCTGGGATCACCTGGGCAATTTACAATAATTGTGCTGTCCAGATTCTGGGATCACTGAGTCAACAGGAATGCACTATCTGTAGCTACTTGAGGCAATTTAGGGTAATTGCGCTCTTCTGATTTGAGGACCAGAGTCAACTGAAACTTAGTTATCTGTAGCTACTGAGACAATTTGGAATAATTGGGCTGTCTTGGTTCTCAGAGGAATGTGCTTCAGTAACTAGTCAGATCATAATCAATGGGATATTCAAACCATGGATGGAATATTTGGATAGCATACATAAGTTCAGAAAATCAAAATAACTTTCTATTGTTTTAGCAAACAAATAAGTACAGAACCCAAACAGCAGTTTCTACCTGAGATGATTGCTACCATACTTCAATATCCACATTTTGTTTGCTAATGTCTGCATTCTGGTTCCACTTATGCTAAATCCCATCATATATGGGATCAAGACCAAGTAAATCCAAGAGCAGGTTGTTCACATGTTTTTCCCAAAGAGGACCAGAGTTTTCAGCATTTATAGCTATTCATGGTGTGATCTATGGAAGTGGTGGGTGGAAATATTAGTGGTAAGCTGAAGCACTAGGAAATAGCTCGAAGATTGTGTTTCTGAAGCAAGTTCACCAAGAATGTTTTAAAATATAAGTATTAAACTGGCAACGAGAGAGATAGAGATAGAGATATAGGGATAGATAGATAGATGATAGATAGATAGATAGATAGATAGATAGATAGATAGATAGAGGCAATGGTTTGCTTTCTACAACTTTCCTAGTCCTCTTAGTTGCTTTTTCTTACTAATTTAAAAATAACCAACCTTATTTTAAGGACAAAGCACTTAAAATTCTTTTTTAAACAATCCTTACACAAGGATATTTTTCCTATTGATTTTTAGAGAGAGTGGAAGGGAGGGAAGAAGGGTGAAGAAGAGGAAGGTGGAGAGATAGAGAGGATGGGGGTAAGGGAGAGAGGTGAGTGAAGTAGCATGAGAGAACTTTGTGGTAATTGTGAAACAGGAATTTTAGGGGTAAACTAGGACAGGTTTAGGACATTTAGAAAATTTGGAAATTAAGGGGACCTTGGAAGCAAGCACAGGGCTGCAGAGCAGCAGAAGGTATATTTCCATAGAATGAGGAAGCTGGCAACAGCAAAAAGTCTATATTTACAAAGTAAATAGAAGGCATCCCATCATTCAGAGGGAGGAAAGAAAGCCCAAAGGGGAGGGGGAAACAGGAAGGAAGGAGGGGAGAGAACATTTGCCATGGAAGGTTTCACCTTTGAGCCTAGGGGATACTATAGTAAGCAGTCTAAAGGAATATTGACCAATCAGATGGGATATCGGGGTAGCAGGATCTGCAGCCTTTTTAAGCCATTGTGAAGAGGAACTCAGTGGGACCTTTTCCCTCTTCCTAGTTGGGAGTCCATTCTGTGGGACTCTTCTCTCTCCCCACGTGGGAGTTTGTACTTGTTCTTCAATAAATCTCCACTTTTGCTATTCCACTTTCAGTCCGTGGATTCATTCTCGATTCCTTTGGACAAAGAATCCAAGTTCCAGTCCAAAAATTCGATATCAATAGAACACTTCTCTAAATTGTTTGCCGCAGTGTTTACATAAATCTACACATATGGTAATAATGCATAGAACTATGCACACACAATAAAAGCATTTAAAATTGTTGATAGATATGTGGATTTTACTAACATCACTTGGTTTAGATATTGTACTCTAGTTATACAAGATATTACTTTTGGGGAAAATTGAGTGAATGGTACAGGGATCACCCTCTATAATGTTGTTTTGTGTATGTGTGTGTGTGTTTTACAACCACCTGTGAATTTATAACTATTTCTAACTATATTACAAAGCTACAGTAATCAGACAATATGGTACTGGCATAAAAACAGACACATAGATCAATGGAAAAGAACACACAAAAAAGTAAACTCTCACATATATGATGAACTAATATTTGACATGGGAACCAAGGATAATTATTGGGGAAAGAATGGTCTTTTAAATAAATGTTCATAAAACTGGATAATCACAGAAGAATGAAATTGGACCACTAACTTACACCACTCGAAAAAAAAAAAAAGACAAAAAAAGAACTGAAAATGGATTAAAAACCCAAACATCAGACCTGAAAGTATAAAACTTCTAAAAGAAAACATAAGAAATAAACTCCTTGACATTGGGTCTGCCAATGATATTTTGGATGTGACATCAAAAGCACAAGCAACAAAAGCAAAATCAATAAGGGGGAACTATGTTAAACAAAAGTGCTTTGCATTGGAAAAGAAATGATCAACATAATAAGAAACCTATGGAATTAGAGAAAATATTTGCAAAACAGATACCTGACAAGGGGTTAATATGCAAAATATGTTAGGAACTCATATAATGCAAGAGGAGAACACCCACAAAACCTAATTAAAAATGGTCTGAGGATCTGGATAAACAGTTTTCTATTTAAAAAAATGTTTTTATTAATTTTAGAGAGACAGTAAGGGAAAGGGAGAGACAGAGAGAAACATTGATTGGCCATATGCCCCCTCCTATGCCTCCTAATCGCCTCCCCCCGCCCCCCCCCGCCCGCCTTTCTCTCCCCCACTTCCCCCTGGGATCCAGCTCTGACCAGGAATCAAACTGGTGACCTCTACGTGCATGGGATGATGCTCAAACAGTTGAGCCACACTGGCCAGGGCTAGACAGTTTTTTAAAAGAAGACATATAGCCCTTGCTGATTTTGCTCAGTGGATAGAGCATCAGCCTGTGGACTGAAGGGTCCTGGGTTTAATTCTGGTCAAGGGCACATGCCTGGGTTGAAGGCTCAATCCCTAGTGGGGGGTGTGCAGGAGGCAGCTGGTCAATGATTCTCTCTCATCATTGATGTTTCTATCTCTCCCTCTCCCCTTTTCTCTGAAACCAATAAATATAAAAAAAGGCATAAATGGCCAATAGGTACATAAAAAGATGGCTCACCATCACTAGTCATAAGAAATACAAATTGAAACTCTAGCTAATAATTAATTTACATCGTTTGAATGGCATTATAAAAAACAAGAGATAGTAAGTGTTGGTGAGAATGTGGAAAAAAAGTGAAATATTGTGAACTATTGGTGGGAATGTAAATTGGTTCAGCCTCTTTGGAAAGCAGTTTGAAAGTTCCTTAGAAAATTAAAAACAGAACTATCACATAATCCAGGAAACCCACCTCTGGATGTATATCCCAAGAAAATGAAATCAGCATCTTGAAGAGATAGTTGTACTGCTACATTCATCACAGCATTATTAACAATAGCCATATATGGAAATAACCTAAATATCTGTGTGCTGATGAAAGGATAAAGAAGTTATATATATATATAAAATTCATCTATGAGATAGAATGAAACCCTGCTATTTCTGAAAATATGAATTGACCTTAAGGACACTATTTTAAGTAAAACAAGGCAGTCATTGGAGGATTAATACTACTTACGTGAGGTATCTAAAGTAGTTAAACTTATAAAAGCAGAAAGTAGAATGTTGATTATGAGGGCCTGAGAAGAAGGGAAATAGGAAATTGATGGTCAATGAGTCTGAGGTTCTAGTCATACAAAATAAAAAACTTCTAGAGATTTGCTGAACTACATTATACTTACAGTTAACAATACTGTACTGCAAGCATGTCAAACTCAAAGGCTAACATGGGCCAAATAAACAAAATTTAAGTTTATGTGGGCCCCCAAAAAATCAAAGCTTCAATTTTCACAAAAATGTAGGTTTATTTTGAGAGAGACATGCTGAATATAAAGGGGTGAAATAAATGAGTAATCGTTAATGAGTATTCATTGTGGGCCGCAAATTTGACGTGCATACTGTACTGTGTACTTAAAATTTTGTTAGAAAGGTTGATATTATGTTGTGTTTTTTTGTTTGTTTGTTTGTTTTTACCACAACCTTGTACCCCTGCCAAAGTACAAAAACTCCATTTTACCTTTAAAGATTTTAGTGGGTTAATTAGAAAGTGATGAAGTAAGATATACCTACTAACACTAATCAAAAGAAAGCTGAACTAGCTATATATATATATATATATATATATATATATATATATATATTCCTATATAATAAAAGGCTAATATGCAAATTGTTTCCTCAAACCAGAGCTTGACAACCAGGAGCTCGACCAGTTGCTATGATGTGCACTGCAGCTGCCAATTGGCCTGATTCAGGCCTCATTGGCCCCACCCAACATCCTGTGGCCCCAGCTCTGTGGCCTCAATCGCCACCTCCCAACCCTGATTCGAGGTGGGGCCAGCTGGCCAACCATCCATGGCTTCTCCCCTCAGCCAGCCAGCTGTGCCCCCTTCACCCTCATAGCCCTTGATTGCTAGCCAGGCTAAGGGACCCCACCAGGCCTCTAGTATCCTATATAATAAAGAGATAATGTACAAATTGACCATCACGCCCTAACAAGATGGCTGCCTACGGCCAGGCCGACAGGAGCATTAGTGAAGGACCACCAAGCGACTGATCAAGAAGGCTGCATGAGGTGAGTAGGTCAGCAGGAGGGTTAGTAAGGGAGGACCAAATGACTGAATAGCAGGCTGCATAGGGTGACCAAGCTGGTGGGGGGGTCCATGGCTGGCAAGGGTGTGACCAGGCTGGCAAGGGGGGCAGATGGGGTAACCAGGCAAGGGGGGCAGTTAAGGGTGACCAGGTCAGCAGGGAGTGCAGTTGGGAGTGTCCAGGCTGGCAGAGGAGGCAGTTGGGGGCAACCAGACTAGCAAGGGAGCAGTTTGGGGCAACCAGGCGGGCAGGCAGGTGAATGATTAGAAGCTAGCAGTCCAGGATTGTGAGAGGGATGTCTGACTGCCAGTTTAGGCCTGATCCCTGGGGGGGTTCCAGATTGCAGAGGGTGCAGGCTGGGCTGCACAAATTTCATGCACTAGGGCTCTATTATATATCTATATTCTAAAATATATTTTTATTGATTTCAGAAAGAAAGGGAGAGATAGAAACATCAATTACAAGAGATAATAATTGACTGGCTGCCTCCTGCACACCCCCACTGTGAATTGAGCCTGTAATCCTGGCATGTGCCACTGAGTGGAATTGAACCTGGGACCCTTCAGTCTGCAGGACGATGCTCTATCCACTGAGCCAAACCAGGTAGGGCTGAAGTAGCTATATTAATTTGAGACAAAGCATGCTTCAGAAAAGAAAAATTATCAGACTTAAATAGGTGCATTATATAATAAAGTGGTCAATTCTCCAAGAAGACACAACAATTGAAATGTGTATACCCCTAACAACAGAGGGTCAAAATATGTGAGCCCAAACTACATATAACTGCATAAAAAAGAGACAAACCCACTCTTATACTAGGAGGCATTATAACTGTTGTGTCAGTAATTGGGTTTCTTTGAATAAATTCCCCAAAGCGGCATTGCTAGGTTCTTCTTTGTCTCTTGTTATAGCCTGTATTTTAACATGTGCTTTTGTCTAGTATAAATGTTGCTAGTCTATCTTTTTTTTTCTTTTCCATTATATTTTTTTCATCCCTTTACTTTTAATCTGTTTATATCTTTTGATTTGAAGTGAGTCTTTTGTAGATAGCATATGTAAAGGTTATGTTTTGTTATCCATTCATCCAATTGCAACATTTAATCAAATTGCTTATAAAGCGATTATAGATATGCATTTATTTCTATTTTATTATTATTGTTGTTGGAATCTTTGGATGTTACTTTATTTTTTTTTAATTTAATAAATCTTTATTGTTCGGATTATTACAATTGTTCCTCATCCCCTCCCCCCATAATTCCCCTCCACTTGGTTTGCATCCCACCCACTGCTCTTACTCACCTGCTACTATCCTCATCCATAGGGGTATGATTTTTTTCCAGTCTCTTCTTGCAATGCCCACACCCCTTCTCCCACAAGAATTGTCAGTCCATTCCCTTTCTATGCCCCTGATTTTATTATATTCACCAGTTTATTCTGTTCATCAGGTTTTTTATTCACTTGATTTTTAGATTCACTTGTTGTTAGATATGTATTTGTTCTTCGTAATTTAAATCTTTACCTTTTTCTTCTTCCTCTTCTTAAAGAATACCTTTCCGCATTTCATTTAATACTGGTTTAGTGAGGATGAACTCCTTTAGCTTTTTCTTATCTGTGAAATTCTTTATCTGACCTTCAAGTCTGAATGATAATCTTGCTGAATAGAGTAATCTTGGTCTTAGGTTCTTGTTATTCGTCACTTTGAATACTTCTTGCCACTCCCATCTGGCCTGCATAGTTTCTGTTGAGAAATCAGCTGACAATTGAATATAAAGGGTTGAAATAAATGAATAATTATATGGGTGCTCTTTGTAGGTAATTATCTGTTTTTCTTTTGCTGCTTTTAAGATTCCCTCTTTGTCTTTTGCTCTTGGCATTGTAATTATGATGTGTCTTGGTGTGGTCCTCTTTGGATTCCTTTTGTTTGGGTTTCTGTGCGCTTCCTGGACTTGCAAGTCTATTTCTTTCACCAGGTGGCGGAAGTTTTCTGTTATTATTTCTTAAAATAGGTTTTCAGTGTCTTGCCCTCCCTCTTCTTCTGGCATCCCCATAATTCGGATGTTGGTACACTTGAAGTTGTCCCAGAGGCTCCTTACACTATGTTCATATTTTTGGATTCTTTTTTCTTTTTGCCTTTCCAGGTGGGTGTTTTTGCTTCTTTGTGTTTCAAATCTTTGACTTGATTCTTTCGATCTTCAATTCTGCTATAGGATCTCAGTATGTTATTTTTTATTTCAGTCAGTATATGCTTAATTTCTAGTTGGTCCTTTTTCTTTTTTTTAAATTTAATAAAACTTTATTGTTCAGATTATTGTAGTGTTGCTCTCCCCGCCCCCCCCCCCCCCCCCATAACTCCTCTCCCCCTGATCCCAATCTCATCCTCTGCCCTTACCTCTCCCCGGCTGTTCTCATCCATCCATAGGTGTACGCTTTTTTGTTCAGTCTCTTCCCGCACCCCCTACACCCCTTCCCCCCCCACCCGAGAATTGTCAGACCACTCCCCTTCTATGCCCTCGATTCTATTATATTCATTAGTTAATTTTGTTCATCATATTTTTAATTCACTTGATTTTTAGATTCACCTGTTGATAGGTGTGTATTTGTTGTTCAAAATTTTTATCTTTATCTTTTTCTTCTTCTTCCCCTATTTAAAGAATACCTTTCTGCATTTCATATAATACTGGTTTGGTGTTGATGAATTCATTTAGCTTTCTTTTATCTGCAAAGCACTTTATCTGACCTTCAAGTCTGAATATAGCTTTGCTGGGTAGAGTAATCTTGGATGTAGGTTCTTGTTATTCATCACTTTGAAAATTTCTTGCCATTCCCATCTGGCTTGCATAGTTTCCATTGAGAAATCAGCTGACAATCATATGGGTGCTCCCTTTAAGTAACTAACTGTTTTTCTCTTGCTGCTCTTAATATTTTCTCTTTATCTTTTGCTCTTGGCATTTTAATTATGATGTGTCTTGGTGTGGTCCTCTTTGGATTCTTTTTGTTTGGGGCTCGGTGTGATTCCTGGACTTTTAAGTCTATTTCTTTCACCAAGTGGAGGAAGTTTTCAGTCACTATTTCTTCAAATAGGTTTTCATTATCTTGCTCTCTTTCATTTTCTGGCATCTCCATAATTCGAATGTTAGTATGCTTGAGGTTGTCCCAGAGGCTCTTTACACTATCTTCAATTTTGTGGATTCTTTTTGCTTCTTGCTTTTCCGGCGAAGTGATTTTTGCTTTTTTGTATTTCAGATCTTTGAGTCGATTATTGTGGTCCTCTAGTTTGCTCTTAGGTCTCTGTATAATATTTTTTATTTCAGTCAGTGTATGCTTAATTTCTTGTTGGTCCTTTTTCATATCCTCCAGAGTCTTGCTCATATCCTGGAGGGTCTCGCTCATATCCTCCAGGGTCTCGTTAAATTTATCGTCCTTTTCTAGGAGCCTCTTGAAAAACATTATAACCGTGGTTTTGAACTCTATGTCCTGTCATTTTTTCCCCTCCATTTCTTTCACATGTTATTTGTTACCTTGTCTTTGCATTTTGACAAACTTCTTTCCTGAGTTTGTCGAGTAGGTTTGTGTGGTAGGTGTCCTTTAAGGGACAGTGGCTCAGCCTCCCCAGTTACTTGAGGTGGGTACTCTTATTGCACCCCTTTATGGGCAGCAATGTCTTGTTGTAGTTAGGCTATATTGTTGTTGGTATCACTGGAAGGGGTTGACCTTCAGGCCAATTGGCTGTGAGGATCAGCTGTTTTTATACTGTGAGAGCCTCTGTGCTCAGCTTGGATGGGGTGGAGTCTCCGGGCTGAGCAGGCAGCCTTGGTTTCTGGTCAGCACTGCCCTATATGGCTGCCGGGTCTCCATACCCTGTGGCAATGGCTGCAGGCACCTCTGAGAGAAAGCTGCCCAGAGCTCTGCCCACTGCTGGACAGTCTAGTTTCTCCCCAAATGAGAAACTAGACACCCAAAGACTCACCTGGAATGTGGAAACAAAGGAGTTCAGCGGTTTGTGTTTTTTTCCCCTCCTGAATGATAGAGCCAGCCACGAGCCCTCTCTGATAGCTTGTGCGCCTCTGCAGCGCCCAAGTTTCAGCTCACTTCCTCCTTACTGTCTAGTTTCACCCCATATGGGTCTGGGTTCGCCAAGACTCACCCAGAACTGGGGCTCTGTGCAGTGGGACACCTTTGTCTCCCTCCCAGTTCGAGAAAACCAGGCGGGTTTGCAGCTGCCTGCCCTTTCCACTTGCGCAGCGGCTCCTCACCTCTGACTCTGTGTGTGTCCGCAACTCTTCCCTCCACAGCTCCCCCAAGACTCAGTGTCCTTTTATCTTTCATTCTATTTGTGAAATGTTCACTTAGCCAGCCCTCTGGTGTTTCTGGATGATGTCCATTTTGTCTGTTAGCTGTAGTTTTGAAATTGTTGTACGGGACAGCAGTATGGGTGTTTACCTATGCTGCCATTTTGGTTCCTCCAATAACAATATCTCTACTTGTTTTTTTTCATATCCTCAAGAGTCTCACTAAATTTATTGGCCTTTTCTAGAAAATTCTTTAAAAACTTCTAACTGTGGTTTTGAACTCTCTATTCAGTCATTTGCTTTCCTCCATTTCTTTCATTTGTGACCTATTTCTTTGTCTCTGAATTTTTACTGCTTCCCTGAGTTGATAGAGTGGCTTTGTGTCTTGTGTGTCTTATAAGGCCCAGTGCCTCAGCCTCCCCAGTTACCTGAGGTGGACAGTCTGGGTGCACCCCTTTGTGGGCTGTGTGCATAGTCTTGTTGTAGTTAAGCCTTCATTGTTGCTGGTAGCAGTGGGAGGACTTGACCTCCAGGCCAACTGGCTGAGAGGATCATCTGTGTCTATGCTGGGAGAAATTCTGTGCTGGAGACTCGCTTATGGAAGAAGACTTGAAAAAGCCTCTGTGCTCAGCTTGAATGGTGTGGAGTCTCAGGGAGAAGCAGACAACATTGGTTTGCAGTCAGCCCTGCCCTAATAGGTCCCTGTGTCTTAGTGTCCCTTGGTAATCACTGCAAGCACCTCTGAAAGAAAGCCGCTCTCGAATTCTGCCCACTGCCAAACAGTCCATTTTCTCCCCAAATGAGTCTGGGACTCCAGAGTCTTGCACATAACTGGAGTTCAGTGTAGTTGGGAACTTTTGTCTCCCTCCCACTTGAGAAAGCCAGCTGCATACTCAGTTGTCCGCCCTCTCTGCACGCACACCTCAGCACTTCTGCCTTCTGCTGTTCCTCTGAGTCTCAATGTGCTTTTCTCTATCCTGACAGTCCAGTTTCACCCTGTATGATTCTGGTCCCCAGAGTGTCGTCATGAACTGGAGTTCAGTGCAGTTGGGAGCTTTTGCTCCCTCCTGCTTGAGAAAGCCAGATGCACACTCAGTTACTAGTCCTCTCTGTGGGCACATCTCAATACCTCTGCCTCCTGCAGCTCCTCTGATTCTCAGTGGGCTTTACTCTTTCCTTCTAGTTGTAGAATTTCCACTCATCGAGCCTTCCTGTGGTTCTGGATGATGTCCGTTTTGTCTTTTACTTGTAGTTTTGAAATTGTTTTTTTTTAAACTTTATTGTTCAGTTTATTAATTACATTGTTCCCCTTTTTTATCCCTCTATAGCTCCCCTCCACCCTCTGCCCTCACCTCCACCCCCCACTGTCCTCTCCCATTTTTGCAAGATTTTTGTCCAGTCTTTTGCTGCACTTCCCATACCCCTTTTCTCCCCAAGAATTGTCAGTCCATTTCCTCTCTGTGTCCATGATTCTGTTTGAAATTGTTTTTCGAGGCAGCAGTTTAGGTGTTTACCTGTGCCGCCATTGGTTTCCTTTCCACCAGATCTCTTTATAACTAATGGATGTCCTGGGTCACCTTCACTCTATGTGAGCTCTTGTTGAGTTCCTCAGAGCAAGCTCCTATGCACTGACCCGTTCGGATAGCACCTGATATTCTGGCAGACTTTCTCCTCTTCCTATGGAGTTCCTAACAATTTTCACTGCCTGATGTTATGCATACTCCTCTTCCTAGTCCTAGTGCTCTGGGTGGTGGTGGTGTGGGAGGGTCCTGGCATGGGTTTGAGTCCCTATGCTCCTCAGGCAGTACTTTTATAGCCAAGATATCCCTTTGGATCCTCAATCACCACACATGAATTCAGGGGCCAGCCCTCTTTACATCACTGCCCTTCTTACCAGTCTCTATGTAGCTTCTTTGATAAATGCTTGGATGTAATGGTCCTGTTTAGCTGGCCTTCAGTCATTCATTGAGATTCGTTGCTCTATAATTTTGCTGAAAATCTGGTTTGGCCCTTGGATGTGGTGAGGGTAGCTTTGACGTACTCGGTAGCCATCTTGAAATCTCCACAATGATACATTTTTATGTGAACAATGTTTTTCAATCTACTTCAAATTATGACTGTCTTTTTAAATAGTCTATCAGTGGATTCTTTCAAATGGTTCCCAATATCAATAAAATTGCCATAAACATAATAATTCACGAGTCTTTGATTGTGATCTATTATATTTATTTATTTTATTTATTTTTTAATATATTTTATTGATTTTTCACAGAGAGGAAGGGAGAAGGATAGAAAGTTGGAAACATCGATGGGAGAGAAACATCGATCAGCTGCCTCTTGCACATACCCTGCTGAGGATGTGCCTGCAGCCATGGTACATGCCCTTGACCGGAATCGAACCTGGGACCCTTCAGTCCGCAGACCGACACTCTATCCACTGAGTCAAACTGGTTTCGGCTATTATATTTATTTTTTATATAGGAGAGATTATTGAAATTCAAAAAATTATACTTAACTTGTTCCTGATCAGGTTTACTATGTACAAAGTGCTAACAAAATACACATTATACATACTAGGATTGTATATATTTTTAAATTAAAAAATTACTTGATCTGGAAAAAGATATGACCTTATAATGAATGATTAAAAATTAAAACAGAAACAAGAAGACAAATAAATAACCCAACTGTTGGAAATATCAGGTAAGATTTATAGAATTTTGTTAAAAATAAATAAAATAGAGTTAAGATAAATGTTTAGTGAGATAATAGAAATTAGGATCTTGAAAGTATTCAAATGTGATTATATAACTAAAAACATTATTACCTAAAAATATGCACTGAGTGGATGGGTTTAAACAATGAATTTTAAAAAGATAGGATTAGGAACTGGGAGATAGATTAATACAAAAGACAGAACTGAAGTGAAAGGAAGAGAAAGAGAAGAAAAAATGAGCATAAGACAAATGATAGACACATTCAAAGTATACTTAAGAATAACTGTAGTTCCAACCAGAGAGAAGAGAGAAACTGGGGGAAAAGAATATTCAAGAAAATAATAACAGAAACCATTCCAAATAAATGAAAAGATATAAATTCACAAAAACCAGACGGTCAGAAAAACTCCAAGAGGACGTATGCAAACTATCCACAGATATATTATAAATGTTCTTTAAAAAAAGACCAAAAAAGCTAGCTATAAAAGGTACATTATATTCATAGGAGCAAGAGTAAAACTTTCAAGTCAATTCTTAATACAAAAGATAGAATAAAAAATTAATTGATGAAAAATTTTGAAGTTTAAAAACTCCTGTCAATAAAGTATGAACTAAAATTTCTATTGGTAGTTCATCTAATGGTAAAATGGCCTAACATGCAATGAATCTAAAGCAGTCATATTTTTGGGCAAAAAATTAAAACTTAAAGTTATCAAGACTGCATTATAAAATTTCCAAAAGGCTCCATTAATTTAAATAAATAAATAAATAAATAAATAAATAAATAAATAAATAAAGGAGGATGGTGGGGTAATATCATGTAAGGAAAAAATCATGTAAGTAAATTACACCTAGAAAATTTTTACTTCAGAAAATTAATTTTTATTTGTAATAGTGACAACAAGACACCCATGTAAAACACACATGGTGTAAAAATAAGCCAAAGGAAAATTGTCTGGGCAAAAATAAAAAGGATCCCAAATCAAATTTATATAAAAGATTCTTGTATTAACTTTTGGTTGAGAATATGTTTGTATATTTTCAGAAAACTACTCTAAAACCATGTGGATTCCTGCAACAGAGAGGAGTTGAGAGGTCTGCTCCAACCACGAATACAAGAGGAGAAACAGTCCAGAGACGGAAGATGCTGATGACGCCTTGCCATGCTACCAGTCAGCAGCTGTGCATTGCTGCAGGTTACCCAAGACCAAACAACAGAGGGTCAGACCTGCATTGCCAACATTTGTCCACCATCCAGACACCATTTCTGACATGTACACATAAGGAACAGTTTGACATTGAAACTGGGACTCAGAACTGTTGGCCATTGAAATTGCGTCTCAAACATTGCTTGTGCTCCTATGTTATTTCTAGTCTGCAGAGGCAAGATTTTTAAAGAAAAGAAATGGGGGAAATAAAAATAAATACAGAGGCAAAAAAGCATGGAACAGACTGACAGACTACAGCAGGAAGGCAGGGGTGGTTGCATGGGGATGTGCTGCAAGAGATCAACTAAAGGATTTGTATGCATGCATAAAAGCATAATCATAGGACACAAGACACTGGGGGGGGGGGGGGAGAGGGATGGGCAGGGAAGGGCATGTGCTGGGGATGGGTGGGAAAGCCAGGGGAGGTCAAGGGGAGGGAAAGGAACATATGTACTACTATTTGTAATACTTTTAACAATAAAAAGTAAATAAAATAAAAACTCCTGCCAAATTAAAATTCTATACCCATGAAATTATCTCTTTCAAATTAAGACTAGTAAAATAAAAATGTTTCCACACAATGAAAATCTGAGGTAATTAATCTCTTGCATTCCTATACTAAAGAAAACATTGATCAGTTTGAACATGTGTTTTTTTTAAAACCAAAACCTTTAATTTATTCTCCTTTATGCTCACTGTATATTAGAAAATTCAGACTAAAATTATAAAAATCACCTATACCTCTAACCAAAATAGTCACCCACTCATAAAATTTTAGTATAGATTGATGTGATTGTTAGTTAAACATATTATTTAAAAATTCCATCATATTTAACTGACTGCTCTGGGACATACTTGTCTGACAAATATAATGTGAATATATTTCCATCAGCAAACATATAGACCCATATTATTATCTCTCACTATTCTTTTATATTGTAAATTATACTAGTAGATGTGCGATGGTTGATTTAATCTAGTATACACTTTTGTTAACCTAGATAACATTTGTTACATAGTAGTGTATTTTCTGTTTAATACTTGTTTAGTATACTTTTTCTGAGTGTACTTTATTTGGTCTCATGTTGAATATTTTCTTCTAAAAATTAACAACATAAATGAAAATTTTACAAACAAAAGCATTAATGAACTGTTTAGTATTTTAAAAGTGAGAAGGAAAATGAGCACTCATTTATGCTAAAAGTATACTAATGGTAAATTGGATATATATGACATCTGTAATATATACATTTCATAATAATCTATCTAAAAGAAAAAAATAAGGATATGATATAGGGGTGAATGGCTGGAAAAATGTTCTAATGAGAGGAATAAGACAAGCGCTGACATTCAAGCATAGAATACCTCAGTATAGTTCAGTAATTTTCCATGGAAGGCCAGTCTCCACTTCATTGCATTCTAACCTGTCCTCTAGGAGTAGAGAGTTGAACTGATCTGAATTCTATGAGAACACTAAGACCCCAAAGAAACTGATATCTAATGACCTATTTAAGGCTTTGCAAGAAACATCCACCAACATATTTCTCATACAATTTCCCTAAGACAACTTGACACAGAGACATTTGACTAGTATCTCTACTGGACCTCTCCACATCCTGATACATAATGTCATCTCAAGCCTGGTGAGAATTACTGCGAAAAGCACAAGGTTAGTTTCTTTTGTTAAAGTCATTTCTGTTTTGGAAACAATAAACTACCAGGTCCCGAATCTGCTTGGTCTTAATGCCATAAATGATGGGATTTAACATAGGTGGAATGAGAGTATAGACATTGGCCAGCAGAACGTGAATGTGGAGTGCGATGTGGCGTCCAAAGCGCTGAGTGAGAACTGAGAAGATCCCAGGCCCATAAAAGAGGATGATGACACAGATGTGGGAGCCACACGTGTTGAGAGCTTTGTGGCGAGCATCTCGGGATGGGATGTGGAAGACAGCACGGAGAATAAGCATATATGAAACAAAAATTAGCACAACATCTAAGACCAAGGTGGACATTAGGACAAAAAAACCATACCAGATGTTTACTCGTATGTCATTACAGGAAATTTTGGCCAAGACAATGTGCTTACAAGTGGTGTTTGGGATGACGTTGCCTTTGCAGAAAGTCAGTCTTTTTAGAAGAAATATAACAGGGAAAACTGTCCCATAACTTCTCAGGAAGATTGTCGCACCGATTTTTCCAATCAGAGCCTGTGTAAGAATAGCTGTGTATCTCAGCGGGTAGCATATGGCAATGTAGCGGTCAAATGCCATCACCAGCAGGATCCCTGACTCAGACATGAAAGTGGAAGTGAGGAAGAATATCTGAGAGATGCAACGATTCAGGGAGATCTTCCTAGCATGGAACCAGAAGATGGTCAAGGCCTGAGGTACTGTGCACATGGAGAGAACAATATCTGTTCCGGCCAGCATGCAGAGGAAGAGATACATGGGTTCATGGAGACTGCGTCTTGTGGAGATAATGAAGATGAGTAAGCTGTTCCCAAGCAGGGAGATGATGTAGGAAATGAAGAAGGGGATGGAAATCCACATGTGCTGGTCCTCAAGGCCAGGGATGCCCAGCAAGCGGAAGACTGTGTGGCTAACTCCAGTGTGATTTAATGCAGTCATGCTCATGGAAATCTTTTAAGACTTCATCACCTATTTACAGAGACAGAGAAAATTTTATTATCTGTATATTTTTCTTTGATACTTCCAGGTGCTTTTAGTGCCTATATGGCTCTGTTCTTGAGGATGTTAGGATTTCAATGCATATATATAAATAAGATAAATAAGGTATGATAATACTTTCAACAATAAAGATAAATTTAAAAGCTGAAGTCTTAATCTCATAAACAAGATACACCCTTATACAATTACAGAAAATTAAATAATCTCCCTCTCTATAAAATCCTAATGTGCAAATTGTCCCCTTAGGAGTTCGACCAGGAAGACCAGGAGTTCCATCACTCGCTATGACATTTGCTGATCACAGGGAGTGGCATGGAATGAAGGAATGCCTTGGCCAGCAGCCATAGGCAGGGAAGGAAGGTCCTGATCAACCCTGATTGCTGGCCAGGCCTGGGGTCCCTACACATGCACAAATTTCCTGTACCAGGCCTCTAGTTAAATTAATGATTAACATCTTTGTGGTAAAAATTAAATTAATATGGGAACACAATGGAAGGGTTACTTCAATCAACATTCATGTTGATTTTAAGAACTTATTTTTGCTATTACCTTTGGAGAGAGTTTAGGATGCTAATATATGATGGCAATACCAAGTAGAGAATGGAACTAGATCATTTGGGAATTTAAGGAGAAATATTTGCCATGCAAATGCCATATGTGTTTAAAATTGCTTTCAGCTCTGTGTGGTTGTGGTAGTGTAAATGTGGGTAATTGGAGAAAAGATGGCAGTAAATTTGATTTGCTCAGAATACAGATTAATCTCTGAGTAAATGGTCAGCCACAATGAGTTAAGAAACTGAAGAACATTTTGGATATGTTAACCTGGCTGCTAGTGGATGACAGATTGGAAGGGAGAAAGGAAACAAAGACTGAAATGTCAGGACATTGAAACACTTGTCCTAGTATTATAAATTGGATATATTTATACTGATGGACTGCTATCACAATGAAATAGGACAAATTATTTTTTATCTCAATGTTAGGGATGAATATAAAAATGGTGCCTATGGTACCCCATTGATGGCTTCTAACAGCACAGGGAAGTAGGTGTTTTCATCACCAGTTTCCCCAAATAGGACTTTGAGGCTCATGAGTCTTGTCACAGCTCTAAGAATATAGGATTTGAAGAGTTAAAAAAGTTACTACATATGCTTTCTTTCTTTTGTTTTTAAGCTTTAATCTGTTTATTCAACAAAATGTATCTTTAGTTTAAAAGTAGGTTGAACACTATTATTCTTTGTAATACAGGTAGCCTGAGGGATGGGGTCAACTTCACTGTACTTTGTAATACTTTTATTAAGAATGCACCGGAGAAGAAGAAAAAAAAAAAAGAAAAAAAAGTGAACTGTTATCAGTGTTTCTAAACTGTAAACATGGGGGACTAAAGTATCAAGTGAAACACATTAGGGATCATATTTAATAGACAAAAATCCCTTAAATTTTCTTATTGCTTTTATATATCAATGTGCAATACTTAAGCATAACTGAATTTCTTATTAAGCAAACATTTTTGCATATGCTGCCTTCTCTTTATTTTTCTGTGCCTTTATCTTTTGTTTGAATTTCAGCAATTCTGCCTGGATAGCTTTATCTTCCAGTGCTATCTCCTGAGCTTTCTTAAAATCAGCCAATGCTTGGTTGTGTTCCTTCAATCCTTGCCATCCTTGAGCTCTACGGTACAGTGCTTTGGTATTTGATGGATCTATTTCAAGAGCCTCCAAACAACTGTCAACTGCTCCCTGCCAATGTGACATCTTTAGTTTACAAGCACCAATATTCAGCATGCAACTTAAAGCTACAGGTTGCAGCTTCAATCTATCTGCATTCTCAGTAACAGCTTTTGAACCTTCCACATATCTTAAAACCTTTGTATACTTTTTAATGGCCATCTCCCAGTTCTGGGATTTGAAAAAAGTATTTCCAATGTTTTTTAAGCCTTCTGCTATTAATATTTTATCTACGTCTTTTCAAACTGTATCTGCATCCTCGGGGAAATCTGGATGATTACCACCAGAACCATCTTTTGGGAATATTCCCCAGTCACCCCCTTCCTTCAATTCTCCACATTCTGCAATAACGCACAATTTGGCAGCTTTTTCACCTTCCACTTCTACATTTTCCAGGATTCTTGCCACACCCATTCCTTTAATTACTTGGCCAAATACCACATGTGTCCCATCCAAATGAGGATTTGAAACTGTTGTGATGAAGAACTGAGAGCCATTTGTATTGAAGCCTGCATTTGCCATGCTCAATAAACCCTCCTGATCGTGCTTATAATAGAAATTTTCATCTTCAAACTTTTCACCATAAATACTTTCTCCACCTGTCCCATCCTGATTTGAGGAATCTCCACCCTGAACCATAAATTTCTTAATAATTCTATGGAAAGGGCAACCTTTGAGATGGAGAGGCTTCCCAGTGAAGGGTCCATTTTCTCCTGTACACAATGCATGAAAATTTTCTGCAGTTTTGGGTACAATATCTGCACACACTTCTAAGACAATTCGACCAACTTGCTTGCCTTCAATGTTCACATCTAAAAAGACTCGGGAGTTACTAGGGTTGGAAGGCTTAGTATGGGGAGACGGGTACAACATTTTGACTTGCAGACGCGCCTCGTGGCTGCAGTCACCGAAAACCCCTACATAAGCTTTCATCTTCTGTGAATGGATGAAGGGGCAAATTGCCTTCTGAACTGAATGAAATGGAGTAGGTCTTGAGACAACTGGTAGGGGCTCCTGAGAGGAGAAGAGCAAAGGCACTTTGCTCTTCCTGAATAGGTAGAGATATCCTATCCTTTTGACTACAGAATGAAGAGTAGCCGTAATATAACATGGATTTCAAAATAATGTATGCTTAACACCACTAATTTAGACAAGCATAGTCTTTTAAAAAGCATTTCTCCTATATCACTGTAATTATTTATTTACTGTTCATTTCCCAATTGAGAGTAGGGTCAGCATTCTATATACATTACTTTCCTAGTGTCCATTATGTCATCTGAAAGGGTAGATACTAAATTAAGATGTTTAAAATACATTTCCTTGTAAACTGTAAAACTATAAAATTATCACTTTAAATAAATTGAAGATAATAAAGTGCATGAAGAAGTTACATTTATTACTTCTCTTTGGAAGATGTACCTTTTTTCTTTTTTAAAAAATTAAATGTTTACACACTGACACTATTTTTCACATAGATTACATGCATACTCTATGTGAAATCTATTTATATTTTACAGATATGAAACCACATCTGTACTAATAAAAGGGTATTATGCTAATTAGACCAGGTTGACTGGCCACCTTCCAGACATCCAATTTCTTTCTGGACAAACACATGGTGGTGGGGGCCAAGGCAGAAACAGATTGGGGCAATCAGAGCGGCAGGGGAGGGCAGTTAGGGTGAACTGGCAAGCAGGGGAGGGAAGTTGGGGGCAAACTGGCTGGCAGGAGCAGGGAGTTGGGGGCAAACGTGCCACCAGGAGAGGGGAGTTGGGGGTGAACTCACTGGCAGGGGAGGGCAGTTGGGGATGACCAGGTTGGCAGGGGAGGGCAGTTGGGGATGACTAGGTTGGCAGGGGAGGGCAGTCGGGGATGACCAGGTTGGCAGGGGAGGGCAGTCGGGGATGACCAGGTTGGCAGGGGAGGGCAGTTGGGGATGACCAGGTTGGCAGGGGAGGGCAGTTGGGGATGATCAGGTTGGCAGGGGAGGGCAGTTGGGAATATGAGGCAAGCAGGCAAGTGAGTGGTAAAGAGCTAGTGTCCTGGATTGTGAGAGGTATGTCTGGCTGCAGGGATTGGACCTAAACTTGTAGTTGGACAACCCCCAAGGGGTTCTGGATTGTAGAGAGTGCAGCCCGGACTGAGGGTCACCCCCCCCTGCCTGCCTCTAATAGACATAAATATTTTAACATAACTGAACTGGCTGTAAAATATACAAGTCTATAGGAGAACCATAATTTATTTAGCCGTTTCATTATTATCAACATGAAGTCTTTCAAATTTTTCAGTTGTTCAAGAACATAATGTTTATTAAAACATTTCATGTTTTATTAATAAACATTTGCTTGCTTGTTAATCTGAGTTATACATGAGTCCTTAAATATTATATGGTCAAATTATAACTCTTTTTGTTTCCTTTGTGTTCTTCAAAATCAAACATAAATTACATTATTTTAAAATATTGTTTCTATTTAACTTAGCATTTGAATAATTTAAAAATGTCTATTGATATAAAAATGAAAAATAACAGAGGCATTTTAATTATCACTAATCATACTCATTAAGCTAAATAGTTCATAATTACAAAATGTTTTATTTTTAAAGTAGATTTTCACATATTATTTTATGCATTACTTTTTTATGTAATGTTGTATAACAAGTATTTTACTTTGGCATCAAGAACATTATATAAATATTGAGATGAATAAGTGTATAACATACTATATGTGGCATACCCTATTTTAGTAAACTAGGAAAGATTCCAAAAATTTTTACTGCAAATAGAAATGTGTGACTGTGTCCTAGCCAGACTGAATATGTGCTTTTTATGTGCAAAAGTTTTTAAATGCATTTTTTAGAAATTCTAGAAAATCCATGTTTTCCAAAATTTGAATGGAATCCAATAGCAAAATGAGAATTTAAGGTACCATTTTTCATCATTCTAGTTTTCATGTCTAATCATAGAAATTAATAAAGTGAAATTCGCTCCTTTTAGTTTACATTTCTGAGTTTCAATAAACATGCAACTACTACAATAAAATGCAGAATTTTTCCATCACCCTCCCCTAAACACCCATGGGCACCTTTTTAGTCAACTCCCACCAGCCCTTGTAGCCTTTTATCTGTTTTCTGGGCTTACAATTCTGTCTTTTCCAAAATGTCTTACAAATGGAGTCATACCCTTTGCAGTCTGAGTTGCTTCACTTCACCTAATGCATTTGAATTATTCTATGTTCTACTTGTATTAATAGCTCATTCCTTCATTGCTGACAGCATTCCATTATATGGATGTGCCAGATTAAGTCATTCATTTTCCAGTTAGGGTACATTTGGATTGCTTTCAGGTTCTGATGATTACAAATAAAGATGTGAAAATTTCATATATTTGATATGAAGTAAAAACTAAGTTACACTTCATTTGGCTAAAAATCTAAGTCTAGCCCTGGCCTGTGTTTCTCATTGGTAGATGTAGGCACACTAATGAAAGGGTCTCAGGATTGATTCCCAACCAAGGGCAGGTACCTGGGCTTGCAGGTTCAATCCTTGTCCGGGCATGTGTGGGAGGCAAGCAATCAATGTCTGTCTCTCTCACATCAATGCTTATCTCTCTCTCCTTATTCCTTCCTTCCACTTTCTCTAAAATCAATGGAAAAAATATCCTCTGATGAGTAGTTAAAACAAATCTCAGTCTAAGATTGCCAGATTATAGGATAAGCATATGCCTAACTTTATTTAAAAATTACCCAATTTCTCCAAAGTGCCAATTTTGTGAATTTCCAACAGCAATGTATGAGTTGCCATTACTTCACATCCTCATCAGGACCTGGTACTTTTTTTTTTTTTTAAAGACACACATATATTTTATTTTATTGATTTCAGAAAGTAAGGGAGAGGGAGAGAGATATGAAAACATCAATGAAAAGAAAGAATCATTGATAGGCTCCCTTTTGCATGTCCCTCCACTGGGGATCAAGCCTACAACCTGGGGATGTTCCTCTGACTGGAATTGAACTTGGGACCTTCAGTCCACGTTCTGAAGTTCTGTCCACTGAGCCAAAGCGGCTAGGGCCTGGTACTATCTTTTTAAAAATTTAAGCACTCTAATAGGCTATTAAGGATACATCATTGTAGTTTATTTTACATCTCCATACTTCAAATATGTATGCAAATACAAAACCCTGATTGGTAAGTAGTATTTGCCAATTTCTGCAGTGTATATTCTCTTAGTCTTGTTCCAGCTGCCCACATGATGTCACTGAATGTGGATTCTACAAGCAATGGGCACAAATGAGTCAGTACAAGTGGCTCTAGCACACAGCTGATTTTGTCTCTTCATTGCTGTCTATTTATTTCTAGACAATGGTCCTAACATTTTTCACCACCTACTGTAGGTCCTGCAGCATCTAGTCTGGAGAGGGCATTCTTGCCTGAAATTTCATCCCACAGAAATAAAAAATAAATCACTCACCTGCTTTAAACGGAGTTCTGATGGGCTGGATGAGGCGACTCACAAGAGGTCTCTGAGCGACTGGCACCAGAGCACTGAGATTTTATGTATTTGCCTGAGAGCCTCAGGGGCAGCTCTTATTCCAGGGAGTCCAGATTTAGAGCTCTCCTTTCAACATCTCCTTCCTCCCACACATGAGATCAAATCATTATGGCTTTTCAAGTCTGACTATCCCACACTTTTCTCTGCACATACCTTTGTTATTTGTGCTCATGTACTTATTCCTGATAAATTGTTAGCATTACACAATTTATTCCTGTTTCTATTTTAATGGAAATTAGTAAATATTAATCCTGTTCTCAGTCAGCACAATTATGAAAATCAACATAATTTAAAAACAGGTAACAAAAGTGTTCCTTGGTAATGTATAGAAATGAATTAAATTTATACCACATTTGGGGTTTGTAATAATAATGTTTTAAGTATTTACATAAAAATACTTGAATATTTTTTGGAAAGTCTACTTGCGCTACTTAATGTGAATCAAGGTCAACTATGAAAACCACTCTGTATCCTCTTTGACTTTGGCCACCAAATGATCTACATTTAATTTTCAGTTATCTTATTCAGTTCTGCTTCTGGTAAACATACCTTTACCTTTTTGTATCTTTTTATTTTTATTTAATTAAGCAAAGTAATTATATATAAACTAGAGGCCTGGTGCATGAGATTCATGCACTCAGGTGTCCGTCAGCTGGCCTGCACCCTTTCATAGTCTGGGAGCCCTTGGGGGATGTCCGACTGATGGCTTAGGCCCTCTCTCCACAGCAGTCGGACATCCTTAGCCCTGCTGCGGAGGCAAGGGAGTCTTCCACCATCACCGCTATGTGTGCCAGCCATGAGCCCAGCTTCTGGACTTCTGGCCTAGCAGCACTCCCTCTATGGGAACATACTAACCAGCAGGGGGAAGCTCCTGCATTGAGCATCTGCCCCCTGGTGGTCAGTGCGTGTTAGAGCAACTGATTGTTCAGTTGTTTGGTCGATTTGCAATATTCCCAACACAATTTATTGAAGAGACTGTCTTGACTCCATTGTATGTTCATGCCTCCTTTGTCAAATATTAATTGAGCATAGTGGTTTGGGTCAATATCTGGGTTCTCTCTTCTATTCTATTGGTCTATATGTCTGTTCTTGTGCCAATACCAGGCTGTTTGAGAACAGTGGCTTTGTAATACAGCTTGAAATCTGGTATTGAGATCCCACCTATGTTGTTCTTCTTTCTCAGGATTGTTGTGCCTATTCAGGGTCTTCTTTTATTCCAGATAAATTTTTGGAAAGTTCTTTCTAGGTTTGTTAAATATTCCATTGGTATTTCAATGGGGGGATGCATTGAATCTATAAATTGCTTTTGGTAGCATGGACATTTTAATGATGTTGATTCTCCCAGTCTATGAACATGGTATGTTCTTTCATCTGTTTATGTATTCCTCTATCTCTTTTTTCAGTGTCCTGTAGTTTTCCAGGTATAGGTCTTTTACCTCCTTAGTTAAGTTTATTCCTAGGTATCTTAATTTTTTTGGTGTGATGGTAAATGGGATTGCTTTTTTAGTATCTCTTTCTGTAAGTTCACTATTGGTTATAGAAATGCCATACATTTCTTTTTTTAATTTTAATCTTTATTGTTCAGTTTATTAATTACATTATTTCCCCTTTTCCCCCCTATAGTTCTTCTCCACCGGTACCCATCCCACCCTCTGCCCTCACCTCCCCACCACTGTCCTCTCCCATAGGTGCATGATTTTTGTCCAGTCTCTTGCTGCACCTCCCACAGCCCTTTTCTCCCCAAGAATTGTCAGTCCATTCCCTCTCTATGCCCATGATTCGGTTATATTCTCCAGTTTATCCTGTTCATCAGATTTTTAATTCACTTGATCTTTACATTCATTTGTTGATAGATGTGTATTTGTTGTTCATAATTTATATTTTTACCTTTTTCTTCTTCCTCCTCTTCTTAAAGAATATCTTTCAGCATTTCATATAATATTGGTTTGATGGTGATGAAGTCCTTTAGCTTTTTCTTATCTGTGAAGCACTTTATCTGACCTTCAATTCTGAATGATTGCTTTGCTGGGTAGAGTAATCCTGGTTGTAGATTCTTGCTATTCATCACTTCGAATATTTCTTGCCACTCCCATCTGGCCTGCATAGTTTCTGTTGGGAAATCTTCTGACAATCATATGGGTGCTCCCTTATAGGTAACTGTTTTTTTCTCTTGCTGCTTTTAATATTCTCTCTTTGTCTTTTGCTCTTGGCATTTTAATTATGATGTGTCTTGGTGTGGTCCTCTTTGGATTCCTATAGTTTGGGGTTCTGTGTGCTTCTTAGACTTCTAAGTCATTTTTTTTCACCAGGTGGGGGAAGTTTTTGGTTACTATTTCTTCAAATAGGTTTTCATTATCTTGCTCTGTCTCTTTTTCTGGCACCCCCATAATTTGGATGTTGGTATGTTTGAGGTTGTCCCAGGGGCCCCTTACACTCTCTTCAATTTTTTGGATTCTTTTGGCTTCTTGCTTTTTCAGCTGAGTGGGTTTGCCTCTTTGTATTTCAAATCTTTTACTTGGTTCTTCTGGTCTTCTAGACTGCTTTTAGGTCTTTGTGTAATATTTTTTATTTCAGTCAGTGTATGCTTAATTACTACTTAATTAAGTCCTTTTTCATTTCCTGGAGGGTCTCGTTCATATCCTCGTAGGTCTCGTTCATTTCCTTGTAGGTCTTGTTCATTTCCTTGTGGGTCTCATTAAGTTCATCAGCTTTTTCTAGGAGCCTCTTGAAAAATTTATAACCGTAGTTTTGAACTCTATGTCCAGTCGTTTTTTCCCTTCCATTTCTTTCACATCTGATTTCTTTCCATGTTTCTGATTTGTGGCTGCTTTCCTGAGTTGGTCAATTAGCTTTGTGTGGTAGATGTCCTCTAAGGACATCCCCATTTACTTGAGGTGGATACTCTTGCTGCAGCCCTTTATGGGTTACACAGTCTTATTTGAAGTTAAGCCTAGATTATTGTTGTTAGTACTAGGAGGTTTTGACCTCCAGGCAAATTGGCTGTGGGGGTCAGCTGTGCTCAGGTTAGATGGCTGGAGTCTCTGCGCTGAGCAGGCAGCCTTAATTTCCATCAGCTCTGCGCTATGCGGCACCTGGGTCTCTGGGCCGTGTGGTAATGGCTGCAGGCACCTCTGAGAGAAAGCTGCTGCTGAGCTCTACCCATTGCTGGACAATTCAGTCTCTTCCCAAATGAGTCTGCACACCCAAAGTCTCACCCAGGGTTGTAAAACAATGCAGTCCGGTGGTTTCCCGAACGAGAGAGCAAGTCCCGAGTCCTCTCTGTGCTCTCGGGCACTTCTGTTGTTCCCAAGTTTATGCGCCTTCTCCACAAGCTTGCCCTGTCCACAAGCTCACAGACCTTTGCAGCGCCCGAGTTTCAGTGTGCTTCCCTACTGTCCAGTTTCACCCTGAATGAGAGTGGGTTCCCCAGACTTAGCCTAGAACTGGGGAATCAGTGCAGTGGAACGCCTTTGTCTCTGACTCCTCTGCATTGGAGAAAACCAGCCAGGTTGCAGCTGCCTGCCCTCTCAGCTCGTGGGTGTGCTTGGCTCCAAATCTCTGACTCAGTGCATATCTTCAACACTGCCCTACCCTGCTCCTCTGAGTCACAGTGTCCTATCTTCACTTTTATTTGTGGAATTTTCACTCAGCCAGCTTTCTGGTGATTCTGAATGATGTTTGTTCTGTCGTTAAGTTGTAGTTTTGAAATTACTTTTTGGGGCAGCAAGATAGGTGTTTACCTATGCTGCCATCTTCTCATCAGCTTTCCATAGATTTCTTGGCATTAATTTTGGATCCTGCTACATTGCCAAATTTATTTATTAAGTCTAATAGTTTTTGATGGAGTCTTTTGGGTTTTTTATGTACAGTATCATGTCATCTGCGAATGAGGACAGTTTTACTTCTTCTTTTCCAATTTGGATGCCTTTTATTTCCTTTTGTCTAATTGCAATGGCTCCTACTTCCAGTACTATGTCGAACAGGAGTGGTGAGAGTCGGCATCCCTGTCTTGTTCCTGGTCTTAGGGGAAATGGTTTTAGTTTTTTCCCTTTGAGTATGATGGTGGCTGTGGGTTGATCATATATGGCTTTTATTATGTTGAGGTCTGATCCTTCTATTCCCACCTTGCTGTAAAGTTTTAATCAAGAAAGAGTAATGGATTTTGTCAAATGCTTTTTCTGTATCAATTGATATGACTATTTGATTTTTTTCTCTCAATTTGTTTATGTGATATATCATGTTTATTGATTTATGGATATTGTACCATCTTTGCATCCCTGGGATAAATCCTACTTGCTCATAGTGTATGATCTTTTCAATGTACTGCTGGATCTAATTTGCTAGAATTTTGTTGAGGATTTTGGCATCTATGCTCATGAGGGATATTGGCTTGTAATTCTCTTTCATTGTGTAATTCTCTTTATCTGGTTTTTGTAATATGGTGATGCTGGCTTCATAGAAGGAGCTTGGAAGCATTCCTTTCTCTTGAATTTTTTGGAATGGTCTGAGGAGGATAGGTTTTAGTTCTTCCTTGAATGCTTGATAAACTCCCCTGTGAAGCCCTCTGGCCCCAAGCTTTTGTTTGCTGGAAGCTTTTTGATGACTGCTTCAATTTCTTCCATAATTATTGTCCTATTGAGATATTTATATTATTCCTGATTGAGTTTTGAAAGCTTGTATTTTTCTAGGAATATGCCCATTTCTTCCAGGTTGTCCAGTTTGTTGGAATAGAGTTGTTCATAGTATTTTTTTTTTTTAACAATCCTTTGTATTTTGGTGCGGTCTGTTGCTATTTCTCCTCTTTCATTTTAGATTTTGTTTATTTGGGTCCTCTCTCTTTGATTCTTGGTGAGCCTGGTTAGAGGATCATCAATCTTGTTTATTCTCACCCATTGATTTTAGAGAAAGTAGAAGGGAGAGGGGGAGAGAGAGAGAAACATCAATGTAAGAGAGACACACATTGATTGGTTGCCTTTCACACCTTCCCCAACCAGGGCAGGGTTTGAACCTGCAACCCAGGTACCTACCCTTGACTGGGAATCAAAGTCGAGAACCTTCTGTCTGTATGCCCACACTCTAACCAATGAGAATCACAGGCCAGGTTTAGAATTATATTTGTAGTCAAATGAAGTATAATTTAGTTTTTACTTCATATCAAATATATGAAATTTTAATATCTTTATTTGTAATCATCAGAACCTGAAAGCAATCTGAATGTATGTAATCCAGCTGGAAAATGAATACTGTCAGCAATGAAGGAATGAGCTATTAATATAAGTACAATATAGAAAAATTAAAATGCACTAGGCTAAGAGAAGCAACCCAGACTGTAAAGAGTATGCACAGCATGACTCCATTTGTAAGACATTTTGGAAAAGACAGAATTGTAAACCCAGAAAACAGATAAAAGGCTACAAGGGCTGGTGGGAGTTGACTAAAAGGGTGCCCATGGGTGTTTTTGGGGAGAGTGATGGAACAATTCTGCATTTTATTGTGGTAGTTGCATGTTTATTGAAACTCAGAAAAGTAAACTAAAAAGAGTGAATTTCACTTTATTAATTTCTAGGATTAAACATGAAAACTAGAATGATGAAAATGGTACCTTAAATTCTCATTTTGCTATTGGATTCCATTCAAATTTTGGAAAACATGGCTTTTCTAGAATTTCTAAAAAAATGCATTTAAAAACTTTTGCACATAAGAAGCACATATTCAGTCTGGCTAGGACACAGTCACTCATTTCTATTTGCAGTAAAAATTTTCAGAATCTTTCCTAGTTTACTAAAATAGAGTATGCCACATATAGTATGTTATACACTTGTTCATCTTAATATTTATGAAATGTTCTTGATGCCAAAGTAAAATACTTGTTATATAACATTACATAAAAAAGTAATGCATAAAATAATATGTGAAAATCTGCTTAAAGAACAAAACATTTTGTAATTATGAACTATTTAGCTTAATGGGTATGATTAGTGATAATTAAAATGCCTCTTTGTTATTTTATATTTTTATATCAACAGACATTTTTTAATTATTCAAATGCTAAATTAAATAGAAACAATATTTTAAAATAATGTAATACATGTTTCATTTTGAAGCACTGCGAAGAACACAAAGGAAACAAAAAAGAGTCATGATAAGACTATATAATATTTAAGGACTTATGTATAACTAAGATTAATAAACAGACAAAATAAAGAAATGTTTTAATAAAAATTATGTTCTTGAACACTGGGAAAACTTGAAATAGACTGCATGTTAATAATAATGAAATGGCTAGGTAAATTATAGTTCTTCCATAAACTTGTATATTTTATAGCCAATTCAGTTATGTTAAAAATTATGTTAAAATACTTATAAGTCTATGTGAAAATGTAGTTTTATATCTGAAAAACTGTAAATAGATTTTACATAGGATATATATGTAATCTATGTAAAAACAGTATTAGATATGTAAAAATTTAATTAAAAACAAAAAAGGTAATCCCATGAAGAAAAGTAATAAATGTAACTTCTCTATATATCTTATTATCTTCAATTTATTTAAAGTGATGAATTCATAGTTTTATAGCTACAAAGAAATGTATTTTAAACATCTTGGTGTCTACTCTTTCAGATGACATAATGGACACTAAGGAAGTAATGTATATAGAATCCTGAGCCTGCTCTCAACTGGGAAATGATTAGTAAATAAATAATTAAAATGTATTCAGAAAATGCTTTTTAAAAGAATATGCTTGACTAAATTATATATGGCACATAGTTGTATGATTGCAGAAGAGAGATAATAATAAAAATGCCTGCAGAAGTGTACAGTTTTATTTTATTTTATTTTATTTTAAATATATTTTATTGATTTTTCACAGAGCGGAAGGGAGAGGGATAGAAAGCCAGAAACATCGATGAGAAAGAGACATCGATCAGCTGCCTCTTGCACGTCCCCTTCTGGGGATGTGCCCGCAGCCAAGGTACATGCCCTTGCCGGAATCGAACCCGGGACCCTTCAGTCTGCAGTCTGACGCTCTATCCGCTGAGCCAAACCGGTCTCGGCAGAAGTGTTTTAGCATGAGATTATATCTGCATTAATTTGCTAAGTGAGAAAGGTGCATTCTAGAAGAGTAGGTAGAATGTAGTTCAATTAAAAAAATTTTTTTAAAAAAATTCTACTGCATAAACATATACAGTAGAAAATAAATACCAATCTGTTGTAAAATGTTAGCAGTAAATACCTTGAATTTGAAAAAACAGGTTTTTGTACATATTTTATTTCTGATATACTGTCTAAGGTGAGATGAGTTTCTCAAATGAGAGAATGTTTCACTGTGTCAGATGGTGCTGATGTGTCAATATAGACTGAATACTGACCATTGGATTTGGCAATGTGGAGATTACTATGCCTGGCTATGCCATGGCATAAGAAAACTGACTAGGGTGAGATTCAGAAAAACAGAGAATACTATTGACTATTGAATGTAGAGACAACTCTTTCAAAGTCTTTTACTGTGATGGAGAGAGAGAAAGAAGATCAGAAAGAGGAAGAGTAGGAGGGGAAGGAGGAGCAAGACTAGAGGGGAAAAGGATGAGGGCAACAGAAAAGCTGTAGGGGAATAGGATGCCAGATGTTTTTGCCTGATCTCTCCCTCCTTCCTATCTCCTAAACTCATCCCCCACATCAAGACATAAAACAAACCAGAAAAGAATAAGCTAATATTACCCATAATTTATCTCTTTTCAAATACCTCTTTAGAGTTAAAGACTAGGAATGAATTAAAAAGGTGAACTGGTTTATTTTTCATACTCTGAGATGATATTATTATTATTATTATTATTATTATTATTATTATTATTTTAATCCTCACTTGAGGATATGTTTATTGATTTTGGAGTATGAGAGAGAGACAGAGACAGAGAGAGAGGAAGAGAGAGGAGAAAGAAACATCAATTCATTTGCCTCCTTGACTCTGACCAGAGACTAAATCCACCACTTAGGCATGAGCCTCAACCAGGACTTCAACTTCCAACCTTTTAGTGTATGGGATGACACCCCAACCAATCAAGTCACCAAGGCAGAACCAATCTATTATTATTGATCAGAGATGTGAAAATGTATGTCCCCAAACTTACCTGTGGATTTACTTCAGAAACTTACACTCAGTGAGACATTAATCTAGTCTCAATGGTTCCTCAACCTAGTAGGGGTTCCACCAAAGCTCACCTCAGGACAGTTGGGAAAACAGTAGCTTGGTTTCCATTCTCAAAATCATATTTCTTTTGGGAGGAAGACGTAAGTCATCTGTTCCCTGATTTGTTTGGTCTTGATCCCATAAATAATGGGATTCAGCATAGGAGGAACCAGAATGTAGACACTGGATCTGGGGTGAAATGTGCCATCCCAACCAGTAAGTAAGGGCTAAGAAGATCCCAGGACCACAAAAGAGGATAATGACACAGACATGGGAACCACATGTGTTGAGAGCTTGTGACGAGCATCTTGGGAAGGAATGAGAAAAACAGCACAGAGAATAAGCATATATGAAACACAAATTAGCATAACATCTAAAAATCACTGTTGACATTAAGACAAAAAGTCCATACCAAATGTTTATTCGTATGTCATCACAGGAAAATTTGGCCGATCCAATGTGCTCACAGTATGTGGAAGAATGTTACTTCTGCAAAAAGTCAGTCTTTTCAGAAAAAAATACTATGGGGAATATTGTACCATAACTTTTAAAAAAGACAGACCAATTTTCCCAATCAGAGTATGTGTAAGAATGGTAGTGTATGTCAGTGGATAGCATATGCATGGTTATGTATGTCAGTGGTGGTGGTCAAATGCCATCACCAGCAAGATCCCTGACTCAAAGACAAAGATGGAATCAATGAAGAATACCTGAGCAATGCAGCGATCCAGAGAGATCTCCTGAGCATGGAACCAGAAGATGGCCAGGGCCTGAGGTACTGTGCATGTGGAGTGAACAATGTCTACTGTGGTCAGCATGCAGCGGAAGAGGTACATAGGTTCAGGGAGGCTGCCATCTGTGAGGAAAAAGATGAGCAGGCTGCTCCCCAGCAAGGCGATGACATAGGAAATGAAGAAGGGGATGGAAATCCACATGTGCTGGTTCTCAGTGCCAGGGATGCCCCGCAAGTAGAGGACTGTGTGGCTAACACCAGTGTGGTTTAAGGTAGTCATACCTGGAGCATATGACCTGGGACTTCATCTTCTATTTACAGTCATAGCCAACATTTCTAATTGTACTCAAACCTTATGGCCCCTGATTCTTTTCCACAACCAGTGTTCCAGGAAAACTAGGATGAAAAAAGAAATAGGGTATTAACTTTTTTTTCCCAGCGAAGTAATAATTTTATAGAAAAGATTGATATTTATTTAGCCAGTAAAATAATGTGCTAAGTGAACATGTTAATTGTAAAAAAAAAAGCTACTATAGAAACCTAATTGAGTGGGTAATTCAGTCCATTTAGCTATAGGATGTCAAGTGAATTGGTGGAGAATGGGATGAAGTCATCTTGGAGTTTAAGGATTAAATATTGTTATATAAATATTTAATGCATTTAAAACATATTACAATCCTGTGTGATTCTTTGATTGTATCTACTATGCAATGGTAAAAAGATCAAAACAAAAGTATATTGACTGGTTATAAATTAAGGAGCTTGGATGTTATCCTAGGAGGAGATAGTCACCTTCAGCTTTAAATTGGATTGCAAAGCATTAGATATTACTCTGCTTACTTAACATCAGACAAGTTCTTAATATTCTCAGATGTTTACCTTAGGCCCCATAGCCCTTTAATATAAGTAGGATACTCTCATTTTTACTTCCTATATACCTTGTTCACCTGCTTCAAATGTAGTCTTTATATCCTAGAGCATGATGAATCAAGCAGGTCTCTGAGTTTTGGGCACCACAGAGTAGAGATTTTTATGTATTTGCTTAAGGCTCCAGGGAAAGCCAGTTCCTCAGGTAACTCAGATTTACTTCAACAACAACCTGTCTTTCACATACAAATGGGTCAGGTTATTGTGGCTCTTTATATCTGCCAACCCCACTCATCTTACAACTCTATCCCTGGATTGGGTGTGCACATATCTTATTTCCAGTAAGTAAAATATTAGGATCATTACACCAAATATTTCTGTTTCTGTTTTCATGAGAAACAGTAAATATTAATACTATTCCTATTAGCACAAATAGATTGATTATAAAATAAAGAGATTATTTAAAACCATTTATTTCTGCAAGGTTTTAATTGCGATTTTGATAAATTTAAAATGAAATTTGTACCTGGACATATGTACACACTAAGACGAAGGAGCCTCCACAGAAACCAGTTTGGCTCAGTGGATAGAGTGTCGGACTGCAGACTGTAAAGGTCCCAAGTTCGATTCCAGTCAAGGGCATGTATCTTGGCTGTGGGCACATCCCCAGTAGGGAGTGTGCAAGAGGCAGCTGATTGATGTTTCTAACTTTCTATTCCTCTCTGTAAAAAATCAATAAAATATATTTAACAAAAAATAAGAAGGGGCCCCCCAGTTTGGCTCACTAGTTAGAGTGGTGGTGTCACAGGTTTGATTCTTGTCAAAGACTTGGACCTTGGCTGCAGGCTTGGTCCCAGGCCATGGTCAGGGCATGTGGGGGAGGCAACCAATTGATATGTCTCTCACATTGGTGTTTCTCTCTCCTTGTTTCTCCCCCTTTCTTCCTCTTTCTCTCAAAATAATTTTTTTTTCAACGAAAAAAATATCTTTGGGCGAGAATTAATAATAATTAAAAAAAGCCAACAGAGAGGGAGAGTCTAAAATTCTAGAGTGACAGATTAATGGGGAGAGGTTTTTAAAGACAACAGATGGAGGGCAAAGCAAAATAGGAGGAAGAGAAATAGAGGAAGAAGTGAAAAATGATTCAAATATAAATGAATTTGAAGGTGGCAAAGTGAGGATGGGCAGGTTAAGGGAATAAACAACAGATAAATGTTCTGGGGTTTTTTTTTGAGCCAGGAGTCAGGAATCTCCACACATTACACATCACAATCATCTGATGAAGGGGACGAAGGTGGCCTAGGGCAGACAGGAAGTGATTGGAAGATGTTCTAGCTCCACCCTTCACCAGGCAGGGGACCTTGAGTGGGGAAATTATTTAAATTCTCTAAACTCTGTTTTCTCCTTCATTAGTAAAACAGGGGAAATGACCATAGTTATCTCACTTCGTGGTGACTGAGATATTGCACTACAGCCTTAAGCACTAAGCCCCTCCTAACTCTCTTGTCTTCATTCTCCAACCTGCCTCCTTCCTTCCCCATTTACCTTATACAACACAGCAAGGGAGAGACCACTATTTGATATGCTAACTTTACCATGCCATACTCTCACTACAAATCCTTCTGTGGCTCTATTGCTTCAACATGAATTCTAAACTCCTTAAAATCTGCTCAAAGCCCTTAGTGATTTGGCCTCTATCTCAACGAGTGTCATTATTTTCTACCATTTTGTAGCATGTCCTCTTTGCTATGGTAAGCTTGAATCATTATGATTTTCATCTAAATGAAGCAGGAATTTTAGGGGGACAGAGGCAGGCTTAAGGAGTTTTTAGAATTGGGGTCCATGGAAAAAACACAAGGCCACAGACTGAGAGAATGTACATTTCCATAACACAAGGAAGCCAGGTGCAGTTACATCTCTATAAGACAAGGGAACTGGAAGTAACCAAGAAAGGTCCATAAAATAAAGAGAAGGAAGTCCTTCATTTAGAAGGAGAAGAAGAAAGCCCAAAGGGAATGGGTAAACAATAAGAAAGGAGAGGGAAGAACTTCATATGTCCCATGAGAGGTTTGACCTTTGAGTCCAGGAGTTACTATAGAAACCAGTCTAAGGGAATAGTGACCAATCAGAGGGGGGAATATTAAGGCACCAGAATCTGCAGCCTTTATAAGCCATAAGGAAAGGGAACCCAGTGGGACTCTTCCCCTTTCCTTACATGGGAGTTCGTTTTGTGGGAATCTTCCCACTCCCTACGTGGGAGTCTGTACTTGTTCTTCAATAAATCTCCACTTTTGCTATACCACTTTCTGTCTGTGGATTCATTCTTCAATTCCGGCAGACCAAGAATCTGGGTTCCAGACCAAAAATTCAGTATCATAAACTCCATGTCCTTTAAGATCCCTGTGACTTTATTCTTGTTCTTCCTTCCTCACATGACTTTACTTGGCAAACTCTTACTCATTATTTAAGGTTGAACTCAGCATGGCAGTTTCAGAAAACCTTTTCTGAACTCCCAGGAGGCTCTCTATGTTCTACAGCTCCTTGTGTTTAACTTTTCCTTGGCACTATCCATATTTTGCTCAGTTGTTGGTCCTCCCCTGTTGTAGTGTGTACCCCCATCTTACAAAGGATGCTTCAAAAAGTCGAATTATGGAGTCATTTATTAAAGGCTGGTGGCATACAAGGTCTGGAGCAAAAGCACTCCAGACGTCGCAGCCCCCAACAGCTTGACACATCTGGCTTATATTGGCAGAATATCACAAAGGTATTGATTATATCTTTGGGTCTGGAATGAAGAACCTGTTTCGCGAAAAGCACTTTTTTACAGAAGCAAAGATGGAGCAAGTTAGTTACCTAAAGTATCTAAGAATCACTGAATCAACAGAAACACATTATCTGGGACCACCTGGGCAATTTGGAATAATTGTGCTATCCAGATTCTGGGATCACTGAGTCAACAGGAATGCACTATCTGTAGCTACTGAGGCAATTTAGGGTATGTTTTGATTCCAGGATCACTGAGTCAACTGAAACGCAGTTATCTGTAGCCACTGAGACAATTTAGGATAATTGTCCTGTCCTGGTTCCCAGAGGAGTGTGCTTCGGTGACCAGTGAGATCACAATCAATGGGATATTCAAACCATCATCAATGGAGTATTGGACAGCATATGTAAGTTCAGAAAATCAAAATAACTTTCTATTATTTTAGCAAGCAAATAAGTACAGAACCCAAACAGCAGTTTCTACCTGAGATGATTGCTACCATTTTTCACCCCCAACTAGGTCTTCCAGAAGCCATTGTATGTGCTCAGTAAACTTTGTTAAAGTGGTAGTCAATTCAGTTACTATTTTCCTCTTGAGATGCATATCACATTCTGATAGTCAAAGTGGAAACTGCAGTGTTTGTTATTCATAGCTCTTAAAAACCTGTTTCTAACAACGTGTGACTAAGATCTATGGCATTCTAGAGCTGGAACAACTTTCATACAGATGAACTAATTCAACTTCTCCCTAACTTTAGTTTTTTTTAATTAAAATATTTTAATTACAATTGATAGTATTTTATTAATTTCAAGTGTACAACATAGTGATTAGACATTTATATAACTTATTAGAGGCCTGGTACATGAAATTCGTGCACCCTCAGCCCAACTTGCACCCTCTCCAATCTGGGACCCCTTGGGAGGGATGTCCACCTGCTTGTTTAGGCCCAATCCCACAATCCAAGACTGCTGGCTCCCAACTGATCGCCTGCCTGCCTGATTACCCCTAACCACTTCTGCCTGCCAGCCTAATCACCCCCTAACCACTCCCCTGCCAGTCTGATCAATGCCTAACTGCTCCCCTGCTGGCCCGATCATCCCCAATTGCCCTCCCTGACAGCCTGGTCACCCCCAAATGCCCTCCCCTGCATATTCCCTCTTTATTAGATAGGGTGTTTTCTTTAACATATTGGACAGCCCTAACTGGTTTGGCTCAGTATATAGAACATTAATTCCAGTCAAGGGCATATACCTTGGTTGGGGGCATATAACCAGCGGGGAGTATGTAGGAGGCAAGCTGATCGATGTTTTTCTTTCATAGATGCTTGTAGCTCTCTATCCCTTTCCCTTCCTTTCTGTAAAAAAAATCAATAAAACATATTTTTGATAAAAGAAACATTTAAGATTCCTCCATATCTGCTTGGCTGGTGTGACTCAATGGTTGAGACCTCAGGCTGTCGCTGCTGGGAGATCAGCTCCATGGGGCTGTGAGCCCCTTCCAGGCTGAGACCCCAGGCTGCAGGTTTGTGCGTGTAGGATCACTCTGTGGGGAGTGAATTTATTTTTTTTATAAAGAGTCTGGAGTGCCTCTGGGCAGCATCCCACCAGCCTGCTTACTCTGCTGGCTCTCATTGGTAACCTTCCTTGAGACTGCGGGACTCTGGCGGGGCTGAGAGGACTGGGCATTGCTATCTTGTGGCTATGGGTGCTGCCATTTGTCACGGGGTGATGGTTAATTTGCATATTACTCTTTTATTAGATAGGATGAAGTGATCACCCAGATAAGTCCAGCTCCCATCTGACTCTACACAGTTTTACATTATTGACTATATTCTCTAGGCTGTACTTTATATGCCTGTGATTATTTTTATAACTGGCAATTTATACTTTTTAATCCCTTTACCTCTTTCACTAGAAAGATTGCCCCAAATGAATATGAGAACAAGGGTTGAATGGGATAGATTGAGGCATAATTTCCTTGGGAAGTCCTTTTGCAAACTATCCTATCTAATAAAGAGGGAATATGCTAACTGACCATCACTGCATCACAAAGATGGCTGCACCCACAGCTGAGGCCAAGTTCCCATAAGGAGCCTTAACAATCAGTCAGCAGGGGCCTGAGGCTATGTCCTTCCCTGCCTTTGTGGGGCTTGACAGAGGACCTCAGGCCATGCCCCCCCCACCCAGCAGGACGTGATCGGGTACCTCAGGTGCTCTCCCTGCCCTGGCATCAGGCTGGGGGACCTCAGGCGTGCTCCCACCCAGAGGAGCTTGACAGGGAACCTGAGGCTGTGCCGCCCCCCTCCTGCCTGGTGGGGCTTGATGGAGGACCTCAAGGCACATTCCCCACCCCAGTCTGGGCTGGGTGGCCTCTGGCCATGCCCCCTGTCCTGGCGCTGGGTCAGGGGACCTAGGCTACGCTGCATGCCAGCCAGGGCTTGACAAGGGTGAGATTGGCTGGGTCTGGATCTAGCCCAATTGGGGGTTGGGTGGGGTTGTCAGGTCTGGTTCTCATGCGATTTTGAGATGCATGAGGTGCATGTGGGTGGGCGGACACTTGACTCTGGGTCCTGTGGTGTGCCTCAGACTGTCAGGAGGATTTTCTTTCATCTCTGGTACTTCTATTATAGAGGAAGGGCAAATAGCAATATTAAATTATTTCCTCTAATTAATCCCCTTTTAATGTGCACTAATTTTGTGCACTGGATCACTAGTGTAAGGTAAAATAGAGATCTGAGCAAAGGCCTAGAGATGGGGAGGAGAAAATCAAAAAGAAGGCAAAACATGTTTTGGTTGATCCAGATGAGTTTGGGCCAAATATAAGTAGTTTCTTTTGTAGAGGGAATCACAAACAATCTAAGGCAGGAATATTGAGGTTAAAGATTACTTGACATAGATGTTCAGTGATCTGCTTGTCAAACCTGGCTTACTGATATCCCAACATCTCTGCAGAGACAAGGGCAGTTCAGAGGTCATGGGAAAATAAGACAGGATCAGTGGCTGAGGAAGGGAGTCAACAAAGGAGATAACAATGTCCAGAGAGAGCCATCAACAGCCAGTGGATCCCTATTATCCCATCCTCAGAGGACAGAGGGTCAGAGGGGCAGAGTTTCTTCCACCATCATTGAAACCAGGATTGAAGAAAGGCCGTAGGGGCCCAGTGAAGGCACATTCTGAGAAGGTGTATATGAGGGAGCCGTGGTCAGTGATGTTGTAGAAGGAGACAGTATGGGCCTCATAGTCCAGGAAGATCCCAATTTGGCGTGGAGGCACCGAAAGGTGGAGTGGAGTCTGTGGGCAGGTGCCAGCCTCATATCTTTGTTTCTTCCACAGCCAAATTGTCCAGAAGCCATTCATGGGGCTGAGTATAAAATGCCCTTTCCTCTGCACAGAGTCTCTACACACACCCAGGTCCCAGGCCTCCTTTCCCGTCACATCCACCTCCCAGTAACGTTTTCCAGAGTCGAAGCACTGGGTACCCAGGACCATAGGAAAAGTATCAAATCTCTTCTCATTTTCAGGCACCTTCTGCTGGGTGTCTCCAAGCCTTACTTGTCTTTTGTCCTCTGAAATGATAAGCCATGAATTGGCTGTGTGTGGATCCAGAGTGATGTGTACTGCAGAGAAAGGACCACAGTTAGGCCGGAACAGTGGCTGGCAAATTCATTAGTCAACAGAGCGGCAAACCGTGGCTCTTGAGCTGCCTCGGTTTGCCCACCACTGGGCTGGGAGAGTATGTGTGGGGAGTAACTAATTCTGTCTCTGAGGTGGAGGGATGATAGAGTGAGCCTGACCATCACTGTGTGAGGAAATGACCACCCAGCCAAGCCGGCTCGACCTTGTCGGACTTTTGAGAGAACCACTTTCTCTAGCTCTGTTCCTGCCCCACCTAATTTGACTTGACATCTCTCCCTGACCCTGGACCTAGTCACACTCTTGTCAATCCGTTGCTATTCAGTAGGCTGGCTCTGTACTCCTGGAGCTTGCCTCACCTCCACACATCCTCAGCATACTCTGCAGCCCCGGCACAAGGCACACACTCCTCAGGTCTGGGGAAGTGATGTCCATCTCTCCCAGTTTCCAGGATTCACTCCTGGGGGAAACAGAGTTAGATGCCTCATCTTCAACTCCTCCCCTACCCTCCCCGAACCCTATTGCAATAACCTCTCTTGCAGATGATTGATAATTTAATTAAACACAAATTTACAAACACCTGTTATATTAGAATCCCTGGGGGTGAGAGGCAAAAGGAGGCAGGATGTATACCTGAATCAGGCCCCCCCCCCATCACACGGGCCTCTGGAGCACATGTATAGTCCGTATCTCCTCTCCAAGCCTGAGGTCACCACACAAGCACACCCGGTTTCATTTTACAGGCAGGGTGCATGTTTCTCTAACTCAATAATCATTTATGCAGGTAAATACACGTCCTGCCACCCCTTCCTCCAACAAAGAAAACCTCTCCTTACCTTTCCAGGACACTTTTCACCTCCTGAGGAAAAAAGACACAGAGAGTAAGTTCCAGAATCACTGGTTTAACGACTGAGACATCAGTCCTGTGGGCGATGCGATGCCACCCTGAGGTCGTGAGGACATTGCTCTGCCCAGTTCCTCTGGGCCACGGCCCGAAAGACATCTCCGACCAACTTGGAACAGAGAGATGTGTGGATGCTTGTGGGTAACCACATGAACCTACAGCCAAGAGGATGATCAAACAAGGTAGAAAAACTAGATTCTCGGGGAGAGGAAGTGGGTGGCGAGAGTGGAAAGAAGTAAATAGCACAGCCTGGCAGAAGCCCAGAGACAGTCATGGGGAAAGAAGAGCCAAGTCAGGATGCACAGAAACTGCTCTGTCTCATTCGTGGGCTTGAGTTATTTGGAGAGAAAAGGCTGGTTAAAGCTCTGTCCTGTGCTGTCGTTAATGTTGCTCCCTCACGTATGGGAGATCAAATCCCCTGAGAATATTCTGTTGCTGAGGTTGGGAGCCCGTATCTGATCCTGGCAGGCTCCTCGGTGCTCCGAAAGTGCACCAGACGCTTGGCAAACGTATCACTGGTGTATATGAGATCATTTTAAGTAGCATATACACTGGTGACTGAGAAAAATAGTTATGTACTTATTTTAATCTTAGCTCTATCTCAGACTATTCAGGTGAACTTGGTCAAGTTATTTAGCTTTTGCCTCTCACTAAGTCTCTTAACATCTCTGTGCCTTAGTTTTCTCATCTAGAAAGTGGAATAATAGGAACACCACCTCATCACAATGTCAGGAGGATTCAATGCTGGGCGTGTAATATGTGCTATTTAAGAATATGCAGTCCTGACTGGTTTGGCTCAGTGGATAGAGCATTGGCCTGTGGACTAAAAGGTCCCAGGTTTGATTCTGGTCAAGGGCCTGTATCTTGGTTTCAGGCACATCCCTGGCAGGAGGTATGCAGGAAGCAGCTGATTGATGTTTCTAACTTTCTTTCTTCTTTGTAAAAAAAAAAAAAAAAATCAATAAAAAATATTTTTAAAAAAGAAATATGCAGTTATTCTTATTCTTATGAAATAGAAAAATTATCAGCAACAATATCAACATGATTTCTTGGCTATTATTGGTTAGGACAAATTTCCTTTTAAACTAAATTTATTCTGGCAAAAGAGTGAGACAATTTAAAGAAAAATAACATGTCAAGATCACTTAGGTAATTCATAGAAGTAGCAGAAAGTATAAAGGAGATACAATTATGACTAAAGTTTGGGCATTCTTGCTTTTTATTTTTAGTCCATCTCCTTTCCCTTATTTTTCACAAATAGAGAAATTAGGTCCAGGAAAGGAAAAAATGACTTAACCTAGACTGATAGAGGGAATTGGTGACAGGATTGGGGTTGGGCTACTGTCTCTTAATTTTCTGTTCAATATTTTTAGTTTTTTAGGAAAACTTTCCCATGGCCAGATACTCATCAAAAAGCCTTAGGGATTATCTCATTTAATTCTTACAAAAATTCTCTGAGATATGTAATATTGTAATATCTATTTAACACACGAGAAACCTGATTAAGAACTTTTCTCAAGGTCATGAACCTGTTACGTTAGAGCAGGCAGTTATCAGAGATGTTCATTTTAAAAAACTTACTGCATGGATGACTCCCTCCTAAATCTGTCTCTTTCCATGCCTTGAATGCAAACCATTCATGGGTCTGAATTTGTTTGTTTTGTTAAAATAAATAAATAAATAAAATTCCAGGGACCAGGTTTTTGTTTGCTCTGATGGTAGCCCCAGGGAACTCTGGCTTTTGTTTGGTTCCTCCGTGAGAGCAGAGGGGAGCCTCTCCCATCTCACCTGCAGCAGCTCCAGCTGCGAGGCCCGGCTTCTCCTCTCCAGCTCTGAGATCAGTTCCTGCAGGGCCTGGCAGCCCTGGGCCAGCTTGTCCTCCGTCTCCCCCAGGATTTTCAGCTGTTCCCTCTCTTCCTTCTCTAGCTTCTCCAGTTGCCTCTGTTTCTCTTCATCCAGGAAGTTTTTCTGCTGCTCAAATTCTGCGTGAATCCTCAATTTTTGTGTCTTAACCTTCTCCTTTGGTGTCATTGGAAAGAGAGAGGTGGGTTTTTAAAAAAATCAAAATTCCCCAAGCTTGGAGAATTGAGATGTCCATACCCATTTCTACTCCCTGTCAACTCACTACTCTGGCTTTGTCTGGGAACACACACACACATACATAGACACACACACACCATTTTGATGGGAAAGAGGGTGGGTGAGGCTTCTGAGATTAAGAGGGGAATGGGATTGGTGGGGCACACTGCAGTTGCTCTAGAACAGTGGTTGGCAAACTGTGGCTTGCAAGCCACATTCGGCTCTTTGGCCCGTTGAGTCTTTGGCAAAGGCCAGCTTAGGAGTACCCTTATTAAGTTAATGACAATGTACCTACCTATATAGTTTAAGTTTAAAAAATTTGGCTCTAAAAAGAAATTTCAATCGTTGTACTGTTGATATTTGGCTCTGTTGACTAATGAGTTTGCAGACCACTGCCCTAGAATAACAGCTGAGGAATCAGAGACTCCTCAACTTCTTTTAAATCAGCACTCAAATGTGTCCTTTTATCTTCATATCTCAGTGTTACTGAGGAGTAACACCTTTCTCTACTCAACCTCACAAAGTCCACAACACCATTCTTCAGTCCTGGGGCAAGAAAGTCTTTGTGCTATACTTTGCTCACCCTCTTGTGCTAGTGATTAGAGGGCTACCAATGACACAAGATGACCCCTTCTGCCACCACAGCTTGGTTCACCCTCCCTATTTCCTAAATTTTCCTCTTCTGGTATCGATAGGCCATGAGTTCTTCCACTCCACTTCTGACCTGCCTCACCTCCCTATCACCGGTGCAGATTAAGTTACTTTGGACCAGTGATCTGGACACAGTCAAGCAATCACCTGGTCAGACCTCAGGCCTTGGTGGTTCCCTTAAGTCTGTTCCTCACAGCCCCTGTCATTTCCTGAATAGCCGTATCTCTCCTGGGATAGCTCTGTCCCAGATACCAAGGCATTGGTGCGGTCATCCCCTAAGACTAGGCAGGAGCTTTAGGGCATGGCTTTTTCCTCAGCATCTTAAGATTCTCAATTTTTGTGTCTCTCTTTGGGAGCTCTCTTTGAGCTCCATATTGTTTATTTCCCTCTATCAGGAGACCCAGAGGACTGTTGGTTCTTGAAGAGTGACACACGCTGACTCTATCACTCTTCAGGCAGGTAGTGATAAGGTTAGGGTTTTCTTGAGGCTAGGACCCCCATCCATAGGCGCCCGTTCGGGGATCGAACCCACAACCTTCCGTGCGGGGCGGGGGGGGGGGGGGGATGGGGACTTAGGCTTTTGATCTAAGATGCCTTTGGGGATATGATTCTTGCCTTCCAGGCTGCTCTCTTCTTTACAACATCCATTTCCAACTTCTCAGCCAATTCTTGCTCTTTTCTCAGTTTCTTTAATGCCGCCTGGAGCTTCTCCTGCAGAGAAAGATAGCAGGGTAATGCCCAATCAGACCAAGAAGGGGGGGGGGGGGGAATCGTATGGGTTCTCAGAAAAGCCTGAGGGCAGAAAAGGAAGGAGGACTAGAGTCTTATTGGGATTCAAATTTTTGTGACATTTTTTGGAAAAAGCCTCATGTTTCTTAAGAAAGAGCCACACTGCTCAGGTGGCAGGGGTGGGGGCATTACTCATTCCTAATTAACCAGGATATCACAAGGAAACAAGATCTTTGCAGCATTTTACCCATAGCACCTTCCCTGCTCCTGGGAATAAAGTGCTGATGAGCCTTAAATCAGACCAGGAGGTGGGGACCGCTCTCCCTTTCTCCAGTCCCCCACTTCTACAGGCGCTCTCTCCCATCCCATCTCCTGTTCATGCCTCTGTGCCAAGACCTCACCTGGTACTCCTGAGCAGCCTCATCAAGCGGGACCACAGCGTGGTCACGGTGTTTCCGAGACTGGGAACACACCAGGCAAAGAGCCTTCTCGTCTGTCTCACAGAACAGGAGAAGTTTCTCGCCATGCACCCCACATTGCTCCTTCTGCGTGCCCTCCTTGGCATTTTGGCTGATTTGTCTTAGGTTGTCCACCATATTGGCTAGCTGGAGATTGGGCCGGAAGTTCTTGAGCAGGAATTGCTTCCTGCACACAGGACAGGTGCCGCCCCCAGCTTTGGCGACCTGAGAGATGCATTCATGGCAGAAGCTGTGGCCACATTCAATGCTCACAGGCTCCACTGTGGGATCCAGGCAGATGGGGCATGTGACCTCCTCCCACATCATTGCCAAGGGCTTTGCTGACGCCATGGGGGGGATGTTCCTAGTAAGCAGCACTGAGGAGCTCTAGAGGTGACCTAGTGAGGAGAGGAGAAAAGTTAGGGTGAAGACAAAAAAGGGTGTGAGGAAAACAAAACAATTCAAAGGAAGATACGAGGGAGAGTGAACTGGAGGGATTAAAACAAGATAAGAACATTAACCTGAAGAACAAAACTTTCTCCTCCATAGTCTGTCTGATTCAGTAAGACAGAAGGGAGTAACTGAGCCTCCAAAAGAGACAGTGAAAAATGTCTTCCTAATCAGGCATCTAACTCCCTACCTAGCTATGTGCCCTGACCGGAATCAAACCCACCACCTTTGGTGTACGGGAGGACACTCCAACCAACTAAGCTGCACTGGGCAGAGCTAGTCTTATGTACTCTTATAAATATATATATATATACACACACACACGTATGTGTTATCAGCATAATCTGGGCTCTTCTCTCAGCTACTCTGAACTTGGCAGCTGTCTTCATTTCCTCCATCCTAACCCTGCCCCATCTCTCTTCCAGAGGGGTACTTTTTTTTTTTTTTGAGAGAGAAAGAGACCCAGAGAGAGACATTGATGTGAGAGAGAAAGTGCCCATGTCTGGGGATCGGTTGCCATCCATAGGCGCCCGTTCGGGGATCGAACCCACAACCTTCCGTGCAGGGGGGGGGGGGGGGGGAGAGACACTATGCTTCAACCAATGAACCACACGGGCCAGGGCTAGAGGCGTGGAGTCTCAGGATCGCAGCCCTTGCCCACACTGGACTCCTCGGGACCACCCTCCGGCTGGGTTTCTGGCTTTCCGTTCTGTTTCTCCGTCTCCCCCCCTCCACCCCCCGTCCCGACCCTTAGCCGGCTCTGGTCCCAGCTCCGGTGCAGGAAGCAGGGCAGCCCTAGCTCCTTCCTCATGACTTGGAAGTCACGTTCCCAGCCCAGCCTCCTCCCTGGAAGACCTGCAGCGGAGAAGGGGAAACTGACCCCCCGAGGCTCTAGGGTGGGAACTGGGCGAAAGGGGTCCTTCAGGCCTGGGCAGGGGTACCCAGGTCCAACCTGGTTCACTCACCTTTTCCGGGGACTCCGGGGCGGCAGCCGCTATTTCACTTTCGATTTTCTGTAAGAGGCAAGTCTGAAAGGGAGGCGGGCCCGGGCGAGAGAGTGGGGAAAGGAGGAGGAGGAGGAGAGGAAACTGAAGGGGTGGGGCCAGGCCCGGGAAGGGCGAGCGGAGGTGGAGTGGATACGCCGCCGGGGTCGGAAGCTGCGGACTCCCGGGCTGGCGCTACTGGGCGGCTGGGTCAGAGTGACAGCCCCGCAGCGTTTGCTTCCTGCTTCGAGCCCCCGCCCAGGTCCTCACGACCTGACACAGCGATGCATCTCCGCGCTAGGTGGATGGCCGTCAGCCCGCCCCGACGTGCGGTGCCCACGCGTGGGAGCTGCTCTTGAGGTTTGGTGGGGGAGGAGTGCGCCTGGAGTGCGCCCTCACCTGCTCCCAACTTTCAGAAACAGTTCCTTTCCCCAACACTTGTTATTCTTTCAACATCGGGGTGTAAGAGATTTATTTTGCAGGACCTCAAGGCGTGTGTCACACCAGTGAGTGGAAGAAGGGAAATGACGCTGATTGAGCACCAACTGTGTTCTTGTCAACTGAGCTAGGGATTTTCTTAGATTATTTCTTTATTATTTTAAAGGTGGTGCTAAATGCCCATAAGGTAAAACGTACCATGTTAACTATTTTTAGGTGTGTAATCCAGTGGCATTAACTACATCCACATGGCCGTGCAGCCATCACCACCATCCATCTTCAGAGCTTTTTTCATCTTGCCAAACCAAAACTCTGTTTCCGTTAAACAATAATTGCCCAATCCTACCCCCCCCCCCGCCCCCAGCTCCTGCAACCACCGTTCTAAGCGGACATGGTGTGGTACCCTGCATTGGATCCTGGATTAGAAAACAGGCACTAATGGGAAAACTGACAAAATACAAAGGAAATCTGGACTGTAGTCAATAGTAATGGACCATCAGAAATTCCTTGACAGATGTACCATGTTTGTATTAACATTAAGGAAACTGGCTGGAGAATGTACAGTGACTTTTTATGCTATATTTGAAACTGTTCTGTAAATCTAAATTTATTTCCAAATAAAAAGTTTAGTTAAAAATCCCTAAACTTTGACTATGAGTGGGAAGCATGGCATGTGGATGGACAATATAGAGGAGTCCAGACTACCAAAGTCTGTCCTCAGTCCTTTATTGGAAAGGAAAGGGAGTACTATGGAGATTCTATGATATCTCAAGTCCTTTTCTGAGTGCACTCACGTTCTATTATAATTCTTATAATGATCCCCTGAAATAACCATTATTCTCAGTTGACAAGTGAAGGGCTGAAGGGGTTAAAGTAACTTGCTTATTATCACAGTTGATAAGTGACAGATCTAGAAATATATCTCAGCTTTTCCATTACATCATGTTTGATAAATGATTTCCAAGTATTAACACTGGTAAAGAAAGGGAGAGACATTACTTCATCATCATAGGTTTATTTTCCAATACCTTCAGCTCCTAGGTATAGGCATAAGGTTTGAGAACGTCTCTCTGACATGTACCCCATGTTTAAAGCATTCATGCACACCCCTTTGGCTCTGTTGTTTTGATTTCTCAAATTGGCAGAATTTGGAAAAAGCTCAGACTTAGTCTCCTGAGAAATTGAAATGCCTCACTGATTTTTTGCTCCAGAAGGACGGAGTATGTCCCAGGCCCTGACAATCTTCTCGGCCTCCAACTGCCTCCATTTGTCACCAGGCAACTCATGGGGCTGACTCTTTGGGAAGAGCACGTGCTCAGGACAGGAAACCTTAATATTCCTCTGGTGCCCTCTATGAAAAATTATCAGAATGTTACCAGCTGATGCTTCCTGCCAAGTCCCAGAGCTGCCTGGCCCAGGACTCAGGGGGTTCAGTAAGTTGAACTCTGAAAATCTCTTGGATTTGCACTGGGATCCCAGCAGACCTGTTATTTCTCTAATTCTATCAGGAGGATTATAAAGTTCTGGTCTTTATTGACACAGCAAGAAATGCATTTCATAAATGGACAGATAGATGAGAGGAGACACAAGCTCTGCAGCTATGGTGAGTGCTGAGCCTGGAGTGTCAAAGCTGGGCTTGCGATGGGGAGACTGAACACGGAGGCCTGGCACCAACCTACATCAGCGTTTCTACTTTTGGGCAGCACTGAACGCTTCTTCACATGTCCCCCCCTTCATTCCTAGAACATAAAAGCTCCAAACAGCTAGAAAGCAGCTGGAGGTAAAGGGGATCTGAGTTGTTTCTGGGGAGCTAGAGACCCTCCAGATAGGTTTTGACTGCCCAGGGACAGATATCTGGCCTAGACAGGTTTATGCTAAGCTTATTTCTGAGCAGAGCAGTATTAGAGCTATTTTTCAACCACCTTCATCCTCTAGCTATAGGCATAAGATTAGAGAACTTCTCTCCTTTCTGACATACTCACCATGTTAAAGCACTCATGCACACCTCTATTACATCATGCTTGATGTAATAGAAAAGCTGGCTATGTTGCCTCATTTCCCATTAGCAGAATTTTGTTGTTGTTTTGTTTTGTTGATCTTCACCCTAGGATATTTTTCAATTGAGTTTTAGGGAGAGTGGAAGAAAGAGAGACACATCGATGTGAGAGAAACATATTGATTGGTTGCCTTCTGCAGGAGCCCCTACCAGGGCTGAGCCAAGCAGGAGCCTGAAACCAAGGTACGTGCCCTTGACCAGCACAGAACCTTTGGTCCATAGGCTGACGCTCTATCCACTGAGCCAAACTAGCTAGTTCTGGCAGTACTTGGAAAGAGCTGGTGCTTAACACCATCATAGGCTTGGGGAAAATTTAGGTCCCCAGCTCTTGACAGTCTTTGCTAGGCTAAGGCTGCTGTGCCAGAGCCCGTTTCTCTGTAATTTCTCTTAGCTCCAGGCATGGGGCTTCTTCAGTCTCAAGACTCAGCTGGCAAGTGCAGAGACTTACAGCCTAATTTCCTCTTGAGTACTGGAGACTAATGTCTGGTTGCCATGGAAATCTTCTTGTGGGAGAAGGGTCTCCAACCTTCTCTAAGCTAGATATTACTCTGAAATGGTTCTTAGTTTGGCCATGAGCCATTTGGGGACAGATTTCCCTGGTCAGAGAAAGACATAGTCTTTGCACTATTCATGGTCTTTTGGAAACCAGATGAATAGATGGTAGAGGGGCAGAGAGTGTGGTTTAATTTTCCCCACACCCTTAGAGGGGTCTGCTCTGCTATGATTCTCTTTCTTTCTTCCTCCCTCTCTATTTCTTCCTCTCATTGTTTTTCTTTGAAGGTGTAGGTTTATCAATTTCTCCTTTGGTCTCTAGAAGATTGTTTTTTTCAGGGGGAAGATTTTCTTAAGCCATGAGTTTATATTTAAACTCATGCACTATGAAATGTAGGGATGGCCAATAACTCATGGACTTCTGATAGTCTTAGAACTTTTCAGTGGAGAAGTTCAAGGATTGATGCATATAAGAGATGAGGTAGGAGTGGTAGATGAGATTGCATAAATCAGAAATTGTATTTCATATTCTTTGAGAATGAAAATTTTAAGCATTAATGCTATTAGTAATCATAGCAGAAAGAAGCAACAGAACAGTGCTGAAGAATGTGGGCTCTGGAGTTAGACTGCTTAGATTTGAATGCTGGCTCATCTACTTTCTTTCTTCAAGATCTTAGGCAAGTTATCCAACTACTTGGTACCTTAGTTTTTCCATATGCAAAATGGAAATGATAATTATACCCACCTCATAAAGTAGAAAATACTAAAACAATCCATAATAGTAAGCATTCATTAATTGCGTATTATGTGCCAGGTACTATTCTAAGTGCTTTGCATGTATTCTCATTTAATCTTTTTAATGACCTCAAGATTTTAGGGATGAGAGTGCTAAGGAATGGACAGACACATGAGCTTTGGAGTCAAATAAACTGCACTTGAAGCTGGTCTCTTATGCTTACTCTTAATGTGGCCATTGACAGATTTCCATTGACAGATTTCTCGGGCTCTATTTCCTCATCTAAAGAAAGGAGATAATGCCATTCACAGACTTGGGAAGAAGGGAGGCTTCATGAGACAATGGATGTGAAATCCTAGGGTTCATGAGATAATGGATGTGAAATCTCTACTTATCATCACATTTTCATAAATGCCTACTGTGTGCTAAACAGTTGGTAGTTTTTTTCATGTTCACACCATTCTGTGAAATCAACATTTTGCTGAACTCCTTCTCACCCCTTCAGCATTAGAACAGGGGCAGGAGGATGCCTTTTTCCTTGTAACAGACACTGCAGCACTCCTGGGTTTTGGGTAAAGATGAGTTGTGGAAGGTAAGTTGGCCATTGCATTTGGAGGATGAAGGGACTGGTCCTGAGAATTACTTCTTTCAGCAGGTGACCTCACTCTGGTTTCAAAATGCTGCATCTACTTTAGAGTGACATGGGGTTGGAGAAAGGGGAGAAAAAAACTGGCCTTCAAATTATCTTAATGGCTTATGTGAGTTTTCTTTGTTATCTGTCATTTCCTAGTACCGTGCTTGACACTTAACAAAGGGTCAGTTTAGTAAGATAGTGCTGGTAAAAATAATAAAATCATATATTCATTTCTTCAACAAACAGACATAAATTTGAATGAAGGAAGGCAGATAGAAAAGAGTATATCCTACATGATTGTAATAGGTAAAATTAATATGTGGTATTTAAAGTCCAGATGATGGTTAACCCTGAGAGGAGGGGTAACTGGAAAGGGTGACAGGAGTTCCCTGGGGCTGACAATATTTTGTTTCTTGATCTGAGTGCTTGTTGCTTTGAGGTAATTCATTCATCAAGCTTTACAATTACAATATGCAGGCTTTGCTGTGTGTATTTTGTATGGCAACAAAAGAGATATTTTAAGAATTGTCAAATATGGTAAATTTGGTGAGTAGAAAAATGTCTTCTGAATAGTGTTTATAATGCTTAGGAGAAAGGTTACTGAGTAGGTTAGAAATGTAGGATGGAAAAGGTCCTTTCTCTATGGACCTGGTTTAATGATCTCACTTAGACTTAATTCTGCAGCCTCAGGCACCTGTGAGAGTTATTAAATAAAAATATTATATAAAATATCTTTCTAAAACAAATCTGATCACTGTGTTTCCTCCCTATGCACATGTTCATTTAAATGTCCACTTTCCTTTTCTCAAGTAGTCTGATCATGATTCAAATGGAAATTTGGACAATACATTTACAACAATAAAGAGTGACAAAAATGACAAAAGTGGGGCTGTTAGGAGGCTGTTATACTATCTAGGGAAATGATGATGATTTTTGGCTACATTAATTAACTGAGATGTGAAAGGAGGGAATATTTCAAATATAGATATGGGGAATATGTTACAGGGCTAAAAGAAATACTAGGGGTGTGTGTGTGTGTGTGTGTGTTTCCCCTGGAAATTTCATGGATAACAGGAAAGGAAGCAAAGCCTGAGAGGTATTAGAAGGTGAACTTTGGAAAGAAAATAGGGGAATTACAGTGTGTGGTTCTGAAGGACATTTAATTTACAATGCAAATCAATGTGAAGATACTTAGGAGACAAATGGAGATGCAGGCCTGTTGATGAGGAGAGAACCTCTGGAGACTGAAGCCTAACTGCTATGGAAACAGATGAGCTTGCAGTACACATTCTCAGTTCTTTGGGCTTCTGGAGCTCATGCTGCTCTGCCTCATTCTTCAGGTGGTGTAATCGAGACCTGTCAGTCTCTCCACTCTGCCCACACTGAGGAGAACTTCAACGTACTTGGGAATGTCACAAAGTACTTGGGGCTATCACAACAGCTTTTATGGTAAAGGGGATGGAAAAAGAGATATGTAAGAGGAAGGTGCCTTCAGATTAAGTGTGTCCAGAGAACTGTCTCAGAGGCAGAGTCAGCAGAAAATGTGCAAGCTTTAAGCAGCCAATGATGTGGATGTGGGATTGAGGAAGAGAGAGTTTGACAAAATTGAGTGCATTTGAGTTTACCAGACTTAGCTTTGAAGAACTCTTGATTACTTTTCCTAATTCAACCCATCTTCATAGAAGAGAAATGTGTCACCATTGAATACATTCAAAGAGCCTGTTAGGGGCCCCGAGAGCATTTCCAAAAAAGAAATACAGAAACTGCTGGTTGCATAATGGCACCAGAGGAAAAATCAACCAGCCTCCACAGAAGATGGTTTTGAAAATACACCATTTGTTTGAGTGTCCTTTATGGAATATTTGTTAACATGTATATAACATTGTGGAAAACCTGTCTCTAAGAATATTGTTCTCCTTTTGATTTATTTTTAAAATATATTTTTATTGATTTCAGAGGAAGGGAGAGGGAGCGAGAGATAGAATCTGAGAGAGAATCATTGATTGGCTGCTTATTGCACACTCCACACTGTGGATTAAGCCCACAATCTGGGCATGTGCCCTGACAGAATCAAACTGTGACTTGCTGGTTCACCGGTCGACACCCAACTACTGAGCCACTAATTATTTCATCTGAGAAGACACTTTGAAGAAATAGGCTTTTGGGTATTGCTTAAGTGAATAAAAGAGGTTGTTTAGGCAAAAGAGAAGATAGGTATTGAGTAGCTAAAGCAATAAGGATAGATCAATTCAAAATTGATTCAATACTACTTATTCAAAGATAATATTCAACTAGCCAGGAAATGGAAGGGAATGGAGCTCCTAAGAGGAATGAGATTTCTTTCATGGACTAAGAAAGGGTTATGGAGCAGCTCTTCTTTTGCAGCCCACACTTAGAGACTTTATAAGTGACTAGTGACCTGGTGCACAAAATTTGTTCAGGGGGGTTGAGCAGGGGGGAGGTCTGTCAGCCCAGCCTGCACCCTCTCTAATTGGGGACTCCTTGAGGGATGTCTGACTGCAATCTGGGACCACTGGCTCCTAACTGCTCACCTGCCTCTGCCTGCCTGCCTGATCACCCCTAACTGCCATCTCTTGCCAGCCTGATCTCGCCCCCAACTGCCCTCTCCTGCTGGCTTGATTGCCCCTAACGGCCTCTGCCGTGGCCCCCACCACCATGGCTTTGTCCAGAAGAAACTCAGACATCCAGTAGATGTCTGGTCAACCCAGTCTAATTAGCATATTACCCTTTTAGTAGTATAGATAGATTATATAAGATAGGATTGCTTAAATGGGGGGAGGGAGCTTTTTTCAGCAGGAGGAGATGCTCTTGGCAGACAAAAATACATAATCTCTAAATCTGGACTGATAGCCAGCTATGTGCACTATACTGCCAAGTCAGTCATTAAGAAATTGAACCACTTTCTTACACCTTATACCAAACGGTTGTTGTCCTTAAAACCCCTCCTCAGCCCCATCTTAGGTTCTGCCTTTGCAGTTCACCCAGATTAGGTTCTGATTGGTCAGTTTCTATGCCAGTCAGTGTCAAAGGCAGCCATTGGCTTCTCCCACTTCACCCAGATTTGGTTCTGATTGGTTGGTTTCTATGCCAGTCAGCATCTCTGGGCTTATCAATGGGCCTTATCAGAGAGGCAAGGCTGATCAGCAGCCCCAGCGGGGCCAGAGAGAAAGAGAGGCACAGCTGCTGGCCAGGCCCATAGCGAAAGAGAGAGGCGAGTGCTGATCAACAGCTGCTATGGAGGCTATGGATCAGACCCCGCTTCTCTCTCCCCAGGCCTCTCTCTGGGCCTTATCTGCAACAGTCAGTGCTGGTTCCAGGCTCCCACAGCTAAGGCAGTGGTCGAGCCTTTCAGTTGGTCGAGCCTCCAGTCGTTGTGGATGTTATGGACCCTGGAGTTTTATATATTAGGATGATCAAATGAATGAATGCCTCTAACTTGTAGGTTGCACAATCCCTTTCTGGAATCATGATGTTCTCCTGCAACACCAGCACATATGGTCATTCTACCTTCCTCCTCACTGGCTTTCCAGGCCTAGAAGCTTCTCATCATTGGGTTTCTATCCCCATCAACCTTATCTGTGTGGTTTCCATCCTGGGCAACAGTATCATCCTTTTCCTGATCCGCACAGACCCAGCCTTACAACAACCCATGTACATCTTCCTGTCCATGTTGGCAGCCTCAGATCTGGGTCTCTGTGCCTCCACCTTCCCAACTATGGTGAGGCTCTTCTGGCTGGGTGCTCGTGAGCTGCCCTTTGATCTCTGTGCTGCACAGATGTTCTTCATCCATGCCTTCACCTATGTGGAATCTGGTGTGCTGCTGGCCATGGCCTTTGATCGCATCGTTGCTATCCGAGACCCTCTACACTATGCCACAATTCTTACCCACTCAGCCATGGCCAAAGTGGGGGCTGCCATCCTGGTGAGGGCTGTCATGCTCAACCTCCCAGGACCCATGCTCCTGCGGAATCTGCTCTTTCCCCAGATCAGTGTACTCTCACACTGCTACTGCCTGCACTGTGATCTTGTAGGACTGGCCTGCTCAGACACCCAGATCAACAGCTTGGTTGGCCTGGTCTCCATACTCCTCTCATTGGGCCTTGACTCCTGCCTTATTGTGCTCTCCTACACCCTGATCCTAAGGACCGTGCTGGGCCTTGCATCTCCCGGGGAACGTCTCAAGGCACTCAACACATGTGTCTCACACCTCTGCATTGTTCTCATCTTTTATTTGCCCAAACTGGGGCTATCTGTGCTGCACCGAGTAGAGAAGCATAGCTACCCTGCTCTGGCAGTGCTCATGGCTAACCTACACTTCTTGGTCCCACCCTTCATGAACCCCATTGTTTACTGCATCAAGTCTAAGCAGATCCGTCAGGGCATCCTAAAGCGCTTCCAGGAAAAAAGGATTGATGTTTCCTAGAACAGCAAAAGGATTCAGGTCAACCCAGGCCTTGGGGTGGGGGAGGAATAGTAGTGAAGATTTAAAGTTTATGGGTTTTTAATGAATCAGCTCCAACTATTGAGCTCTTTGTGTGGCACGATCAGCTTCTATAATTATAGCTTTTGGGGACTGAGACCATTGGAAAGTACATCGAAGTATTATCTTGATAATCTTCTCATTGCTCTATCTGATTAGAGCTGAACTATTTCAGACTCATATATACTGTGACTTCTCCTTTTTAGGGGGACTTAACCACACTAATTGTGAGGATGCATGTACATATCTTTTTGTGCAGGTACCTCTTTCCTTTTCCACCTGGATTATCACCCCCATACCCCAAACATTTAATTTTTAAGCCTAAGGAAGAACTGTATTCCTATTATGTATAAATAGACTATATTACCTTAACACTGGCCTTCTTCTTCCAAATTTAATATAAACCATTTCACATACCAAGAAATAGAAAAGGGCAGTGGGGGGTGGGAAACTCACAGGACAACATGGTAGATGCAGAATTTATATAGCACTTATTTGCCATTCAGGGAGTGGTAGTTTTCTCCTGGTTCTCTTCATATGGGTCGCTGTTTATTTTTATTTTTTTCAAATACCATTTACATTCAATGTTATTTTGTATTAGCTTCAGATGTAAAGGCAGTAGTTAGGCAATCATATACTTTACAAGTATTCCCTTTAATATTTCCAGTACCCACTTGGCACCATATACAGTTATTATAATATTATTGACTATAATCATTATGCTGTACTTCACATCCCTATTTTATAACTACTAATCTGTGCTTACCATTCCCTTCATTTTTTTCATCCAGGCCTCCAACTTGCCTCCCTGTGTCTCTATTTTGTACTAGAGATAAAATTTGACACAGCCAAGCCTAAGAAAGCTATTCAGTATAACTTCTGGATAGAGCTGGTTTCTTAAGCATCAGTGGTACAGGTGGAATAGCCACTCATTTCCAATGCAGGTGATTTGCTAGGATGTAAGCTCCATAAAACACAGAATTCAGGGACTATTTTGTTCAAGAACAGCACCTACCATATACTAGGTGCTTAACATATTGTTAAATAAATGAGTAGAGAAGATGCAGGCCAAAAATATTTTTGACAGCTGATCCTCAGGGATAAAGAGAACTGGGAGACCTGACTGCCTGAGGCCTGTGGGGTTAACAAGCAGTTGGTAAACTTTAATGGAATGAGGTGAGATTGGATGTCAGAGACTTTGGCATAAGGTAAGATTTATATGGCCAAGAAGTCTGTTTCTAAGGGTGCAGCTCAGCAAGGAGCTAAATCTTTGTGTGAAGCTTTGTCCAAAGCTGCTTCCAGACTTTGAGGGGGACTTTTACCTAGAAATTGAAGGATGTCTTACCACTTTACCAGCATTGCTCTTGACCTGCTCAGTCCTAAAGAACACATAACATTTTTTTTTTCAGAATTGAAATAGGAATATTCCTGGTAAAAACAACCACTCAAGTTTAGTTGGAAAAGTTGTTTCTCCTATTAGCAACCAAAGCATGCATTTCAAAGAACTCAGAACCCTGTATCTATAGTAACTAGAAAGAAGCCATTGCCAACCCTGTGTATCTGAAGGTTGCAGATCCTGACCCTAGAGTTCAAGAAGCAAGGACACCAGATGGTTAGTTGTGAGTTACCTCGTTAGAATATTATGTCTGTTATTAGCCCAACAAGTTTTCAAATAATCTAACCAGCCACTTTAAAGATAAGGTAATTAGAAAAGAGAGCTCCTCAGGGCCATAAATCTTGGACTGAAATTAACTGCCTTATCCAGGTCCCTCTGTCAACTTCACATACCACCCCAGTAAGAAAACCGTTCTGACCAGGGAACTAGCATGTCCATCTCACTGAGGATCCTACCAAACTCTACCAGAAACCCTTGGCTGACATGATGTCATTTGGGACCCCAAACACCCTTGGGAAATTGAAACAAAACAAAAAACATTGAAAACTGGCCCAGAGGTTGGAAATTTCCTTTTTAGAGGGTTAGCAGTATTAAGCTTAGATGTGAAACACCAGTATAGATTTGTGGGGGTTATTTGGCTTTGTTGGTTTTGCCCTTTCTCAGCAGCAGCTCTGAGCTTGGAGCCTTATCCCACCCTTAACTCCTACCACATTACTGTTAGTTATTCCACAGCTACACTGACATCAAGGGGAATAGGTCAGGGGTCAGTGTGCTCACAACTTTATCTTCAGGGTACAGATGCATCAGTATGTCTCATAATGCCTTCCTCTGCTCACAGACCCAATAACTAGTAGCTGAGCCTGACACAAGGAGGAGTTCTGAGATGGTCTCTAAAAAGTTTTACTACCAGTTCAGCCAGTTAAAAGATTATCAGGACATGATATACAGTGGCTTTTAAATTTTGGCATTAGTTTTTTTTAAAATATAATTTATTGATTTTTTTACAGAGAGGAAGGGAGATGGGTAGAAAGTCAGAAACATCAATCAGCTGCCTTTTGCACACCCCCCACTGGGGATGTGCCTGCAGCCAAGGTACATGCCCTTGACCGGAATCAAACCTGGGACCTCTCAGTCCTCAGGCTGACGCTCTATCCACTGAGCCAAACCGGTTTCGGCATGGCATTAGTTTTTTTAAAAATATATATTTTATTGATTTTTTACAGAGATGAAAGGAGAGGGATAGAGAGTTAGAAACAAGATGAGAGAGAAACGTCGATCAGCTGCCTCCTGCACACCCCCTATTGGGGATGTACCCACAACCAAGGTACATGCATTTAATCGGAACTGAACCTGGGACTTTTCAGTCCGCAAGCAGATGCTCTATCCACTGAGCCAAACCAATTTCGGAAGGCATTAGACTCTTTTTAAAAAGAGTCCATATACATGAATCTAAGGCTCCTGCTCTTAATCTTTTTAAGTTAATCAGACTCACTCATCCACGCAGAAAATCTGTGTTAAGCAAAATTTTACCTTTGGCCTATAGTAACAGTATGACTTTTAGTTTATTTCATCTTCTCTGAACTTCCATTTCCTTATCTTTATTTAAAAAACATATTTTTATTGATTTCAAAAAGGAAGGAAGTGAGTGAGAGAGATAGGAACAACAATGATGAGAGAGAATCATTGATTGGCTGCCTCCTGCACACCCCCTACTGGGGGTTGAACCCACAACGTGGGCATATGCCCTTGATCAGAATGAGCCCAGGACTCTTCAGTCCACAGGCTAACACTCTATCCACTGAACCAAATCAGCTAGGGCCATTTCCTCATCTTTATAAAGTGAATACCTACCTCACAGAGATGTAAAGCTTCAACCATATAATGTACATAAAGCACTAAATCCAGCTGCAGAGAACCAAGTTTAGATGTGCTTGTGTAGTTATTAGATCAATGCCTCTCTTCCTTATTCATTGCAAGCACCAGGAAGTCATTGTTTCTCCTAATTTGTCTAACCCATGCAAATGGGCTGAAATATTGTAAGCCCTTTATGTATAAAATAAATGAATGAGTAAAGGAAAGACTGAGCTCCTGGCAAATGGTAGATGCAGATAATTGTGTAATTTTTATTGAGCTCAATAGATGGGAGCATTTATTACTATTATCATTATGTTTTAAGTAGCTATGCATCAGGTATGATTTTAAGGGTGGCAGTAATATAAAGAACACTGAATGTTTAGTATCGACAGGTCATCTATGTCAAAGTAAATTCCCTGACAGAAAAGGTGTGGGTCCTTCAGAGCAAGAAATGAGAAATTTTGGTGGATGAGCCCATGCTACTGAATCTTCAATATTTTTCTGAACTCTCCAGGCTGGCAGAAGCACCTTCCTTACCTTGCCAGAGAGAACAGTTTCTCTTTGCCTCACCCCAAGCTGGTGTTTTGCAAGAATATTTGCATTTTCTTCAAGATCCACTTATCATTAATCATTGCTTCCAAACCAGGCTATATCTTAGAATAGTATAAGTGAAGAAGTACAATACTTGGATCTAAAGAAAATAACTCACATGCAAGGAAAATTGTAGACTGTATAAGTATGGTGTGCTTCTTAGTCTTTCCCTACAGAGACAACCAGAGATCTGTGAACCTAAGTTGAGAAACTTTGTAGCAACATAATAAAATTTCTATACAGCTTTTTACTTAATCAGTTTCTTTCTTTTGCTGTCTTTTCCTCTTCTGACCTTGTATTCTGGTGTGGGTCAGAACTCTGTACACCACTCTTATGACTTTGGCAACTGTCTCTATTTCTTGGCAAAACTGAATGTAGGTTGTCTTAGTTTAATTCACAAGAACATTCTTCTGATTCCAGTCACCAGACATTTAGTATCTGTTTTTAGATTTTGAGATGGCCTAGGTAAGTCATCTTCTCATTGCTCCCCATTGCTTCAAAGAATTTATTAGTAGCAATAACTCGTGTAAGCCTATCTGATCACTCTTCTCAATAGTATATAATGTTGGTCCTAGGTCTATTGTAGTTACAAAATAGAGAAAAGTGATGTCCTGAGAAAGGCTTAGACCCCTAATCCTGCTGAAAGAATGCTTAAAGAGCAGGTGTCAGAAAAAAACAAAAGAGGATCCTAAAATTGACCCTTAGGTGAGGAGAACAGGTAGGCTTGAAGAGATGAGAACAGAACAGAATACGTTATAATGGATCAGCTGGACCAAAATAAAAGGAGAAGAGAGTGCAATGATCCTGGCCACAAAGTGTAATTCTTGTATTACAAAGCCATGAAGACTGCAACTAAAAAAGTCACTGAACAATAGCTTTATTTAGAGTAACATCCTTGATATCAGCAATTTCCAGTACTAGGAAGATAGAATTTGACATTTGAGTTTCATTGGTCTCTTAAACATCTTTCCCAAGAATTAAGGAAAGAGGATAGTGTTCCAGGGTGGGGTTGAAGACTTTATGACCTTGAAGTTCCCCACTTCAGCAGTCGGAGAGCCCCATCCCTGATCTGTTTGGTCTTCATGCCGTAGATGATGGGGTTGAGCATGGGTGGCACAACAAGGTAGAGGTCAGCCAAGAGTATGTGGATGTGCCGGGGCACATGCTGACCAAAGCGCTGTGTGTAGAATGAGAAGAGCCCCGGTGTATAGAAGAGAAGAATGACACCAAGGTGGGAGCCACAGGTGCCAAAGGTCTTAGCCCTTGCCTCCTTAGAGGAGAGGCTTAGCACAGCCCGAAGGATGAGTGCATAGGAGACAGCAATGCAGATGGAATCAGTGCCCACCACCAGTGTGGCAGCAGTGATGCCATAGATGTTGTTTGGCTGTGTGCCTCCACAAGCCAGCTTCACCACAGCCATGTGTTCACAGTAGGAGTGGGCCACCACTCGGCTACAGTAGCTCAATCTTGCCAGCAAGCAGGTAAGTGGAGTCATGAGCCCCAAGCCACGAAACACAGCAGCAGCCCCCAGCTTGCCCACAGTCTCTGGCGGCAGAAATGACCCATAGTGTAGTGGCCGGCAGATGGCCAAGTAACGGTCAAAGGCCATTGCTAGCAGGATACCAGATTCTACAGCTGAGAAGCCATGGATAAAGAACATCTGAGCAGCACAGGCTTCAAAGGCAATCTCAGCAGCGTTTGCCCAAAAAAGTGCAAGGAGCTTCGGCACAGTAGAAGTGCAGAGCACCAGATCAATGATGGATAGCATGCATAGGAACAAGTACATGGGCTGGTGCAGTGCCGGCTCTGAGTGTACCACCAGCAGCAACACCACGTTGCCAAGCACTGCCAGGGAATACATGGAGCAGAAGGGAAATGCAATCCAAAAGTGGGATGCCTCCAGGCCAGGAATTCCCACAAGCAGGAAGGAGTTTGGGTTCTGATGGCTGTGGTTTGTGAATTGCATGGCCAGGTCAAGGTTAGGTAGTATAGAAGACCTTACTGTCTTACCCTTAGCCATAGGACGTCTTGACAGGTGAAGGTATTGGGATTTATTCTTATGCTGTGGCTGAAATGAAAATAGCAGCAAAAAATATTTGAATTATACAGCATGAAAAACATCTAGGATGAGAAGATTATAGAGCAGTAGGAAATGATGCAAGGCAGGAAGTGAAGTTATCTTCACTAAGGCTCCTTTACATTTGTGTCTAGGGAGTACTTTACATTTGTGTCTAATTCAGTGATGTCATGGTTGTAGAATCCTCTTCATGATAAAGATGAGGGCTAAGAACTCTTAGAGCTCTCTTCTTTCTGCCTGTGAATTCTCTTCTGCCTTTATTTTCTTCGGAATTATCTGACAATATAAGGGTAATGTAATTATCAAAGTTCAGGAAGATTGGATGAAAGACTAAAATATGGCTACTTTTCAAGATGGAAAGATCAGGACTGAGGAGAAGAAAAAGGAAATCAGGGAGATTTTAAATGGGTTTTTCAAGTCACTGAGCCCATGGTTACTCATAGATGAGGCTCAAAAACTGGGTTCTGACCAGGACCAGCAAAGCACATGTTGAGGAGTCGAATCTCTTGTAGTCTGCTACCGCCATAATATTCCTAGGCTTATGTTAGTACTAGGATTCCATTCTTGCCTTAGGTGTCCAGAATGGATGCTGGTAGAACCAGGTGAAGTCATGCAGAATTGGTCAATGTTAGGTGTCAGGCTGATTTGGCCATAATATGTAATTTGATAAAGTTATTAAGAGATGATTGCATATGAACTATACTTTCTTATAGAAATTAAAGGTACATGGAAGAAAGAGGAGATAAATGAATTTTAATAATTAGGAATGGAACCACTCACTGTAAGCAAATATGGAGAATAAACTTGGTCAAATGATAGTACTGAGATCCTACACATCTCTACTCCTTCTATTTGTCCATTATCTATATTCTCTATATCTGATCTTCCTTCACCTATATGTACTTTCTCATTTTTTTCTCTTATCCACTAGACAGCCTGTGATTGAGAATTTGAAAAGGAGGGGATATTAGTAAGAAAAATTAAGAAGGGGACCTTAGAGGTGAGAGGAGATGAGGATGAAGAGGAAAGGGAAAAAAGAAGAAATAGACATTAGAGAGAAGAAAAGAGGAGAGAGAGAGAGAGAGAGAGAGAGAGAGAGAGAGAGAGAGAGAGAGAGAGATGTACGTTTCCTACACTGGTTTCTAATAGAATGAAATGTGACTGTATGCTAGTTGCTAGTTGGGACACAGATATCTGACTAATTGGGTCCTCTGAAAAGAACCCATTTGTATTCTTTACCTTAAGCTGCAATACTCCTTGCAAACCCTTCCATCAACTATTCATATCCAGAGAGATAGAGTCAGGACGAAAGGAGGAGCCCTGGACCAGAATGCCTGCTCGCCCATCTCAGTGCCAACTATGGCTGTGTAATGTTGAACAAGTCATCTGTCCCTTTCTGTCTCATCATCCTGTCTTCCTTGTGTTTTCTATTTTTTCTTCTGTGCTGTTTCCCTTCCTGAGTTTCCATCATTCAGCTTGGCCCAAACATATTTTGAGGGAAGTTTAGCTTTGGTGGTGGCCAAAGGGTCAAGAAGAGAAAAATCTGAGTAGGGTGTGCGACCTTGGGAAATGATACATGTAAAACTGGTCCATTCTATGAATGAGCACACTGTGTGTTTGACTGAGTATGTGATTATCTACATATATTGCTGTGCAAAATGCATAAATAAGGCTGTACCCCAAAGACAGGCACATTTAGGTAAGAAATTGTCTTAGGCATGTCCATGCTTTAATGGTCTTTCTTTGGTGTAGAGAAAATGGAGAGCTGAATAATCCAGCCATAAATGAGACATCCTTGCTTTCTTCCTTCTCTTATCTTCTTCCACCAGCCTTTAAATAATTGAATCAAGTTTCCTCAGTCCCTGAGTTGCCACTCAAGAAACTTTTATTCTATCTCTGTAGCTACACAACACAATGACCTTAAAGTTTATCTTGCTTCAGTCCCATTTGCACAAATGAAGAAAATGAAGTTGGAAAAGCATATGCGGAGCATACTGTTCTAATACTCCAGGAAAGAGATTGAGGCCAAAGTGAAGGCCTTGAGGTTCTCACTTCGTAGTCCTCTCACTTATATTTGAAAATGTCTGGGAGAAGAAGATTGTAGGGCACTGAAAAATGATGCCAGGTAGCAACTGGGTTATCATCACAAATGTTCAAAGGAACCCTTGCCACTTCTGTTTAATTCAATGATCTCTGAGCTGTGGGCTGGAAGGGACTGGCATGGCTCGGAACCCTCTCCATGGTAAAGGTGAATCACTAGAGACTCTTCCAGCTTCCTTCTTTTTGCTTGTGAACCCTCTTCTACTACACCCTACTGCTGTTTGCTTCTGATTCATCCCCTCTGGAGATCAGGCAAGGAGAGACAGCCTGCCTCTTCCAGATGACTTGTCCAGAGTGGACTACTTTTATAGCCTTCACCTCTCTTTGTTCTGAATTAACTTAGCATTTGGTGTAATAAAGGCCTTACCTAAAATATAGGCCAAAAGTAGGTTAATAATAATAAAATAAATAAATAATACAAGAATAAACTCTGTTTCATGTACTTACAACTTTAAACCTACATTTGTCACAACTGATATAAGAATAGGAGCTAAAGTACCTGGAAAGGAACATGTTCTTCATCAATGGTGGTGCTCCTGAGCATCTGGAAGCTACCTGCCAAGAACTCAACACTCATTTATGGGAGACCACGGGCAGCCTGATTCAAATCCCAGCTCTACTAACTCACTAGCTATGTGATCTCAGTCAAGTCACTTAACATCTCTCAACCTGCTTCCTCATCCGTGACCTGGAGAGATTAATTCCTACTGTAGAAGCTACCATGAGGAATTATTCTAAAGAATAATATCTGAAGAGCAATAGCACTACAAAGCACATAACAGTGATGAAAAAGTATGATTCATTTGTAAATCCCTTTTACCTGAAGTCGAGACCATCTCTGTGAGAAGGTTATTTTAGTGGCATCAGGTTTTTGGTCTGATCATAGTGTGCCTATGGTAGGGTTGAACAGAGAGACAGACTTACCAGGACTGGGGCAGGGAATAGTAGTGGAGTCTTAGGTACTGCAAGGTTTAAAGTGTGGGGACCAAGAGAGCTGGTGTATTTATCCTGCAATTAGAGCCCTAACTGAAGGTAAACATTCCCTGGGGATAAAATCAATAAAAGGACCTTTGGGATAGTGGAAAGAGGTAGAAAATTGAAGCTAGAAAATTTGGGCCATGATAAGATAGGCAGGAAGGATAGGATAACAGAGATTTACCCGGAAAGTTCAGTGTGGCTAAGGAGGAGGAAGGTGGAGAGCAAAAATAATTCTAAAGGCTTTTTGACATAGAAACACAGTTTAGAATATTTTGCTTTTTTTCTATCCTCTCCCCTCTGTCAAAAATATTTGCTTTTTTGTTTCTTTTGAGCAAGCTACTTCTCCGAATGTTAGTTCTTCATCTATAAAGAGAAGCAGTGATTATTAAATGAGATGATAAATGCAAAGCTTTTACCATGTTGCCTGCTCTATGCTAACCTCTCAATAAAACAGCAGAATTTTAATTTTATTATTTTTATCTAACTCAATGATCACTAATTGAGAATCTATCATATGCAAAGGACTATGCTAGATGTTAGGGCATAGAGCTGAAGGGTGATGCCACTGTTCTTAAGGAGGTCATAGGTTGGTTTGGAGGACAGGCAGACAGATGCAAATTAATTACAAGTCAATGATATATCTGTAGACATAAAAAAGATACAGAATCACATTAAGAAGGGAAGTGGTTAGCTCTGTAAAGTCAGTTAAGAATTTAGGGTTTAGAAGTTTAAGGTGAGCTTGGAGGAAGGTGCACACAGGGGACAGAAGATGACATGTGTAAAACATGGTAGGAAAGAGATTATAGTCATGTTCTTGGAACCATTAAAGCCCAGTTCAAAGATAACACTTTCATAAGTCTTCTCTGATACTCTGACTCACCATCACACATTATTTCTCTTGTCCACACAGCATCTTATCAGATACTGTTTTTTTGTGATACTGCCCACTTTAAATCTTGTTGGTATGACCTTAGGTGCATTAAGTAACAGGTCTTAGACTCTTGTTCCCCACCTACAAAATGGGGAGGATTGTCATGAGATATTACATGTAATATCTTTAATACAGTGCCTGAAACATAGCAAGTCTTCAGTAGATTTTTGTTGTTACTATCATTACATTATCTTTCAGTTAGCTTTCTACGCAATGGGCTTTATAAATGCAGACGCCTGGTGAATTCATCTCTCTGGTAATGCTTCAAAGATTATGATGATGTTATATTTTGGGAGAAAGCTGTTGAATAAGCAGATGGGATTTTGGTCAAATGTATGCCAAGCAGACAAGCTTGATTTCAGATAATCAGTAAGACAACCAACATATATTGATGACTTAATGTATACCTGGACCTGTCTTGAAGATACAAAGAATTGAAAAGACTTCTGTAGTAGAAAGCTTTCAATGTGTGCAAGTGATTGAGGAAAGAACTAGTAGATGATGGCATGGCCTGGATGATAGAGAGGAAGGTAGAAGCTTTGTTCTCTAAACACATAGATTCCCTGGAGATCATGGAAGTATGATACTATAATAATTAAGTTTTGGGAGTGCTGAGTTTTGGTCATTCCCCATTTAGACCTTCCAGAGATAAAAACAGATTCTAATAGAGGGAATAAGTGACAATAGCAGATAAATGAGATGAGCCTTAAAATTTTCTGCCAGTACCACAGTGCTTAGAGCCAAACCTAGGATCTCCATTGCCTTGATGGGAATCATGGCTACTCATTGATAACTTGTAATACCATTGGACAGATTTTTGTTCAAACAGCAATATTTACTCAATAGAATATTACTGAACACCTCTTATGTACCAGCATTTCTTTAAGTACTAAGAATGTAGTAGTAAAGAAAGAAGACTAAATCCTTGTTCTCATGGAATTTATATTGCTCATTTAAAAATAATATATAAAAATAGGTATTTAAAATTTCTACAAAAACAGAAAAAGAAGAAATAATATTGTAAGGAGAAACCAAGATGGCGGAATAGATAAACACCTAAATTGCTACCTCGCACAACAATTTCAAAACTACAACTAAAAGACAAAATGGACATCACCCAGAACCACAGGAAAACTGGCTGAGTGGAAATTCTACAACTAGAAGGAAAGAGAAAAGCACATTGAGACTCAGAGGAGCTGCAAAAGACTGAAAAAGGACCAACATACATTGACTGAAGTAAAAAAAATATTATACTGAGACCTAACAGCAAACTAGAGGACTGCAAGAATCAAGTCAAAGATTTGAAATATAAAGAAGCAAAACAAACAAACAAACAAACAAACAAACAAACAAAAAAACCCAACCAAAAAAGCAAAAAAAAAAAAGAGGAATCCCAAAATTTGAAGATAGTGTAAGGAGCCTCTGGGACAACTCTAAGCGTACCAACATTCAAATTATGGGAATGCCAGAAAAAGAGAAAGAGCAAGATACTGAAACCCTATTTGAAGAAATAGTGACAGGAAACTTCCCCTACCTGGTGAAAGAAATATACTTAATAGTCCAGGAAGCACACTGAACCCCAAACAAAAGGAATCCAAAGAGGACCACACCAAGACACATAATAATTAAAATTCCAAGGGCAAAAAGACAAAGAGAATATTAAAAGCAGCAAGAGAAAAACAGTTTGTTACCTACAAGGGAGCACCCATATGATTGTCAGCTGATTTTTCAACAGAAAATATGCAGGCCAGATGGGAGTGGCAAGATATATTCAAAGTGATGAATAGCAAGAACTTACATCTAAGATTACTCTACCCAACAAAGCTATCATTCAGACTTGAAGGTCAGATAAAGAGCTTCACAGAAAAGAAAAAGCTAGAGGAGTTCATCAACACCAAACCAATATTATATGAAATGCTGAAAGGTATTCTTAAAGAAGAGGAAGAAGAAGAAAAAGATAAAAATAAAAATTATGAACAACAAATACATATCTATCAACAAGTGAATCTAAAAAAGTGAATTAAAAAATCTGATGAACAGAATAAACTGATGAGTATAATAGAATCAGGGGCATAGAAAGGGAGTGGACTGACAATTCTCAGGGGGGAAAGTGTGTGGGGTTGTAGGAAGAGAATGGACAACAATTGTACACCTATAGATGAGGACAGTGTGTGGGGGGTGTAAGGGCAAAGGATGGGGTGAGTACCTGGTGGAGGGGAACTATGGAGGAAAAAAAGAGAAACAATTGTAATAATCTGAACAATAAAGATTTATTAAATTGAAAAAAGAAGTAATATTGTAATGACTTGGGTGACAGATGGTTGCTGAATTTATTGTGGTGTTCATAGCATAAGGTATATAAATGTCAAACCACTGTGCTGTACACTGGAATTGATATAATATTGTATATCAGCTATACTTTATTAAATCATAAATTAAAAACAAAACAAAAAACCCAAACAACACAGCAGGCATTTGTTTGCATATTCTGAGACTCCATTTCTCAGTAGGTTCTGCAGGGGAGGAAAAAGAGGGTGGTGAGAGGCACAGAAATTACTGAAACCAGACTACATTCTGCCTCAAGGAACACATGATTGAATGCCACATAATGGTGAGGGAGTAGGGTATATAGAAATCCAGGGGTCAGAACCCCAAAAGATTAGAGGCTGGCATGGAGAAGCTCCCTAGAATCTGTGGGGGCGTCAGATGTGGCACAGGGGGCCAAATATGGTGGGGATCTACCTTTTCAGCTCCCAGGATGGAAAGAGAGATGGAACTGGTTCTGAATGGAGATGGGATGGGGATTGAGAAAATAAAGAGAATAGAAGAAAGTTGGGTGCCTGGGACACTGTCTTCTCTCTCGTGGAGAGACAGGGACCGGAAGCCCAAGCAGCAAGTTTATTTTATATTCCAAAATACAAAGGGGTTTTACTGGAAAATTTAGCATAAAAGCACCTTGGGTGGGCCCAGGTCTTATTTCCTCATTCCTGGTGCTAAACTGGATTTACATATCAATATCCGCATTCAAGGCAAAGTCAAGAGTCAGTTCAGATAGCACATCCGCCTTCTGAGATGTGTATCCTAGGCATGGCTCTGCCTGTCGCAGTGGATTCAGCTGACAATAATTAAAGAAATGCTCAGGTCCCTTCCCAGGGGTCCCTCTACAAGAATCACCCCCAGAGAAGACACCAGGCCCATCATGGGGCCTTTTAAGCATATTCTTCAGGGAGAGAACCTGCTATTTTTTTGGGGGCGGGGGAAGAAGACTAGCTGATTGTGAGGATATAGCCAGACCTTCATTTCTACCTCCCTCTTTCCTGCCCTCCTCTCACTGGAGGGAAAACTGTACCAGTGTCAGTGTTCTCTGAAGCCTACAGAAAATTAACTGAGCATCATACTGAGAGGTGAGAGCACACTGGGCCAGTGGTAGTAGGGGTAGACCAGGAGTACACAGGAAGCAGTAAGGGAGTTGGCACAAGTGGGATAAGGGGTGAGCAGACCAGGGAGGGGTACTTATGCTGAGATCAACTGGCTACCAGGGGCCTAGAACAGGGGCAGAATCAAGGAACGAGGCCATGTGAGGCGGGGTTGGCAGAGAAAACTGGAATAACCAGAATAATGATAAAAATAGGACTGAAAATAGTAATCACTAAAGGAAGTCCCCAAAGGTGAGTGGAGCTTCAGTAAAAAAGGAGTATGCTTAACGGTTGACAGAAATAAGCTAGGTTGGGGGGATGAGTCCAGAGTGCACAAGGCAGAGTCCATCCCTCATGTACCTCTCATGTCCAAATAATTTACTCTGGTCTCAGGAATTACCTCACCTCCTGATTCTCTTGTTTTCTATCATCCTCATCCTTGTCTGTCTGAATCTAATTGAAAAACTCCTTTCTATCCTCTTCAAAATACTTTATCTTCTACAAGTTTCAGATCCCAACATTATTACAAGAAAAGTATTTTCTGCCTCCCAGGCCTGTGCTCCTATGTTGTGTGTAAGGGGCCACCTTAGGAAAACCTTGGCTAAATGACCCAGACCGTGTTAGTCACATTCCTCCTGTAAGTGCTGCTTGCTTCACTCCTACTTCACATTCTGACTTCACCTCAGTCACAGCTGCTGCGATAGTACAGGGGGAAAAGACAGAAACCTGAAATAGGGAGATGGAAGGGACAGATCATGTTTCAGCAACAGCCAGCTTTGTTTTTACAGTATGGTTCTATAGACAGAATCCTGGTGTAGGAGTTAGAAGATGGAAAAATTGTTCTAGATATGCTACTAATATCCCCTATGACCATTTGAGACCTCAGTTTCCCAAATACATAATTCTAAGGTCCTTTCAGGATAAAGGTGTGGTCTACTGAATAGTTTACAGTACTGACTAAATACTCTCTAGATATGGAGTCATGTGTACTTTTTTGGGAGACCAAGAAATAAATAACCAGTTTTGCTCAGTGGATAGAGCATTTGCCTGCAGACAGAATGGTCTCGGATTTGATTCCAGTCAAGGGCACATGCCCAGGTTTTGGGCTCAATCCCCGATAGGGGACATGCATGAGGCAGCCGATCAAAGATTCTCTCTCATCGCTGATGTTTTGTAAAGGCAGGACAGGACTGCAAAGACCATTTTGGACTGTGTGACTTGGCAGCCACCATGTTGGCCACGTGAAACTTACCTGGGGGCTGCCATCTTAAAATCACAAAGACCAACCCATAAACTCGGATGATGAGGGGGGACAGCAGGAATCAAGGATTTGATTCCCCGATAAGACCAGTAGGGAATGTGATAGCCAGACTCAGAGGGGGGAGGAGGACAGAAGAGAAGGACGTGGTTCGTCATGCTCAGACCAGACACCACCACCGAAACCCCCTTTAGCTGTTTATGACATTTACTCACCCCTCCCTTGCCTGAGGACATCCTGCTGCCAGAACACCACACAGCCAGGTACCGGGTCAACAGGGCCCACTAGCCTAAGAAGATTTGAAATTTCCCACTTCCCTGTACTGTAACTGACCTTAAACGCTACCTTTCTTTGTGTGAAAACGGCCAATCACAAATTGCCAAATCTCCCTGCGTTGGAGATAAAAAGCGCTCACTACCGAGGTTTGGGACTCACGTTGCTCACTGCTGTGACAGTGGAGACGTGGGCCCGGCTCGAGTTCGTTATTAAAAGGCTTCTTAAAATTTTGATCTGGCTCCTTGGTGGTTGTCACTCTCGGTTGGTCCATAACAGTTTCGATCTCTCTCCCTCTCCCTTCCTAGCTGAAAAAAAAAAAAAATAGCTCAAGCTTCCTTTTGTCATTTCCTGATATCTTGACTATGGAGGCAGGAAACAAAAACAGGACAATGACATCTAAGGACTGGACAAACACTCATGCAGGCAAGGTGAAGGGAGTTAGGGCAGAAGACCAGATAAGCAGAGCTGAGTTGTAAAAGTGGAACAAAAGATATACTTTAGTTGAACCTGGAAAGAAAGGAGGTTGAGAGGTTATTTGCATTTTTGAACAGAACAGGCCAGCTGTGAGATTGAGGTGTGGGAGCCAATAAACCGAGGGCCAGGGATGTTCAGCAGGAACACACAGGAAGTAGGAGAGTTGTATAAGAGCATTCAGGAAGAGGAGAAACCTGTTTGGGATTGGAGAAGCACAGTGACTTAGGATAAGGTGACAGCATATATAAGAGGACATTTGTTCATTTATTCAAGAAATATTTAACAAGTTATGCATGGCTGCTATGGATATTAGTGGAAGTAAATAGAAAGCTACAGCCCTGTTGTGGTACTTCCATGCTGTCCCTCCCAATGCTAAATCTTAGAGAAAATTGACAGATATACATTAGACATGGAGAAGGCATTTCTACAATGAAGAGGGCTTTTATTCTGATCTAAGTAAATAAAATTGATGGAATACTTTTATACACTTTCTATTTGTGCAGGTGTCTAAAATTGGGAGATACTCATAAGTCTCAATTTGGATCTGATGGTGGTATATTATGCAACAGTAAGAGAGAAGAAAGTTTATGCCGGAATGGAGTCATTTATGCATTAGTTTAAAAAGCACTTTTGAACGCTAACCATGTTCAGCTGAGTCTATGAATTTAGACTATAAATGGACAGACACAAGCATTGGCATCACAGATCATACTCTTCTTACTTAATTTAGCATATTAGCAAGTCCTCATAGAAACACAGAAAATCCTCCTGGAGGAGTCTGAGAAGGTTTCATGAAGATGATGGCACAAACTTGGCAAGGTAAGGAAGGGGACAGAGGAAAGCATTCTAGATAAATTGTATGAGCTACAAGCATGGCTGTGTTAGGAAGTGGGAGCAAATCTAATGTGGCTGAGCATAGGATAAATATTTAGAGAGATGACATGAGGTGAGATAAATAATTTAGGCAGGAGCAAGTTGCAGAGGATGGATTGAGAGTGTGTGCGTGGAAACTAAAGAGGAGTCATTTATAGTGATACAGTTAAGAGATTATGTGAATTTGCGAAGACACAAAGAGCACAGAGAGGAGGAGCACAGTGTGGAAAACTCAGGGGCACGGTCAGGGGCATAATTACTGAATGAAACAGAACTCCAGGAGGTCTAGCATCTGGCAGAAGGTTGTGTGACTGGAATGTAATGAAGAAAAGAGGTGAGAAGGGGTGAGGATGAAAAGAGAGTAGGAACAAGCCCATTCAGATACTTGTAAATCAAGGTAGATTCCATCCTCAAGTACAATGGTAATTCCATGAAGGTCTTGGGTAAGGCCTGGCATAATATAATTTGCCTTCACATATAAATGGTTTCTTTGGTTACAGTACAGAAAATAGATTATAGAGGGGCCAAGATTCAGACCACAAAGATCAGTCAGGAGGCTTTTGTAGACTGGAAGAAAGATGATGGTAATTTAAAAAGAATGTTGGGAGAGGAAAGGAAATGAATAGGGAATGACACTTTTTTTTTTCCAGATAAGATTTGCTAATGAATGGGAAGAGTGTGAGATCAAATTAAGGATTATCCCTGCATTTCTGACCTCACTTGTTTCAGGATGGGTGGCAGTAATATGTACCGAGATAGATAAGGCATGGGCAGGAAATAGTGTATGGGGAGGTGAGATTTCTGTGTGAGCTGTAATTTGTTTGAGATGACCACGGAACATCTAAGAGGAAATGTGTGCTATGCAGCAAGACACACTCGTCTGGAACTCAGAGTAGAAGCTATACATTTGTGAATTCTTTGAACAGATATGGTGAAAAAACCAAGAAGAATAGGAGAGAACACCCAGAGAAGTATGAGAATAGAAAGGGAATAATGAAGAAAAGGAGAGAATGAAGAAAAAAAGAAGTGATGAGAAGATCAGAGCAGTGTAAGGGGCATAGTGGAAATGGAAGCTAGATTGGAAAGGAGTGGAAATTAAATGAGAAATAAAGAAGTAGAAGTTGAATAATGTCAAAGTTTTTTCACAAGTTGTGCTGTGAATGGGAATAGAATTAAGGGATATTAAATGGAGGAAGATATAAAGCCAAGGATTACAGGATCATGTTAATGTTAATCAAAACAAAATTTTAGGAAAGGAGACAGGTTTGTGCAAGTGGAGAAAGATAGTAATAAAAATAATTTTGGTACAATGGTTTACAGTTTTCAAGGACTATTTTTATATGAGATTTCATCTTTTTTTTCACCAAAAAACTCAGTAAGATTATCAGGAAAAGTATAATTGTTTCCTTTATTTATAGGTGAGGAAATTAAAACATTAAAAATATCAGTGAATAATGTCAGCTTCTGCTGGTAGACTGATGGCATAATCTTCACTTGGGCCCAACATTCTAAAGCTTTCCCCTATACATGCTGGATTTGTACTGATCATGGAACACATGTGACATTGACATTTACTATTCAGGACATTGTCAATAAGTAACCTAATCTTTAGTTTTCTTAATTGAAAAGAGTAATCACATTTACTAAACACTTTTTAATGTTCTAGATTTGTATTAATCAATTTTTAAAATTTAAATATTAAGAAAAAATTTTCAGTTTCATTGAGATGCAATTGACAATAACATTGTATTAGTTTCAGGTGTATAACATTATGATTTGATATAGGTATATATTGCCAAGTGATCCCTATAAGTTTAGTTAACATCCATCACCTTATATAGTTATAATTTTTTTCTGGTGATGAGAACATTAAGATCTCTCTTTTATCAACTTTCAAATATATAATACAATATTGTTAACTATAGTCAACATACCATGCATTACCACTCCCAAAACTTATTTATCTTGTAAATGGAAGTTTGTACTTTTTGACCATCTTCACTCATTTCCTCCAACCCCTGGCAATCTCCAATCTGTTTTCTGTTTTAATGAGTTTGTTTTTTGTAGATTCCATTCCATTATAAGTGACATCATATATATTTGTCTTTTTTTGTCTGAATTATTTCACTTAGCACTATACCCTCAAAGTCCATTCATTCTTTTTATGACTGAATAGTACTCATTGTGTATAAGTACCACATTCTTTATCTATTCACTCATTGTGCTAAGTGTTTTAAAAGATTATATAAATTAATCCTTAGAAGAAACGTTTTAGGTAGGAACTGAAAAAATAGAGAAGGGAGCATAGATCTAAATTTTGGGGAACAAATGATTAAGCATTTTCAAAGGAAATAAGATGAAAGGGGAAAAAAAGATAGAAATATAAAGGATAGCAGGAGAAAAAAGAATGGTTTGAAGTTTAGAGTTCAGTCTTGTAATCAGGTGGGAGTGGACTGTTGATTTTTCTTTATGTCATGAATGCTGGACAGGAAAGTAGGTGAAGCTAGAAGCATCTAGATATGGAAGCTAAACTAAAGCTATATGAGGAGGAAGAGCAATGGACCGTCTCATGTTCTCAAGTTAACTGGAGGTAGGGCTTCACGGTGAGATTCCTGAATGTCAAATAAGGAACAATGGAATCCCTGCTATAGAACTTGTAGGGAAATGAATTATTAGAAGATGCCATGCTTAATTATTGTTTATACAGCCAAACTTGATAGTTCAGACCAGAGACTCTTCTTTCATAATTAAGAGTGCAGCTTGAGTTGGGAGGAAATAAGAAGAAATTGAAAGTTTTGGGTTAAGATTTGAATTAGGTAGGGATCTACATCTCCTATAAAGCTGTTTTTGACCATACAAAGACCGTAAAAAACTCTTTGTCCACTCAATTACTTAATGAAAACTGCCTTGTGATACCAGCTCTATTGCTATTTAATGTCCTGATCACCCAATGATTTTCTGAGCACCCTGAGGGCAGATATCATGTATGTTTCACAATGCATATTAGGATAATTTTCTAATTTCTTTCAAGGTCTAGAAATGGGATCAAGGACTAATCCTCCCATGTGAATGATTAGAGGTTGAACTTGAACACTATATTTTAGTTCACATTAAATATTCTCTGGGAGGGCACTGTGGAAGTCAAAAACAGGAAGAAAAATCCCAGGGGCCATGTTACTCTCAAATGTCACTTCAACTCATCCAGCTATCTTCTTGTTGATGGGGATCCCAGGCCTGGAACATCTACATATCTGGATCTCTATTCCCTTCTGCTCGGCCTATACTCTGGCTGTGCTTGGCAACTGCACTCTCCTCTTCATCATCCAGGTTGATGCAGCTCTTCATGAGCCCATGTACCTTTTTCTGGCCATGTTGGCAACCATTGATCTAGTCCTTTCTTCTTCAACATTGCCTAAAATGCTGGCTATTTTTTGGTTTAAAGATAGAGAGATCAACTTCTATGCCTGCCTTGTCCAGATGTTTTTTCTCCACTCCTTTTCCATCATGGAGTCAGCCGTGCTGCTGGCCATGGCCTTTGACCGTTATGTGGCCATCTGCAAGCCACTGCACTACACCACAGTGCTGACCAGGCCCCTTATCACCAAGATCGGTATAGCTGCTATGACTCGGGCTGTGACACTAATGACTCCACTCCCCTTTCTGCTCAGACGCTTCCACTACTGCCGAGGACTCATGATCGCCCATTGCTACTGTGAGCACATGGCTGTGGTAAGGCTGGCCTGTGGGGACACTCGCTTCAACAATATCTATGGCATTGCAGTGGCCATGTTTATAGTGGTGTTGGATCTGCTCTTTGTTATTTTGTCTTATATCTTCATCCTTCGGGCAGTTCTACAGCTTGCCTCTCAGGAAGCCCGCTACAAGGCCTTTGGGACATGTGTGTCTCATTTAGGTGCTATCTTAGCCTTCTACACACCTGTTGTCATTTCCTCAGTCATGCATCGTGTGGCTCGCCAAGCTGCCCCACATGTGCACATTCTCCTTGCCAATTTCTATCTGCTCTTCCCACCTATGGTCAATCCCATTATCTATGGGGTCAAGACCAAGCAAATTCGTGAAAGAGTCTTAAGCCTATTCCTGAGAAAGGATGTATGAATGGAGAATGAGGGATAGGTGGAGAAAAAGTGGTACAGGTTGAACACAGGACTAGGGGTGTGCATATGATAGAAAGTGGAGGGCTATGAGAAACTCTATGTTTAGTTCTTTCCTTGTATAGTTAAAACCTAAGTATCCTGAAACTTATAGGGTCACTAGTCCAACCAGGACTCATGGATCTGTGTCCTTTGGTAGTGTCTGGATTCAAACTGATGACTTTTCTGTTTCTTTAAAGAGCCACTGCTCTATCCTGGGCGTATCAAAGGCTTAACCCACTTTACTCTTGGAAACATCACCTAAAGACACAATGATGCTTTCAACTTCATTTATTAAGAGAAGACTGTGAGAATACGAGTTTCTATTTTAAATCATTGGGATTTGGTGGACTATCCACTCCGGATTCGTATAAGGACCAATAATTTATCTGAGGCAGGAATGCCTATATAGTCTGACAGTTGGTGTTCAATATCTACTAATTACCACCAGTCTGGGGGAGCTCAGAATCTCCCAGGCCTACAGGTTCCAAGTAAGACATATTTGCTTCTTAAAATTTATTTCTTCAACTGAATCAGCCTATGTATTCTGTGACTTCTTTTGACATCTAAATCTTCATGCCCAATACCTCTCATTAAAGGCTTTGAATAAGATGTCTTCTGAGATTTTTTTTATAGCATGCAATCTTTTCTTTACACAGAGATCAATCTTACGTTTTCACCCAAAATGTGACTTCTTTATTTATTTACTAATCTACTCACAAAATGTTAGTGAGTAGCAAATGTGTGCCAAATCTTTGCTCGGGTTTAGAATACATAGATTTCTAAGGGAGGGATGCTACATTTCAATGTCCTGAAACAAAGTAGGAAATTCTAAGTATAAAGTTGTGCTCTCTAAACTTTTTATCTCAAGGTTCAGAATTGTGAAAAAAAAAAAAGGTAGGCAAACAGATGGTAAATAGGGATAGTGGCCTCTGTCTCTTTCTCTCTATCCCCATGCAAGCATACATAGTAGATCATTCCCTTAATATTAATCTTGACAATTGAATTTATATGGCCATACAAACATTCATACACCATCTTCCACAAATGCATCATGTGTTTTTATCTTGTGACTTCCTTATTTTCTCAGAGACTATTATTTAGTAATTATATATTTCTATTTCTGTCTCTATCTCTATATATCTGCTTATACATATTTAGCTTTGAAAGACGATTTCAAAGATGATTTCATATCAGATGAGGTATGGGAGGTTGGAAGCTGCCAAAGAGGGAAATATATAGCAAGAACCATGTATTGTTTCCCATCTCTGCTCTCATAATTATCTCTGACCAAAAAAAAAGTTGTTTTACAACTAGTTTTTCTTTGGTTAAAAACTTCATGCTTGAAGACAATCTTATTTCCAAAACCAGATAAAGATACTACAATAAATAAGATTGTAGACCAATATCCTTGACCAGCATGAATGCAAACATCCTCAACAAAATATTAGCAAATCAGATCCAGCAAAAAGATAATGCATCATAATCAAGTGGGATTTACTTCTGGAATGCAAGGTTGATACAATATCTGCAAATCAATTAATGTAATATAATACATAAACAAAATGAAGGATTAGAAACCACATGGTCATATCAATAGATGGAATAAAAGCATCTGACAAAATATGGCACCCATTTTTGTTAAAAACTCTCAGCAAAGTGGAAATAGAGGAATCATACCTCAACATAATAAAGGCCATATATTACAAACCCAAAGCTAAATTATACTCAATGGAGAGGATTAAAAAAAATTTCTTTTAAGATCAGGAACAAGATAGAGATGTCCACTTTCACCACTCTTAATCAACACAGCTCTGAAAGTCTTAGCCAGAGCAATCAGACAAGAAGAAAAAAATAAAAGGCATCTAAATTGGAAATGAAGTAAAATTGTCATTATTTGCAGATGACATAATACTGTAGATAAAAAACCATAAAGACTCCACCAAACAAGACAAAACAAAAACAAAACAAAACAAAACAAAAAACTGCTAGAACTGATAACTGAATTCAATAAAGTAGAAAAATACAAAATTAATAGTTAGAAATAGGTTGCATTTTTATAGACCAATAATGAACATCAGAAAGGGAAACTAAAAAAACAATTCCATTTCAACTGTACCAAAACATAATACCTATGAATAAATTTAACCAAAGAGGCAAAAAGTCTATACTCAGAAAATTATAAGGCACTGAAGAAAGAAATAAAAATAGATATACATAAAGAAAGCATATATTGTGTTTGTGGATAGGAAGAATTAACATCATGAAAATGTATTACCCTAAGCAATTTATAGATTTAATGCAATCCCTGTAAAATATTAGTAGTGCTATTTCACAGAACTAGAGTAAATAATCCAAAAATTTATATGGAACTGCAAAAAATCCTGAATAGCCTCAGCAATATTGAGAAAAAAGACCAAAGTTTGAGATAGCATTCTGCCTGATATCAAACTATACTACAAGGCCATTGTAATCAAAACAGCATAGTATCGACTTAAAAACAGATATAGATCAATGGAACAGGATCTATAGACAAAGGCCCACACAGTCTCTATCTCAAGTGCTCACAGTCTCTGGAGTGTTAAGCACAGCTGGCTCCTTGGGAGGCATGATTTAGCACCACAAAGGAGGTGAAGATGTAATCTGCAGGATTCCCAGGGGTGGGAGATCTGTGTCAGAGTAGTCCCCCAGAAAATAGGCCAGAGTCTTCCATGAGCCTCTGAGAACCCTTCTCACATGCAGCAGTGTTTATTTCCACATCCCTTTGGGAGAAGAGTAAAGGTTTGAGGATAAAGGCAGTGGCTCTCCTCCCAACTCCCTCCTTCCAAAACATCCATCACTGGAAGATAAAGGCTACATTGGACTATGGACAGAGCTGGATTAGCAGAGACAGGAAAGAGGCGACAGGTGTGGTGAGTGGGAGAGGATGGGGGCACCTCAATTACCTCTGACACTCAGTTCTAGTCTTACCCATCAGCTTCCTGCCTGCTCCCCTTTTTTTTATTGCCTCTACTTTGGCTCTTCAATTGAAGAAGCATAAGTGTTGACAGTCCAACTCAAATGCTATGTCTACATACTCCAGACACTCCCTCCACTACAGAGGATTTTTGCCACCTTTCTATGCCAACATTGTGGTTCAACTCCAAGCAGTTTTAGCTGATTATACCAGCTTGGATCCTGTCACTTCTTACCTATCATTTCTCCTCTCATCCCACCAGTATCCCTGTTCCAATTAGGAAACTACTGCATTAGTCAGGAGAGAGAAAATGAAGCCCGAGGTAGGAAGATGCAGAGAGAGGTAGAAATATATTACTTATTTGTTCTTCCACAAACCACATCCTTGAAAGACCTTAGGTAAGTGACTATTTTCCCATCTCTGGATCATACTCATTCAGATTATCTTCCTGATACTCTCTTATGATAGAAGTATAGACTACAAAGTAGATGCCAGTGTTGAGTACTCTCTGTCCATGGAGACCCATTTAAGCACTTTGGGGAAAAACAAAGAAATAGAAAAGTCCTCTGATCCTATATGGACATTTTGACTTCAGAGACATAGTACAGGTAGGATAAAACATTCACTGCAAAGCAGGTTCCTATATTGTGGATGTTTGATAAGAAAGAAGGCTCCATATACTCCCCTCTTCTGAGATCCTTATTCTAGGAGGGGTATATTTTTTATTTTATTATTTTATTTTATTTTATTTTATTTTATTTTATTTTATTTTATTTTATTTTTGGTTAATCCTCACCCAAGGATATTTTCCCATTGAATTTTAGAGAGAATGGAAGGGAGGGAGAGAGACAGAGAGAAAAACATTGATATGAGAGAGACATATTGATTGATTGCCTCCCACACATACCCTGTCCAGGGCGAAGGATTAAGCTTGCAACCGAGGTACGTGCCCTTGACCAGAATCAAACTCGAGACCCTTCAGTCCATGGGCCAACACTCTATCTACTGAGCCAAACCAGCTAAGGCTGGTAAGGTTTTATTTTTGATGAGCTTCAACAGAAGTATGGGTCATGTGCTATTGGATGGATGGATACCTCTTTGTGTGAGGAAAGATGGATCAGTCGCAGGGTGGTTATTTATGTTTAGTAGGTAGAGAGAACAAGTCAGAGAGATGTAGAGACTCAGAAGTAAAATAAAATATGCTTAGTTTTGTTGAAAAAAAAAAAAGCATATTTCCTGAGGGTGAAGGTGCAACAGTCACTTATAGACTATCTGCTATGTACCCGGCACTGAAGTGAAAAAAAAAAAGTTCCTGCTGTGTTTCCTACAAAGCCCAAATGTTTTGTTCCTGGAAACGATGTTCAAGACAGGGAAAAATACTTTTAACTGGGAAGATTTGATTCTGATGCATGTCACCAAGGTTGGTTGGGTTTCTTAGAATGCATCTCCTGGTTGAATGTTAAATGAGAAGATAGCCTATTATTGGACCCAGCTAGGGATATCTGAACATAGTGAAAGGACATTTTCTTTTCTTTTCTTTTCTTTTTAAATAATAATAATAATAATAATAATAATAATTATATATATATATATATATAGCAGTATACCTTAGATTTAACAGTAGTACATTTGTTTTCCTTTTTCCCTCCATTGTCCTCCCCCCAGTCTCCCCTATCCCCCAGCACATGTCCCCACCTGTCCCCCACGACCCCAGTGTCTTGCATCCACTGGTTATGCTCACATGCATGCATACAAGTCCTTTGGTTGATCTCACATAGCACACCCCCCTCACCTTTCCCCCTGTAGCTTGACAGCCTGTTCAATGCCTCCCTGCCTCTATATCAATTGCTCTCCCCTGTTTCTTTTCTTCAAAAATATCTTCATCTGCATACTAGAAATAAATGTATAAGAACAAAAAATGTTTGAGTCTCAGTTTCAATGTCAAATAGTTCTTTATGTGCACATGTCAGCAATGGTATCCAGATGGTGGACATATGGTGGCAATGCAAGTTCCATCCTTTCTAATTTGGTCCTGGGCCGCCTGCAGCAATGCATAGCTGCCGACTGCTAGCATGGCAAGGTGTCATCAGTGTCCCCCATCTCTGGACCATCCTCATGGCTGGAACAGACCCGTCAGATATGAGAGGACATTTTCAAGTCTGGTTGTTCATTCTTCACTTGGTGAAATATTCAACAAATGTGTATTCTAGAAGCTGCATTTATAGAAGTGAATAAGGCAGTCCCTTTATTTTATAATAGACTGATGTTTGTGGAAGGATAGAAATTGAAGCCCAAAGACAGAGATCTGCACACATTTTCAAAGTCTTGTTTCTGTATCAAATGGGACATGATGGGTGTCTTGAGTAAGTGTTGTGGTGATTGAAATGAAGCGGGCAATTTTGAGACTTTCTGTGGAGGCTGACCCAATTGGACCTGCGGATGGATTGAATATGGTGCAGGAAGTAAGGGGTAGATAATAATTCTGGGTTGAACAACTAGTTGGAGAGGATTTTATGTACTGACATATGGAATGCACATAGAGGGATGAAGTTAAGATGCCTGCCTCAAGCATGATAGGCTGAGATAGCTGTGAGACTGTTATGTGGGGATAGTAAATTAAGAATTGGATATACTAGTTTGTGGCTGAGAGAGAAGATATGATATGAAAAACATATTTTAATAATGTTGTGAGCTGATAACAAAATTCATGGAAAACAAGTAGAACACTAGAAAGAGGATGATTTAAGAATATTTCTGAAGCAATATTCTCCTTTCTCTTGTATATTTTGTTTTCACTTGTTACTGGGTAAATTCTCTTTAGTTTAATAGCATGTCTTTTTCTCTTCCTTCTTAAAAACAATTGAAAACACACACACACACACACACACACACACACACTCCCCTTTTCTCCACTCCCCTCTGCAGCTGCCAGGGCCCCTTTACTGTTTGCCTTTGCAGAAACCTGAGCTAAGTTAACAAATTTCAATTTCTCACTGAACTACATCAAATCTGGCTTTGCCTTCCTCTACTCCAGCAAAAGTTTTCTTACTAAGGTATCCAACCCATTGCACTTCTATATACAAGACCAATTTTTTGCATTAGAATTATTTGACTTATTGATAGCATTTTTCATGGTAATAATTTCATCCTCCTTACTCCACTATCTTCAATAGCCTATCAGGACAGCACATCATCTTGGAAACTTTTCTGATAAGTTGCCCACTCTCAGTCTCTTTTGCTGACTCTTCCTCTATTCAGCCCAACTCCATCTCCTCTCTCATTTTAAAAAATATTATTAATTTTTATATTTTTATAATTTTAGAGAGGAAGGGAGAGGGAGAGAGTGTTAGAAACATCAATGACGAGAGAGAATTATTGATTAGCTGCCTCCTTCATGCCCCACACCAGGAACCGGGCCAAAACCAGGCATGTGTCCTGATTGTGAATCAAATCATGACCTCCTGGTTCATAGGTTGATGCTCAACCACTGAGCTATGTCAGCCGAGCCTCTTTTAATTTTTTGCTATAACTTCACATTGCCTTTCACAGTGGCTATCTCAATCTGCATTAAATACATAATCTTATGTAATGATCATAAAAACCACAATAACTGAATTCTGTAAGAGAAAATGGCTGTGTAAAAACTGGGCAACTCCAATGTTTAAGGATTTGACAGAGGAGAAAAACAAGAGAAGAGGGAAAGATGAAAGATTAACAAAGGGCATTTGTTATGGAAGTCAGAGACCAGCTTTGCTAAACATGAGTTCTGCGATGAAAATAAGGGAGCTATAAGATGACTGGAGGGAGAGCCACATGAATAGGGAGCTTAACATGAATTTAGATGTAAGAGAACCAGAAGAAGAGGATCCTTATTTTCTTAAAAGTGAGAGGTAGGGTTACAGAAATTTTTGGATGGGGAAAAGACTTGAAAGACATATCTCAGAGTAGCTCTCTCTAGTAGAACTTTCTACAGTGATGGAAATGTTCTGTATCTGAATAATCCAGTATGGTCGCACTAGTCACATGTGACTTTGGACACTTATAAAGTGTTAGGCATAACTGAGGTATTGAATTTTCATTTTATTTTAATAAATATAAATTGCTACAAATGGCAGGTAGCAGTCCTACCTAATAGTGTAGTGCTAGAGAAAATATACAAACTGGGACAATTAATAGGGACAGTAGAAACTGCAGGCTTTCTTCAACTTATACAACCACCCAAGTCTGAGATTTCAGGACAGGAAATTGGTTTTTGTGGTTGTGAGCTTATAGTTTATCATATAGTTTGGTACTAATGTATATTCTAAAGAAATGCATTTGTTTAAACATATTTCTACTTCTTTTAACAGGGTATTCCTGACATCACCCCAAACACAGAAAGCACTACCTTCTCTCCATTCCTTTATGAAAGCTGTCTTGTGATATTAGTTCTAATAATCTTTAATCTATCTACTCAATAAAATTTAAAGTTCCTTGAGGTAATAAAACATGGATTATGGTTTTCCATTTCTATGAGACCTAATAACTGATCATGTGCAAGTTCTAACAATGAAAGCAAGAGCTAATCCTCCCAAGAAGGTATATATAGAAGGTGAAGGGGCCCATAAAAACTGACAAGAGGAATTTCCAGAAGTCATGTCAGCCTCCAATATTACCTCAACTCATCCAGCTATCTTCTTGTTGGTAGGAATTCCAGGTTTGGAGCATCTGCATGTCTGGATTTCTATTCCTTTCTGTTTTGCCTATATTCTGGCTCTGCTAGGCAACGGCACCCTTCTCTTCATTATCCAGGCTGATGCATCCCTCCATGAGCCCATGTACCTCTTTCTGGCCATGTTGGCAACCATTGATCTGGTCCTTTCTTCTACAACATTGCCTAAAATGCTGGCTATTTTTTGGTTTAAAGATAGAGAGATCAACTTCTATGCCTGCCTGGTCCAGATGTTTTTTCTCCACTCCTTTTCCATCATGGAGTCAGCCGTGCTGCTGGCCATGGCCTTTGACCGTTATGTGGCCATCTGCAAGCCACTGCACTACACCACAGTGCTGACCAGGCCCCTTATCACCAAGATCGGTATAGCTGCTATGACTCGGGCTGTGACACTAATGACTCCACTCCCCTTTCTGCTCAGACGCTTCCACTACTGCCGAGGACTCATGATCGCCCATTGCTACTGTGAGCACATGGCTGTGGTAAGGCTGGCCTGTGGGGACACTCGCTTCAACAATATCTATGGCATTGCAGTGGCCATGTTTATAGTGGTGTTGGATCTGCTCTTTGTTATTTTGTCTTATATCTTCATCCTTCGGGCAGTTCTACAGCTTGCCTCTCAGGAAGCCCGCTACAAGGCCTTTGGGACATGTGTGTCTCATATAGGTGCCATCTTGTCTACCTACACACCTGTTGTCATTTCCTCAGTCATGCATCGTGTGGCTCGCCGAGCTTCCCCTCATGTACACATACTCCTTGCTATCTTCTATCTTCTTTTCCCACCCATGGTCAACCCTATCATCTATGGGGTCAAGACCAAACAGATTCGTGATCATGTGCTCAGTCTATTTCGGAAAAAGGCTATGTAGATGCATACTTTTTTGCTTACTCACCAATCCAATACCGAGTGGGTGGTGGATTAAAGCACAAAGGAAAGATTTTAAGTAGGAAAATTGCAGAGTCTCCATGTTTTTTAATTCTCAATAATGACAAGGAAAATGAAGTGCCAATCTCACAGACCCACCAATAAGAACAAAACAGGTGTGTCCCATAGTCTGTCTGATAGCAGAGGTTTGACCTTCCTATTTTCATAGACTCATCACATAGTTAAAGAAAACAAAGAGATTTTCAAAGTGTTATTGTCCTATCAGTGAAAGATAGTAGGAATATGGCTGACACTGAATGAAGTCTTCATCCAGACTATGAGTGAGGAATTGAACCCAAATTTTGTTATCCAAAGGCTAAAACCACACATAGGACTGAAAATAATTCCTTATCTTTTTTGATAAGTGGTTTTTAGCCTCTGATACTCTTTAGCCTTCTACTGTTATAGTGGCTTTATAGTTGGACAGTTCTAAGGAGACTTACTCCTTCCATTAAGTCAGTTCCTTTCTGACCCATAGTAATGGTCAATTCCTTATTGCACAATTAACAAAAGAGTCTTGGGATCTAACTTTATAAAAATTTATATTATGGTAACTTACTTTTCACATGCATATGCCTTTTGTCTCCAAAATCCTTTCTAATATTTATTATATTAATGCATAGAAGAGCTAAATAGATTGTGGAAATATATTCCTCTCTTAAAGATGAAACTACTGAAGCTCAAGAAAAATATAGTTACAATATGTAGTTGTCATAGGTTATTCTTGTTCACAGATATTTACTATCCTGTTCCTTTCTCCCTGAAGGGAAATTTCCTTACTCTAGGAAGGTAAATTCTTTCTATGACTTTCTTTGACCAGTGGAATTTGAATGGCCTTGAAATGTGTCATAATAATCAGAAACTTTAAAATGTGTTTGTGTAGCTTGGCTCAGTGGTTCTTGCTTTTCATCTCTGCTACAAAAATGAGTATGTTTCCCAACAGAGCTTTTCCTTCAACCTAGACCCATGATGGGAAAGATACACAGAGCGCTTATGAATCTAACTCACTGCCTGGAACAGAGCCACAGCTGTTCATGGGGTTTATGTAACATGAGCAAAGAAGGTTTTGTTGTTGTTTTTTTTGTTGTTGTTAGCTACTGAGATTTTGGGGTTGTTTTCTGGAATGGTGAGTTCTTTCTTTTACTCCAATGTCAGGTCTTGCATGACAGTTCAAAACTAGAAGTACATAAATAAAAAAGAAAAAAGAATGATAATCCACTATTTCTTCTTCTAATATATCCTAAAAAAGAATTTCACTTATCTGTTACCTTTTGTCTCCTTACACAAACTCTCACAATTGAACATTAAAGAGTAAGAGTGATCATTCTGGTCAGTTAGTACAGGTTCTTATAGCTGGAATAAAGGTATGAGCATTAGAAAGCTTCAGAGTGGACACTGCTACGGACTTGTGGGGATGTGACAGCAATTTCATTCAATCAACAGTACCTGAGAATCTAGTAGAAGGAAGTGATTTCCCACAGGTAACAATGCGAAGAAGCACCAAATTACAGCACAAGATGTGTCTGGGGTCAGAGGCCAGATAAGATACAAGGAAGCAGTCCTTTCCCATGTGAATGCCATGATGGCAATCTTATAAAAACCCATTCATCCCCTACTGCAGTTTTAAACCTAACATAAGGAAAAGGGTGATAGGAAAACCCCCGGGGGGATTTTTGAATCTATATCAGACTAAATTATATATTGAAATGGACTAAGAAATAATTAAAGTGGACTGGATTTGGTCAGAAGTGCTATCTTCTATAACACTTTGATTTTATTTTTACTCTAAATCCTATTGTGCAAACAAAAACATAACCCTGAATCAATAACGTATTTTCACAACTAAATCTGTACTACAAATTTTCTATTTGCTATACAAGGAACTATATAGTCTTTCACTGTCACAAGACTAGTTATGTGAGTATCACTAATTGGAAAGCCAGATGTATACGTGAGTGGGTCCTGGGCAGCCAAGGAGAACAGAAAAAAGCTGACTCTGTTGACACAGCTTTCTATAGAGAAGCCAAGAACAGAGATTTCCAGAGTGGAGGCTGGTGTATTCCTGACTGAGGCACAATTGAGGACATTATCTGGTTTTTCCAAGAACTAGTTCCAGCTACTCTTCTGCCTTATCATTCTTCCCTGGGTCTGTATTGCACAATAAAATACTGTTATTTTTAAGAGGCAAGTTTTTTTTGTTTTTTGTTTTTTTAAAATACCAGGCACTGGCATTTTAGATTCATTATCTTATTACATCACTAGAGGCCCAGGGCACAAATTCATGCATGGATGGTATCCAGCCGGCCTAGCCCCAATTGGGGTGGATTTGGGCTGGGCCTGTTGGGAGGAGGAGATGGTGGGAGGCTGATCTTCCCTCCCTGCAATCAGGGCCCATCAGGGCTGGGCAGGCTGGGGGAGGGGAGATGGGCAATTGGCCAGCAGGCCCCACTCCTGATTGGGGTTGGAGGTAGGGCAGGCCATGGGGAGGGGCTGTGGGCAGTGTGCTAGCTGGTCCCACCAACAAAGGGGTGGGGGGTGCCGATCAGGGCCAGTAGTCTGGGGGAGGGTCCATGGGAGGTTGGCCGGCCAGAGTTGGGGGGATGATCAGGGTTGGGCTGGCTCTGGGCAGGGGCTGTGGGAGGCTGGCTGCTGGCTTCACCTCCTGGTCAATCTGGTTTGCTGGCCACAGTGGGCATCATAGTGATAAGTTGCTGGCTTTTTATATATGTAGATTATAACAAACCCATAAGGAGTTAGTATGATTTTCAAGGAGAGGAAACTGAGGCTTAGATTGTGCAACACATTCAAATCTGACAGTTATTGATTCAGATCCATTTCTGCCATTTATTGTAATTCCAGAACTAAGTCCTTAACCATCTGTGCCATATGAACCTTTACAAATAACCATAAAAATGCCTTTTACTTCAACTATTCCCCAATTCCACTTTTCCATGAAGTTTTGCAGACTCAAAAGGGACTGATGAGAGTGTCTTTTACTCCCATCCTGGGGCGGGTGATTAAAAAGGGAACAGAGATATTTGTGTGAAGGAGAAGTAAGATGTTGGCTTTGAATAAGAGACAGATTCAATTATTGGACTTCTGTCAGGTCCCTATATAGCATTCACTACTATGTATTCCCTCCCATCTTGTTCTGAGATAACCCCTTCATGAAAGAGCCCAGCAATGAGTATAGTTGACAATGGAATTAAATGCTCTATTATAACCAAGTTCACACCCTGAGTCTGATAGGCATGGATGTTGTCACTGGTGCTTATCCCTGTATCCAGGACCATACAGACAGATGGTTTTTTCTCTTCTTTACCCCTAATCATTTAATGCCATCCATATAAAGAAGCTAGAGCTGATCTATGGTAGACCCAACAGATTTCTAAAGAGAAACACTTTACTGTGAGGTTTCTGAGAGGATTTGTCCAGAAAGTTAATTACATTTAGGAGGATTAATACTAGGTCCAGATTAAAAGCACTGGATCTCCATATATCCTCTCTGCTTACACAGTAAAAATAGACTTTAGGCACTATGCCGAAGAGCCATACCATGACAAAATTTTCTTGTAATTTCCTTCAGCATCAGTGCCAGTGATACATTTTTTTTCCCCTTCCAAAATAGGATCGAATAATAGGATCATGGTCAGGAGATATTCTGTAAAATAAGCTTCTATCTCTGGGGTTTTTATAGTTATCTCTTTATCAATTCCTACTAAAAATATTTGGCACTAAAATTATGTTCATAGAACACAACCTTTTTCCAGTAAGTGGAGTTGGTTTTGGCACTGGACTCCAGGGCCCTTAATAAGGAAATGGGGGAAGGAGCAACCCTCACCCGAAAACAATGGGGAAAAATATATATGAGCCAACCATCCTTAGGTTTAAGAATATGATTATAAGAAAATAGAAATTTGAAATTAGCTGAATTTCAGAAGAGTTTGTGATATCCTAAGTTTCTAATTTTTCCTTTTTTTTGTAATGATATGCAGAACAAGGAGGCGAGATGAGCATTTTAAAGTCTAAAACATTTTAGAACTAAAATAGACACATAATTCTGAATAACTACAATTAATAGTGATTGCTTCATTTCATTTTTTCATGCATTACCATCATTTCTGTAGGTTTCTAGCCTGGAATAGTAATTTTATTATGAAATTTCTATGATCAATAAAAAGAAAAGGGTTAAAATCATATAAAAATAAAAAAGTATGAAGCAAGAATTCACCAAAGATCTGATGTTATGTCAAGGTTTGTATCTACCACTGTGTCTCTATTTATTCTCATCACCTTTACTCCATTCTCTACCTAACCTCTTTCAAATCAACCTCACTGTGACCTTCTCATTATATCCTTTTATTATTTCAGTATAACTACTTTCCTTCATGTATGCCATTTCAGGGGCTCCAAAACAAAATCCCAAATTGTCCTTCTGTCTCCTCCTACCTGCTTCCAATTAACTCTATTATTAGGAGAAGATGTAGAATATTACATTTCTATCTATCTACTAAATGGGGGAAATAATCTGGCTTGAGGACTTTAACTCCTATGGGCAGTAAGGTCCTATTAGGTTAAGATTTCTAATATTCATATTGCCTCCATTATCAACTAAAGGTCTTTTCTGGGGCAAGCCAAATGGATTGGAAGAGCTTGCCAACACAGTTGTAATTTTTCCAGGCTTTTATTGATAGAATTTGTAAATGGTCTTCAAGAAGGAATTAGGATAGCCTGGCCAGTGTTGCCCAGTAGCTGTGTGTTAATTGACTCTTGAGCCAAGAGATCACTGGTTTGATCACCGGTCAGGGCACATGCCCAGTTTGCAGGTTAGATCCCGAGCAGGGGTGTGCAAGAGGCAGCCAGTCAATGATGTTTCTATCTCTCTATCCCTCTCCCTTCCTCTTTATTTAAAAATCAATAAAAACATGTTTAAAAAGGTGTTGAATAATTTTATCACCTAGAAATTGTTCAAAATACTCTCCAAAGAGAAACTAGAAATTATTTACCAAAAAACGTCAAAAATAAAAGTGATCTTAGTTTTGTGGTTGTACATAACTTGATGAAGTCAAATAGGAAAAGTAGTATAAAAACTTGATTTCTCTCAACTGTCATATATTTCAGATATTATCTTTCCTCTTCATTTTCAGAAAATTCTTGGTCAAACAGAATATATTCTAGCATTCATTATAGGCCCTTATTTCCACAACTCCAGTAAGACCCAGTTGCAATGGTCTTATTGCATTGGCTACCGCAGTCAGAGCCTTTTCCTTCCATCACCAAATATCTACATGCCTTATAGGTGCAGAATAGTCACTTGGGATGAGACCCTGCTTTGAGAATGTAGAGAAGTCTCTTTCGAATCTGTCTGGTGCGGACAGCATAGACAATTGGGTTGAGGATGGGTGGGATTAGGAGGTAAAAGTTGGCCAAAAGGATATGGATATGGGGAGGCACATTATGTCCAAAGCGGTGAGTGAGAGAGGAAACAGCAATGGGGATGTAGAAGACAAGGATGGCACAAATGTGAGAACTGCATGTCCCTAGGGTTTTAAGCTTAGCCTCAGGAGTGGCCAGTCCCATCACAGCTCTGAAAATCATCACATAGGAGGCAGTGATGGCTAATGAATCCAGGATCAATACTAGGAACCCGATTCCCATTCCATAAAAGTCGTTGACTGTTGTGTCACCACATGCAACAGTGACTACAGCCATGTGCTCACAGTAGGAGTGGGCAATGACTTGGGTCCGGTAAAGGGACAGCCTCAGGCGAATCATCAGGGGCAGGGGTCCGATGTAGAGTACTCCACGGAGAAGGGCAGCCAGACCCAAACGACTCACCACTGTGTGGGTGAGCACCAAAGTATGCCGTAGTGGGTCACAGATGGCCACATAGCGATCAAAAGCCATGGCAAGGAAGATGCCTGACTCAACTGTGGCAAAGCAGTGGATGAAGAACATTTGTGCCAAGCAAGCATCTAAGTCAATGTGGTGGGCACCAAACCAGAAGATGGCTAGCAGTTTGGGCATGGTAGAAGTTGACAAAACCAAATCAATGACAGCCAACATGCACAAGAAGAAGTACATGGGCTGATGCAGGCTGCGCTCCACCTTTACCACAGCCAGGATGATGACATTCCCCACCACAGCCACCAAGTACATGGAGCTGAAGGGGATGGAGAGCCAGATGTGCAGAGACTCCAGCCCGGGGATGCCAGTGAGCCAGAAAGAAGTAGGCACCAAGCAGGCATTGTTAGACACAAACATATTTGAGGGTGAGAAGTATCCAGAGGACAGGAGCTCTTATTTTTAGATTTTTACTTCTATGAGAAATATTGCCTTTGGAAACTGTAGACTATTAGTTCTTTTTTTCCATCATGGGGAACTGATGGTACCTATAATAAAGCAGAATTGTGTGTTTTTGAAAATTGGCATATTGCATATTTATAAGAGACTATGCATAAAAATACCCACTGGTAAATGTAGAAACAGGTATGTTCATGATTTCTACTGCTAAATTACCCTACTCCGCTGTAGAAGTTCCCAAAATGTTCATCCCCTTCAATGAATTTTGCTTTTGGAGACATTTTTAAAGGAAATGGAAAATACAGAAAAGTTCTATGAGCCATGATTAAATGTAAGTCTATGTAATGTGTTTAGCCAAGTGTTTGCATATTCTTCTCTTATCACTGTATATACAGTATAATAACATGGTAACATAAAAAACAAACAACGATTAGCTATTTGTAATCATTGATTTTATAATAATAAAAAGTTGGGAGAAATATGTGTTCAAAAATAAAGCACTGTTTAAATTCTAGTACATGCATTCAATGAACTAGAATTGTGTTTATAAGCTTTTTAGAGCTATTATGTATTTACATGCTAAGATGTTTACATATTTCAGTAAGGGAGGGCATGACAGGAGACATATTCTGATATAATTATTTAAAAATATATGTGTGGCATTTAAAAACACACTTTAATGTAAAAATACACCCTTCTTTACTTTTCCTTTTGTATGTATATTTTTAAAAAAATGTTCAAGAGCTTTAAAAATAATCTTAAAAATTATTAAAACTCAATAAAAAAATTTTTCCTAGTAAATTGTGCCCTTATATTAGTCAAGTGCAATTCCCTTTTTTTTTTAAGGTTTAACACTGATTTGGCCATATTATCAAATCTAATTAACTTTCTCAAAGATATTTGACATGAAACCCAATATCTCAAAGAAAAAGCTCTCTCATTTAAGGTTGCCCAGATTTTGTGAACAGATGAAGTTCCTTAAGAAAGGTTTAATGTAAGGACAGACCCTATTAAACTTTCTGAGAATCTGGGCATTGTATATAATTTGAGGTAGATAAAAGAAGAGGTGTATCTTTTTATGAGCAAACCTCATTGGATGTTTTTGTCCCATTATCTGATGATAGGATTTAAAAAATAGACTGACAGAGACCAAGAAGTATGTGATCAATGAAAAGGGTCCTGTTGACTGTTTTCTATTCTTTGAAGAGGCAAAGAGGTCAGCATGAAAGCACTGGCCACCACCTGTCCAACTCTTTGCTCTTCTGCCCTTCTGCCCTTCAGGTACCTCTTGCTAAGCATCTAATAATGGCTCCTATTGCTTTACATTCTTGGGGTGCAGAATCTGAAGGTTTAATTTGCATCCTACTCTGCCTTGGGCTTGACATCCTCATGTTTTCCACCAAATGCTCAGCAGAGTCAAGTCTCAGACTCCGACTCTCCATGATCACACTCACCGTAGTGCCTTCAAATAGCCATGTTTTGTGGTTTCATCACCTTCTTGACTTTTATCCAGGCAAATTTCCTCCATTCTTCAAGGCCTGTCGCAGATCACCTCTCCTCTACAAAGCCTTCTTTTGTATCTCTAGTCTCTACCAGCGTAAGTGGCCAATAGTCAATGCATTCTCCCCAATTGTCTCAAATAAGCCATGCATATTTCAAATATTCTTGTCTAAAACATAAATAGCAATTACATTTTCATAGCAAATAAGCATAAGAAATGCCCCCATGTAACCTCATGAATTCTTAACTCATGCACCAATACAATTTTAAATTTTTCACATGTTTTCTTACTTCTGATTTAGGCTTTGGGTGCTAAAAAAAAATGAAAGTTTTATAAATTTTAAAATGGTTCATAAGTGTTCTCTTATATTAACTCTGACTTTACAATTCTGTGAATTGGGTACTTAATATGCTAATGAGGGAATACATGTATGAAGTCATTTCCTTGAGATCAAATAGAAGTTTCTGTAAATCTACAAGATAAGATAGGAAAGGGCAAGAGGTCTTGGGAGGCATCACCAGCTCAGGGCACCAGCTTTACCATCTTCTAAACAAGTGTTCCCACTACAGAGCTTCATCTTACTCAGTGTTTGGGAAGTGCCTGGCCTCTTAAGTCCAAGTCATTTTACCATGAAAAATGAGGCGAATACCAACTGCAAAGAATAAGTATAAAGAATAAACAATATCAGCATGAGACTCTTGGCACATAGCAACAGCTTCCTTCCCCTGGATTCTACTGTTCATGAAGGAGAGTAGACCAGAAATGTATATTCTACAAGTTGGAATAGTTTCCTATGTTTCTCTGTTTCATGGAACATACTTAAGGATGCCTTAAAAATCTAGGAATTGTATAGATGGAACAGAGATTTAAGGGTAACAGTAGCTAATGAACAATTTTATCTCATAACAGGGAGAATATATGAAGTGGTCTCTGAAAATATTGTGATGAACCACCATCCTAAAGCAGAAAGGATCCTAGTTACTTAGTGTTAGGGTAGGTCAACATAGTGGCTACTCATAGCAAAATAAATAAATAAATAAATAAATAACATCAATGTTCATAGGATTGAGTTAAACCCAGATTTATAACTTAGATTTGTGCCAGACCCAGTTTAATCAGTGAAACTGTCTTAGGCTGGGACAAAGAGAATGTGAACATACATATAAAAATAAAATCCACCAAGCTTAGAATTGGCACCTTGAGTGGTGGTTTGATCTAGATTGTGGCACCTAAGTTGAGTTACTTCACCTAGAATATTTCAGAGAAATGTTTTCTGTGTCAGCTTACATAAGGGCACTAGTAACGTTCTTTCAAGTACTGGTAGAAGCATTCTGATAGTGGATCTGAGGTTCCTCAGAGATGTTTTATGGTGAAATAAACATGGATTAGAAGTAATACCCACTTAGGTTCACATACTAACTTCACTGTTCCTGGCTGCATGACTTAGGGAATGTAATCTCTCTACCTTGACTTTCTATTCTATTTCCCTGTCTGAAATGAAGGGAGTGATAGCTATGTTAAAGATGCTTCATTTATTAAATGAACTGTGTGTGTGTGTGTGTGTGTGTGTGTGTGTGTGTGTGTGGTCAGATGTTAAGTGCACTCCCTTCCTAACTGATCCCTCCCCTCTGTTCTTTGCCCTCTTCCGCAGAAAACAGACACAGTGCTAGCCTTCTTCCCCAGCTCTATGACTAGACCTTTAGACATGGATATAATCAATTGAAGAGACCTGTTTATCGTGTAAGAATCAGCTCAGGAGATCTTGCCTGACTCGAGCAGAATGCGAGAGTTCACATTGGGCTGGAATAGTCCAGTCTTTCCTCTTGTGTTATGGAGAGCACTAGGCAACAAAGCATTGAGAAAATCTTGGCGGTTTTCCTCTTCCTTGATTCATAATCCAGGCCAAAATTTGACCAACTTATTTCATCAACTTTTGACTATAACTGTGAAGAAGTTAAGCCCTGGATGGACCAAAAGACAAGTGTAGTTCCTGAAAATTGGAGTGTTTCCAAAGACTTTGGTTCCATCTCTGGGATATACTTACCCATTGGGGTGCTGTCCACAGAGCTTTAGGCTTTGTTTCTTTCAGTGGTCACCTTGTCAGGATGCTTGGTTGCATTTAGTTCACAGGGCCATGGCTCTGATCTCTTCACTATTTTCTCTAGTGTCCCTCCCTCTTTATCCAGATGCTGAAAATAGACAGTTATTTCCCAAGGGTTGCAGAGAGAAACCTGTGGTCTTCCCTCTGGGTCTTCAGTTATTCTCCTTGGGAGCAATTTTCACTCATTATGCCATTCTACCTCCCAGTACTAGATTATAAACTTATATTTCTATTCTCCTGATGGGGTTCTTGGCTGGGGTTCTTCCTAGGCCTGAGGTTTTTAAAGACTTCAAGAGGGAAGTCTTGAAGTTGGAAAAGTTCCTAAGAGAAAGGGGGTGGGCATCAGATACTAGTATAAAACTTAAATTTGAAAACTTAAAGTATGAAAACTTAATTTTTGTCAATCATTGTTTTTACTATTTAAAAACTGTTAATATCAACTCTGGGCTACATACATAAAGAAGAAATTTACTCAAATAGAAACTTCATCAACATTGTAATTTTTCATTCAGCTTTTAGTTGTTTTTTAATTCGTGTTTACTTAAAAATATTTATAATCACAAGTTACAATAGTTTGTGTGTCCATCTCTGTGGTTACTTTAACTTACACTTCCCAGAATTAGTGCAAGTATAGTTTCAGTTGTCCCACTATAGCAAGTAGCACAGACATATTGGTCATTAGCCTTTTTCTGCTCAACCTTAGGTTAGAATCCTAGGGAAAATTATTGACCATTGTGCAGGTCTCATGAATTCTGTCAAATTGCTTTCCAAAAGTATTTGCCCAGCCGTGTTTAACCCAACATTCAGTGAGTTCATTTGCTAAATTGCCCTGTAGTAATTTTAAAATATCCACTACACAGATGAGCAAAACAGAAAATTGTTTTCATTTCTACAGAGCATAAACAGGTCAATATTTGAACAATTTTTATCCAATGCATGTATTTTGAACAGTTTCTCTTCTCATTTATTTTCTAACATATACTTAATATTTTTAAAGTAGAGATAATCATTTCTGAAAATATGGCAAAGATTTAATGTTTTCTATGAAAAAGTTCTGACATACAATCAAGGAGGTACTTTTATAACTACTGCTAGAAATTGGTAATACTCCATCTTGATTTATGAGACCCCCTCAAGCAGATTTCCTAATTATTCATACAGTGCTTTCTCTCTTCTGTATTCTTGTTGCCAGGCCTTGAAATCTGATTTCAGCTTCCTTACCAGCCTTATAATGGTCCTTGTCTGTCTTTCCTATCATTCTCATCTCTGTTCCTCAGGTGCCATGTTTAGAGAGCAAAATGGATTGTCCTCTAACTGTTAACAAAATGCTTTTGGGGATTGTTCTTTCCATCCAGCTCCAGATTTGATTTTCTGACCATTTCTGGGAAACACATTTTCAACACACCTTAAAATTCCAGGAGATTATTGCTCTTTCCCTGATGCAGATTCAAGTTAAAGGAATAAAGTCTTAGGCAAAATTGGAAGGATATAGAGATTTTGATGTAGGATAGAGGAGTTAAGTCTGATTTTAAAGTTATCTTCCACTCCAGGTTTATTGAGATACAATTGGCATATAACATTATGTAAATTTAAGGTATACAATGTGATGATTTGATACACATACTAGTTACTATGCATTGTCTAATAATGACCACAATAAGGCCCCTGGAATAAGTATGCTGGCCTGAGCAGCAAGTTGTTTTCACCTTGATTGACCTACATGGGATGCCAAACTATAAGACAGGGTTGATTGAATGAAGACATAAAGCTGAGTTGCAGGGGCGGGTGGGTGGGTGGGAAGAAATTAACCAATGAACTTGTGTATATACAAGATATACAATAAAGGTGTTGGAAAACCATGCAGGCTAAAGAGTTGTCTCCCTGCTGACCGAAGCACCCAAATCCAATTATCTTTTTTTCCCCCAATTTTTATCCTTCTCCCCTTCCTCCTCTTCCTCTTTTCGCCATCCTCCTCCCACTCCTTTTCCTTCTCCTCTTCCTCCTTCTTTTTCTCCCCCTCCTCCTCCTCCTTCAAAATAATTCTTTATTGTTGAAAGTATTACGTATATCTGCTTCCCCCCATCCCCTCAATGACCCCTTCCAGCCTGCCTCTACCCTCCAACCTAGGCCTTCAGCACTCTATTGTCTGTGCCCATGGGTTATGCGTATGTGCATACAAGGTATTAGGTTGATTACCTTCCATCTACCCACCCACCCACCCACCCTGCCCTGCTTTCTCTCCAAGATTTCACACTGTTCCATGCTTCCATCACTCTGAATTCACACTATTCATCAGTTTATTTTGTTACTGAGATTCCATATATAAGTGATATCATGTGATATTTGTCTTTCTCTGATTGACTTATTTCACTTAGCGTCTCAAAGGGTAAGAGATTCTTCTTTTTTACCGCTGCATAGTATTCCATGGTGTAAATGTACCAGAGCTTTTTTATCCACTCATCTACTGAAGGGCACTTGGGCTGTTTCCAGATCTTAGCTATTGTAAATTGTGCTGCTAAGAACATAGGGGTGTATATATTCTTTCTGATTGGTGTTTCAGGTTTTTTAATATATATTCCTAGAAGTAGATCACTTAGACCCAGTTTTCTTGACATTATTGACTATTTTCCCTATGCTGCAGACCACATCTCTGTGGCTCTTCTGCAACTACCAAATTGCTAAATTGTACTGTTTAACCCCTTCACCTTTTTTCACCCAGTACCCCAAGCCCCATACCTTTGGGGAATCATATGTTTTTTTTCTTTGTATCTATGAGTCCATTTCTATTTTGTTTATTTTGTTCATTAGTTTTCACATATAAGTGAAATCATATGGTATTTGTCTTTCTATGACTGGCTTATTTTATGGTTGTCTTGAGAGTTGGGCCATAAAGTCAAATTATTAAAGGAAGAAGCCTTACTAGATGAACCTTTAACAATATAATTCAAATCTAATTGATTTGATTTATTGAATACTTATCATTTTTAATATTACACAAGACATCCAGGTACTAAAAATCCTAGCTTACCTATTACACTTTCAATTTAAAGGCAGAGTTCAGTTGGTGGAGGTGATTACTGAACCATGTTTCAAAGCTAGATATGAATCTGTATGGAATGGCATTCCTATGTTACTTGACAGAGGGTATAACAGGCATAAAAAGAATAAACAACCATGTATATAGCAGCAACAGTAAGCAGCTTTACATAGCATGGAAAATTTAAGGTTGGGGAGCAGGTAGAAAGCTTCTAGAAATTCCTAGCTTTTCTTGAAGTGCCAGAGAAGTAAGATCCTCTGAAAGGGGTGTAGGAGGTGAAAATGAGATCCTTTCTGTACTGATTCTATTGCATTAGCCCCTCCCCTGACCTTATTTGAAAAAGACAATTAGAATGTCTCTTCTAGGCTTATGAGAGCTAATCTCTCTCAAAGACACAAAAACAACAGCAGTTATGTTGACAACAAGGATGCTGTTTATTAAACACCATCTGTGTCTTCTTTCTAACCCCTTTCCATACAGCATCTGAATGAATAAAAACTCAATTATAAGAACTACCCAGAAAAAGGCATTATTCCCACTTTACCCTTGAAGAAATGGAGTTCAAAGTTACATAGAGGGTATGTGTGTAGCTGTGTTGGCTTGCAAACTTAAACCTTCGGTGCTTCAAAGGCCATGTCTTGACATATGTCCTAAAGTGTGATTCCTCAACAACCCACGAGGATCGTATTAGGTTACAATAGAAACTGCTCTCTCCATTTGGTTTCTCTTCTTTCTGTCGAATGGAACGTTAAGTTGGGAAGGTTAGGTTAAGATGTAAGGGAGACGTGCTGCTCAACCCAGAAGACCATGAGGTCTTTCTCTCACAGTGTAAACCAAACCAGGGAAAAGTCTGCTGTATCTAGTTTTTAGGGAACAGCCATTGATTTGTCTTAAAGTTAGTTCAAGACTCTACCATCACCTTCAAATGCTATAAGGATATCAAACTTCGTTAGAGATTTACTTCCAGGCTGAGATCTAGTCTCAAGAATATTCTGCATCCTTTCTCTAGAAAGGTCTTTCTGATTTCTACTTGGTGTTCTTAGAATAGCTTCAGACTCCAGGGAGGCCAGCAACAAGTAAAAGCAGGAGTTGGACCCAGTTGATCAGACTCAGTTAAGTCTGTCTCCTTAGACTTCTCTGAACCAACCCTGACATAGCAGGGATAGCTGTGCCTAAATTTAGGTTTGTCCATCCTTCTGGGACAAAGCCTGCTATTCCTTCTCCACTGAGGGAAGTGAGAAGGTTGTGAGTCCAGGTGGAATTCTTTCAAGCCCTGAATAGAATGCTTATAAGTGCCAGGCCTCAGAGGTATTTGCAGAATCTGAGGCTCTTGTTTTACCCAGCCCAGGTAAGAGCATCTTTTTAAAATAATATATATTTTATTGATTTTTTTTTTACAGAAAGGAAGGGAAAGGGATAGAGAGTTAGAAACATCGATGAGAGAAAAACAGTGATCAGCTGCTTCCTGCACACCCCCTACTGAGGATGTGCCCACAACCAATACATACATGCCCTTGACTGGAATTGAACCTGGGATCCTTCTGTCTGCAGACTGACGCTCTATCCACTGAGCCAAACCGGTTAGGGCAAGAGCATCTTCTAAAGGGGAATTTAGGAAAAAAACAGGGGTCATCAGGAAGAGTTCCCAGTCTATAAGGATGAACAGATTGGGACACTTAGGTTATGCTTCTGTATAAGTTTCCAAAATAAGATTCAGAAGGAAGGAATTCTCTCAGAATGAGACCTAAAAAAGGTGGAATCCACAGAGCCAAACATAAGGAGGCTGGAAAGGTCTCTAATCCACTAATACCAATTCAAGTACCTCTGAAAACATCTCCAGGTCTTTAAGTAAGTACAATATTTTATTCTCATTCAACATGGGTAAACACTGTGTTAGCACGGGGATTACACTAAAGAAAAAGATAAGGCATGCTTTCTGTTCTTATGGAACACATTCTGTTTGGGGAAACATGCATATAATCAGGCAATTCAGAGCATAATGTGTGCAGTACAAAGACAGGTACAAGCAGAGAGTAAGTGTTGGAGCAGGCTATTTAAAGGTGACATCTAAGTTGTGGCAAGGATTAGCCAGGTGGAGAAGATGAGAATATTTCAACATCAGGAAAGGACATGGATAATTCTCAGAGGCAGATGATCATGATGCTGTTAGGAAACGGACAAAATTCAGCCTTGTTGGAGGGTAGGAGGCAGGATGAGGAATGATAAAAGCTGTGGTTGATGTTGGCAAATGTATCTGGGTAGAATTCAGGGGGAAGGTTGTCCTTCGTGATTCTTTACACCCTCACAGTAACCTTGAAAAGGAGGTACAGTAGCCTCCTTCTGTTATGTTTAAGGTGTGAGGGCTGCTCTGACTAGGGAAACATAAGATAAGGAGTGTTGGGATCATAGGGAGAATAAGTGGTCACCAATGCTCAGCCTACCCCCATCTAGGAGCTCAAGGACATCTCTCTACTTGTGAGATAAGGCCTGATTGCTTTCAAGAGAACTCATATGCCCATAATTCATTATGCATACATTTAGCCTCATATTTAATTTGGGCTGTGAGATGACATGATTTTTAGGTCCAAAACAATAAGGGAATAACTGCCCCAGGGTGTGACTCAGTCATGATGAGACACAAATGGAATCAGAAGGGAAGACAAACTGCTAACACAGTTTCCTCACTAAGAGAAGAGTAATTTCTACAAGCATTGGAACAGAAGGCATAGTTACATGGCAAGTCCTGCCTATTTTTCCATCAAGGACTCTTATTTTCCTGGAGTAAAACAACATTCTCCACATGATTACACCTTTGCTTAGTATAACATAAAGTTATAAAAGTTAGTTAATAACTGGTAAGGGTAAAATAGACAAGTCCCCTTTTATTATTCTTAACTTTTTCTGTCTGAGTTATTTCGCTTAACATGATATTCACAAATGGCAGTATTTCATCTTTTCTTATGGCTAGGTAGTATTCCACTTTACTGCTACTGTCAACTGTCTCTATTTCCATTTGTAGTGATCTATGAGAATCTTGAGATGGAGAAAACACAGCTTATGGAGAGGAATTTTGTGGGATAAAGTCACCACAACAGACTTACATAGGTTACCATTCTCCCAGAATCATGGCTCCCCTCAGAGATAGACATTTCAGAGTTCTTTGGAGTTCATTGAATGTATTTTAGGTTTTTCACATTATTCTAAAAAGATATAATGCTTAGTGTTATTGTGTCAGATTAGGTCACAGTTGTTTAAGTCTGTTGTGGAATGAAGTCAGTTAAATTTATCTATTTAGATAAAATAACTTGTTTAAACTCATATTACCAGGTCTGACACCATATCAGGAAAATTCTAAAGCCCAGACTACTGACTACTCTGCTCTGTTAAACCCAACTAGGTTCAAAATGTGGAGGAAAAAGCTTCTTCTCTTCCTTGACATTCCTGTAATATAGTACATAGGAACACATTCTGGTATCTCTTAGACACTGAAAAAAATACACTGTAAGAATGACATGACATAATAAGTGCTGAATAAAATTAACTGCTATTTTGTATTTCTCAACATCAATGTGTCTCTTCTTTCAAGGAGTCCTCACTTTGAAACCAAATATGATCCTGAGAGATACTACACAGTTCTGAAGAGTTAAATGACTGAATAGGAACCTGTCTTTCTTAGGTCATTTCATTCATGAATGCAAGAATGAGAACCATATTACAAAAAAGATGCGCAGACATTAGTCAAATATGTATTTTGGCCTGTGATTGGTAAATTTGTGAGTACTATAATAACAATGACACCTACACTGTGACATTTTGTAATTTCCCCTGAGAAAAAAGTTTATAGCATCTTATCAATGATCCTGTTCTTTATTATAGGACTTAAGAATAAAATACTCTTGTCTTTTATTTCTAGAAAAAAAAAAGTTCTACTGCATTTTGGGGCACAAGGGAGAAGGTTCATTTATGAATAGCTATGCTCACTTTTCATAATGTCTGCTCAGTACCCAGCTCCTTCCAGCTCACTGGCATCCCAGGGCTGGAGTCCCTGCACATCTGGCTCTCCATCCCCTTTGGCTCTATGTACCTGGTGGCCGTGGTGGGGAATATCACCATTCTGGCTGTGGTAAGAGTAGAGCGCAGCCTACACCAACCCATGTACTTCTTCCTGTGCATGCTGGCTGTCATTGACCTGGTTCTCTCCACTTCCACAATGCCCAAACTGCTGGGAATCTTCTGGTTTGGTGCTGGTGACATTGGCCTGGATGCCTGCTTGATCCAAATGTTTCTCATTCATTGCTTTGCCACGGTTGAGTCAGGCATTTTTCTTGCTATGGCTTTTGACCGCTATGTAGCCATCTGTGATCCACTGCATCATACCACAGTGCTCACTCATACTATGGTGGGACGTTTGGGACTGGCTGCACTCCTCCGGGGTATACTCTACATTGGACCTCTGCCTATGATGATCCGCTTGCAGCTGCCCCTATACAAAGCCCGTGTCATCATGCACTCTTACTGTGAGCACATGGCTGTGGTCACCTTGGCATGTGGTGACAGCAGGATCAACAATGTCTATGGGCTGAGCATTGGCTTTCTGGTGTTGATCCTGGACTCAATGGCCATTGCTGCCTCCTATGTGATGATTTTCAGAGCTGTGAGGGGGCTGGCCACCCCTGAAGCCAGGCTTAAAACCCTGGGAACATGTGGTTCTCACATCTGCGCAATTCTGATCTTTTATGTTCCTATTGCAGTTTCCTCCCTCATTCATCGATTTGGTCACCAGGTGCCTCCTCCAATCCATACTTTGTTGGCCAATTTCTACCTTCTCATTCCTCCAATCCTCAATCCCATTGTCTATGCTGTCCGCACTAAGCAGATCCGAGAGCGGCTTCTTCAAATCCTGAAGATGCAAACTAAGATCAGATGACTATTCCTTCCCTCTCTCTCAAATAAGTGCATGTGTTTAAATATGGGCAGTCTTCCAAATGGGAACTTCAAGAAGTCTGAGATGCTAGGCCCAGTGGTCTCCAGCTTTAATAATTCTAAAGGAATGTGAAGAAAGAATGTACAGCTCTGAATTCTAAGAGGAAAAGATATTTGTTTAATAACTATAGGATATTTGAGATGTGGAAGGTAAAACAAGGACAGTATCAGTAACAGAAATATCAGCTAATGTTTACTCAGCAATTACATATCGTGTAATTCTTATAAACATCCTGACATCTTATGAGGTAGGTAGTATTCACATTTGACACATGAGGAAATAGGACAGGATACTCTTACTTTATAAACTGCACACAAAATTTAAGCTGCCTGAATCAAATGGTTTGATTGGAGTTTATAATATATTGTGGTATTCCATAATACTCTCTACTGTTTTCTGTGTATGTTTCAATATAAATCCTAAAAACTTGAGGTCAGCCTACCCAGCGTAGCTCAGTGGTTGAACATTGACCTATCAGCCGGGAGGTCATGGTTAGATTCCCAGTCAGGGCATATGCCTGGGTTACAGGCTCAATCTCAGTGGGGAGCGTGTAGGAGGCAGTCGTCAATGATTCTCTCTCATCATTGATGTTTCTTTTCCCCTCTCCCTCCTTTCTCCTCTGAAATAAATAGATAGATAGATAGATAGATAGATATATTTTAAAGTAAGTAAATAAATAAATATAAATCTGAGGTCATTTCATTAAAATGGTCTGAGCTACAAGAAAAGCATTTTTCTGACTTAAGCTTTTCATAATCAAGATGCTGCTAAAGATGCATATACTAATAAAGCATGAAATATTCTAGAAAAAAACACTGATCTATAGGCCTGACTGGTATAGGGAATTCCACTCATGAAAGAATGTGGCCTGGAAAAAATATCAGCTCAATGAAGGAAATGAGACAAAATGACCACATCTCAACATTGCTCTTGCATTTTCTCTGCAGGCCTAATCCCATTGAGTGGCCTGAAACTTGTGAGGGCTCCATGGAAAGAAACACCTTCTCTTTCTCACAAAAACACTCCTTAATCCCTGGGTCCGTCCACCTGTAGGATCCCTGATCATAATGCGCTTTGTGAATGGGTCACACAGTAAGATAAAGTTATGAGTTCTAGCATTTATAGGAACACTAGAGGCCTGGTGCATGAAATTTGTGCATGAGGGTGTGTGTCCTTCAGCCCAGTCTGCACCCTCTCCAATCTGGGACCCCTCGAGGGATGTCCAATCTGGGCCTAAACAGGCAGTTTGACATCCCTCTCATAATCCAGGACTGTTGGCTCCCAACTACTCACCTGCCTGACTTTCTGATTGCCCCTAACCGCTTCTGCCTGCCACTTGATCACCCCTAACCACTCCTATGCCAGCCTGATTGATGCCTAATTGCTCCCCTGCCAGCCTGTTTGCCCCTAACTGCCTTCCCCTACAGGTCTGGTCTCCCCCAACTACCCTTCCCTGCAGGTCCATTTGCCCCCAATTTCCCTCTTCTGCCAGCCTGGTCACCTCTAACTGCCCTCCCCTCCAGGCTTGATTGCCCACAGTTGCCCTTCCTTGCAGGCCTGGTCCCTCCCAACTGCCCTCCCCTGCTGGCTATCTTGTGGCAGCCATCTTGTGTCCACATGGGGGCAGCCATCTTGTGTGTTGGAGTGATGGTCAATTTGCATATTACTCTTTTATTAGATAGGATTGGATTTACCTTCCAGGTAGAAAACGAATAATATATATAAAGCACTGAGCTACTTAAGTTCTATGAATTGAAAATTACTAACGTGATTCTTATAACTACACAAAAGGGCAGAAATTACTCTCCCCAAATTTCAGATGAAACTGACATTCCCAGAAGTGGTAAAACAATTAATTGCCCAAAGGTAACTCAGTTTATAAGAGGTAAAAATTAAGCCTTTAAAGAAAAGACTCTAGAGCTTCTACTCTTTCTCTGATCCTCATTTTCCTTAACTGTGAAAGAGCTGAAAGGCCTTTTCCTCAAGGTCTGATGATTGTGCATTTAACATTTCCAACACAGCAGACATTAGCTGTACCCCTACTCCAGGAACTGGGCATGCACAGATCAACAAAGCAGTCTCATCCCAGTGTTCCCTTCCCAGAGGGATGACAAGGGTAGAGTTGGATTCATTACAAGTCTGATTACAAACTCCATAACATATTAAACAAAACAGGCAAGAAGACATGATTATTGGGCTTCTGGTATGCAAAACACTATCATTGGGCATGATACAAAAGGAGGTAGTCAAGTGCAAAAGAAAAACCACTACATAACAACCACAAAAGTGACTTGTGATTTTGCTTTGGGTATTCCAGTTACTTGGCCCACGACTGGGATATCCAAAATGTATGATCACTTGGGGTTCCAATTATATTCACACTAGTGGCCTGGTACACAAAATTCATGCATGGAGGCGGAGGGAGGTGGTGTGTGTATGTGTTTCCCTGCACCCTTTCCAACCTGGGACCCCTAAAGGGTCCCAGGCAGTTGAACATCCCTCTTACAATCCAGGACTGCCGGCTCTCAACCTCTCACCTACTTGACTTCCTGATTTCCCCTAACCACTTCTGCCTGCCAGCCTGATCACCCCCTCACCCCTCTCCTGCCAGCCTGATTGAAGCCTAACTGCTCCCCTGCTGGCCCGATTGCCCCTAACTGCTCTCCCCTACCAGCCTAGTCACCCTTAACTGCCTCCCCCCCCCCCCCCCCCACTGCTGGCCTGGTTGCCCCTGTCCTCCCCTGGAGTTCTGGTCGCCTCCAACTGCACCCCCCACATGCCTTGTCCCTCTCAACTGCCCTCCCCTGAAGGCCTGGTCCCTTAAAACTGCCCTCCCATGCAGGTCTGGTCATCCCCAACTGCCCTCCCCTGTTGGCCTGATTGACTAAAACTGCCCTCCCCTGCTGGTCATCTTGTGGTAGCCATCTTGTGTCCATGTAGGGATGGACATCTTGTGCATTGGAGTGATGATCAATTTGCATATTACCTCTTAATTATATAGAATTTCTTCTAATACCTCTAATTTTCATTTCATCATTCCATCATGGTATTTAGCTTTCCTGAACCTGATGTCTGGAATCAATAAAAGAAAAAAAAAACATTAAAAAAGAGAGAAAACCATGAAACACATGTAATAGAAGTCATAATTTTAAAATATAATCAATATTAAGACTAAACTGTAGAGGGAATCAAGATAGCGGCATAGGTAGACACCTATCTTGCTGCCATACACAGCAATTTCAAAACTATAACTTAATGAAAGAACAATCACCATCCAGAATCACCGGAAAGCTGGGTGAGTGAAAATTCCACAAATAAAAGTGAAGATAGGACACTGTGACTCAGAGGAACAGTGGCGGACAGCATTGAAGATATGCGTGGAGAGAGGTTAGGAGCAGTGCGCGTGCCAGAGGATAGGGTGGGCGGTTGAAAACCTGGCCGGTTTTCTTGAACGGGGGAGACAAAGACGTCCCACTGCACTGATTCCCCAGCTCTGGGCAAAGTCCAGGGAACCCATAATCATACAGGGTAAAAACTGGACAGTGGGGAGGGACGCTGAAACTCAGGCACTGCAAGGGTCTGCAAACTTGTGCAGAGTGTGTGTGAACTTGGGAACAGCACAGCTGTGTGACTGTGCAGAGAGGACTCGTGACTTACTCTCGCATTTGGAAAACCACCAGACTGCATTGTTTTACGACCCTGGGTGAGATGCTGGGTGTGCAGACTCATTTGGGGAGAGGCTGAATTGTCCTGCAGTGGGTGGGGCTCAGCAGCAGCTCTCTCTCAGAGGTGCTGGCAGTTATTGCCACCCAGCACAGTCCCTGGGGCCGATTAGGGCGGAGCTGATGCTGCCTGCTTGGCCGGGAGACTCTGCCCATCCAACCTGAGCATGGCTGAACATCACAGACAATTGGCCTGGAGGTAAAACCCTCCTAGTGCTACCAATGATAACCTAGGCTTAACTTCAACAAGACTGTGCAACCCATATCTACCTCAGGTAACTGGGGAGGCTGAGACACTGTTCCTTAGAGGACATCTACCATACAAAGCTAATCGACTAACTCAGGAAAGCAGCTACCTTGCAGAGACATGGAAAGAAATTAGATGTGAAAGAAATGGAGGGGAAAAAATGACTGGACATAGAATTCAAAACCACAGTTATAAGGCTTTTCAAGAGGCTCCTAGAAAAGGCCGAGACCTACAAGAAAATGAACAAGACCTATGAGGAAATGAACAAGACCTACAAGGAAATGAATGAGACCTACAAGAAAATGAATGAGACCTCCGAGGATATGAACGAGACCCTCAAGGATATGAAAAAGGACCAACAGAAATTAAGCATACACTGACTGAAGTAAAAAATATTATACAAAGACCTAAAAGTACTCTAGAGGACCGCAAGAACCAAGTTAAAGATTTGAAATACAAAGAGGGAAAATCCACTCAGCTGGAAAAGCAAGAAACCAAAAGAATCCAAAAAATTGAAGATAGTGTAAGGGGCCTCTGGGACAACCTCAAGCATACCAACATCCGAATTATAGGGGTGCCAGAAAAAGAGAGAGAGCAAGACAATGAAAACCTATTTGAAGAAATAGTGACCAAAAACTTCCCACACCTGGTGAAAGAAATTGACTTAGGAGCCTAAGAAGCACACAGAACCCCAATATATAGGAACCCTAAGAGGACCATACCAAGGCACATCATAATTAAAATGCCAAGAGAAAAAGACAAAGAGAGAATATTAAAAGCAGCAAGAGGAAAACAGTTAGTTACCTATAAGGGAGCACCTATACAATTGTCAGTGAATTTCTCAACAGAAACTATGCAGGCCAGATGGGAGTGGCAAGAAATATTCAAAGTGATGAATAGCAAGAATCTACAACCAAGATTACTCTACCCAGCAAAGCTATCATTCAGAATTGAAGGTCAGATAAAGTGCTTCGCAGATAAGAAAAAGCTAAAGGAATTCATCGCTACCAAAACAATATTATATGAAATGCTGAAAGATATTCTTTAAGAAAAGGAAGAAGAAAAAGGTAAAAATAAAAATTTGAACAACAAATACATATCTATCAACAAATGAATATAAAAATCAAGTGAATTAAAAATCTGATGGATAGGATAAACTGGTGAATATAATAGAATCATGGGCATAGAGAGGGAATGGACTGACAATTCTTGGGGAGAAAAGGGGTGTGGGAGGTGCAGCAAGAGACTGGACAAAAATCATGCACCTATGGGAGAGGACAGTGGGGGGCGTGAGGGTGGAGAGTGGGATGGGTACCGGGTGGTGGGGAACTATAGGGGGAAAAAGGGGGGGGAACAATGTAATTAATAAATTGAACAATAAAGATTAAAATATTAAAAAAAGAAAAAAAAAGACTAAACTATAAGTAAAATTTAATGAGATGCAATGTAAACAAATATAAAAATACATTAACTTTCTCATTTTTTAGTGTTGCTTTTCATTCAAATATAAAATAAATATGAGAAACTGATACATTTGAAAAGTCAAATTAAATGCTCACTTAAATGTTGTTTGTATTATTGGTTAGCTTTCTAGCAATGGATACCTTAAGGAAGGATGCATGCAAGGAGTTGGAAGTAGAGTCTTATGACAGAAAGCCAAAGATTGTAAGAAATTGATGTGTCTCTATCTAAATCTTGACCTCAAGAGACTTGTTACACTGACACAACTCTAAGGAGAATTATTCTGCTAAATGGAAAATTTGGCTGTCTTTTATAATAAAGAAACATCTTTTCTGAAGAAGTAACTGAAATCTTGTAGACTGTTTTCATTGGGTGGTATTGTGGCTGGATCCTCCTGGCACCAAGTAAAATTCTTCCCTTGGGTCCTAATGAAAAGCAGCTCAAGCAAAAAGGGCTGTGTGATTGAAAGTGGATGTGTGTCAACATTTACTTGCATGTATGCTTATATACAAATGCAAACACATCTACATACAAGCCTGAACTGGCCCTTATGCCTAGGTAACATATTCAAATAAAGCTTTGGCCTAATGAATTGTAGATTTAATCTTTCTTATTATATTCCAAAGGATGGGAAACCAAAGATGTTTAAAGTTCTTGCTTCTATATAGAATACCCTTTCTCTTATCATAATTCTGTTATCTTGAGTCGTCACCCTTTTGGGAATGCTTCTTCTTCCTCTTAAAACCCTTCTGCCATGGTACTGGGTGTGGTGAGTTTAAGTCCACACCATGTTCATGAGGATCCACTCCTGCCATTAATGTCTTAACAGGAGGTAGGTTGAATCCCAGGGAGAGGTGGTGCATCTGTCCCATTGGCACTGTCACAGTTTGGCCTCACATCATGCTGGGGCTATTTGGGTGGCAATTCCTTTGTCTTCTTCATCTGATTGCTCACTTTTCCTATCAATATTCTACATTGTTGTTATTTATGCTTACGATCTGGTCTGTCCTCTGAATTATGCTATAGGCAATAGAAACTCACAGGCTAAAGAATTTAAACATCTAAGTACAGCAGTTTTGAGAACTAGTTCTCTCACAGGTTTGAAGACTGGACCTTCTAATAGATGATAAGCCTAGTAAATTGGACTTCAATCACCCACCTCCATTTTTAGGAATGTGATGGGTCAGGTTGAGGAAGGTATGAAGCACTCCCCTGCCCCACAAAGGAAACAAAGGCATCTCACCAATCACCATCACTAGTAACTATGTCTCCCCATGAGGACCTGGGCCACTGGGAGCAGGTAGCGTCAACTCCTGATTTTTCATATTTCCATGTCTCTATATCCTTTGCCATTAAAAAATTAATTTTATATCTTAAGCTTGTTGGCTTCCTTCTCTTCACTTTATTTCTACACTGTGATGTGCCCAGGCAGAAGTCATGACTTTTAAAATACGAACCATGCACCTCATTTATTTTCTGGCCTTATTTATTTTCATTCTTTTTCAAGTACTTACCATACACTCTACCTTCTCTGGTTTATTCTCTGTTTGGAGAATATTTTGTCTTCTCATATCTTTGCCCTTCCCTTAGTTTGAAAAGCTTATCTTCCTTGATTCCCTTACACTCTATTTTTATTTTTTTCAAATTGGACTTTATAATAGAGAGTCATGAGAAATATTGAAACAGCGAAGCCCACCTCAAGCCCCCAGGCAGAACTGAGGAACTGAACTGAACAATGGAGTGGACTTTGAGAGATTATGTACACTATCAGTGTGAAGAGTTCTACACCAATGAAATCAATTATGGTTGATAGAATCTGAATCCTGACTCTAGCTTACTAGCTTTGTGACCTTCTCTGTCGCTCAATTTCATCTACAAAATGAAGATGTAATAATGGCAGCTACTTTAGAGGGTTATGACAATTGAATGAGATCACCTTGGGGAACAGCCTTCAGCAAGGTGCTTGGCATATATCAAGCTTTCACAAGTCTAATCTAGGCATTTTCTTTTCTTTTCTTTTCAGGATGCGCTCTACATTCTTCTCACTCTTAGGACTTGAAGAAACAAAGATTCTTTATCCACTAAGCATCTGCCTCCTGTAGTCTGGAAAACTTCAGGGGCCAGAGCACAGAGAAAAGCCAGTCTCTGGAGGAGTTACAGTGTTTGGCTGATGGGCAAAGGCCAAGGGAAACTGGGTGTTCAGAGAAAAAGCAGGATGATAGAGAACCTAAAGAGGAAAGAAGGCTCCCAGTGGGACATCTTTGAAAGTGGCAATACTTCTCACCATGACTCTCTGTTGTTCATATTTGATCTTAAGCTGCTCTTTCAGCTCCCCCTGCAGGATCCTGTATAAATCTCAATTCTTTAAAAAGACATGTGGACATATCAGAGGATGTTGAATAGAGCAAACTCCAGGGATGTAGGTAACTGACTTGGGACTGGGTGTTGGGCTAATGAGTCTGAAAGCCAGGGTCACCCTAGAAAGAAGAGATAAGCCTTCCTCTCCATTTAAAGGTCTGGGTGGGTACTTCTGATGTCAAGATCACCTTCTGGAAATGATGAGAGGATGGGAGAGAGGGAGAGAGCAAGGGACACCTGACTACTTGGTTCAAAGCTGAGAAAGGGGTAAGTTCCACCATGGTATAATGGAGAGACAGTTTTCAGAGACCACAGGAGTTATAAGGAAAGAAATGGTAGGAAAGAACAATAGGCCTGATTGGGAGCATCTTTATTTGGTTATAGAGGGGAGGCATAGGGTTATTATAAACACAAAGGCTCCATAATATACATTACTGCCTTTACTTTTAAACAATTTTAATTTGGATTGTGTGTTTCCCATCCATTAAATGAGAATGAAAATCCTCACATCTCCTACAATTCATTTCTTGGAGTTAAGTGACTTATCTAAGCTTTTCTTCAGTGACTGGCCCTCCAGGTTTTTATGTGAATGTCATGTTAGGGCTGAAGGCAGAGGCTGGTTCTGTGTTGGAAGTGTCTTAAGAGACCTCTTGATCAGAGCTTTCTGAAGACCATCTTAACCACCAGGAAGCAACTGTGTCTGTATCTTGCTCTGGGTAGTGGTCATGTGGGTGTATTTGTGTGTTCTCTTTATAAAACATTATAAAGCTGCATACCTGAGAGTTGTGCATTTTACAGTATGTAAAATAAAAAGATAAAGGAGTAGGCAGTAATGGAAATGTTTTGGATAGGTCAGATAAAATTTTAAAAAATGAGAAGAAATCATTAGATTGGCAACGGGGCATAGATGGAGATCATTGTTGATCTTAGAAGAAACTTTTCAGTAACAATAGATTGAAGAGCGAAATAAAAAACAACAACATATGATCAACAAACCAAATGTCCTGTCACTTAAAAAGACTAATAAACTATATGAACCTCTTAGCAGAATTAATTCAGAAGAAAGAAAAATGAGGAAAAGCCTCAAAGGAATGAAGTTGCCAGAGTGTAAAGAGGAGGGATGAGCAGTGTACGGAAGGTAGATTTGTACAGGATATATATAAAAAAGCTTTCCGTTGTCTTCTCATGATCTATCACTGAAGATGTCTCATTCAGTGACTATACACATCAAGTTTTTTTTGGTTTTTTAAAAATATATTTTTTATTAATTTCAGAGAGGAAGGGAGGATAGAAACATCAATGATGAGAATCATTGACCGCCTCCTACACTGGGGATCGAGCCCACAACCTGGCCACCTCCTACACTGGGGATCGAGCCCACAACCAGGGCATGTGCCCCTGACTGGCATAAAACCCAGAACACCTCAGTCTGCAGGCCAACACTTGATCCATCGAGTCAAATCAGCAAGGGCACATCAAAGTTATTTTAATATGACCACGAAGCAGAGCTTATTACTTTATTCAGTCTGTTCCATTATAAGGCACTTCTTATGTTTAGGCTTTGTTGTTAGTGTTGGTTTATCTGTTTCAATAAAGACCATGGTTTGCAATCAAATCCCCCAAATTCTAAATAATAGTTTTTTGTTTTTTTTTACTTTGCAATGTCTTTATAGCTTATCAGAAAGAATTATTTATATAGAAGAATCATAAAAACCTAGTGGGGGTCATCTATAAAGGGGTCCTAAAGTTTTATTTGCAGCTATTTAATCTATTAAATGAACCTAGCTCAATGAGGAAATCCAGGCTGAAGTAAAGAAAAGGTAAGGATTGTAAATACTTCCAAACAGTTTATTATCTCCTATGAAAATCTACATTGTTCTCTAATGACCTTGTTTTCATGAATTCACCAATTCATTTTTTTTTAAATCAGAAGGATGCTGCTTTAAATCAGAAGGATGCTGCATCTTTTGTCTAGCACTATACTGGGGATACAAAATATGATATGTTTAATATCAGAAAGTTCATTGTTTCATTCAAAAATATTCAATATTAGGAACTGAACATATAAAGATAAAAGAAAAACTATTTCTTCTGATTTCTCATTCATTCATCTGTTTGCTATAACGAGCACACATATCTTCTTTTAATGGACTTGCACATCACAGCCATGTGTCACAAACTTGGTATAAGGAATAAGTCCGTGACCAAGACACATATGCTTGAATGCAATAAAGTCAAGGGTAGAGCATTGGAATTGTTAACTTAGGTCCCTTAGAGGTAAGCATGTGAAGGTCCATGAAAGCTCAGAAGGTACATAATTTAGCTTTGACATGGAACGATGGAGGAAGTAGAGCAGAAGAAACTTCCAAAGGAGGTAACCCATAAGCCAATCTTTGAACATTGAATAATGAGGCAGAGAATAATGAAGTGGATGGGAGGTGCGGCAGGATAACTTTGTCAGATGTAAGTTTTCTAGTTCTGAACTGACAATACCACCAGGCTTTCCTAACACCACAGCTGGGAATAAATCTCACAGGATTGCATCCTTTTCTTACATAATTCTACAGGAAAAATCTCATCTGTGATGCTGGGGACATCCTACAACCACACAATGGAAACCCCTGCCACCTTCTTCCTTGTGGGTATCCCAGGTTTGCAGTCTTCACATCTTTGGCTGGCTATCTCAATGAGTGCCATGTATATCATAGCCCTGTTAGGAAACGCCCTCATCTTGACCATAATCTGGATGGATTCCACTCTACATGAGCCCATGTTCTGCTTCCTCTGTGTTCTGGCTGCTGTGGACATTGTCATGGCATCCTCTGTAGTGCCCAAGATGGTGAGCATCTTCTCCTCAGGAGGCAGCTCCATCAGCTTTAATGCTTGCTTCACTCAGATGTATTTTGTCCATGTAACCACAGCTATGGAGACAGGGCTGCTGCTGGTCATGGCTTTTGACCGCTATGTAGCCATCTGTAAGCCTCTACACTACAAGAGTATTCTCACGCCTCAAGTGATGCTGGGAATGTGTATGACCATCACCATCAGAGCTGTCATATTCATGACTCCATTAAGTTATATGGTGAGTCATCTACTTTTCTGTGGCTCCAATATTGTTCTCCATTCCTACTGTGAGCACATGGCTGTGGCCAAGGTAGCATGCACAGACACCATGTCCAGTAGTCTTTATAGTCTAATTGGTTCTTCCATTATTGTGGGCTCCGATGTGGCTTTCATTGCTGCTTCTTACACCCTTATTCTCCAGGCAGTCTTCAATCTCTCTTCAAAGAATGCTCAGTTGAAAGCATTAAGCACGTGTGGCTCCCATGTGGTGGTTATGGCTCTGTACTACCTACCTGGGATGGCATCCATCTATGTGGCCTGGCTAGGGCAGGACATAGTGCCTTTACACACCCAAGTGCTGCTAGCTGACTTATATGTGGTCATCCCACCTGCTTTAAACCCCATTATCTATGGTCTGAGGACCAAACAAATACGGGAGCAAATACGGAGTTTGCTGATGCACTGTCTCTTTGACCATTCCAAGCTGGGCTCATGAACACAGTCTATTCAGGTCTTGAGCATTCAAGCCTACTTCAAATAGTATGTCTTAGAGATATGAGGAAATGGTTTGTTCCATCTGGTGAAAAGGGAGTTCTAAAATGAAACTATGAAGAATATCCTTGTGTAACTTTTCAATTTCTAGCAAGAATGTAAATAAAATGGTTAATTTTTGACAATTTGATCAATGGTTTCAAACAACTAGTATCTGAATTAGAGACAAATTTGGGCAGAAAAAGATTCGGGGTTTCTCTTTCCTTAGCTTCTGACCCATATTTCCAACTTAATATCCTACCAGTACCTCTGCAAAAGAAACCAACTGTTTGGCCTCCACACCCCTGGCTGATTTGATCAGAATTGTTCATTTCCTCATGTAATTATATGGAAACAGCTATTAATATATGACTGTCTTCTGGCCCATTGATGAATCCATTCAACTTAGGCCATGTGCTTACCCCTGGTCTAGAGTCCTTCTCCAATAAAAACAGATTCCAGTTTATCTCAGGAGATGTAAACTTGGGATCACTGATGGTGGCCATTTTCCTAACACATGAACTTGGAAAGAGAAATCTATTCCATAGCAGAAAAAGCTATCTATAAGACAGGATGAAGAAACTGAGCCTCTGGTTCTCTGGTTTCAATTCATTTTGGATACTTGAATCTAACTTTGTTATTAAGTCCTGTAAGATCCTGCTATATCATTTTACTATATTACCATTGTTAAACTAGTTGGAGTCAGTGTATTAATCACAAACTTTTTATTTTTAAGCAATAGAGGTCAAGGCAATGTGAATTCTGTTTTGGACATCTTTCACTTTTCTTCCTAGTCCTGCTTGTGTAACTTAACTGTAGACACAAAGGAGAGGAATCAAATATAAAAGGTCTTTCTTCTTTTGAACACCTCTTGGGAGGTGTGCTCGGGGATGAAAAGGTTAATTGAAAACAATAGCAATATCAATAACGAAGCTGAACTGTCACTATTCTTCTCCAGCTCACCAGATACTTGTTTTTATATATTACCTTTTCAGAAAGTCTTAAAGAGAATAATCAGTATAAGCCTGAAGAAAAAAAAAAGGTTTCATATCTAGGAGTACATATATTTAACTCTGATACAACTGAAAATCTTAATAAATTTCCTAATAGAGTTGATAACAATTATATCTGAAAATATCTCCTTTCTACTGATGGAAGAACCAATGATAATTTATAGAGGGTATTAAAATAAAGGATAGCACATAAGATTAACATGTTGTACATATTTAAAATATATACCCAATAGATCTCTTTAAAAAATTATTTGATTTTAGAGACAGAGGAAGGAAGAGGGAGAAACATTGTTGTTCCATTTACTTATGTACTCATTGTTTTTTTTCTTGTATCTTGTATGTATCCTAACTAGGGATTGAACCTACACCTTGGTGTATTAGATGATGCTCTAATCCAGTGGTTGCAAACTGCGGCTCATGAGCCACCTGTGGCTCTTTGGGCCCTTGAGTGTGGCTCTTCCACAAAATACCACATGTGGGCGCGCACATACAGTGTGATTGAAACTTCGTGGCTCATGTGCAAAAGTCGCTTTTCGGCTCTCAAAGGAAATTTAAATCATTGTACTGTTGATATTTGGCTCCGTTGACTAATGAGTTTGCCGTCCACTGCTCTAACCAACTGAGCCAGGTGGCCAGGGCTACACAAGAGATTTCTAATTCAATAATTTGAGGTACTATTTGAATTTCAGTCTTATAATTATCATTCATGTGGTAATTCTTCCAAACAGATATACTATATTCATACTTTTTGCTAACATCAGATTTGTCTGTCTACTAGGATATGTTCTGTTCCTGAATACCAGTGGAACAGAAATCAGCCGCTAAAAATCTGATAATGCATTGAGCTCCCAGAGTAGTAAAAAGAAATTCTCCTCCTCTTGCAACCACATAATATAAAAACAACTCAAGATGAAGTGGTTAAGCATATTTGATAAGATTTCTATTTTGAAAAATCATATTATTGTTTCTTCATAAGCAAACCAAAGAATTGACTAGTATCTGATGAAAGCAACAAAGGCACAGTCTAGCTTGCACCCAAACCATAAATGTTTTTACAGCATTTCCATTAGAAACCTACCCTGCAGCTTTGTTTCATTCATGTTAGTATTCCCTGAAACTGGGATCCACTTGGCACTCAACTCTCATTGAACTGAATACTTTACAAAGTGGACTGGTTCCCTCCCATGGCTATTCCCCAAACAGAAAATCCTGTGCTTTCCCCAATACATTCAGATACAACTACCTTATCACATGAAGCAGTGTGTGCTCATTTAACTAGTGCCTGCGATTCTCTCTCAATGTTTGCTTTTAAGACATCACAACCAATCCTGTATGAAAAAAAGGTAGACTACATTTCCTGTGGGTTGTATACCCACCGATTTGCCTTCTGTCTCTTATTTTTGCAGAACTCAAGCACTTCACCCATTTAGTAGTCTTTCCCTTCAAGGCTTAGGCACTGTACCCCTTGGTTTCTGTCAGTAAAAAAACAGGCAAATCTCATGCTTGAACCCTGCCGTGGTGAATTATCACATCAAATTGGAGGTGCCAGGGTAGTAATTTTCAGGGAATATGCAGGCACTCTACCCTTCACACGGCTATCTGCCTCTTCCCCTTCCAGAACACTTTTATAATTATTCATCAAATTAGTTTTTGAATAAGATTAGAACTAAATATCATTTGTCTTTCATGCCCCTTTGAGGCAAGGGGAGCTTATTTTTGCTTTGATTCTAGGAATAAGATTGAAAGTTCCCTCATTTGTTTATCAACACGCACACGCCCACGCACACGCGCACACACACACACACACACACACACACACATACACACACTCTGCTAGGCTGAGGGTACAATAATAAACCAGACAAATAAGGTCTTGTCCTGTCTTCATGGGGCTCTTAGAAGAGAAGTGCACATAAATACCCTAAAGAAAAGGGGTTTTCATATGCTTAAAAACTCCAATCTTCTTGCCTGATCTTAACAATCATAAAATATTAAATGACGTGACATCACCTAACCTGTAATTCTTCTAACAAAATAACCTAATAAATGAAAAACAAACACACACATAAAACCAAAAGCCCCCAACAAATTAAGCCATCCCACTCCTTAGTTCATTTTAGGTTTGAATGAATTTATCAACTTTTCTCTGAAACTTCCAAGGATTGCCCTAATAAAACAATAGTAAAAGAACTATATTGACTTTTCCTTAGCCTCTTTGCTAAGTGTCTATGGACATCTAATGGGAAGCCTTCCTACAGATCTATTTCTCAGGTCTATAAACAATTCCCCAGACACTCTACTCTTCACATGGCTACTTGCCTACCTGCCTCTTCCCCTTCTGGACCACTTTGAAATGAGTCCTCCCCACAAAAGACACACAGCCCCTTTACTTTAGGTTAGTTCAGCACTTGGTGCCAAGACCAGGTCTGTGACTTACTAGTCCATTCCCCCTCTGCAGATGCTTAAGAAGTGACTTAGAAGCGTGATGGGCAGAATGAGTTTATTTCCCCATTTTGGCCTTTTTTACTTCTCTCATTTACTATTAAAGTAGAAAGGCAGTTTTTGCTATTATTTATTACAGGAATTACTTTGCCTCTGTCCATATCTCATCTACTATCTTCTTTGCTGCCCATTCCTTCCCCAACATCATTACCTTCACATCTAAAGTACATCAAAAGTTGTGTCTTTAGTCATGGCGACGATATGTGATGTATATGTTGTAGCCTCTTGCAATAGGCAAAGCCATGAACTCTTCAATGCTAGTTTTGCAGTTCATTTCTAGACACCACCTTCCCACATCCCACTGTTAAGGCCTACAGTGAGTTATTTTTGCCACAGCAATCACTCACAGGTCAATAGCACAGGTAGTCTTCAATTCCCCTTCACTATATATACAGTTCCCAAACTGGCTTTCTGTGCCTGTACTACTCTTTCCCTCATACTGCCTCCCATTTCTCCTTCTGCCACAGATTTAGAGAAGACAAAGGGAGAATGTTACATAGTTACCAGAACGATTCAGACTCCCTTGTGAAATAAAAAGATCTAAACTTTAGCTCAACTAGTTTGTGGGCGAGTCTTTTTCCTGGGCATTTTGTTTTTCATTTTAAGTTATCTCATCTCTATCCTGTGGTCACAATCCCAATTCTAATCCAAACAAGACAAATGTACAAAAGATACACAGCATGTTATAGTAACCCAGAGTTTGCCCTGGTAGGGCCGCGTTCTGTCTAAAGAGCTCTGGACTGTGAGGAGAGGCCGAGACAGGGGCCCTGTTGTAAGATGCTGGCCGAGAACGTGAGATCGGAAGGTAACCTATCTCACAACAGGCAATATTCTCAACCTGCCTTCCTGTCCCCGAGAAAGGAACATAAACATGGGATGGATTCGGGATCCTCACAACACCCCTGTGAGGTAGGAGAGTATACAGCCACTCCACCCACTTTTCCAGAGGCTGAAAAACCTTTCACTTGGGTGGCACGTTTCACACCCAAATGTAATGAATGACACGCAGACACGTGACCTGAGAGGTGAGTCTTGCCAATCTTGTTTCATTCAAATGTGAGAAATACGTTATAATCTCTACAATATTCTTTCAATAGCTGTATGAAGGCCATTTCAGTTTTCTCATCCATAAAGTGAAACTAAAAACAAGGCTCACAGGTTCTCCGATTCTGCCACTCAGCGAGAAGGGCAGAGCCAGGACACGGGTCTCCTTGAAGTCTGAGACAGTAGTGTGCCCAGCTTGTGCTGAGGGGGATGGCCACTGGAGTGGTCTGGACAATCTGCAATGAACTGCAGGTCAGAGAGCAGGGCTCAACCATTTGCTCATCGGCAGGCAGCAAACCTCAGGTGAGGCCTCCAACTGGCCTCTCCAAAACAGCCAACTCTGGATGTGCGCAGGATTTTTTGCCAACAGGTTTCCAGAAGATTGGATCTACTTCATCGTCCTTCGTGACTTAGTTATGGCACCAAAAGGGACTGAAAAAGAGGGGCCTGAGCTACAGAAAGGTCAAGTCCTCTTTGTGAGAGTCACTCGGATCTTCAGCGTCAACCCTGTCATGCTTCCCTCACAGGGACAATGCTCATGTGACTAAGCCTCCCTTCCTTCACATGAGTGGTTCAGTGAGAGATGCGGGCTGAGGAGCAGCAGACCACTGGGCCAGGCAGAGGAATCCCAAATTCTAGGCTCAACACAGTTTAAGGGAACCATTGTCAGGGGCGGGGCCCTGCAAGACCCCCGGGGCCCAGGTGAAATTCCAAGGCCTCTGGCTGGATGGTGGGTCTCAGTCCTCTCCGTCCAGGGAACAGATGGCCAGAGGGGCAGTGTTGTTGGCACCAATGCTGTAGCAAGGACTAAAGTAGGGCAGGAGGCGCCCAGGAAAGGGGTGGTGGGGGAAAGTGAAAATGTGGGAGCCGTTGTCGGTCACGTTGTAGAAGGAGATATCCTGGGCCTCATAATCCAGGAAGACACCCACCCGTCGAGGAGGAACTGGCAAGGGCAGGAGCGGGTATTCATCAGTGCCTGCTCGGTACTCATTGCCCTTCCTTAGCCTTATCACCCAGAAGCCATAGTTGGGGGATAAATAGACCACTTCCTTCCGGTCGACATCTTCCTTACACACTCCCAAGCCCCATTCAGACCTGTCTCCCACCTCCACCTCCCAGTAGTGCCGGCCTGAGGAAATACACTGGCTGCCCAGGACGATGTTATAGCGGTAGAATCTCTCAGGATTGTCAGGCAGTTTCTGGTTGGTGTCTCCATAGCGCACACACTTTCTGTCTTCAGACACGATGAGGCGGGAATAAGCAGTGTCTGGATCAAGGCGAACATCAGCTAGGGACAAAGATCCTGGTTGGCAATGCTGCTGGTACAGAGCGAGGGGCCATGGGCGAGGTCTCCCTGATAAATACAGCCTTGATTTCTCAGTGATGGGTGGGAGTGGGGCTAGTTGGAGTATTCAGAAGGTACTGAATAGTTTTATTTTTCTGGGTGGGGCCCCTCCCACTGCCCACCACAGCCTCCCCCAGCACTCATTACCTGCATACGTTTTCAGGATCTCTCTCAGGCCTGGCACCCGGCAATCTGTCTTCAGTTCCAGGGAGACTGGTTCTGGCCGCTGGAAGCTCCAAGACTTGCTCCTAATAGAGAAGGGGGAAGCCTTGGGTCAAGGGGTCTTAGCTTGGCCACATGGACCTTCCCTTAGTATAGGGAAGAGAGGCTTGGCACGGAGGTGCCATCCCCCAGCATCACCAGGCAAAGCTGTGATGCTTATTCAACTGAGAGGAAGGTTTGTGGCACAGACAGAACATTCACCTGACACAGGGAGAGGAACAAGTGTGCCACACTGAGAGCTTAGAGACTAATGGACACGTCTGCAGTGTTTTTCCCTCCTTAAGAGATCTATTTGAAACCACATATTTTATAACTTTACTGAGATTCTTATTGGTGACATTTGAAATGAATCTGATCAAATATAAAGAACAAAGGTGAACAGAGCTTCTTTGGCCAATGTAAGGAAAGAGGGAGAAGATTATGGAGCAGCCCCTGGTTCTCTACCGCATGGGTCTCTGTTCCTTCCCCACTTTTGGCCAGGCCCCACTATCCTTCCTGGGTCTGCCAGGGGCTCCAAGGATGGGAACGTACCTGTTTAAGACCTCCCGAATGCCCTAAAAGGAGAAAAAAGTGCAGCACATGAGTATCTGCTGTTCCTTGGAAGGACCAGACAGACATTGAGCGCTGGGAGGGAATTTCTCTAAGGGCAAGGGAAGCGCAGAGCAAGGCTGGAGAGAAGGTGTGCAGAGGTAGAAGGGAGAAACCTATGGGAGGGGAGGATAGGTTGAGCTGGACTGGCTGATTCTCAACCATCTGGGCAAAGGAGTAGGAATACAGAGCTGCCTGAACACCGCCCCACCTACCTGCCTACAATGGGCCAGGTCATCCAACCAACCAGGGGCAGGAGAAGTGTAGGGATGGGGGGTGGATACGGATGCACTCACCTGCAGCATCCAGCGGACAGGCCTCTGAGACCTCTCTTCTAGCTCTGCAATCAGCCGGCACAGGACCCGGCTCTGCTGGATGAGCGCATCGTGATTCAGCTCCAGTTTCTGTCTCGTCTCCCTCTCCTCCCGCTCCAGGCTGGCGAGAGCTGAGGCTGCCTCTACCTCCAGCTGCTGACCTGGTGGCTTGTGCTTTAGTAACTGCCGATATTTCTCAAACTCCCACAGGATACTCTGCTTTCGGGTTTCCACCTGTATCTGCACAGCCAGAATTGGAGAAAAGCACTGATATTATTCATGCAAGGGCCACCAGGGATTGTGCGTACACACACACACACTCTGGAATGTTTTGGTACCAACTGTATGCCTGGCACTGTAGAGCCCAAGTTAAAGGTTACTATTTTTTTAATCTTCTATTCTGGGGCCCTATTACTTATAATACCCACTCCAGTAGGGCCCAGGATACTATCTTGGTACTATGTGCTCTAGACTATTTCCTACAGAATAGTATATGCTATTTTCAAAATAATGACCAGAGCGTTACACTTGAGCCTCTAAGGCAGGTAACTACACCGGTAGATGCTTTTGCTTCTTACTGGTATTATCTCAGTTCAATATGTTGTTTTTACTGGCTCAGTGTTACCTTCTGTTGACCTAAAGTTCTGATAGTTTAGTAGTTACGGTCTCAAATTTATTTCAGAGGCGATCTTCCAGTGTATGTGAGGTGAGTATGAGGACATATAAGGGCACTAGGCCAAAGGTTATCCCTACATCACAACCAAGAAACTGGAATGAGAAGTACATGGCCTGTCTAGGGCTGCACAACCTGGGGAGGAAGCTGGCATGAGGACCCCTGGCTCTGACTTCAATCCCCACATTCTGCTTATAGAGATGAGGAAGTCACCATGGCCAGCTCCAGAACAACACCGGAACCACCCAAACTCCTCCCCCAGGCGGCAACCTGCCTTCCAGGTGGCAGTCCGTTTCCTCTCACCAACTTCCAGCTTCCAGGCCTCTTCTTGCTCTTTCCTCAGATGCTCCAAAGCCTCGTGGAGTTTCCACTGAAAGAGATAAAAACCTCAGCCAGGCTGATGATGAGGCTTGCCAGGTAATGGGGAAAAAGTGCCCCTCAGGTGATGAGCCAGAGTGAATGCTGGGAGCAAAGGGATGCCAAAGAGGGAATGGAATCCTGCTCACATGACATCCAAGGTAGCTCTGGTCCTGAGAATCATTTCAACTCCCATAGTCTCTCAGTTTCTGCAGAGTGAAAGAAAATGTCTGTTTCCAAGCTTGCCAGAGACGTCCTTGGACTTCCTATCTATGCATCTTTATACTTATCTTCTACGTTACACTATGGTCTCCGAAAATCTTCCTATTCAAAGTGTGGTCCAAGTGGGTTGACAGCATCAGCACCACCTGGAAGCTTGTTAGAAATGCAGAGTCTCAAGCTCCACCCCAGACCTCCTGAATTAGAATCTGAATTTTAGCAAGAATTTGGACTCATTAACGGTAAGAAGCACTATCCTAGAACACTCAAGCAAAAGATTACTACTGGAAAGCATAAAGTATTCTGATGATGATATTAACCATTTTGTTAAAAAGTTACCAAGTGCCACACATAGGCTTAAGTACTAAATATACATTCAGTCCTCAACCCCTTGAGACTGCATTATCCCCATAGTAGATAAGAAAACTGATGCTGAGAGAGAGAGACAGACAGGCAGACAGACATACTCAAAGCTATTCAGCTAGTAACTGGTTGAGCTGGGACTTAACATGCCTATGTGATACTGCCTCTTTATTCTAATACTCAAAACAAAATGAGCAGGTAAATACTTTGAATTTTGTAGAAATTCTTCTCACATAAAAACAGCTAATTCTGTGGATTTGTTTTACACTCTTACCTTCTAATCTCAACTTCCAGAAAGGAAATTAACACCAGTATTGCATCAGAGTCATTGGCATAATGATTGTGTAAAGATTTGATGTCAACATGGACACTGAGGAAAGTATAAGAAGCTGGAGGTCGATGAGGGTGCCAGAGATGACTCCCCCTGCAGTCCTGCCTCTCCCCTCCTCCCCCCCCCAAAAAAAGGCCTGAAAGAGGAGAAAGAATACTGTCTCAAGAGCAAGACCTGAGTCGTATCATTTGATCTCCCTTTAACTAACTTAATGAAAAGTCAAACCTAAATGTCTCAGCCATAGTCTCTTCCAGCTCTAAAACCAATTATCATGATCTCAAATTTCTAAGCCGCCGAACTGGTTTGGCTCAGTGGATAGGGCATTGGCCTGCGGACTGAAAGGTCCCAGGTTCGATTCCGGTCAAGGGCATATACCTTGGCTGCGGGCACATCCCCAGTTGGAGGTGTGCAAGAGGCAGCTGATCGATGTTTCTCTCCCATCGATGTTTCTGACTTTCTATCCCTCTCCCTTCCTCTCTGTGAAAAATCAATAAAATATATTAAAAAAAAAAATTTCTAAGCCTCAGTTTTATCTATAAAATGAGGGGGGTTAAAGTGACTCACACAATGTCAAATGACTATTTGTGGCATTGCTAGGGGTTTGCTGTTTCTGATAGTTGTAGTTTTGACTACCCCATATCACATTCATTCAAGGCACCAAGAGCTCCAGCTAAAACAGACTGCGTCTCCTTCAAATTCTCAGTAAGGAAGCATCTTTGGGTTAGGCATTAAGCCATTTTGGGGTTGGAGATGGGGCATAGAAGTGGGAGGGAAGGAAGTCAAAGGAGGTCATAGGTGCAAGGAGAGATGTCGCTCACTGTATCAGGTCCCAAGGCTCTGTGGACACGAGGAGCAAAGGAATCAGTTCTCATTTGATCTCTGGGGCCGCTGGTCAAGTTCCTAATTTAGATATAGCCAAGTGAGAGGCAGGGGAGAGATTGGGGTAGCTAGCCTCAGCCTCCCACCTTGTACTCCCAGGCGACATCCTCCATGGGCACGACGCTGTGGGCCTCATGCTCAGAGGACCGGCTGCAGGTCTCGCATGTGATCAGGCCATCCTCTTTGCAGAACATCTTTAGCTGTTCTCCATGGAGTTCACACACATCACCCTTCAGCCCCATTCCTGGGTGCAGGCCTAGCAGACAGACTTTTTCTACCACGTTGGCCAGCTGCCAATTAGGCCTCAGGTTCCCTGGTTGGACAGGAGTCCGGCAGAGGGGACATGTGTAACCCCAGTTCTGGG